>CM052020.1:41805156-43055156 GCA_028476575.1 Platygaster robiniae
CATACTTGGAAATGAAAAAATTCAAAAATTCTGAAAATCTGGGTATAAGATTCTCTCAAAAATCTATTAAATTTGCGAATATTTCCTTGTGGCTAACATTGAATCGAATATCATATTTATAAATTTTCTAAACTGAAGAAAAGTATGAAAATTCAAAATCTTAAGATTGTCATTTTTCATGTAACAATGTGGAGTATTAATAATTTGTGTCAAAATATTGACGAAGGATATGCTTTTTCACTATTTATTAGAAACTATAAAAATTCAGAGCGTTGAATTTTACGAATTTGCAGAAAAATATATAAAAATAACTGAAATCAATAGATATCAAAATCTATAGCAAGATCTGTAAGATCTCGAGATCTTGCTAGAAAATCTCATGAAATAAAATGACTTAAAAAAAAAATACCAGATTTTATGAAGATTTTATAATATCTAATTTTTTAAATTTATGTAATTCCAGGAATCAAAAAACTTTAATTTCTCGAGCTTTGAATTCTAAAAATATATATTTTTATAAGTCTACAAAAGCCAAGAAAATTTTTCAAATCGTATAACTCTGTGAAAAATACAAAAAATATTGAGGGCACTCTAAATCTATCATGGAACTGTTTTCTGCAAAACCGATTGAAATATTCTAAAAATTTTGAACTTTCCATTTTATTTCATTCTAAAAATTCAAAGAGATATCTTTCGAAAAACTCAAGAATTCCATAACATTCTATAAATACTCAGAAATGTAGAAAGAAAATACGTTAAGAAAAATGCGTATAAATATACATAATAAACATTAAAAATCTTTCAAATTTCAGAAATTCAAAAAGCAATATATAAAAATAATGAACGATCTTTGAAATCACAGAAAAACTGAAGAAATAAAAAAGTTCTGATACAGGTAAAAATTTATTGAGACGTTATTTTTTGAAAAATCTTGTATAACCAGAAAATTTCATTATATGTTCAAATACTAGAGTTTGAAATTCTCGAACTGTATATAACAATTTTCATTTTCAAATATTGTAATTACGTAAAAATACTAGGAAATTCCGCAACATTTCATCACCCTGAAAAATACGAATAGTTTGAGAAATATTAAAGAATTCTTTAAATCGCAGAAAGATTAAAACAGCATCAAAAAAATCAAAGAAAATGAAAATTTGCATTGACACTATTTGCTTAAAAAACCTCTCAAATACAAATAATTTAATGAACTTTGAACTCTAGAGCATGAAATTCTTGGAATTTATGTATCAATGTACAGAAAAATGATACAAATTTATAAAAATACTGGAAAATCCTGCAACATTTTATACATACTAAAAAATACAATAAAATTAAAAAATTCTGAAAATCTGGGAAGGTATTAAGATTCCCTCAAAAATCTATTAAATTTGCGAATGTTTCCTTGTGGCCTTTTTCTTTTTGGCTTAGTTTCTTTCAAATTTTGTCATTTACATTCAATGTACTCCAAAAAATAAGTAAAAGTAACAGGACGTTAATTATCTCAAGTCTTAACTGTAACAAGTGAGTATTTATTTTCAAGTAACCGTAACGTAACGAACTACTTTTTTAACTTTTGTAACGGTAACGTAACGCGTTACATTTTTCTAAGTAACCTTTCAAACCCTGAAAAATTGAGAGACTCTTGAAAAATTTCATACTTCATTCTTATATTCTATATGCCCAAAGATCCAATGTCACCAAATCCTTCTAAAGTTTTCTCGTCCCCTTCTTCCTCTTTTCACCCCCACCCCCTCTCAACTTCGCTATCGTAGGTAGACGTGAATTATAAGCGATCGGAAACGGACGGTCAAAGCAAGAAACAAACTAACAAGTGTCTTCGAGGGGGGTTGGGGGAAGGGGCCACCCCTGTACAGCAATTTTGTGCCACCCCCGCCCCCACCTCCGGCACCTCTTGATCCCCAGCATGGCACACACAGAGAATAAGACCCTCCTGAAGAAAACGCATCGGATTGGCTCTGGAGCACGAGACTTGTCTCATTTTACTTGCCAAGGGGATGGGATTTAAAAATCGAACAAATCTCTGACAGCTATTGCTCGCCCCCGCCGTGACTTTGAATTAAATCTAAAATATACAATAAACAAGGGGATAATCAATAACAAGGGATCATCTGCCCTCTTTTTCGCGACTTTTCCTTCGACGCGATCTTTTTTTCCAGTTCTTGAGAGAGGAGTTTGTGTCTGAGGGCGAGGGGCTAATTGAAAACTTGGAGTCTGGAGAGTAATCGAATAATTATACATAATTGATTTTTTTATTGTGTAAACATGTTTGTCTGTGTGTTTTTTTGTTTAATTTTACTATGTATGAAGTTTTTTATTGGCATAATCAGATTTGTCAAATTTTCTTGTTCCTCTTGCGTTGAAGATGTTGATTTAGAAGATGATATTAGAAATTTTTTCATGAAACTCATAATCTTCGCTAAGTTGTTGTTGTATTATTATTCAAGAAGAAATTTGTGTATTAAAAATGTGAAATGAGAGAAAGAAATGACATATTTACAATAGAGCTTAATTTAAGAAAAATCAGTATTTTATGTATTCTTTTTTGAATACTTTTTTTTCATGTAAGAACAGGGAACATTTTAAAATTTGCTTTATTTTACTACTTTTGTCATTAATAAAGATTTATTATTTCTATGCTAATGGATTATATTACATGAATTGCATAAGAATATTCAGATCACTCCATAGACACTTTTTTAAAAGATTGTAATAAGTTTGCTACGAACTCCTCAAAATCAGCGGTTTTCAGTAATTGTCAAAAATTTTAGTTGTATATTCTAAACATAGATATGGTAATATTTTTATTTTTTGTATAAACTATAGAATTTTAATGTAAGTCTTTGATAAAAAGTGCTTATAACAATCAAAAAATATTTTAATCTGAGGTTGTTTTAAGAATATACAGAAATTATTTTCACAGATTTGGAGAATTAGTTGCGAAATTGCCTAAATGTTAAAAAGATTTCAAATCCTCTGGAATAAAGCTAATTTTCAAGCCAGAGGGCAAGTTTGTTAGTAATTTCAGACTTTTTCAAAGTTACATCAAAATATCTACAAATTTTCAGATTTTTTCTAATGAATTTTATGAAAGGATTGGACAATGAATTTTTTTTTTTTAGTCCTATAAATTTTGTTCAATGAAATGACTTCTGTACGAAAATTTGTGTTATCTTGCATTTCTTATAAAAACGCTCGAAAAACTTCACATTTCTAGATAATTTTTTTTACATTGGCAAAATTTTGAACAATTACCTAAAGTTTCTTAAATCAAAAATTGAAAAATCATGTATAAATTATTCAAAGTTTCCAGATATATTATAGGGTTTTCCTAAAATGATCTGAATTTCATTCAACTAACGGAAATTCGAAAAATTTCGAAAATTCCTCATGATTTTCAAAAATTTTGAACCATTTTACTGTTGCCCTGAAGGATGTATATTTTTTAATCATTTTAGGCAACGCGGAAAAATAAGACATTCACTCAAATCAAATGTAACTGTCAGTTTTCTGATACTTTTCAAAAAATTCCCTCAAGTTTCATAGAATCATGAAACTACAAAAATATATTTGAATTAGTATATTTTTTAAATTGAAATAATTAGGTTCTTTAAAAAAAAAAAATATGTCGAAAAGCAGAAAAAATGTTAAAAATTCAGCATAGATAATTATTTTCGGAATAATAAATAATCGTTTGAAAACATAATATTGACAAGTTATAACAAGTATAAAAAATCTTTATCTTTTTATGGCATTATTCAGAAAGTTAAAAAATTTGATCTATTCTTTTTGTAAAATTTTACTTAGGCCTCTATCGGTTTGTACGAATTTCTAAAAATATAGTAAAATATAAGAATTTCCTGGAAACCACCTGTGAAAACAAAATATTTTAGGATGACAATTTAACTACTGCTTCACATTTATCAAGTAAAAAAGAATTCTTGTAATATTTGACAAGAATTTTTGAATTATAAATAAAAAGTTCATATGAATTGGACAAAATATCATAAAATTATAGTTCGATAATAACAATGAAAAAGAATTTCCGGATCCCTTGATATGTACAGAAATTCCATGAACTGTAAAAAATTGTTTGAAACATCAAACATAATGAAATTTACAGTTATTCTGAAATATGCTGAAAAATTCACTCCCGTCATAAGAAGCAATAAAAAAACAACAAAAATCTTGAAGGCTTATTGAAAAACCATACGAATGTCCTTTATTTTAAAGAAAGCTCAGTAGTATAAGACAAAAATCAAAATTTTTTTTACATTCTCAGGTAAATTCTAAGCAAATCGAATTATATCCTGCAGGTTTATAAAAAAATACAAAAATACAAATCAAACATTTAACACTATTTTCAAAAAAATGATGAAACCTTTTTATTGAATTAAAACATACTGTAAGATAGGTTCATTTCTGGAAAACTCTGACCCCCTCCTTCAATTAGAGTTTGTTTGTTGCTCGAAAAATGAAAAAACTGACTCCAAAAAAAATATCCAAGTCCCTAATCTCCACAAGCCCAAGAGTCCCAAAACATCTCTTCAAGCTGAATTCAAATTATGATCGGATTTCGAAAACTTCCCCCAGAAAATATTCCGGCAATATTTCCACGAATAAAGGGATTGCCGATGCATGGTTTAAGATACTCTCGAGAGCGCTTCGTGATCGTTCCATTTCCACAATCGGGTAAGCGATCAAGTCCGCGACGAGTCCTGTTGCTGCTTATTTCAAGCTCCCCCTTTCGTCTCCCTCATTTTCTCGTGTCGCCTCGCTCTTTCGCACGAAGCGTTAACAAGTGTGGAATGTTAACCGTGCCACTTTTTTCGCCTGGAATGACATTAACGAACGAAGAAAGAAGGACGATCGAGTCTGTTCTAGGACGCGTCCAGGTCGAAGAAAAATCATATTGATTTGCACACCGCGCGCAGCTTTTTCCATTGCTCTGAAAATGGGTGAAAAAAGGCTGGAAAAGGTTATATATGGGGTTCGGCGGACCACCAAGGTCGTCGGTCGAGGCTCGCGGTGTCAATTAATGAGCCGGGAATCGAGCAAGAAGAATCGGTGCTCAATCGCTTCGGGTTTTTTGGTAGTTATTCCTGGCAAGACGGTATAATAAAGTGTGCTTGTCATGGAGGGTTTGGTCAAGAGGGAGAAATTTGGAGCTGAACATATTGGAAAAGTTTCGTTCGTTTTCAGCAGGCGCGTAGGCATAGGGTTTTAGGGGTTGGAATTCCGATAAAATTTCATTCTGATGAACGAAATCTCGATTCTGAATCGAAATTCTGATGAAATTAATTAATATTTCATGTGATTATAAAAAAAGTTACAACAATCAACAATAGAAATTTAAGTTAAAACAAAATTGCATAAGATCGTTAGGTACATATGACAGGCTAAGAGGAAAAACAGAACGAGTAGAGACAGAAAACATGGAGTTTCACATTCATCTGTCTCTTACTAGTTCCGTTTTTACTCTCAGCCTTTCATACCTTTTACAAAAAAAGGGAAAATAATCAAAATGTAGGATAACGTTGAAAATATCATTTTGGAAAATTGTTGCAACCCAGTAAATAAAAGTCGAATTTCAAATCTACGAAAATTATTGAAATAGAAGAAAAATTAAATCTTAGGTCATCAAATTCTAGAAATCTATGTAGGATCAAAATTATATTATGATGAAATTTTTTGAATCATGTAAACTTTGAAAAAGCACTAAAAGTAATTAAATTCTATGAAAAATTGTTTTCTTAGAATCTTGACAGATAAATTTTAGAATTCTAGAGCATCTAATTCTAAATATAATATTACTCTACAAAAATTCCAGACACCGTGAGAAAATCTTCTAAATATTTTAAAAATGCGAAAAAACAAGAATCCAATAATGCATCTGAAATTTTATACATGTGATTTTTTTTATTAATTTATGGAATTTCTGATGATAGATGGAAATCCGCATTTTGTTGCATCGAATTTTTTGAATCACTGTAGCAATCTACAAAAATTAAAGAATTCTATAAAACTACTGGGAAATCCTTTGGAGTTTCGTAGATTATACTAGAGAAATACGAAAAATACGACCGAAAATATTCTAATCTACATAATAACTATGTAGATAAGATTTTCCTAAAAAAATTTTAAACTTCTAATTCTGGATAATATTTATCAATGGAGTTCAATACATAATTTCTTAATAATATGAGTCTAAAAATTATTCTCGAAATTGATATCAAAAACAATACCTATTCAATTTCTACAATTTTATAAAATGAAACATACTTTTAATTGTAGAAATTACAAAAAACATGAAGTACAAATATTCAAAATGTATACATAAGATAGTGTTTTATGATAAATCAATTTTAATATTCAAAATCGAAAAAGTTTCGATATTATAGCATCAATTTTTGAAAATTTATTTAGAGACCCATAGAAATACTAGAATTCTATAAAAATACCAGAAACTACTACCAAATTTAATAAATAGCATACTGTACGAAAATTCTATAAAATCCTGAAATACTTAAAATTTGCGTGGATACATCTGTCAAAATCGTTAAATTTTCCGGAAATTTGAATCTCAGAGCATCGAAATTTAGAAAGCTCTACAGAAATTCATTATAACATCAGAAAATCCTTGATATTGTGTTAATACTCAGAATGTTGATAAAAAAAGTTCAAATTTTAGTCACTAATTGAAAATCACAGAAATCGAATTTTATTATTTACAGACATGAAAAATTTGCAACTCGGGTCTAAAAAAGTTAACTAACTTTTAAATTCTGAAATGCCAAAAATTTCAAAATAGCTCTCCTGTAACTAAATTATCGAAGATTGAAAATTATTAAACTTGGACGAAATATATTTTCCAAAAACACCCCTCCCAAAAAATTTTTTTGCCTACGCTTTTGTTTGTCAGAATTTTGGTCAAAGTCAAAGTCAAATAAAAACAAAAGATTTTAAGTTTCATAGTATTTGGTTTTTTTTTTAAATTTATTTTATTCCAGGAATCGAACAACTTCAATTTCCCGAGCTTTGAATTCTAAAAATATATGCTTATAGAAGTCTAGAAAAACCTTACGAAATTTTTTAAATTGTATAACTCTGTGAAAAATACAAAAAATATTTAGGTACTCTAAATCTTCAAAGGAAACGTTTTCTACTTAATCGATCGAAATATGGCAGAAATTTTTAACTTTAAATTTTATCTTATTCTAGAAATATAAAGAGGTATCTTTAAAAAAAACTCACAAATTCAATACTATTCTATAAATTCTTAGAAATGCACAAAGAAAATACGTTAAGAAAAATGCGTGTAAATATACATAACAAACATTGAAAATCTTTCAAATTTCAGAAATTCAAAAAGCAATATATAAAAATAATGAACGATCTTTGAAATCACAGAAAAACTGGAGAAATAAAAAAGTTCTGATACAGGTACAAATTTATTGAGACATTATGTTTCGAAAAATCTTGTATAACCCAGAAAATTTTATTATATGTTCAAATTCTAGAGTTTGAAATTCTCGAACTGTATATAACAATTTCCATTATCAAAATATAGATATTACGTAAAAATACTAGGAAATTCTGCAACATTCTATCACCCTGACAAATACGAATAGTTTGAGAAATAATGAAGAATCCTTTAAATCGTAGAAAAATTGAAACACCTTAAAAAAATCAAAGGAAATGAAAATCTGCAAAGACACTGTTAGCTGAAAAATCCTCCGAAATACAACTAATTTGATGCATGCCACAACTGTAATTTTAAGTATAATCAGTTTTTTAGCTTATTATAACATTTAAAGCGAAAATTTTTTTTTTTTTTTTAAATATAACAATGATAGTAGAAAACAGTGATAAATAACGTCAATATTCGTGAGATAATTCCTAGGAAAATACTTTATACCCTATTTTTCTCCAATTTTCTTTAGTGAAAATGGTTCATATGTAGTATTGTGAATATATCGATAAATATTCATTCTAGCATTACATTATTTTAAAAATCGGCTAGCAAGTTCCAGCTTTTACTTTTAAAAATATATCACATTTTAAGAAATATCTTGTATTTTAAGGATTTTTCTACAATAATTTCGAAAGTTTACTGCTCAAGGATTTAGAGTTCCTTGGTTTTCAGTATATTCATAGATTTTGCGGAAAAATATTTCTGCATGCATTACAGGTATTTTATATTCTTGCTTTGATATTCGAGGTTTTTCATGGAGTGCTTGTATTTTGAGGATTTTATGTCACTAATACAATTCGAAAATTTTCGAAGATATTTCAGTTTCTCGAATTTTTAGCATTTTTGTACATTCTCACAGAATATAAAATAAAATAATATATAAAATAAAATAGCAGAATTGAAGGTTTCATAGATTTTAAGTATTCCTAAGAATTTCCCAAGAAAAAATTTTTGAAGGAAGTCTAATATTCTATAGATTTTTAGAAATTTTGGGTTTAATAGTATTTTCTCAGTCTGCACGATTTTTTAGCAGTTTTATGGATTTTAATGTAGATATTTAGAATTTTTTGTCTTAAGTTTCAGGATTTGATAAATATTGAGGTAGTTCATGGTTTTTTAAGAAATAATATTCACATCGATTAACAGTATTTGAGTAATTTTAAGTATTTCCAGTAGTTTTCACATTTTTAGGTATAATGAATATTCAGTTAAACTTTCTAGCTGCTTCATAAATGTCTAGTTTTTTTGTGAATCCTATATTGATTTTTACAATTCATTACTGTATTAGAACCCTAAAATTTTAATGATTTTAGTGTTTCAATCAATTTTTCTGGAAACAGTATTCTCAGAAATTTTAAGTATCTTACAGATTTCTAAAACTCGGAGTTCATTTTGTCTTTTTTCAATATTCATGAATTATATCGGATTTCCAAGTAAGTATTTGAACAGCATGAAAGATTTTTAAACTTATTGCATGCTCTAGGAATAGAAAATGTTTGAAGATTTGAATAACTTATAATTCATTTGTTTTCTATTATAATCTCTGGAATTTCCCATACTTTTTAGAATTATTATTATTTAGTAGGTAGGATTTTCGAGTTATTTTATAGATATTTACTGTTTTTTAAAATGTCTGTATATATAATCTCTAAAATTTGAGCAACAATTATCCAACATTTTAAAAATTCTAACCATTCGAATATATTTTAAAGAAAACAGTATTACTGCAGAATCCATGTACTTAACAGATTTTTCAATCTTTTCTTAATATTTAAAAATTCTATTTAATTTTTCAGTTACGATAGATATTTGCATAGAGTTTTAGATCAGATGCCCTACAAATAAAAGTTCTAATAGTTGGTATTATTTCCATACATTTTTAAGAACATGATTTCTACATAGATTCTTACTACTTTGTAGATTCCTATCACTTTCAATTTTTTTTATATTTTTCAGCATTTATAAAATAGCATAGTATTTTCCAGTTTTCCTCTAAAGTGATAATATTCGTATTGGTTCCTAGAATTCAATGGTTTAGCATTGAAGGTTTATAAATTATCTAGTCATTCTATAGTTATTAGAAGGAGTTATATTTACATAAAATTTCAGTTTTTTAATGATCACTAGTATTGTTGGAATCTTATATATTTTTTCTAGTAGTATTATTATTCAGTAATATTTTCTAGGTTCATTAAAAATACCTGGTATAATTTTACATTTCAATATAGATTTCTAGAGTCAGATGCTACGAAATTTATTATTTTAACAATTTTGAGTATTTTGATACATTTATTATAAAAATGTATCGATAGGTTTCAAGTATACAGAGAATACTAAAATTTTGAGTACATTTTGTATTTGCTGAAAATTCATGAATTTCACCAAATATTTAGTATTTTAATGGATTCTTGTATACATTTTCAGAATTGGATGCTTTGGAAAAAAAGTTCTAAAAATTTTAAATATTTAAATTAATTTGTTAGAAATCATATTTCTATGAAATTCCAGTATTTGAAAGATACGTATCATTTTTAGTCTTCGTGATACTTTCAAGCATTTCTAAAATTTTGTATTATTTTCTAGCATACTTTTAAAAATTTTATTGTTTTTCTGAATCACAACCTATGTGAATTTGAACATTTTGATTAGCCAAGTTCTATAGATCCTCATGTCAGTGTTTAAATCGACTTTTTAAAACACAGGTCTTCCGTTGATATCTTGTGTTGAAAAGAATTCTAGCTATACTAGTATTTTTCATATCTTTAATTATCATACAATTATAAATGGTTTTCTGACATTTACGTTGATACCTGCATACATTTTCAAAATTGAATGTTCTAGTATTCAAATTCCAATATATTCAACTTAAATAAATGACAAATCGAGATATTTCTACATATACACTTCATGCATCACTTAATTTGTTGGATAAGTTGTATTTTCAAGTAGTAAGGAAAATTTTTTACGATTTTCTAGTTATTTTGTGGAATCCTGTATGAATTTCTAAAATGTATGCTCACAAATGTAAAGAGAAAATAGATAAACTGCTTCTCCTAGTCAATTCCGAAGAATTAGCCACCTTCTTCACCTCCCACTTTCGACGTCCATACATGACATACAGCTCGAAAGTAGGACATGTCCTGCTAAAGCCTAACATATCCAATTCCTAACTTGGTATTCCCCGGTCAAAAAGCTTGTTCGATTTATCGAATAGAGTCCCACCCAGAACGCGCTTGGAATAAGGGAAACGGGCCCGTTTTCTGGCGGCCTAAGCGATGCCCTCGCGAGAGTGCGAAAATTTGGCGATCGCGAGCGCGCAAGGCCGGCAAAAATAGTTTGTGGGTCGTTGAACGAACGGGGCGAATTATTCCGAGAGAAAGAGAGAATAATGTGACGCGACGCGTCCGAGCTCGTAAATCGTTTATTCATAAGTCACGTAAGTCGAGCGCATTTGGACTTGCTGCTGCTGTTTCTCTGGTCCCTCCGAAACCCTCTGCTGTAATCTCGTGCAGCCCATTGTTATTCCGAGCTTGGCGCTCCTCCTCGACTCTTCATACCTACACAGTGTCTTCAACTTTCCTCGTGATAAACATTCGTTGCTTTCGTGATGACATGTTGCGTAAAAATGATGATCATTTGTTCCAAAGGTTTGGAAGATGGAATGAATTTTGACGATTTGATACTGATGATTGTTTACTAACAATGATGGCGTAATGAGAAAAAATCTGACTGAATACAATGTTGGATTATTTCTCGGTTCCTTCTGCTTGATGGATAAACCTCAACTTGCTTGTCCAGAGAGGACTCCAATGAAAACATTGCTCAAGGAAACCTTGAATTTTTTCTGAAAATTCAAAAATTCACAAATTTTACGAGCAGTTAAGTCAGCAAGACTGTCCTATAATTGGCAGGATTTGGAAGTTATGCGTTGCTTGTAATGGTAACGGAAACGAGGCACTTTTTTTTGGGAACGAGTCACGAAAATACCGTTTTTTACGTTACTTTTATAGACCTCATGAAGATTTTAACACAGTAGTAACTTTTCCAGAAATTTCTTTAACTGAGATATAAGTAATTTTTTACTTCCTTCTTATTAAAAAAAATTCTAAGACAGTTATTTTGGATGTTAGGATGTACAGTATTACTAATTTTTGGTAAAATATCGTCGAAAAATAAGCTTTTTTGCTATTCATTAGAAAATTTCACAATTCAAAGCGTTATATTTTACAAATTTGCATGAAAATACATAAAAATAATCAAAATCTATAGCAGAAACTGCAAGATCTAGAGATCCTGTTAAAAAATATATATATATATATATATATATATATATCAATAAATGAAAATGTATCATATATCTGCTACTATTCAATCCATCCCAATTTTGTCACTATATCTTGAAAATATCAAGAATCATCTCAACCTCATCAGGTTTCACAAATTCACACTGTCTTCATGCACATTCATATTCATCGCTCCCGGCTGTACCACAAAAAATTTTTACTTTCAGCCTTAACAGATTCGTTGATTGACGTCAGCTTTGTTCACAAAAAATCAGAATATTCAAAAAAAATTTTTTTTCTGTTTCAGTTCTTCCTCAAGACTCTTCAGCAACACTTATTAGAGTGCCGGTTATAATTAAATCGTAAAAGACAGACAGCAGTTACCACGGGACCCTTTTTCCTGAAATTTAATTACAGAGATCTCGATCAGTCGGATTTGACTTTTTACACTTTTAATAACCCAGTCAAAATCTTTAGGGATGCGAAAATTAGAGCAATTTCGGAAAAGAATTTCAGGTCAACTTGCATGTATATATTTAAACATGGTCTATACTTAATCTGCCGACTAATTTGCTACAAAACTATAATTTTTCTATTTCAAAATTTATAATCTTGTGCCGGGAGAAGATATAAAAAATGTGATCAGATCCTCGTATAAAATATCAACTTACTAATAATAGCTGCAATGGAATCTTGAATTTTTTGAAAATGTTGTAAACATATAAAACTGTCTGAAAATGTTGACGAAATGTTCGAAATATTGCACATTGTAAAAATTTTTTAGTGTTTTGTTTAAACGACATTGTATAAAAACTATATTTTGAAGATGTGAGTATTAGAGTATTAGTAATTTGTGTGACAATATTGACAAAGAACCTGCTTTTTTAGTTTTTATCAAAAACTTTCGCAATTAAAAGGATCGAACTTTATAAATTCGGAAGAAAATATATGCAAATACTAAAAACCCATAGATCTCAAAATCTATAGCGCAAACTGCAAGATCTAGATAACCTGCTAGAAAATCTCATGAAATATAATGAATACAAATGAAAATAGAAAAAAATACAAACAATACTACATTTTAATAAGTTTCATGTTATTTGATTCTTCAAAAATTTATGTAAATTCAGGAAACGTTAAACTTCAATTTCTCGAGCTTTAAATACTTAAAATGTATGTTTAAAGAAGCCTATAAAAAGATTAAAAAATTTGTCAAATCGTATAGCTCTGTGAAAACTGCAAAAAATATTAGAAACTCTTTTCTTGAACGAAATACTTCAGATACTTTGAATTTTCATTTTTATCTCATTTTGGAAATTCAAAGAGATATCTTTGAAAAAACTCAAAAGTTCAATACCATTCTATAAATATTCAGAAATGCAGAAAGAAAATAGGCAAAGCAACATACGTGTAAATATACTTATAAACTAATGAAAATCTTTCGAATTCCAGAAATTTTAACAGCAATATAAAAAAAAAATGAAGATCTTTGAAATCACAGAAAAATTGAAGAAATATGTATAAAATATAAGAAATGTATTCCAAAAAATCTTATGAAACCTGGAAATTTTAATTTTGTTCAAATTCTAGAGTTCGAAATTCCAGAGATGTATATAATAATTTATATAATGAAAATATTAAAATTATTTAAAACAACAAGGAAATTCTGCAACATCTTATTATCCTGAAAAATACGAATAGTTTCAGAAATACTGAACAATCCTCAAAATCGTAGAAATATCGAAACATTATCAACAAAAATCTAAGGAAATGAAAATCTTGATAGACACTGTTTGCTGAAAAATCCTCTCAAATACAAATAATTTGATGAACTTTGAATTCCAGGGCATGAAGTTTCCACAATCTATGTATCAGTGTACAGAAAAATAGTGCAAATTTATGAAAATACCAGAAAATCCTGCACCATTGAATACACACTAAAAAATACATGACATTTAAATCCAAGACTTTCTAAACTCCCGAAAAACATCAGAAAACCCCATTTTTCTCTTCGATTGTATTCCAGCAATCACGAAACCGTTTCAATTCACGAATATAAAAAGCCCCCGTATACTTTTCGCAATCGAGGCACGCGCACACAAAATCTAAATAGACAAATCATACAGGTGACTTGTGAAAAAAGTCGACTTGTACGTGCGCAAAGAAATGGAGGTATTTCCAGCAAAAATGTGCCCTCACGCATATCGATGCTTTTTCATGACAGAGACCATGAAAAAAAAGTATGGGCCACACGCGGCGTTGATCGTGTGTATAGGTTCGCGTAGCATTTTGCGCATTATAATCATATATCCATATCCGAGGCGCATGTCAATGTGACGACGTCGGGACCTGGGCCTGCATTCCGTCATGCTCAAGTTTCTCAGATAGAAATAATGATATGCGGACTTTGTAATCATAAATATCGAGCTTTTTTGCAAACGGGTGTCACATACGATGTGTGTTTTGGGGGAGGGGAGAGGATGGCGAAAAATGGTTAGGAGGGTAAGGTTTAGACGTGATTTGAGGTCGAGGAAAAAGAATTTGTTAGTTTTGGATGTACAGATTTGAACACAGTTAAAAAAAATTTGGTGAATTTCCTATTCTGTATGGGATTTTTGTGATAAATATATCTGGAAAATTTTCCATTCGTTATGTGAGTTTTAACGTACATATGGAAATTTTTTCATGATTTGTGGGAAAATTTTTATAGCATATGGATGATTTTCAAAATCTGATTAAAAACTTCTGATACTTCAATGGAAAATTCAGCATCCTTTTTTAACAGTGAAGGTGATTGAGGAAAATGAGTCATTTAGAAGGAGGAGCAGTATATTTTTTTTACCTGATTATTAGCATTAAATACTACAATTATTTTTCATAGGGTTTTACAAAAGAACCAGTTCTAACATCGTACAAAATTTTGGAAGAACAGAGAACAAAAAACATGAAATAAATTTTCTAAATCTTAGATCATTCTTATGTAAGAATTTATGTAGGAATCTACAAAAATATCAGAAAATTCTTATTATTTTGTTTATATTCGAAAAATGTGCAAAAATTTAATATATGGGTTCTGAAAAATTGTTTAAAATATTATGAATATAAGAGACCTTTAAGTTCAGAGCGTCATATTCTCAAAATTTACGTAGCGATTCATCTAAATAATAAATATTAAGAACAACATGAGACATAACAACAAAATTTCGTATCTGAAGTACATGAGAAAGACTCTAGAAATCTAAATTGAAAATTTAAAAAATATAGCATATCTATGCAAAAACAGAAAATCGTACAAAATTAAGTTATAAAAAAAAGTATGAAAAATACTACCAATACTTGAAATCGAAAAAAAATACACTGAGAATACTTGTGAATATTGACTTTGAAAGCTCTAAAACAAATTTATACTTTACCTTGAAGTTTAAAGCATCATAATATCACAATTTACGGAGCGATCCAGCAAAATAATAAATATGAAGAACAATATGAGATATTACTACAAAATTTCGTATCTGAAATACATGAAAAAGACTCGAAATAGTAGAAATATCCTAATCACTAAAACTATATATAAATATGAATTTATCACCAATTTATTGAACTGACAAAAACTTTCAGGATCTATAATCCATGAGCATCTTATTCTCAAAACCGAAAATTGAATTCATGAAAGATGTCGTAAACATTATAAAATACATATTTTTGAAAAAATACCAAATAAACTATAATGTTTGAACTCTAACTACTGAACTATTGTTAACTAAAAATTTTAGTGATATACTAAACAACTCTAAAATTTGAGATTCTAGAGTATGAAATTCTAGAAATCTGAATCGAAATTTATGAAAAATATAAGATGTCTATGAAAAAACACAAAACCGTACAAAAGTATAGTAAATATCAATCATCATAATAATAAATATGAAGAACAATATAAGATATAACTGCAAATTTTCGTATATGTCTAAATACATGAAAAAGACTTAAAACAGTATAAATATCTGAATTACTAAAATGATCGATAGATACAGGCTTCTTAAAAATTTACTCAACTGATAAAAACTCAAAATCGATGATCCATGAGCATATAATTCTGGAAAAAACAAGGTATTCTTGAAATTTGTACTTCTAATAAAATAAAATAATTTTTGGAAAAATTCAAAATAAACCTTAATTTTTTAACGTAACTCCTGTTAACTAGAAAGTTCATTCATATACTAAACTTCTCTAAAATTTCAGATTATAGAGTATGAAATTCTAGAAATCTGCATTTAATTTCTTAAAAATATAAGATTCCCATGCAAAAACAGAAAATCGTGAGAAATTAACATTAAACAAAAAAATATAAAAAATAATACCAATACTTGAAACTTATAAAATACTCAGAACCATTGTAAATTTTGCATGTGTACTTTCAAAACTATGAAACAAATTTATACCTTGCCTTAAATCTTGGAGCATCAAATTTCATAGACATGAAAATTCACGAAAATTTTGAAAAATCGAACAAAAATAAGAAAATGATGAAAAATACGATCAGTGATATAAGTGCTGCTATTACAAAATGAAAATTGTTAATTTTAAATTGACTCTATAGATCATGAATTAGTAAACTTATTTTCTCAGCACTCAGCATGCTCAAAATTTTTAGTTTTCATTCAAAAGAAAATAATTGTTGTCTTGGGTATTGAAAACGTGAGTTTCCGCATGATATTCTAAAAAGCTCGTTTCTGTCAGTCAGATCATTATTTTTTATATCAAACTGACACAATGGATAATAAATTTTTGAACTTATTTTCCCAGGTCTGATGATACTTGTCAGTTTGAATCTTCATTTACCTGAAAATATTGCCTGGAGTGTTGAAAATTCCAGTTTCCGCTTGATTATCAAAACGAAATATCGATATTTTGATAACACATTTTTATAATAGTTATAAGATTTTTTACTTTCTGTTATTGTTTCTATTTGATTCTATTGATAATAATTGGATTTAATGAAAATATATCGATAGGAAATAATGCGAATTTCCCTTGGTGAAAAAACTTTGCAACAGTAGCTATTTTAGATCCAATTCCCACACGCATTATTTTTCTGGAACGATTCCATTGAATGCGGTTCGACGATTCCTCGAGAGAAACGAATGATCGTTCGGCTATGCCTCTCTAGCTCTTTCCCCGGGACTCGTGCGATTTGAATAATGTATGCTCCAAATAGCAGCGAGTGCCGCGAGTATGATCGGGTTTATAAAAGTTAGTTAATGACGCTTTGGAATGGAGGAACCGAGGAACGAATGGAAATGGGGGTTGGGAGATGGGAGAAGGCGCGTGGGAACCGTCCGGGTCAAGCTCGAGGCGTATCGCGTGCGGAATCGCCAAGTGCCTCGGGTGCGTTACTCCGTATCAAGTTCGCTTGAAATCAACGCAAATCGAAAACTTACTCGTAACAATCGTTCTTTATTCAGAAAATCGCGTTACCATGGACTGCGACGGTTTCAAATTGACGTCGGAAATCTTACAAGACCACATGGATATCAGAAACGAGGAAAATTCAACAATACCAAAAATTCTGGCAGATACATATGATTCGAAAGTCTATGGATAAGAAAAAAAATTTCAAACTAAGAATCGCAAAGGATCGAATTCTTGATCTCTACGTAGCAAGACAGAAAAATACCAGAAAAGCCTTCGAATTTTATAAGAACTGAAAAAATACGAATAATACTGGAGGTATCTAAGAACCAACTGTTTTCTAGAAAAAAAATGTTACGCGTTACGTTACCGTAACATGAATGCAAATAGTAACCGTTGCCGTTACCACTCAAAAAAAGTAACGTCTTGTTACTTTTACGTTACTTTTTGGAATAAATTGAATAACAAGACATCGAAAAACTAAGGCTGAAAAAAAACAATATCAACGTACTCGTGGTTTTGTTTTTTAGAAATTGTTTATTTCAGATATAATAAAAGAGGTTTATCTGTACTTTTTCATCCTGAAAAAAAATCAATCAGCTGGTTCGAATTTTTATGCTTTTTTCAAGTTCACAAAATTAATACATATCATATTTGAGTCAATGTGAGACACAAGGAAACATTCGCAAGTTTAATAGATTTTTGAGAAAATCTTCATAACTACCCAGATTTTCATAATTTTCAAATTTTTTGTTGTATTTTTCAGTATGTTGTAAATGTTGCAGGATTTTCTAGTATTTTAATAAATTTCGACTATTTTTCTCTACATTGATACTGGTGGTGTGCGGGACTGAGAATTTCGGGGGTTGGGGAAAGTCGGGAAATTTTGCATTGCGTCGGGAATTCCGGAAAATCTGGCTTTTTTCATAAGTCGTGAAATATAGAAACTTCAAGATTATGAGAAGTATAGAAATTTCTGCTCTAAAATACGAGTCCATAGTGAGTAGCGAAACGCTATTAAATCACAGAGTTTCGAACCACAGAGAAATATTTTTACTATGTACTAAGATTTTCCGCAATTGCAATAAAGAGAATTCCAAATTGTACGATTTTAGAAATCGAATCTGGATAAAAAAATTTGTGAATAGATGGAAAAATTCAAATTTTATTGAATAACTAAACAATTAAACAATGAAGAATGTATGTTAAGGTAATAAATTTGTGACTCAGAATTATTTTGAATGAAAAAAATACACCTCACTGATTTCGACTAGATCGAGATTAAATCGCTAGGTTTTTGAAATCCATCAATTGTTCATGAGAATTTTTTCATTGGGTTCACAACTAAATAAGAGTTAAAAACGAAAGCAGAAAAAAACAAAATTATAGAAGTGTTCTAATCTTGAAATTTTCGATTAATCAGGAATGAAAGTTTCAAGAGGAAAAAATTAGCATTTTTTAAGTTTTGGATGAACATCGTTCAAAAATATAAATTGTGTACGCCCAACAACCAAATTTACTGCAATCTTATAAATTCATATTGATAAACAAAGAAATTTCAAAATTTCTTATTTGCAAGAATGCTAATTTCCTTAGAATAATTCACTTTTTAACTTAAGGAGGGGGATACATCTAAACGGCTGAAGTCGTTAACAAACTTTGCGCGTGAATTGCGGGAAAACTGTAAACGAGAGGAACCCCAAATTTCGTAAAAATAAAGTTTGTTTAATATACTTTAAAGTGATAAATGTCATTTTGCAAAAATGTTGCCTTGTTCGCGAATCCAAGCCTTCAAAATCGCACCTGCACATTTTGTAGAGGCAAACGGTGGGACTTGTACAGCTTCAGGAACTCAATCTAAAAGAAAAATAGTTATACAAATTTTTTCAGTCCTTTCGTCTACCATAACTTGACATTCTTAGTTAAAAAAAAATTTTCAATCAAATAAAAGCCAAAAATGTGAAAAAGTTTAATTTTTTGCAAAATCAAGATATATCGATTCATGAAGCATTGTTTGAGGTTTCGTATAAAAAAAATTATGAAAATCGATCGAGCCGTTCTCTCTTCACGTGTCCCACAATTTGAAAAAAATGATTTTCAAAAAAACGCGTTTGAAGTTTCTGCGTGAAAAGAGAAAATTTTGTAAACTCTCCAAATTTAAATATTCATCATGAAAACGATCGTTCGGAGCCAATATCGATGAGTTATAAAATAAAAGACTTTCTTCTAATTTCCTATTTTCTTTCTCAAGCTTTCGGCTTTCATTAAGCCCTCTTCAGGAGCTACCAAAATTTACAATAACAATTAATCTATAAATATTAATAGCCCATTTTAATTAACTCTCTCTACTTACATTTTTCACTTTCATGAATTAAATTTACCATTCAAGAAATTAATTGTTACAATAATTTGTCAACATAGACTTAGTCAAACTTTCTTCACAATAAATTACACCAAGAAACAAACTTAAGAGCTTGCTAACAAGAACTGAACTTAATTTTACAAACGTCGTCATCTATAAAAGTCATATCTAAAGAACGAACTGAAAATCATATTTTCAAATATCCATCATAAATAGAATTCAAAAATCTAGTGTCATCCGGCTTATTTAATGTGTTTTCAGTTCCCTTTATGAACACCATTTCAGAAACCATTCTTTTCTTACAATTTCTTTCTTTATCCAGAATTTTCACATCTTTCCTTTTAAAATCATGATCATTTTCTATTCTATGATAAGCGAGGATTGAATGATTTCCAGTTAAATGACGAATATTGCTTTCATGTTCAGATATTCTGGTCTTCAGTTTGGTGGACAAATTTCTAAAATTATCTGACCCGAGATTTCATCGAAAGAATTTAGATAAGATAGTTGATTTATTGCTAATGAATAATTACCCTATTGAGTTTATTTTGAAGAATGTTAATATTAGGATGAATTGTTTCAAATTTTGAATGAATAGAATTAAAGATAGACATATTGATACAGAGAAGAATTTAGTTTTGCCTTATATTCAAAGTTTGCATCTTCAGATTTATAATTTATTTAAAAAATATGGAATAGGAATTATTTATAGGACGGATAATAAATTCAATGAAAGAATCATTAAAAGAGGGAAAGATAAATTAATGAAAATGGATCAACAGGATGTTGTTTATGAAATAGATTGTGGAAATTGTAATTTTAACTTGACAAAAAGGTGTTTAAAGACCAGAATATCTGAACATGAAAGCAATATTCGTCATCTAACTGGAAATCATTCAGTCCTCACTCATCATAGAATAGAAAATGATCATGATTTTAAATAGAAAGATGTGAAAATTCTGGATAAAGAAAGAAATTATAAGAAAAGAATGGTTTATGACGAATTATTGCAATAATTCATTTCTTGAATGGTAATGTGAATTCATGAAAGTGAAAAACGTAAGTAGAGAGAGTTAATTAAAATGGGGTATCAATATTTATAGATCAATTATTTATATAAATTTTGGTAGCTCCTGAAGAGGGCTTTATAAAAGCCGAAAATACGAAAAAGAAAATGGGAAGTTAGAAGGAAGTCTTTTATTTTATGACCCTTTGATATTGGCTCCCAACGATCGTTTTCATGATGAATAAGAAAAAATTTTTAAGACTTACGTCTAATAGATGTTGGTACAAACTTCATTGGTGCAAAATTTGGGGTTCCTTTCGTTGATACTTTTTCTGAAATCCTCGCGCAAAGTTTGTGACCGAATTTCAGCCGTATTTATATCGATATGCAACATCGAATTATTTCAATGTTTCGGATGGAACAATTCGTTTTTTTTTTTTTTCGATTTGAATCCATGCTTAGAAATTTTATTCCAAAATTTATCGCATTGTAAATCATGGTGGCGTCGCACTCGCGAACGCACCTGGATTTGGGCCAAGGAGCGTCGCCGCAATTACCCCTTCAGCTCTCGTTTCCTCCGGGAAAAAGCCCAGAAGAAACTTGCGAGCCATGGGACTCGCATTTACATTCAAAAACAGTCCGGGAAATGAGGCTTTTGCATGATTGACGAGGCTAAGGCGCAAACCGTGTATCGCGGCTTTCGCGTTCTTGCGTCAAATTATTCCCACTTAATCTGCGCCACCCAGGATTTCTCCATGGAAATTACGTGTTATTTATTCACGTCACCCGCGCCAAGTCATCGTTACTTTTTCACCAAGTCGCGGCATCGAAATCGAGGTGAATTTACAGCTATGAGAAAAAGTTTCGACTCTTGGAAAATGTAGGTTCTTCACGAAATTGCAGAAAAAGGCACTAGGAAACGTTCATTTTCATATTTATTCTCTAATCTGTAATTTCGATAACAATCAATTTGATGAATTATTTTTATTTTTTTATAATTTGCAACGTATAAAAACAGTTTCAAGTTTCAAAATCTGGAAACCCATAAATTCAAAGTTAAGTTAGTTGACAAGTTTCAGTAAATTTGTGAATTTCGGTAAATTTTACAAGTTAAAGCCAATTAATTTTACAAGCTCAAGTTGATCTTGCAAATTTGAGTAAATTTTCAACAATTAAAAGGTGAATTTTACAAATTCAACCAATATTCCACGATATAACGTGAATTTTGAAGAAAACAAGTAAATTTTACCAATTCAAATAATTTCAACAAATCAAGAAAATTGTACAAATTCCAGTTAATTGCACAAATATCAGTAGATTTTACAAATTCGAATGAATTTTATGAACGTTTGTCAATATAATGAATATGCCTGAAATTGTAAAAATTAAGTAAAATTTTCTAAATTTACCTTACTTCGAGAAAATTCCTAGTTAAACTTGTAATATGTACCTAAAATTGTAAAATTTGCTTCGACTCGTAAAATTCACTGAAATTTGCTTATATCCTTGCAAAATTCACTGCATTTGTAAAAACTACTAATCATCGTAAAATTTACTAAAATTTGTAGAATTTTTTTGAATTCGTAAATTAGACTTGAATTTGTGAAGTTAACTTACTTTTTCAAAATTTACCTTAAGTCGTAGAATTGACTTAATCAACAAAATACACATAAGTTTCCAAAACTTACTTAAATTTGTGGAATTTACCAAAACTCACAAAATTACTTTCAATTCGTAAAATTTGCTTTAAATTGTAAAATTGGTTCAAATTTGCATAATTTACTTTGACTCGTAAAACTTACTGAAATTTTGAAAATTCACGTAATTTTACAAAACTTACCTAAATTTTTAAAACCTTACATTGTATTCGTGAAGTTTACTGAAATTTGTGAAATACACCTAAAATGCACCTCAATATGTATATTTGCTAATAGATTTTTTAGAAATTTACCACAAATCGTGAAATTCAATAAAGTTAGTAAAATTTACCTGCATTTTTCAAATTTACTCAAATTTGTAAGATTTACATAAATTCCTCAGGTACACTTGAACTCGTAAATTTGCTATAAGAACTTGTGAAATTTACCAAAGTTTACAAAATTTACGGACACTCGTAAAATTCACTTTCATTTGTAAAAACTACTGAAATTCGTAACAAACATATTTACTGAAATTCGTAAAATTCACTTGAATTCATGAAATTCACTTGAATTCGTGACACATACTTTCTTCAAAATTCACCTATAATCGTGAAATTGTACTAACATTTGCAAGATGCACATAAGTTTCTGAAATTGACTTAAATTTGTAAATTTACTGAAACTCACAAAATTACCTCAGATTCACGAAATCTGCTTTAATAAGTAAAATTATTTCTTTTATTTTGCAACGTATTAAAACGATTTCAAGTTCCAAAATCTGGAAGCCCATGAATTCAAAGTTAAGTCGATTTCACAAGTTCAAGTGATTTTGCGAATTTCGGTAAATTTTACAAGCATTAGTTTATCTCGCAAATATAAGTAAATTTTCAAAAATTAAAAAGTAAATTTTCACGATACAACGTAAATTTGGAGGAAAACAAGTAAATTTGACAAATTCAAGTAAATTTTACGAGCATAAGTAATGCTTTCAAATTTAGGTAAATTTTACAGATTAAAAATAACAATTTAGGTTAATTTCACAAGTACAAGTGAATTTCATGAATTTAGGTAAATTTAACGAATTTGACTCAATTTTTACGATTTTCGGCAAACTTCGAAAAATACAAGTAACTTTCACAAATTGAAGTAAATTCTACGAAGTTGCGTCAATTTTACAAATTAATGACAACCTTACGAATTCAAGTATATTTCACAAATCAAGAAAATTAAACGAATTCAAGTGAATAGCACAAATTTAGGTAGATTTTACAAATTTGAATAAATTTTATAAACTTCAGTAAATTCAATAAATATCCCTTAAATTGTGAAAATTCAGTGAAATTCACTAAATTTACCTTCATACAAGAAATTGCCCTTATTAAACTCGTGAAATGTACCTAAAATGGTAAAGTTTGCTTTAAATCGTAAAATTTACTATAATTTGCAAAATTTACTTGTTGAATTGGTACATTATACTTTAATTTGTGAAATTAACTGATTTTTTTTTCAAAATTTACTAAAGGTTGTACAATTAACTGAATTGACAAAATACACCTTATTTTCTAAAATTTACTCAAATTCGTGGAATCAACTGAAACGTACAAAATTACTTCAAATTCGTAAAATTGGCTTCAACTTGTAAAATTCACTGAAATATGCATAATTTACTTTAACTCGTGAAATTAACTGAAATCTGTCAAATTTACGTAACTTTATAAAATTTACTTAAATTTCTAAAATTCACACAAACATGTATACTTGCTAATAGCTTTTTTCGGAATTCACTTAGAATCGTAAAATTGAGTAAATTCGTAAAATTTACATAAATTTCTCAAATACACTTGAACTCGTAAAATTTTCTGTAAGAACTTGTAAAATTTACCAAAATTTACAAAATTTACTGCTACACTTGTGAAATTCACTTTCATTTGTAAAAACTACTGAAATTCGTAAAATTTACCTGAATTCGCGAAATTCACATCCGTGCAATTACTTTCTTCAAAATTCCCCCATACTCGTAAAATTGTACTAACAATTGCAAGATGCACATGAGTTTCTAAAATTGACTCAAACTTGTAAATTTACCAAAACTCACAAAATTTCTTCAGATTCGCGAAATCTGCTTCAACTTATAAATCATTTCTTTTATTTTGCAACGTATTTAAACGATTTCAAGCTCCAAAATCTGGAAACCCATAAATTCAAACTTCCTTCAAGTTTTACGACATGACGACAACGAAATTACGGCATTTGCGGCAAAGCGAAAAAAGAGCTGTAAATTCGCCTTTGGATTTAGTTTCCACCCTTGTCCGAGCTTCGGAAATTCGTGAAAAAAGAAGAAAAAAAAAAAAAAAACATCCAGTCCCGCCGGACCGCGTACACATGCAGATGCGCGAGTTTATTGCATTGGGCGCATAAATCTGCGAGCCCCTTTTTCTTCGTCTTCTTTTCCCTGGCATTCCCTCGGGGGCATTGACGAGAGCGCTTTTCTCGGACCCGGAAAGCTCCTGCGATTGCGCGAGCTTTTGACCCTCGTCCTTTGATTTTTTTTCAGTGATTCGGGTAAAAATTCTGCGGCGTTCGCGAATATGCCGAAAGATGGAACAGGGAGTTTCAAGTTTTTCCGACTGTTTGGGAAAATGTGAAATAATGAAATAAGCGGAAAAATCATCATACATCTTTTTCCTGACTTTATCTAGATATAGTTCCAACTATTCGTTGTATCAAATATCAGGGAATTAGAATGTTTATAAATAAATTGTATTTCATCTCAAATTATTATCAAATACAGTATAACATTTATTATTCTAAAATTTATAAAAAACATTGTAACGTATTTTGATTAAGAATTAGAAAAAAATCACTTTTGAAAATTGATAATGGTCATATTGATTTTCATACACAGAATTTTAGGAAAAATCTTTTGAATTTTTTTTCCTGCAGTGGATATGTAAAAATTCATCCCAAAAGTGATCTTGAAGGTTGAACTAGAGTTTTTTTGTTAGTTATAACAGACTGAAATTTAGCTGTAAAATATATTTTTCCATGGTTAAACATTTTCTTTGGATATCGTTTGTTGAGATCTTGATATTAGAAAGTTGTAAATGACGACTCTTGCACTTCAAAAAACCATTGATATACGAGACTTTCATTTTAATATTGATAGCAATAATGCACAAATAAATAATTTTGTGAGCTAAACAAAAATTATCAAATCCACCAATGAAATGATAGAATTATAAAACACTTATAGAAAAAAAAAAAACAATCAAACCTGCTTCAAATTCAAGAAAGAGCAATTATTTCATCTATCACATTGTTTATAGTAATTACTTCAAAAAAGTTGGTAAATTGATTAAAAAATGATTCTGCTTAAACAAAAAGGAATGTAAATTTGTAGAATTGATAGCTCAGAATGTTCGTATTTACTATGAATATTTTTTTACACATCAGGGTTGATTTTCAATTTTTTTTGACTGAGGGAAATTTCAGACTTTTACACCAAAAATTACGAATTTCAGTATTTGGATGAAATTTCAGAAAAAAAAATCATACACGCAAATAAAATTCTTTCAAGTTTCTTTTTTACCTTTGAACTAAGATATCTTTTTCATAGAATTGAACTGTTTGATAAAAAAATTTTGTCTTACTGTCTTACCATTTGTAATCCGAAAAACTGAAAATACTCAGAATCACTCAGCTTAGGGCACAATTTTTCCTTGATGGAGTTATAATTGTGGAAATTCATGTTTTTCGAATTTCGAAAAGAAAAAAATAAGGTTTTTTTGTGGTTGAAAGTAAGGAACTAAGAAAAATAGAAAATTCATTGGATTTGTAAGTAAGATAATCAGAAATTTAACTATTATATATTAAACTTCTATTTTGTCGCTCTGAATAATACAGTTTTGAAATTGCCAGAGATCTTACAAATTTTGTTGAAAATCTGTTGAAAATTATAGCTATACTGAATATTTTGGATTTTGTATTTCTCAATTCTATAGGTTTAGTCTAAAATTGCCAGGTTCTATTTTTAATAATTAATTAATATTAGCAGAAATGAAAAATTTTGAAATACATTTATTAAAGTTATATGTAAAGAATCAAGGCAAAACTTCAATATTGTGAGTGATAGATTTTAGTTTAAAAATAAATTCTACAAAATTAATGTCTTGAATTAGGGCTGTTAGATTCAAGTAAAGTTCGCAATTTTACTAAATGGGTTAAAAATATCACTTTTTCAATGATGCTATGAAAATTACGGAAATTCAGAATATAAAAAGACAGTTTTAGATCTTCAGTAGAAAGTACAAAAACATAAAAACTCTCCTCTATTAATTTTAGCATAATTTATCAGATCTATCAAAATTCTCTATTTTATTTAAATTTACCATTTTCTTCAACATCGAAATCATGATAACTTTTTACACAAAAATTTGGCCCAATTCAGTTTGACAAACAAATATCAAAAAAAGTTTTTGAAAAATATTCTCCATTCTTCTTAATTTTTCGATTTGGAATACTTTTTATCTCATTTCAACTATTTCGATGGATTTTAATGTGAAAATTGTTATTCATACACTCTTTCAAAATGTTGATTTCTACAATTTACATTTCTACACTCTCAATTTTCTATTTTGAATCGTCTTTCTTATTTCGTTCCTAATAATTCTTCAACGCAAACTTGAAACCATCTCTTCCAATTTTTTTTCAAAAACTCTTGTCATACCCTTCTGAATTCCATTACTCATCCTACGATTTCGAATTCAGTCGTTTTTTGCGCGAACGTAAAACTTAATTGACGAGACGAGGCAGGTAATGTAAATTCAGAGTTCGCTCCCAAAGTTTCGCTCGTCTCTTTCTCGCGAGCTACGGGTGCTGAGGTTGGGAAAAGATGCCCGCGATCAGTTAGTTATTCCGATGTAGCGCGCAAAAGTAAGGACAAAGTTTCATTGTGAATCTGGGGAAAATGGGAAAGAGTATGAGCGAAGAAGGTGGAGCAATAAAGGACGAGTGTGTTTGTTTAGGCTCTTCGCTCTATTCCGCCTTCATTCACCTTCTCTATATTGCTTATCTTCCTTTTTTTTCTCACCTCATTTCCTCAACCCCCTACTCATTGAACCCCTTCGATCGATTTGAGATTCTATCTTTCATGATTTACAGGTCAACAAGTACAAGCTTTAGTTTACACGAGAAAAATATTTGCCGGAGGTTTAATATAAAATAAGAAATGTTGTGGAAAAATTATTTCTTTTTTGGAGCAAAACAATTACATTGAAAATGAGTTTGAATTTCTATCTTCCCTCCACGTTTATTACTATTGAATTCGAGAAATTTAAATTGTATTGAAAAGCAATGAGTCTATTCGAAATCAAAAGTAATTTACACTCTCCAGCATAGAGACATAGAAGTTGATATTAATATCAATAAAGTTTAGAAAATCTTTAAAGCTGATCTTTAAAGACACAAAAATATAAAATATACTAGGAATTAGGAAGATACTCATAAAGCTGGACATTTTTTAAATATCTACGAAAATGCTGGAAATCTAGAAGACTTCAATTTTGAGGGCATCAAATTTTAGATACCTTTACAGAAATCCACGATAATACTAAAAAAATAGTCTAAATACTATAGATCCTCGAAAAGTACGCAAAATCCTAAACGTTCTTAAAATTATTGATGTTATTCGACAAATTCATCAAAACGATTGAAACGTTTTAAACTTCAAAATATTGTAGGAAATAATATTCCTGAAATCTTTTAAGACGTATTACACATAACAAGGAAATCTAACTTTTTACAAATACTACAACGTACAAAAATTCTGAAAATATACAATAAACTACAAGTTGAAGTTGTTCAAGTGTCAGTTAAAGTTGATGAATAAACTTTTTTAATATCAGAAGAAAAGTTCTGTGAATCGTTCATTTTTACCTTGATCATCGTATGCATATCGTATCGGAACCGACGTAAACTTTTTTTTTAGTTTAAATGTTACAATTTTCAAAATGATTTGTGTTCAAGATAAAATTGAATTTTCTATTACTATTGAGTATTGATTTCTGGAAGTATTCGTTTTTTGATAAAAACCCAATAAAATTTACATCAAAAGAACCTAAAGTTAACCTTAAATGATCAATGCATAAAAAATTAACTGATATAAAATTGAATTTATTCTTTTAGTGATTTTTCTAAGTCTGCTGTTATACATTTACTAATATTTGGAATTTTTTAACAATTTTGACTTTAGACCTCATTTTCATTGTCACCTTGATTGTAGAACTTAGTCTCACTTTTCAATAATCTTCCAAAAGGAGAATAATTATTTTGACTGAAATTTTTCATTATAAAATACAGAAAAATCAATGAAATCACTTTATTTTACATACTTTTGTTTCTGAAGTAATTTCAATCCAAATAACCAAACTGAATTCCAGATCACTGATCTGAAACTAATTTTCAAAAAAAATGTCTCGTAGGGATATCTTGGGTATTACGTTCACACAATCGAATGATTTTCTAATATTTTTATCGTTTCTCTCTCAACTTTACAAAATAAAATGATTAAGTATTTAAAGTTCTGTAAATTTTAGCTGAATAAATGATATTATAGAGTAAATTTTCTTTCATGCATATACCTATTTTGTATCATTAAACTTACCGAGATTTCATTCATGTCGAAATAGATGTTCAGTTTTTCATTGATTTCTAGCATTTTTGGTGTTTTGTTTATTTTTGTACTATTCACATCTATGAGTATTTTCTAGCTTTTCCAGCTTTGCGGTATTTGTAATGAAATCCATATTTACAGAAAACAGTATCTTCATGAATTTTTAGTACAAATTTGACAATTTCTCTATCTCTAACTTTTATTATTTTTCGTATTTGAACAATACACCTCCATGTATTTCGTTGAGTAGTCTAGAATAACAATGATTCATTTCTACATCGACTTTCAGATTTTGTTCCTCCAAGATTATACGCTTCAAAAATATAATTCATTTACATATTTAATTTGATATATAAGAAAATTGTCCTTTAGTTTTGAATTTTCTGTCTTTTTCAAGTTATTTTTTTCTCATTTTCTGATATTCATGAAATTTTGCAATCGTAATTATTTCGAGTCGAATTCTTCTAGATAATTAATATTTTTATAGATTAGTATGTTTATTATAAGACTCTTATACTCTGGAAACGGATTTTTTAAGATTTTTAGTTTGTTTAATATTTTTGAAGACCTAAGTTCTTTCGTAGATTTTTTGTGTTCCAAATAGTCCCAAATATTTTGTTTGATATTTTCCGTATTTTGTAGATGGTTTCAGATTTGAAATTGTTTTCTGATATTTCTAGAGATATGTATATAAAATATACAGAATAATATGCTTACGATATAAATTAAGTTCTAAATATATCAAAACATTTCATAATATGGAACAATTTTAATGAAATTAAAGAAAGAAAAAAAAAACTTTTTTTTTCTTCATCCGCTTAGCTCGAAAAATAAAATAAATTTTTTTCAGTCAGAATATATTATTAATGTCATTTCTAGTTGAATCCGTATGCAAGCAACATTAAGATTTCCATCAGGAATGTTCTAGAATTTCTAGTTTTTCATGAATTTAGCTCCAATTTTTACGTATCTCCCCTTCTCGATACCTTTGTTTACAAATATATACTATAAAAGTTTGTCGCTACCGCATTTGAGGTAGGTAAATATAAAAGCAGGCCACGGCGTTGCACGTCCAAGAGCTCGATATTCAGGAATTTTTCTTGCCAGTTGAACCAATTTTTACATCGATTTATTGTAGTAACACTGGCACGCAAAAGAATACGGTTTTTTATTCTTACTTTAACTATCATTGACAGTAATTAACTTTGTATTCACTATAGTGTTTTCGACAAAGTGGGTTATTGAATTTACGGTGCAGCAGCTAATTGAGACAAATACCAACTACATTGAATCGTAAGAAAAATTTTATGATATTGTGTTCTTTATTTTCATTTTTTTCGAACATCACTTCAAAATCCATTAAAACTTTAAATCGGATTATGTTATATTGTCAATTTTTTTCATGTCATGAATCAGTTCTATAGCGATTTTGAAGGCCATATTTATAAGCAGATGATATTTGATATTTTCGTAATTCATTTTCCTTATCTCCATTGAATGTTCACGTTTTCAAGAAAGATTAAAATCATCCCAAAACATCTAAATTTGGTGAAAATATCTTTATCTCAAGTTTGTGAAAATAAATTTTGGAATATAACATTTTCGAGGATTCTCTTCTTTCAGTCATGTATCAAGAAGTACTTTATTCTTCTAACAGAAGAGATTTCGATGACTATTCAAAAAGTCAAAAGTGATGATTAAGATTATACGTTATATATGATGATATATATTATTTGGTGTGTATCGATTATTTCATGTGTATTGATTATTTTATGTGATTGAGGTATTATTTGACGATTATATGATATATATATGAGAAACAAAGAATATTTTCAAAATTACTATACTTAAATCAAAAGATATAATACGTTGCTTGTTTATTTTTCTATGACTGATAGTGACGTACAAATTTTAGATAAAAGATAGGAGTGGTTGTCGTTTGGAGCTCGGGGATGACTGCAATCAGTGCAATCATTCATTCCTTGGTTCGATGAGGGTCAAGTTTCGTTTAATTATCTTTTTGACGGTGTCACCATTTGTGTTTTTTATAAAAATGACAGTTTCTTTTTTGCCGAACATTTTATAATTGCAATGGTGGTGAAGAACATATTAAAGTTTGGACGAGACATGAAAGGGACCGGGATATGGAAAGCGTAGTTGATATGCACACACGCTGATATGATACATATCTCAGGTATTCATCTTTAAATTCAGATTTGTTTAAAAAATAATAGTGTAAAAGAAGATTGTGGTTTTTGAAAAGGTTTTCGAACAATTGAGGAAATTGAAACTATACTAATTGAACAGTAGGGTTCTATTTGTTATAGAATTTCCTGAAGAGGGCCAAAAAAACTTGTAGACCGAAAGCTCAAATCAAAGAATAAAGAGTTTTAACAAAAAGAAAGAGGAATTCGTGAATTTTGCTCCGGGAGATCATTTAAGTCAAAGGAAAGGATTTTAGAAGAAAGAAAGCAGAGCGGTTTGAATTTATTATCATGGATTTCATAAAATGTAACGATTTGTAGATACTCAACGTTTACGACATGAAAGAAGGTAATAAAAAAACTTTTCTTTTCTTCGTCCTCTCATCTCAAAAAACCAAATAAATTTTTTTACTTCAAAAAATATTATTCTTCAAGTAATTTCTGGTTGAATCCATGTGTAAGTAACATTCAAATAGATTTCCATCTGGAACGTTCTAGAATTTCTGGAATTTTGTATATTTAGCTACAAATGTTACGTATTTTCCTTCTCGATACCTTTGTTTACAAAAATATACTATAAAAGTTTGTCGGCATAGAATTTGAGATAGGAGAACACGAGCAATAAATAATGGAAAATTTGCGGGATTTGTAATTAAAACTAATTTTACAAAAAACAGTGTCTTTATGTATTTGAAGTAAAAATTAAACAATTTTTCTACCTCTAACTTTTATTTTATTCAGTATTTTAACAATATACATCTATGTTTTGTTCAATATCTGGGATGACAATACATTCTTTCATTGAGTTTCAGATTTTATTGATCTATGATTATACATTTTGAAGATATTATTCATTTTCATAAATTTTTAAACATATAAAAAAATTGTTGTATTATTTTTTTAGAATACTGTGATTGGGCATTTATGAAATTTTGTAATCGCTATACATTATAGTCGAATTATTACAGATAACAATTATTTTTATTGATTTGTATGACAAATATAAAAAACATATTTTTAAATATTTCCAGTTTTTAAACGTTTTTTAAAAGTTCTTTCGTATATTTCTTGTGTTCCGAATAATTCCAGTTATTTTATGAATGCTTTCAGAATCAGAGTTGTTTTCGGATATTTCCATAGATAAGTACAAAAAATATTTAGGATGAAATGCTTCACGATATAAATAAGTTTTACATATATCAAATGAGTAAATGGATCATCAGATTTAATGTTATTTCTTTACGATTCATGTATTAATGGATTTTTGTACTACTAGTTTTCTTCAGCGCTTCTAAAATTTTGTATATATTTTTGTAAAATTTAGGTAAAGGGCAAAAGTTTGATGAGGCGAAAAATCTAAATAGGCCTGAATCGTATTATTCTTTTACAGTTTAATAAATACAAAGAAGTAATGTTAATACTAAAAAAAGATTGTAACTCATAAACTATGGTTAAATTGCTTTCAAAGCATATATAAATTCTGGATATCAACGAAACTTCGTCATCTAGAGCATTAATTTCAGGAAATTTATATTGAAATCCATAAAAATACTAAAAAGTTCCCCAAATCGTATTAATCTCCAAGAATCACCCAAAATACTAAAAGCGATTTGAAACTTTTATGTTTCTCACAAAAATTATAGATATGATTGTAATATTACAAACGAAATTAAAGTTAGTTGTAGTCTGTAAATTCAGGGAGTAATTTACAAAATAAAAAAAGAAAAGAAAAAAAACTAGGAAATTTTGCAACGCTTGATGAAAAGAAAAAATAATAAAATCATCAAATTCTGGAATAACTTTGCAACAATTTAGAAGAATACTGAATATTCTGCAAACAGTGAAAAAAGAACAAAATAAAGCAGATACTATGAAGATACTGTCTCATAAAAAATTCAATCCTTGTAAATACTGAAAATCTATAGAAATACTGGAAAATGTTACAAAATTTCATCAACACTCAAAAACACATAAACTTCCAGAAATACCAAAAAAATCCAGGTGAATAAGATTTTTCAAAAATTCCCGAACTACGAAAAAATGGAATAATCCTGTAGAAATCTTTAAAACTACCGATGAATCTCTCGAATTGTATAAGTACCTCAAAATCCGTGCGATGCTTTAATATTTTTTTCCTGTACATCGATATAGAATATCAAATCATCCCAACATATCTGAAGACCTGATATCGATATTTTTCGATCAAATCCTGATCTCTGATGTAGCAAAAATCGTGATGGCGATTTCAGCAACACCAAAGAAGCGAAAAAATTGCACATGGCGAATATGATGACCAGCGGAATCGCCAAGGTATTCGATTTCGCATATTATATCGAGGGGCATTATGTCCTCACAAATGAGACCATCACTCACACTTTCGATGCATGTAAATCTCATTTTCAGACCGTGCACCTTTCCCTTTTCCGCCACCTTCACCTCCTCCACCCCAATAAGTCACGCCGCATTTCGGCGGTGTTAAGCTTTTTTTGGATCTTTTGCACCGCGCCGGAGGTATACACTCGACACCTCGCCACGCATCCTTTAGCTCTGCCAATTCATTTTCGAGCGCGTTATATCCTAACAAGATTCCCCGTGACCCGCGCCGCTATAAGATTTAATTTAGGAGAAACACCTCTGCTATCTCACAGTGGTTCCCAATGAATAACACAATTAACAAACAAATTGTTTATCTGAATCGTTGTGAAATTATGGACTTTTTATACAATAAAAAATACAATGAGAGCCTAAGGTTGTTCGTAAATCTCGAACATATTTTTGCAGTAAAAAAATAACGTTTGATCAATATAGTAAACAATAAATTTTAAACAATGGACAAAGTAATAAAAATAACTAGCAGAAAGTTTCTTTATAATAAATCCAGACGAAAATTTACTTAGAAAAATGTAACGCGTTACATTTGTGTTACTTTTTGGAATAAATTGAATGTAAATAACAAGGCATCGGAATACTAAGGCTAAAAGAAAATATCAACGTACTCGTGGTTTCGTTCGACAGAAATTGTTTATAACAGGTAAAATAAAAAATGCTAATCTGTACTTTTTGACAGAAAATTCCATTAGAATCTAAAATTTCAGTCGTTTCTCTACGAACTCAGTTATGAAACGAATCAAAAAACATTCAAATAAGTATAACATTTTGAAGGCTCGTTTACACTCGTTTCTACAATTTGCAGCGTTTAGATTGATAGAAATGACAAACTTAATGTCACTTAAAGGGTACTGCACGAATTTGTTGTTTGTTCGACATTTCGTTTTTTTTATTCCAGGGACTTTTTATTCTTGATTTCGCACACTCTCAAAGAAAAATGTATAAAGTGTATCCAAAAATATTAAATAAAAAAAATCATAAGGTTAAGAGGGTTAATAATGGGAAAAAATACTTGAGGGTTTTTATTATGGGAAAATAGGTAAATTCATTTGATGCATCATCATTTTCATTCTTTGGCTATCTTTTTACGAAAGAATGGTTTTTCAGTGTTTTCAATTTCTGGGTTCTGAGATTATTGAACTTCTTAGGTCTAGAGTCAATTGTTTTTATATCAATATTTAATACTGTAGAATATAATTTTTGTGATTTTACAATCGCTTAGTTCAATTTTTTCTGACACGTTTGGAATTGGCAAAATCATTTGGTATTCATGAAAGCATATCACGACATTTTCAAGGATTTTTCTTTAGCTTTCGATGATTATATGCTCTTGGAATCAGTGTTACCAATGATGGTATTATTTTCGAAGATTTTAGAATAATTTTCATTACACAGATTTTCAGTATTAATATGAGTGAAGAATGCTTTTATAACTTAAAATTTCAGAAACTTCAATTTTAATATTCATTTCTTAGTATATGTTCATTTTTGAGTATTTTTTATATTTCCAGAATTTTCGTAGGTATGTTATAGTATTTACAAAGAGTGAGATTTCCTTGTTTTTTTTTATACGTCTTATAAGAATATGAAGTCTATGAATTTCTGTTAAGATTCCTAAAATATATTACTCTAAAAATTGAAGCCTCCAATATATACAGCATTTTTAAAGATTTTGAAAATTGTTCAGCATTCATTAGTACACAATTTCCTTATTTCTAGCATTTTCTATATTTTCAGGTCTTTATGGATTTTCGTTAGATTTTCGAGCAGATCGAAAGATTTCCTAAAAATTAATGTTTTTAATAATCATTCCTATTATTCAATAATCTCGAGTCTAGAGTTACATTTATTTCAATCGTTAATACCATATGAACAATATAAATTCCAAGACTTTTAAAAATAATGTTGATCTGAAATTCAAAGCATTTTTTCAGTGTAATGAATAAAAATTGATTCCGTAAAAGATATTTATTTTGTGAGCAGTGATTCATTATAATATTGTTATGAGAATATTTTAACCTTTTTTCATATATTTCAGCAAATATAATTTTCAAACTGACAACCACAGGTCGTACTCTATACAAACTATATTGCTACAGAACCCAGAGTTCACGCAATTTTTTTTCAATGAAAAGATTTTTGGTAAGACAGTATCTTTACTATGTTTGTATTTTTTTTTCCAAGATCTGCAGAGTTTTAAAGTATTCTTTTAAATTTTTACATGGTGTTTGTGGAAATTCATGCTTCAATTATCGAAGCTTTTAAATTTTGAGTATTTCAAATAATTTTCAAATTTTAATAGATTCTTTTATTCATCGAACGTTGCAGAAATTTATAGTTTCATAATAAAAATTTTTTTTTTCAAATGTCACCTACGATTTTTAGGATGCAATTTCCTTTAGTTTGGAATTAGAATATTTTAATCATTTTCATAATGTGTGTGGAAAACATCACAGTTTTAAAGTGCTTTAGGTATTTTGCGTTATTTTTGAAGATTTATGAGATCCATTTTTTTTTTTTATTTTTCCCAGAGTTATACGATTAGAAAAATTTTCACATCTTTTTTTAGACTTCTATGAGCATATATTGTTAGAATTTAAAGCTCGAGAAATTGAAGTTTTCTGATTACTGGAAGTACATCAATTTTCAAAGATTCTAATAACACGAAACTCATTAAAATCTAGTATTTTCCGTATTTTTTGTATTTTTATTTATATTCATTATATTCCATAAGATTTTCTTTCAGGACCTCTAGATCTTGCAGTTTCTGCTATTTTGATATCCATAGATTTTAAGTATTTGTATATATTTTCATGCGGATTTCTAAAGTTCGATGCTCTGAATTGCGGAAGTTTGTATTCAAAAGTAAAAAAGCATATTTTTTGTCCATATTTTTACACAAATAACTAATTATTAGTATAGGATTCCCATTAAAAAATGAGGGAGCTTAAAATTGCTTCGATCTCAGTTTCAAAACATTCCTTAAAAAGTTCCAAATTGTGCTCAAAACTTAATGAGACAGGTAAAAGTAACCTAAAATAACGGGATGTTCGTTACTCGTTCCCTTTATCGTTACTTTTCAATGAATGTCACCCGTTACGTTATCGTTACAGTAAAAAATGTAACGTTTTCGAGTAACGCGTTACTTCCAAACCCTGAATAGATTGTTGATTGTCACAGTAAGGTTAAGATTCATTAAAAATTAATTTTTTCTGAGCCACGGCAACGACGTCTTTTTGCACTCCAGTTTGATGAACGATGAAGGGTGATATTTTAAATGCCCTCTAGACGGGCGCTATCGTTACATCTGCCATTTGTCACGTCAAATTACATTCGAGGAGTGAGGGATTTATGAATGAGGCTGCATAGTAGTTCTGCACGTACGAGGCTTGTTCCTTCGAGGTGACATCGTATTAACAAATGGCCACGATTAAGCCGGGCCACCGCTATTAACAAACGTCCATACCTGCTACGATGTTTTCCTACCATCCTGTTTTTGTGTGTTTTCGATACTACCTTTTCGTCAAAACTCATAGTTATCAAAAATTAATTTTTCGAATCCTATTTCACATTAAATGAAAAGAGAACCCTTTGAAATAAATAATCATTCTTGGTTTTTGATGAAGAAGGAAAAAGACTTTTGTGTCACAGCTCTTCAAATGCTTATATTTTTATATTACCATGATTATGGCAGATTTATAACTTATGTATTGCAATTATGTCTTTATTGAGTTGATATTTTGCATGTAACATGATGATATTTACTTTTCACATGTTGATGTTGATCGACAAACATGTCAATAAGGCGCATTGTCGGTGGGTCACGTTGTTTATTCAAGAGGGTGTCGCGAGAAAAGGCCTTTTTTCCCCAACAATTGCAAAGCGAGCTAATTCACGTCAGCAGGATACAAGCGCATCGAAGCCTGTCGGGGCTTGTATACGCGATAGTTCAAGTCATTTCCGGCTCATATTCCGCCAAACCAAAGTACGATCACTGATTCGCGACCATTCTAATGCTAATGCGCTCCGTACGAATGATTTCACGGAAATTCGTTTTGTCGTACAATGCGTTCAATGAGAGCGTAAACAAATGAGAAATCATGGTTTTACTTTTTGTAAAATGAATGTTGTAATTGAGAAATTCATCAGTGGAAATAGACTTCTGAGTATTTTTGCTGATGGCACTCCTGGACTTTGAAGATATGAATTATTGGTGTGTTTTAGAGTGATGAATTTCAATAATTAGTATTTTCTTCAATTGTCATTTTGTTTTTCCTTCCCTGATGATAAGATTATTTTTTAATGATTTGTAGTTAAAAAAACTCGTGTGAGTTTGAAAACTTCTAACGGCGAATTACTGCAAGTTTAATTAAACAAAAAAAAAGTTTGTTTAGTTTTATGAGAAAAACAACTTACGAAGCCATTAAAATCAAAGTTCAAAACCTTAGCTTAAAACAGATAAAATTAAAATCAGAATTTCCCACGAATGAAATTCAAATTTAAATTTCAAGTTTGACGACAAAGTTGAAATTTTCCTCCACATTGCATGTATACCATACGATTTGAGCTGTAGAAGAAAAGTAAATCTTTGCCGTCAAATTTTAAATTTATATTTAAAATTCACTCGTTTATAATTCCGATTTTAATATACTCAGTTTCAAGCTACAGTTTTGAAAGCAGTTCATGCTTTGGTTGTAATGGTTTCTTTCGTTTTTTTCTCATAAAATTCAATTTGCTTTTTTTTTTGTTTAATTAAACTTACATTAGTTTGCCGTGAGAAGTGTCACTTCTCTCGAGAGTTTTTAAATTCACACCAGTGTTTTTTTTTTTTCAAATATTATCAATCATGAAATTAGTGTAAAAAGCTTAAATTAGAAATGTGAATTTTCCGTCTTGAATTCCCAACACATCTATTCAAGAAAGACAATTTTGTATTTTTTCATTTCAGTATAATAGACTTGATGTTTTTTTCAAGTTAGTTAGTACTGAAAAAAAAAGATATTCACTTCGATTTCTCGGATGATAATGTTTTTCATAAAATAATATTTTTTGATGTCTAATTTATGTGAAGCAATCAATTTCTGTAATAGTAACCATTGTAAAATAGATAAAAAAGATGGAACTAAAAATTTAGGTTTCATGTTGACCATTTCTCTGAAATCCATTTTAGAATGAGCATTTCATAATAATTTTTATTCTACAATATCAAGAAAGTTGTCGAAAAAATTATGAGATATTGAATTTTAGTTTCATTTGTCTGAAAATACACGTGAATACATTCATGTATAGATATGATTTTCTCATAGAAATGTATAACGTCCCTCACGCTGAAACTCTAGTAATTTAGAACCTTATAAAAACTTTTTGAGAAAATGAAATTTCTTATGAGAATTTAATTTCTTAAAAAGTGCGCCTTATAAGAACCTTATAACAACTCGATTTCTTATAAGGCGACCTTATAAAAACCTTATAAGAAACTGAAATTTCTTACAAGAATGTATTTGATAAAATTTTATAAGAAAAAAACCTTCTAAAATGTTTTTTGATCAATTCTTTATAAGAAATTTCAGTTTCTTATACGGTTTTTATAAGTTCGCTTTATAAGAAATTCCATTCTTATAAGAAATTTTATTTTCTTCTAAGGTTTTCACAGGGTTCAAAATTACTAGGAAATCTTCAAATTTCTGAGGCAGCCTGCCAATGAATTATTATATATCGATTAAATATATTCAAAAATATTTTATACACATTTACGCTTATTTGATTCCTTGTTTTTTCAAAAGACCTTGTATTCATTTGCGCTAAAAATAGGTTTCAATAGGCTTATTGTTAGATAGGTAGGTCAGTACTATTGACCTAACAACCTTTAAATTCATCAAATAGATGTTGATTAATTAGAAAAAATCTGCTCCAAAATAATCAATTATTTCGAAATCCACTTAAATTTAAAAAAGTTGGAATATACATGTGAATTAAGGAATTAATTAGCGTCAAAATGGTTTTAATGCCTGCTATGTATGAAAATAACTCTTTGATTTCATAGCAGGTCTATTAATTTCATAGACAGTGTCTTTTTTTTGCATTGATGCGTACATAACTTTAATAGACATTATAATAAATCTGCTTCAAAAAGAGTCTCTTCAATTTAACAGAGAAATTTCTGACAGTGCAGAACAGGGGCGTAGGTAGAAAAAATTTCCGGGAGGGGTTTTCTGAAAAATATATTCCGTCCGAGTTTCATAATTTTTAATCTTCGATAATATAGTTACAAGAAAGCTATTTTGAAATTTTTGGCATTTCAGAATTTAAAAGTTATTTAACTTTTTGAGTCCCAAGTTGCAAATTTTTCATGTAAATAATGAAATTCGATTTCTGTGGTTTTCAATTACTCACTAAAATTTGAACTTCTTTACCAATATTTTGAGTATTTACACAATTTAGAGGATTTTCTGATGTTATAATGAATTTCTGTAGAGTTTTCTAAATTTCGATGCTCTGAGATTCAAATTTCCGGAAAATTTAACGATTTTGACAGATGTATCCACGCAAATTTTAAGTATTTCAGGATTTTATAGAATTTTCGTACAGTATGCTATTTATTAAATTTGGTAGTAGTTTCTGGTATTTTTATAGAATTCTAGTATTTCTATGGGTCTCTAAATAAATTTTCAAAAATTGATGCTATAATATCGAAACTTTTTCGATTTTGAATATTAAAATTGATTTATCATAAAACACTATCTTATGTATACATTTTGAATATTTGTACTTCATGTTTTTTGTAATTTCTACAATTAAAAGTATGTTTCATTTTATAAAATTGTAGAAATTGAATAGGTATTGTTTTTGATATCAATTTCGAGAATAATTTTTAGACTCATATTATTAAGAAATTATGTATTGAACTCCATTGATAAATATTATCCAGAATTAGAAGTTTAAAATTTTTTTAGGAAAATCTTATCTACATAGTTATTATGTAGATTAGAATATTTTCAGTCGTATTTTTCGTATTTCTCTAGTATAATCTACGAAACTCCAAAGGATTTCCCAGTAGTTTTATAGAATTCTTTAATTTTTGTAGATTGCTACAGTGATTCAAAAAATTCGATGCACAAAATGCGGATTTCCATCTATCATCAGAAATTCCATAAATTAATAAAAAAAATCACATGTATAAAATTTCAGATGCATTATTGGATTCTTGTTTTTTCGCATTTTTAAAATATTTAGAAGATTTTCTCACGGTTTCTGGAATTTTTGTAGAGTAATATTATATTTAGAATTAGATGCTCTAGAATTCTAAAATTTATCTGTCAAGATTCTAAGAAAACAATTTTTCATAGAATTTAATTACTTTTAGTGCTTTTTCAAAGTTTACATGATTCAAAAAATTTCATCATAATATAATTTTGATCCTACATAGATTTCTAGAATTTGATGACCTAAGATTTAATTTTTCTTCTATTTCAATGATTTTCGTAGATTTGAAATTCGACTTTTATTTACTGGGTTGCAACAATTTTCCAAAATGATATTTTCAACGTTATCCTACATTTCGATTATTTTCCCTTTTTTTGTAAAATATATATACCTAACGTTGTCACGCATTTATGTTGCAGCCTACATTTTTATTATTGATTATTGTAACTTTTTTTATTATTACATGAAATATTAATTGATTTAATCAGAATTACGGTAAGGTTTTCAACCCCTAAAACCCCCCTATGCCTACGCGCCTGGTGCAGAATATTTACTCTTGTCTCAGAAAACGATGTGAGACTCTGCTTCATCATCATACAACACCCTGCAACGTGAAAAAACCTTTGAATATGATTCTCTAATTACTTCCGAATTTCCTCATTTGTTCGCAACAGATCAGAAACAATAAGCTCATTGCGTATCTTCGATCGGGGCCAATAAAGCCACCGGGCTTGGTCTATTTTAACGCGAGGAAAGTAGAAAATGGGCGGTAAAAAGATATCTCCCCGGCGATCGGAAAAGGCTCGGAGCGCGGCTTTCTTTCTCCCGATTGGCTAATTGCGAAACCCAATAGTTCTAAATTAATCGCCATCTAAATTAATCTCGAGTAGATGCGAAAAAGAAAGAGGCAGCGCCGGCTAGAAAACATTCCGTCGTCCCTCCGTCTCTGCGTTCGACGTCTAAATTTATCCCGAACGATGGATGAACAATGGCCCCATAAATAGAACGAGTCCCGCGATTCCCTTCGAAATCGAAAATCGAAAAAAGATGGCCGCAAAAAATCGTCTCGCTACGCTATTTCAGCGAAGCGATCCGCGGAATGCCCGGGGAAAAAATCGGCGCTTTTTGGGGAACGGCCCTTTTTCAGTCGCAGCTTTCTTCCACGCGGCTGCAGTAGGTCGTGACAATGGCGCGAGTGCGCCGATGATCCCATAAATTTCGCCGGTCAGAATAAGGTCTTTCGCTCATTTTTCTTTCTTTGCCCGAGTCTCTTGATCTCTCTTTCTCACTTGCATTTGGTGCGTTCGCGGCACCAGTTGTGATATTAATACAATCACGGATCAGTCCCGGGTTAACCCAAGGCGACCGCAGACATTGGATTGTGCCTGAATCGGGGTGAACGACTTTATATAGCTCCGGGAATTTCGGCGGCATTTTCTTTAAAAGGGTTCTTTGCAGATGAAGGATTTTTGGCGGAGAAGTATCGGGTCTTGAATGGTGGTTTTTCTTCGTCCCATTTTCGCGAAGGTCGTGGGAAAAAAAGATGATTGGGTCATTCTTTGGATGATGATGTTTTGATGATGGGGATGATGAATACTAGAACTGTTGGAGCAAAATGAAAGAACTATAGAACTGTAAAAACTGGGGTGAGAATCGGAAATTTCAATGACGATGTGGGAATCGTAGAGAAATGGATTGCGAAACTGGAAAGTTCATTAATGATTAAAGTAGCTTAAAGTGTTGAAGATGCGACAAATTGTAAAGTAATTCTGTTAGAACTGAAGTAACTGTTAGAAACTAATGAAAATGTTTGAACTGTTTGATTATTCAAAAGTGTCGAAAAGCCTCTAAAGTCATTGAAAATATAGTTGCTATAAGTTTCATCAGAATCTACCATTTGTAAGCTTTCAAGTTTAACCAGCAGTAATGAAAAAAATTTGAAGAAGTTTAACAACTGGGATCAAAAAATTTTAAAAGAGATTTTCAAAAAGATTCCGAATATTCAATGAAGCTTATTGCAGAGGCTATTATCATTAGATATATATTTGATTTTCAAATGTTTGAAATTTAAACGAAACATAACGATATAAAGTCTTCCAATGGACTGATCATTATTATTCAATATTGATTTTTCAAAAAAAACATCAATTGGCTGATATATTTGACAGATTTTGGTATAACTTTTTTTTAAAGACATAAGTAATTAGAATGAAAGTTTACTCGTCAAGATGCGATTTTCCTCAGTCAGATTTGAAAAATTGATGACAAATTGTTGAAAATTTTTAGTACCTCTAGTATTTTTCGTATTTGTACAGAATATTTACCATTTAAATATATTTTGTTATTTTTATAGAGATAGTTAGGATTCGATCCAGTAGAATTAAAAAATTCCATAGATTTTCAGTGATTCGATGGATTCATTAGAGAATCATAATATACCTTGGTTTTTGGTATTTTTTAGTCATTATCAAAATTTCTTCATAAAAGTCTCTTATTTTCAATGCTCCTTCTTTCAAATTTTCAAATCCTTAAAAGTGATCCCAGGAGCCAAACCGTCAAAGAAAAAATCTTCGAAACATCACTTCAATAATTTATTTTCAAGCTTTGGCCCTTCAATTGGGGCCCTCATCAGGAACTGAACACAAATAAAACTTATAAAATTCTCATAAAATTACAATCCTTTAGACAAAAACTATAAAAACTTACAAAATCTTTCTACAGTCAGTCATGCCTCATCATCATCAGGGAGAAACCTTCCAAGTAAGATCGTCCAAGAATACATTAATTTTTACTCCCAACACCCTTTGCATCAGAAAATAGGAATTATTTTCCAATTGGTTGATAAGAGTGTGAGATTGTCTGATGAGAAATACCATTTGGATAATTTGAATGAATTAAGAAGGATTTTAGTAATGAATAATTATCCCATAGAATTTCTTGAGAAACATATAAATAAGAGACTGAATAAACTTAAGAATAATACTAATTCATATTCGACTCATAGTCCTAAGAATCAAGATACAGATGAGAATGAATACATTTGTTTCCCTTTCCATGAAGAATTGAATTATAAAGTTGGTAGAATTTTAAGGAGTTACAAATTTAAGTTGGTTTCTAAGACAGATAATAATTTGAATAGAAATATTCCAAAGAGCGGTAAAGACAGGGAAACCAACTTAAATTTGTAATTCCTTAAAATTCTACCAACTTTATAATTCAATTCTTCATGGAAAGGGAAACAAATGTATTCATTCTCATCTATATCTTTATTCAGACAATCTCACAGTTTTATCAACTAATTGGAAAAAAATTCCTATTTTCTGATGCAAAGGGTGTTGGGAGTAAAAATTAATGTATTCTTGGACGATCTTACTTGGAAGGTTTCTCCCTGATGATGATGAGGCATGACTGACTGTAGAAAGATTTTGTAAGTTTTTATAGTTTTTGTCTAAATGATTGTAATTTTATGAGAATTTTATAAGTTTTATTTGTGTTCAGTTCCTGATGAGGGCCCCAATTGAAGGGCCGAAAGCTTGAAAATAAATTATTGAAGTGATGTTTGGAAGATTTTTTCTTTGACGGTTTGGCTCCTGGGATCACTTTTAAGGATTTGAAAATATCAAAATTTCTTGAGCATTCTCTGGTATTCTTATAGATTTTAGGTATTTTCCACGTTGCTATTTCAATTCCCAGAATTTTTTACCTCAGAAATGAAATTTTTGGAGAAGGTATAGTTGAAATAAAGGATTACTTGTGGAGATGCAATTATTCTTAGTTAGTTTGAAAAATTTTCAATTTATGGGGAAAAGATTTATACTATCGTCATTATTTTTCGTATTTATGCAGAATTTGTAGCATTTGAAGGATTTTCTGGTATTTTTCTAGATTTTCATGAAGATATCCATGGATATTCGATTTTGCAGCATTTACAATTCCATAGATTCTCAGTTATTTGATGGATTTATGAAAAAATCGTATTTAACGAGTTTAAAGATATTTTTCAGAATCAATCAAGGTTCAACTTTTCTAGTACTGTCATAAATGTTTAGTATTTTCTTACATTGCTGTATAAATTTCCAGAATTTTTTGCCTTGGAAATCAAATTTTTTCACGAAGGCAGAGTTTAAATGAATAATTAATGATAAAGATACTATTATCATAAGTTGGATTTGAAAAATTAATTACGAATTTTACATATTTTTTCATTATTTTTAGTGTTTTTCATCTTGGAGCATAATTCATACCATTTAAACAAGTTTCTAGTATTTCTATAGATTTTTATGAACATATTCAAGATTTGATCCTATACCATGTGGAATTTTATAAATTTCCAGTTTCTCGATGGATTTATGGGAAAATCATATGTATGATCATTTGATATATTTTTTGAGTATTACTAAATTTTTTCGATAATTTTAGGGTATTTTTCTAGATTTCTTGTATTATTTATATCACATTCCAATATAAATTTCCGGAATTTCTTATTTTAGAAAACAAAGCATATACATATTTTGTATTCATCTGATTTTTCTGACAAAAACTGATTAAATTTACTGATATGTAGTTTTTGTAGAATTTGTAGTATTTTTTTAATAATCACAAAATTTGTAAAGGTTTTGTTTATTTATTGACGGGTTGATGTTTTACAATTCGATGCTTAGATTAAACTTTAAACTTTCAAATACGAAGCATTTCATATAATTTGAATATATTTTGTTTAAATTTTGTGGTGACACAACGTTTTTAAAATTTCTTGTTTTTTTTCACAAAAATCTAATGCAATGAACTAAGATTCGAAATGAAAAGGTTATTATCATATAAATAAATTTTCCATGAACAGTATCAGCATATTTTTCGAAGCTTCAAGTACTCTGCGTGTTTTCCAAAGACTAAGAAAAATTAAAAAAATATCTGTCATATTTTTATACAGGTTTCCACGTACATTCTTTGATTTATATTTCCACGTAATCTAGGTATAATGAGCCTTCGTAGATTTTCGAAATAATAAAAGCAACATTTTAAACTATATTTCAAAATACTAGCACTATCAATATTTTATGTATTCATCAATATTTACAAGATTTTCCACCCGATTCTGAAATTTTAAATAATAATATAAATTCCTATATGTAAAGATTTCTCGAATTTCGTATTCCGTAATTGCAAGTTTGATAGATTTGAAATACTTTCATAGATCCTTCAAAAACCTGTTAATTCATGGATTTCTAGTATTTTAAAGACAATTCGACAAATGTGTATTTAAATTTCATTAGGTTTTATTCATTATTTCTCATACATATATATATATATATATGATTGCAAAATATCAACAGAAAAATCGTAATAAAGAAATCTTACTGTCGAATATTCTTGTAATTACAATCCTCAAACAAAGAACAATTATTTTTTTCCTGTGCACGAAATTTTTAAAATTAAAAATAGTGAATAAACATGTTGTTAGAAATAGCTTACGCAAGTAGGTACTGAATAACTGACCTAATAAAAAAATAGGTTAATCAACAAATAAAAAATGAAAATAAAATGTCAGTTAGATTATTTTTCTAAGAAAAAGCTTTCGATATTCTCTAAAATCACGATAAAAATTTTTATATAACGATATATCGATATACGTATCGCCCATCCTTAGATCAAATTTTCGAAAAGATCAAAGAGTTCATTTCCCATGGCAAAAATGGGCCCTACTCGTTGAACGTGTATCGTAATTGTAGCGATCGGTAGCGTGTCCGATCGGTTTCCAGGGCCCACTCCCTTCGTGGGCGAGGGGCCTCAAAGGCTCAAACTCCCAATCACACCGAGCAACAGCGGAGAATTGGAGATGACGCTGCGCTTATCGGGCCCAGTCGGCGTCCTTGAAGCCCTCGTCACGGGCCCATCGCCGCGCTTTTTGGGCCCGCTCACGAAACGAGCGCGTCGAAATCGCGAATAAAGCATATTCTCGTCAAAATCGGTAAACCAATTCTCAACGATCGTGCGTGCAGCTTTTCACGCTTTTTTAACGATTCCCATTTCTTGCGAGCTTTTTGCCAACATCGAGATTCGCCGAAACTTTGAAGTTTATTGTAGTTGAAGAGGGTTTTTTAAAAAGAGCGTTTCCTGTGATTTAAGCAATGAGTTGTGAAGTTTTGTATCATTTTATTTTGTTTGGATAAATTATAAGTGTCAGTCAAAACAAAAAAAATTGAACTATAAGGAAATTGATATAATTAAAATGATTTATATAATAAAAACTTCAGGATTTTTAACTGGTTAGACGTTTATTTGTTGCAGAAATTATTTTTGTACTGGAATGTAATATGGAGAAAATATTTATTTTCTAAAATTGAAATTCTGAATCATTTCTTCTTGACAAGAGGGAAACAAAGTACGCGCCATTTTGTACAACTTGGAGCAATTCCTAAATTGCGGTACTGGTCAAATCGGTAATTGATCACTTTCAGGTTCGCTCAGGAGAATCTTGCGAAAAGTTCTCGAGGGATTAGGAACGACTCGACAAATGCATGATTGCTAGTGTAAGGAATGGACTTGAGCGAGACACTCGTGGCTCGGTTCGTTTCTTCGGCGAGAGCCAACGCTCGAGCGAATCGTAATTGCGGAATACGTAAAGCCGATTATTCCATATTCTTCAGCGGCAAATTTTATCCAATCACCATTTTCATTGGTACTTATCAGACTTGAACATTTATTTTTTTACTTTGAATTTTGAAGCTCTCGAAGAATTTGGTGATGTTCTGAATAATTTACTAAGTATAAAAGCAGAGTTTGGAAGTAACGCGTTACAAGTAACGCGTTACTCTAAAACGTTACATTTTTTACTGTCACTATAACGTAACGCGTTATATTATGTAATTACCAAGTTACGATAACGGGAACGGGTCACTTTTTTTCGGTAACGAGTAACGAAAATCCCGTTATTTCAGAAGTTTTTAAAAAATGTTCTAAAACTGAGATCTTAGTAATTTTTAACTACCTCATTTTGAGATATGAAATTCTTTATTAATAATTTTTAATGAAACTATGTGGGATGATCGCAATTTGTGTTAAAATCTTGACAGGCTTTTTTATTTTTAATGAAAAACTTTCACGACTCAAAGGGTTGAATTTTAGAAATTCGCATGAAAAGATATAAAAACACTTGAAATCTATGGATCGCAAAATCTATAGCAGGGTTTGTATGAATTAGAGATCCTGCCAAAAAATTTTATGGAATAATAATGAATACAAAAAAAAAAAAAAAATGAAAAGAAAATACGAAGAATACTGGATTTTATTAAGTTTTTAGTTACTTGATTTTTAATATATTCATGTAATTCAAGGAATAAAAAACTTCAATTTCTTGAGCTTAAATCCTAAAAAATTTATGTTTATATAAGTCTATAAGAAGATAAGAAAACTTTTGTATTGTATAACTCTGTAAAAAATACAAAAAATATTGAGGGCCCTTTAAATATATGAAGAAACTGTTTTCTGCAAAATCGATCGAAATGTACTCCAGAAATTTCTAACCACCAATTTTATTCCATTCTGGAAATTTAAAGAGATATCTTTAAAAAAACTAAAAATTCCACCACATTCTTTAAATATTCAAAAATGCAGAAAGAAAATACGTTCGGAAAAATACGCCCAAATATATGAAACATTGGAGGTCTTTCAAATTTCAGAAATTCACTCAGCAATAAGTAAAAATAATAAATTTGAAATCATTAAAAAACTATAAAGAAATACAAAAAGGACTTGAATAAGTAAAAATCTATCAACACACTGTTTTGTGGAAAATCCTGTAAAACACATAATGTTTCATTATATTCAAATTCCAGAGTTTGAATATTTTAAATGTAGAGAACAATTATTATTATAAAAATACTAAAATTATATAAAAATACTAGGAAATTCTGCAATATTCTATACTACTGAAAAATACGAATGTTTTCAAAAATACTAAACAATTTTTTCAATCGTAGAAAAATTAAAAAAGTTTAAAGAAAATCAAATGGGATGAAAATCCTCTTAGAAATTTTTCGCGGCAAAATCCTCTCAAATACCAGTAATTTATTAAACTTTTAATTCTAGAGTATTAAATTCTTGAATTCTATATATCAATATACATAAAAATAGTAAAAATTTTTAAAAATTCTAGAGAATCCTGCTACGTTTTATACATTCTGAGTAGTACAAAAAGATTTAAAAATCCTGGAAATCTTATTTAAGCAATTATAAAGAAATTCATACATATTGAAGGCAATAAAAATACATCCAATTCAATTGGAACCATTTGGTACAATTCAACGTACTTTTAATTGTATAAGTACAAAAAACTATAGAGTAAAAGTTAACATTAAAAATCTTGATAAAAGAATCTGTCGTCTGAAAAATCAATTCAAATTCTCAAAATAGTCGGAAATGTCAATACTATAACATCAATTTCCAAAAACCTATTCAACAATCCATAGAAATATTGGAAGTATATAAAATAACCAGAAAATACTACAAAATTTGATGAATAATATACCATCCGAAAATAATATAAATTTATGAAGTACCTTTTATCTGTGTGGTCAAAATTTGCTCAACAATCCATTGAAATATATAAATATTTTAGAATTTTGATCCCCAAAGCATCAACTTTCAGAAAGCTTCATAAAGACCTATATTACATACTTAATATCAGATAATCCTTAAACCGGTATACAGACAAAAAGTATAAGTAAAAAAATTGAAACCTCAGTGACTAATGCAAAATCACAAAAATCGAATTCCATTATTTATGAACATGAAAAATGTGCAACTCTGGATTCCAAAAGTTGTATAACCTTCAAATTCTGAAACGTAAAATATTTCAAAATCGCTGTCTTGTAACCATTCAGTCAAAGATGAAAAATCATGGAATCCCGAAGGAAAATATTTTTCAGGAAAACCCTTCCCGCAAATTTTTCTGCCTACGCCCCTGTTGACAGTAAAAACAAGAGGCGCCAAAGGTGTCCATAACATAACCGCGAAAAAGGGCGCAGAAAGGAGCAGCGGAAGATGTAAAGAAAAAGGAAGTAAAAGAGCTGGAATGTTATTACAGTTTCGAGCTAGTGCTCGGGCTTTGAGCGATGATGCCTGGCGCGGGCTCTCGCGTATGAGCACATTATTGCCCCAGACAAATTGGCCCGGAGCAGCAGCACCCACGTTAAAGAGCGCTACAGGAATTTTCATCTTTGGCACGTGCGGGCATTGCTCATAATCACACCGGCCTCAAGCCGCGAGTAAGATATGCAAAACGAGTCGCGCCGCTTAACTCGAAGCCGCGAAATTTATTATCCTCGCCCAGCGCCCATTTATATTTCGAGTCATAACAAAATTAATCATTCTCGCTGTTATATCCACAGGGACTCCACGGCATTACTGTAAATTGCCGGTGACGAGATTTTTGCAACTTTCGGCGGAGATGATGAATTTTGAATTTAAATTCTTCGTTTTTTTTCGAAACAGTGTTGATGAAGATTAAGGAATTTTTTTGGGATTAAACTAGATTAATGAGGGAATTGAGAAACCAAGATTCAAGAAAAAATTTTATTACATGATTGTTTTTAATGGTTATAATTTATTTATTTATTTATTGATGACGGTTTTATAATATGTAGATACTGTTTATGGAAAATTTATTTAAATTATGGTAACCTTTTCATTTTTAATTTCAGTTCATCGCATTATGAAAATTTAGGATTGTTGTGAAAAAAAAAAAATTTTTTTTAAATGTTATGAGCACTAGAAAATTTAGACAAAATATACTTGAGTAATTTGAAATACTTTGTGTCTGGAAGTTTGAGTATAATCAGAGCATCGATTTGTAAAACATCACTCAGTCGATAAATAAACAAGACCTTTACAAATTTTACGAAGGAAAAAAAAATACTTAAAATAATACAAAAACTATTAATCAGTGCATTTCATCAGTTTTTGTCGAAAAATTCAGACAAATATAAGATATGTATATATTTTGTTTCCTAAAGTGAGAAATTCCGAAAATTTATAGAAACGTGATATAAATAATACCAGAAATCTGAAAAAAACACTAAAATTATCGAAAAAATTTAATACTATTAAAAAATACCTCGAATGAACGTAGATATGATTCTCTAATAAATCCATCAAAAACTGGAAATATATGGAATTTCACATGCTATAGAATTAATTCTTAAATATTTTCATAAAAATCTATAGAAATACTAGAAACTCGTTTAAATAGTGTCAATAACGCTTAAATACGAAAAACATTAAAGATACTGAAAATCTATTCAAAATTTGCTATCAATTTTTCAAATCCAACTGATGATAATTGCATCTTTATAAGAAACTTTCAACTTAAACTACATCTTCGTCAAAAATGTTATTCCTAAGGCGCAAAATTCTAGAAATTTATATGGCAATGTAACAAAATACTACAAATTAATGAAACTACTACTACTAGTAATACTACTACTACTAGTACTACTAATACTAGAAACTCGTTTGAATGGTATCAATTATGCTCAAAGATGAAAAACACTAAAGATACTAAAAATATATGTGCAGTTCGTTATTAATTTTTCAAATCCAACTAATGATAACTGTATTTTTGTAATTAATTTTTTATTTAAACTATGTCTTCGTAAGAAATTTGATTTCTAAGGCGAAAAATTCTGGAAAATTATACAAAAATACTGAACATTTATGACAGTACTAGAAAAGTTTAACCTTGATTGTTACTAAAAAATATCTATAATCATATTAAATATGATTCTCTCATAAATGCATCGAAAAACTGAAATTCTATAAAATTTCACTGGCTACAGAATAAAAACTTGAATATGTTCATAAAAATCTATAGAAATACCAAAAACTCGTTTTAATGGTAAAAATTATTCCCAAAGATGAAAAACACTAAAGATACTAAAAATATATGTGAAATTCGTTATCAATTTTTCAAATCCAACTAGTGATAACTGTATCTTTATATATAATTTTTTATTTAAACTATGTCTTTGTCTGAAATTTGATTTCCAGGGCGAAAAATTCTGGAAATTTATAAAGGAATGTAACAAAATACTTAAAATTAATGACAGTACTAGAAAAGTTTTACCTTGATTGTTATTAAAAAAATCTATAATCATGTTAAACATGATTCTCTCAGAAATCCATCGAAAAACTGAAAATCCATAGAATTTCACATACTACAGGATCAAATCTCGAATATGTTCATAAAAATCGATAGGAATACTAGAAACTCAATCTGAAATTTTTAATTGTTAGAAATTCTATCTGGATAGTTTCAAAAAATATCTATCATCACGTTAAATATGATTCTCTCAGAAACCCATCGAAAAACTGAAAATCCATAGAATTTCACATGCTACAGGATCAAATCTTGAATATGTTCATAAAAATCTATAGAAATACTTAAAACTCGTTTTAATGGTATAAATTATGCCCAAACATTAAAACCACTAAAGATATTGAAAATATGTGTAAAATTCGTTATTCATTTTTCAAATCCAACTAATTATTTCAATTTGTATATAGTTAAAATATATTTATATTCTATAAAGGAATTTATTGATGATGAATTACACAACAATTCATATGTCTGTCTATATATAAAAATAGATCTTGAGATTCATTCATAATTCTTGTGATCATTATTTGTAGATTTATAGCCTTATTTATACTTTTTATAAATTGTTTAATTCAAACAATCCAAAATTCTCCTGAAATTTTCGTCCTTCAGTCCTAAAAACATTTCACCCAATCGTAATTTTTCAAAAAAATGTTGGAAATTTTATCTGGATAGTTTCGACGAAGACAAGAAAAAGAAAATTTCGTGGAAACTATTCAGCGTCTCGTCGGATTCCCTTGTAAATGAGCGCTGCTGCAAGCTAGCTGCGCGCATAAATAATTATAGCTTCGCGCGAGCTTTGGCCATTCAAATTAGCTGAGGAATCGGCCCGCACAATGGCCGAGACTAATAAGCCGCGGAAGCTTTTGGATCGACACACGTGTATTATTACCAGCTCTGGGAGTAGGGCGAGGGGAGGGTAGAGGGGGGGGGAGATGCAGATGTGCTTTTGTACCTTGAGCTTGCAGCGCTTTGACGATGCAGATTTTTCCTCGTTGTTTCCGGGTTTTCCACAAATATTCCCCGATTTTATTAAAATCATTTGTATCATATAATTTCATTTACTTGCACGAAATTTGAGATACTAATTTTGTGGAACATTAATTACTCTAATATCAATCATGACTGGTTAATTTAGAAATTGAACAGAGAAAACTACTATATAGAGAAAAATATGTCTACCAACGAACTTAAAAGCTGTAAAATTTTTCTTCCAAAACTGTATGAAATTCATTGATGAGGTCAGATGAGCACTTTGGTTTTGGGGTGCGCTGTCCTGTCCGTCTAGTCTCTCAATTAAAAGCTTATCGCTTATAGGTTTTCGATATTTTCCCTCTTCCTCTCTCCCTCCGCTCCCGTCGCGTGTGCAAGCTTTATTCTTAGAACTTGCAAGTTTTCAAAAGTCGAAACTTTAGTTGAACTGAAGGAAAAACAAAAAAAAGTTATCTAAGGCAGAATGTTGGACGGCTGAAGGAGAAATACAAATTCAAAATTCTAGAGCTTGAGAAAACAACTTTTTTTTCGTATTTTACTTTTAATTTATATAGGTGCGAAACATTTTAAACGTTTTTCAAACTGTGAAAATTTTTCTGATTGAAAAGAAACGCGCAAAAAATACAGGATGGTTCTATGAAATACATAATGGAGCGATTTCTATAATTCTGAAAAAAAATGTAAGATATTAGTTCAAAACTTTGGAATTTATAACTTGGTATTATAGAATTTTCATACTTTAGATATACGATCCTGGTTTTCTGGGCTATGAAATAAAAATTAATTTGGCATTCTAAAATATACCTAGAACTAAACTTTGTAAAAAATATACATATAAAGCTTATCTCATATATTTTAAAGTTAACATTAAAACTCTTCTTTTTACATTAAAAGTGTAATTTTAGACATGTTATAAGTTATAGATGAAATAAATGAAGAATCGAGCATTTTAAAATCAAAGATTCTTGATTAAAATATTTTATAGTCCACAATTCTGCATACCAAAAATTTTTCAGTGTATATTCTAATAACTGGAACCTATTTTGGAGAACAAAAAAGAAATGATGCTGTATTTATTATTCTTACTCAAAAACTATCTACAGATTTTTCATTCACGCTACTAAAAATCCAACAACGTTACGAGCATAACTTTAAATTCACTATCCGGAAATGTCAAACAATTATTCACATTTGCTTACGATAATGATTGAAATCCATAGATTTTTCAATGAAAAATAAATATTTGAAAAAAAAATTTAGCCAAAAAAAAGGTTAGTCTGGATTAGACAGAGCCATCAGTAATCATGAATTCCTCGAAGTCAAAAATTTTTCATTTTATGATAATTTGTCATGCTCTGTACCCACCATTTAAGAAATATTTTTTTTGCTTTTTCTATTTCATATATAAAATACTTGTATCTTTAGAAAAGTGCCTATTTTTACTTCGGAATTTCCTATCAAAATTTTTGACAGGAAAATATAAGTTTCACAAACATATCAATCCTGAGACTAATTTCAACATCCATAAGATCATAACCAAATGCATAATTAAAAGGTTCAAGGAAAATTATGTGAATAAATTTTCATGAATTTATAGCTTTATTATGAAGGTTTTTGTGTTTCAGAAATAATATTTTTTATAAGAAAGTATTTCCTAATCATCTTGTGATTTTGTTAGCTTTTATTTTAAAAGTGAGTATAAGACTCTTTGAAGTTATGTTAATTTTTCATTTTAGATGTCATTTATTCAAGCATTTTATATACACAGATTATAAACAATCTTGTTTTCAAAATTTTTGCATATTGTCTATACAGTTAAAGAAAGGCTCATCTTGTTTAATGATTTTATCTATTTTCTTCCGTTCTTGCAATATGTGTCCCTTCTTTAAATTTTCATTACAAAGTTTGATTTTCGTTTCATTTTACTGTATAAAATTATGAGAAAACCCTGTTTATAAAATCATAATCTTCCAAAACATGTTAAATTCTCCCAAAAATACCGTATGTAATGAAAAAATCTCCCTCCCATAACCACCACGTATCTTACCCCAAGCGTCGTTGCGTCGAAATATCATGAATAATAATCTAAAAATATTGTAGCCAGGAGTCTTTTCCAAAAAAAAGGTCGTCGTTTTAAAGTATCATAACTTTGCCCATTCGGTCCAAAAATAAAAGCGCATTCTTATTCCCGAAAGTCGCGCAGTGGAATGAACGATATGCGTCTGCCATGGAAGCCGCGACAAATTTTTCATAGGTATAAAACCTTCTCTCGTGAGTTATATTTATGAAGCGTTTTTAGCCGGCGTCTCGACTCTAATGAGCCGAGCTTTTTTCGCGACGCGTCATCTCGCGCTCTGTAAATGACGAATCGTTGCATCGCTTACAGCCTTTCTCTGAATCCTTCAGAATCCAACTTCTAAGTACAGTAGTAAACTGCAGCAGTTTAGAAAAGTGTAATTATCCGCCTAATTTTTACTGCAAAACAAAAATAACACGTGAATTGTTGAAAATTTATTCATATTTCATTAGGAATTCTTAATGAAAGAATAAGTTTAATTCTATAATTAATTTCGAGTATTCAATTTTGCACGAATTCTGGAAGAAATATTATCTCGATTACACCCATTTTAGTCCAACTCATGAATTGCATGACTCATTGTTTATTTGCACGAAGAAAAGAAGCAGAAGTTCGTAGCATCTGTATCCAAAGCCCAGCCCAGACAAAAAGAGGAATACAAATAAGAGAAGGATAGAGAAAGTTGCAGTATATATGGGGAAGCTTTTAGTTTCGTTAATGGCTATCTCGCAGACCGTCCGATAAGTACCGCTTGCTTTACACCTTTCTCCCTTGAAGAACGTCCCTACTAAACATATGACGAGCCCCACTGAAACTTTTTATACTCCCTTCATTATCTTCAATTTAATTTACATGATACACACAGACGAAATTGATTTGAAAGTTTGTTACAGAGCAAGTATTTTTTTTCAGTGTGATACATTGAATGAATCGAATTCAGTTTTATTTCTTTATCGAAATAATATACAAAATTGGAATAATTAATCATCTGCAAGATAATATTGAAGATTTAGATCATCAGAATTAGAGAAATCTAATTTTTTCTAGCTAGAATCCTATTCTACAATTTGGGAACTCAGGTTATCGAAAAATTCAATTTAATTAAAAAAATAGCATTCAAACTTAAGATGACTATTGTGAAATTATGTGAATTACAAAACTCTCGTGAATATTCTATCGATTATACTTACTTTAGCTATATTTGAGTTTCTAGGTTAAAAATAACAATACTTTCAAGGGTGGAGCCAGAATTTCTATTGGGGGGAGGCGATAATTTTCGTCATCGACCGAATTCAAAAACGATATCATTCATTTTACATTCAAAATTTACGTTGAAATTTGAAAGAGTTTTTTATTTTCTTACGGAAAATATCAATTTTGAAAATTGACTAAAGAAATAAATGATTGAAGATTTTAATATTCAACTTTTACAAATTGATAAAATAATAATACTATTTGAAATTACCGAATTTTCATTAGTGATTCGAATTGAAAGGCTCATTGGAAATTTGATGTTCATATTTTTACCACCTAATGCAAAAATTATCCCATGTATAATTTACATTAGGAATTCAAAAAAAAAGTTTTTACATTCAGACTTAGTATAGAAAGAAGAAAAAGGATTTGATTTAAATGTACAATTGAGGGAAAATTTTTGGCATCTATGTAAAATAAATGGAAAGTGTTCCTACGTGTTATTTCTGTCATAATCATTTTCTGTTAAAAGTGAAAAACTTTGTATTCTCAGTAAGGATAGTTTGAAAGTTATTTCTAGTTACAATCACCTTAGGACGAAGATAACAAAATGATGAAAATAAAAACTCATTAAGATAATGAATTTTTTTTCTAGTTACATAGTAAAAATTCAATTTTGCTATTTGTAAGCCAAAACTTTGTTATAAAAAAGTTGTCAGGGAAAAACAATAAGGAAGGAGTTTATCAAAGCCCTATATATTTGTTCAGCCTTTACAAGTTATTAAATGTTATAGACGGAATTTTTCAAAAATTTAGTGCTTGAATGCAAAATTTTTTATGATATATACGATTTTTCGGTTCATAAAATCATGAAATAAGAATATATAATCTTCAATGTAGATATATTTAAATATTCAAATCAGAATAATATATTTTTTAAAACAAATCAGACTAAAAATATTGACAGAAATTTATGAATAATTACAAAAATTATCACTTATAATGACAAAATATTTATTCTAATGTACTGGAATTTCGTAAAAATACGTCTGTGAGTAATTAGAAAACTTATCGTAAATAGAGTAATCCTGAAATAAAACATTTTCCTTGCTCTTTTTCTACGGATTGACCATCGAAAGATGATTGACATCAAACATCTTCGGTGAAATGTGGTTTTCTTGCTTGCGCCAATCTTGTTGTCAATTTCCCTCAGTCAGCCAAATCGATTTTTTCATTAAGGAACATCACCTACTTTTCACGACGATCAATATAATTGATTTTTCCCTCCTGCATTGTGAAAGTGAAAGAAAATTCTCTTCAAGGATAATTTTCATTGGAACCTATCGTCACAAAAGTTAAATTTATTCAAAGAATCGTCAATCTTGTCGGAATCCAAACTAATTAAAATGTCGTCCGCAAATCTGTAATAAATTAAAGTTGCGAAACCCAACTTCATCAAAGCCTCATTCTCCAAATCCTCCATAATTATATTATCTATTATAGGATTTTTTCATAAGGTTCAATAACGAATTAAAAAGAAGAAAAAATATTTTTAGAGATAAATGTGAGTACGAAAATAAGTTTTTTATCTTAAGGGTGCAAAATCCTGAAATTTTTTGTATGAAATTCTATCGAATTTTTTATTGTTACGGGCAATACAAAATAACTACCAAGATTTCCAAAAACTGTAAAAAATTTATATTATGCTGTAAATACTGTATACTCTGGTATTTATTATTCACAAAATTTTTACGCAAGGATATTCAAAAACCATAACATTAAAAATAACTTTTTCATAATGTAATCCAACTTTACGAATCACTTCAAAAAAAATTTTTTATGAAACTCTATATCAAACAACCTCATTCAGGGGCGTAGGCAGAGGGGGATTTTGGGGGTTAAAACTCCTTCCAAAACTGGAATTAAATTGATATTCCATGAAAAAATAATAAACATTAAAAGAATAAAAAAAAAAAAAAAAATACAAAATATAAATAATAATACAGGGAAACGAAATAAGTAGAAATCATCATAGAAGCACTCACTGAAATCGTGAGAAAATAACAAATAGTTTCATACAAGTACACAAAGATAAAAATATTCATTACTTTCAATTTTAATAAAACAAATATAATAAAGATTTTGGCTTACAAAGAATGTTTTCTTAGACAAAATTCTAATCATGAATGTTTAGTAAGTATAGCATAAGAAAACAAAAATTTGAAAAATTGTTCGAACCTAATGAAATCAGATATATTAGAATTCACGAAAGTTTTAGAAATCTGGAAAAATTCTAAGCCTGAAGTATTGAATAGTAAAAACTTACAGTAAAAATCTAGGAAATTACTAGAATATCTTTCGAATTCTACAACCTCTGAAGAAATACTAAAAATTAGAATAAGTATTCTGTCAAACTATTGTTTTCTAAAAAAATCTGAAAAATAATCAACTTGAAATTCTTGATCATCAAGTTTTAAAAAAACCTATATACTTATCAATCTGTATTTATAAAATCGACTGAATTTGAATTCTACAAACTCGAATTCTTGAAACGTAGGTACTTTTTAAAAATCTAAAGAAATACACGTGATCTATGAAAATACAAGAAATAGCTGAGGAATCTTAAAAATACTAAAATAAATGCTGAAGTATAAGATATCTATAAACACTGAAAATCGATATATGTAGTTTTCTCAAAAATCTATAAAACTACTAAAAATCGACTAAAATTTAAATCTGTCCAATAAAAAACTATCTAACAAACAAGAAAAACACCTACAATTTCTAAAAAAAAGCTACGAAATTCAATGGCGACAAATAAAATACAGGAACACAAGAAATTTATAGATGAAATCACCAGAAATCGTAAAATATACTGAAACATATTCCAGGTTCCATGTATATTAAAAAAACGCAAGAAACAAATCTTTCGCTATGAAATGAAATATGATACTTTGACTGATGAGTCGATAAGATTTATTCACTTAACATACCCAGTTAGTAATATCAATACACTGAAAACGTAAGTAATAAATGAAATCATTGAATACTTAAACAGTACCATATGTAAAAGTGTTTTTCTGAAAAATTTATAAAACTTTGAGTTCTACAGCATACAACTGAAAACCTGTAAAAAAATTCATAATTATAGTTATTTTTTCTTCGAATGGTTTGATGAGAACGAAAATATAAAAAAATTCTAAAAAGTATTGAATACCTTAGTGAAAGACAATGTTTTCAGAAAATTATTTAAAATACTCAAAATCGTTGTACTTTTTCATACAATTCCATCAAATCTTAAGAATCTATAAAAATTAAAAATACCCGAAAATACTACACAATCCTATAAAAATATCTTTTATACGAAATATGTATAACACGAAAATTCTGGAAGTTTATAAAATACTGAAAATTTTTGAAGTATAATTTTTTTTTTAATCTAGAAATATATTGACAATTTTTAAGGACTCCCATTTCCAAAGTATCGAATTTTATAAAGCTATATCAAAATTTTCATCATATAATATTTGAAAATCCTTCAAATTTACGTTCATAAAAGTACACAAAAAGTTATAAAAAAAACGAAAATTATTAGAAAAATCAATCTGAACCTCAATGACTTGCATGTAAATCACAAAAATCGAATCCTATTCTACAAACATGAAAAATGCACTACTATGGACTTCAAGAGTTGTTGAATTTTGAATACTGAAATCCAAAAAATTGACATCCCGAAGGAAATATAGTTTTTCGAAAAACACCCCCCGAAATTTTCTTCTGCCCACGCCCCTAATCTCATCAGCGAGTTTTATCGCATGTTTCACGCATCGCAGTTCTATCTCAATGACTCATTTCGTAACCCTTCACTTCCATCAACCCTTGCCCGAAATCAAGTCGATTATTCCTATACTCTCGATTGCATTTCACCTCAATTTTCATTTCAACCCTGCCCCTTTCCCTTCCTGTACAACCTATTTTTCAACAAAGCGAATCAAAAGTCGTTATCTCAAATCGATGATGATCGGTAATTCCGCATTCGCGAGTACAGGCAATGAGGAAAAACCAAGGGGAAAAGAGAGCCCTCAGCCGTGCTACGGAATCACGGAGCGTTATGATTCGAGCTCAATCAGGCTCCAGTGAATAATTTTACGGGGAATTAAACCCGCAACTTTTTGCCCTCCTGCAGGAATTCATGATTCCCCGCTCTTCGTTCGCCATTTTTCATGTGAGCCAACGTTTTCGCGTTATTCGCGAATAACGCGAAAAAAGAGGGAGCACGTCGTTGAATAATTATTAGGGAAATGTGGGGATTTCGGCGCGTGACTCACGTTAAATGTAGATGATGATTTTTCAACTTCGATTTGTATGGGCGGCGTGGAATAATTTGTTTACGAGGCGTTGGTGCTGATTTTCGTGGGTGAAATGAGAATGTTTTTTGTTATTTATAGTGGCGTTGTCTATTTCTGGTTGCAACGTAAATTTTTAAGGTTTCAATTGTATTTATAGTGACTGATTGTGAAACGTGTTTATAGGACTTTCCATGATTTTTTTTCTTTCCAAAAACATACAGATATGCATAGTTGAAAATACTATCAGAATTCAATGGAAATTAAAAATATTTTACAATGAAATTAGAAGTTATAATTTGAATATATTCCATTTTACTCTTACTAACATCACTTAATGAACTTGAATGATTATTATTATAAATAACAGAGATATTATAAAAATGTATTTCTAAATATAATTTATATTTAATTCCACTCTAAAATCTAGGCAGAATTTTCTTTTAAGAAAATGAGTTTCACCGTGAAAAAATTTGAATTCTATTACTTACGAATGACTTTTACTATAGAAAAGTTGGAAAATTACTTCAAGAATAATTTGCAATATTTTGATTCAAAGTACATAGTGAAAATTCACTCTTAAGAATGAAGAGCGTGCAGAATCTATGAATTTTCTTTTTTTCAAATAACAAGGAACTTCGTTTTAAGCACTATAATTAAACTTTTGCAAATAAAAATTGAAATAAAAAAAATTCATTCTCACATTATTCATCATAGTGAAAACTTTCTATAAATATAGTCAAATTAATGACATTTGAATTAGGAGTGAAAATTTAGATACGTGGAAATCCGACTGTAGGGGGGTCAATCGTCATTTAAAAAAAAATAAAACTTCACTCTTAAATCCTAGACAAATTTCTCTATGAAAAAAAAAATGAGTGGCAAGCTAAGAAAGAAAAAATTTAACTATTTTTTAGTCAATTGTCACTTTAAAAGAGTGAAAATTACTTCAAGATTGAAAAGCATTGTTTTGACTCGATGTAGAGTAAATACTCACTTTTGAGAATTGTGAAAGTACGTATTTTATGATGTCTTCCTTATATTATAATAAAATTGGATTTCCAACAACATGATTGAATTCTTGGAAATTAAATTTCAAGCAAAAAGAATCGTACTCTCATTTTTTTTACAGTGGAAATATGCTCTAAGTAGAGTGAAAAAACTGTATTTAAATAGCGAGTGGAGATTTTCATAGACAAAAATTCACTATGAAAGAATGACTGTCATTCTTAGAAAAATATCATTTCACTTCAAAATTCTGGTCAGATTCCTTTACAAAAAAAAGGGACAAGTTTTACTCTAAGAGAAGGGAAATTTGATCATTCAGGAGTTAATTTACACTTTGCCAAAGTGAAAAATTACTGCAAGAGTATTTTAAATAAATTGAGAGTGAAAATTCACTCTTACAAATTCAGAGAATAGAGAACCTAAGATTTTATTTCTTTTTATAAACCTGTTAAAGAGCTCTGTTTCAGACAGCGTAATTAAACTTTCGCATATTAAAATTCTAGCAAAAAATTAATTATACTTTGATTATTTGTGAGAGTGAAAACTCACCGTAAATAAGGTCAAAATACTGTCATTTCAAAAGAGAGTGAACTTTTTTATGGATAGAAAATTCACACTTAGAGGGTAAATATTCTCATTCTTAGAGAAAATGAATTTCACTCTTCAATCCTGGTCGGATTCCTCTGCAAAACAAACGTATGCTTCATTCTGGAAGGTGTGAAATTTTATTATTACGAGTCTCTTCATGAAAGTAAAAAATCACTTTAAGATTGAGGTGCAGAATTTTGAATTGATATAGAAGAAAATTCAACGCAAAAATTAAGAGAATATAGAATTCATAATTTTTCTTTTTAATAATTTGATAAAAAGCTCTGTTGCAGACACTACAAATAGATTGTATTATTAGGTATTAAAACGAAAATGATATCATTCTTTTCCCATTTTTAAGAAATGAAATTCACTTTAGATATGGTCAGAATACTGTCATTTTCACAAAAAGTGAGCATTCTCATAGATAGAACATTCACTCTGAGAGAGTGATTGTCACTCTTAAAGTGATTAAATTTCACTCTTTATTCCTAGTCAGATTTTTCTGCAGAAAAGGGATAAGTTTTGCTCTGAGAGAAATAAACTTCAACTAATTACACTCGACTTTTCAGTCTAAGAAAGTAAAAAATTTCTCCAAGATTCGGTTACAGTATTTTGAATCAAATTAGAGTGAAAATTCGATCTAGAGAATGATGAGAGTAAAAGATACGTGATTTCTCATTTTTATAAACTTGATAAAGTATTCTGTTTCAGTCACAAAAATTAAATTATATTACAAGAAAATTCTAACATGAAAAAAGATCATATTCCTATTATTTCTGGGAGTGAAAATTTACTCTAAATATAGTCATAGAACTGCTATGTAAGGTATTATAAGCGCGTAAACAAAAATAAGGGAATGTTTCTGAAAAAATTATGATTTGTCAATTAAACCCAAAAAAACGTGTGTGCTTTATTACAACAAGGAATAAGGGAATTTTTATAAAAATGCAGCAAGTTTTCAAGGAAAACTGTAAATGTTATATCTGAAACTGTTAGAAAAATGACGATAATTTTTACTATCTCTCACTAATAATATCCAAAAGTTCTTATCAAATGTTTCTAAAGTTTTTTTTTTTTTTTTTTTTTTTGCAAAATACGTAAAATTAAGTGCCTTACTTCTTTCCTCTATACAGCAGTTTAGTATTATTTCAAATAACTTGTAGATGTTGAAAATGAGTATTTTTACTTCTATATTTCGCAGTTTCTTTCCCCAACGTATCCTAAATCGGGCCCAAAAAAAATACATTAACTCTTTCTCTCTTATTTCCTAAATTTTCATCAATGCACATGCTGCACAATCCCAATCAAGTCACGCGAAAAAAAAGTACATAGATGAAAGGCTCACTTGTGGCAACACAAACGAGAAATCGGCCTATTCCGATTGTTCATATCGTGGGAGCAGGAGGATGAAAATGAAAGGACCTTGGGAAGTTGGAGCACGAGCGATCGCCCGGGCCAGTGACGTTGGTGATTAATCGTCGGTCGTGTTAAAGGATAGGTAACAGGGTTATGGCGCGCTTGCTCGGCCACAGAAAGGGGTAAAAGCTCGAAAGGGGTAAAAGGAGAGAGACGGAAAACGGAGGAAAAGGGTCCAATGTTATCGGCGAACGAGCTTTCACATTAATGCAGGCGCCACTTCAAAGCTCAACGGTCGTGGACCATAAACACGACAATTACCATGGCAAAGGGAAACTGCGAAAAGCGCGAGTGTAACTTTATTTTCGGGACAACTCGATTAAGAAAAGGAAGGGGGTGATTCAAGGGAAAATATGGTGAACAATGATATTTTTGAAGTTGAGATCTATACGAAATTGGGCAGACACAGTAGCCTTTTTTTTCTTCTTCTTTGTCTTATATATTTTCAAGTGATTCCTTACAGGGTTTTTTGAGTTTAAAAAGTTGTTTATTCAATTATAATGACATAATTTTTCTTATAAACAGTGGCCGAACAAACAAGTTGTTGTGCCTGTTTTTAGTATGATAAGGAGTAAATTTTAAAACACTTTAGTAAGAATCTAGTGCAAAATGGAATGAAAATAAAAAAAAATTATACATGGATTCAATAAATATCCCAAGTGCATAAGAAGTTGGTCTTGGACACTTAATTGAAAACAATATAAAATTACTTCGTGTTTTCAAAAAGTTGCCAAACATGGTATATCTGCTTATTCTTTAACATCTCAGATAATTCTAATGCTCAACAAATCTTATAATATAACAACATCGTTACAGATTTTCAATCACCTATTATTTTACACAGCATCCGATTCGAAATTCACATGTTTAGAAGTAAGACATTTTTTTGAGTCTTGGTTTTGGCAATATTTTGAGTTTTTGAATTCTGCTCTTCATAGTTGGAGTTCATATGCGTATGCAGTATAAATTATAATATGAACTTAAAATTTAAAATAATGAATCTTAGAAGCAATATTCGCGAAATATATTGAAAACATCTTGATATATCATTAAATTAAAGTTATACATTTCACTGATAATTGAGAAAAACTGTTTACGATTGATACGAGCTGACAGCTTGTAAAATAAGTATAGAAGATTTTTGTAACTTTTTAAGGAATGTTCTGAAACTAAGATATAAGTAATTTTGAACTTGAGATAAGAAATTATATATTTATAATTTTCAATTAAAAAGAGAAGAATATTAGTATTTTGTTTACAAATATAGACAAAGTATATGCTCTTTTCCTTTGCATTAAAAATTTCAACTTTTCAAAGCGTAAAATTTGAGAAATTCTCACGAAAATATTTAAAAATACTTAAAATCTAAAGATCTCAAAATCAATTGCAAGATATATAAGATTAATAGATCATGCTAGGAAATCTTATGAAATATAATGAATACAAAAAAAATCTGAAAAGTACTAGATTTTACTTTTTTTTATGTTATTTGATACTTCAAAAATTTATGCTATTTCCGGATTTAAACAAAAATCAATTTTTTAGCATTGAATTGTTAAAATATATGTATATATAGTAGTCAATAGAAATACAAGATAAGTATTTAAATCGCAAAAGTCTGTAAAAAATTCAAAAAATATTGAGGGTAATCTAAAAGTAAAAAGAAAATGTTTTCTGCAAAATCGATCGAAATACTTCGGATATTTTTAACTCTTAATTCTAGTAAATCTTATGTTGGTAATCAAAAACATTCTATACATACAAGGAAATGCTAGAAAAAAATACATATATAGAAAAATACCAGTCCAAATCTATGTAACATTGAAAATCTGTATAACTAGAGGATCGAATTGCAGAAATTTATATAGCAATATATGAAAATACTGAACGATTCTTTAAATCGCAAAAAAACTAAAGAAACACACAAATAATGAAAAAAAATCTTTTGTGGCCTTTTTCCGAAACATTCTTTGAAAAGCGAAGAATTTAATAAACTTCAAATTTTAGAGCTTGAAATATGCGAAATCTATGTAACAATTTATATAAAAATGCTAGAAATATATAAAAATTCTAGAAAATCTGCAACATTTTACACATCCTAAAAAATGAGAATAGTTTCAAAAATACTGAACAATTCTTCAAATAGGAGAGAAACTAGGAGAGTACGAAATAAACTAAAAATGATAATATTCTACATACACAACGTTTTCTGTGAAATCCCCTTAAATACAAAAAATTGATTAACTTTGAATTTTAGGTCACATTTTTTACATCGTGAAAAATACAATTACTTTCAAAAACGCTGAACAATTCTTCAAATCGTAGACAATCTGGAAAAGTACTAAAGAAACTAAAAAAATAAAAATCTACATAGACACTATTTTCTGAAAAAAACCTTTCAAATACAAAAAATTCAATTTATTTGAATTCTGCAGCATTGGATAAATAAAATTATTTAATATCTCTAAAAATTATATCATTATTGAAACTCAAAACGTAGATAAGATTCTTTCCAAAATCTATCTAATTTGCAAATTTTTCCATGTGGCTAACATTGAATGAAATGTCATATTCAGAAATAAGTTGAACTAAAACAAAATAACAAAATCCGAACAAGCTGACTTATTTGTATTCAGGGTCGAAAAGTACAGATTTACAAATGCTTAAAAAAGTTCCTCACTTAAAAAACTTATTCACGGAGGGCTCATCTTAACAAACTACAGATCTCAAAAATATGATGTTTTATTCGAGCAAAAAATTTTGTTGGAACTTAAAAGAAATTATACCCTTCCAATTTTTACCGTCTCAAAACATTTTTTTCTATCTAAAAACAGCAGTTTCTAAGTTTTTATGTTTAGTGTTTCACATTCAATTTATTTGCAATAGTGGTAACGGTAACGAGTTACTATTTCTTTTCATATAACGATAACGTAAGAATTACTCTTTTTACCCTAATAAAGTTACTATAACGTGTTACATTTTTTCAGGTCACTTTCCAAACCCTGCTGATTAAAAATCATCAACTTTCTTCTTGAAAACTACGCCCACTACCTTCATTTTCGCTGAAAACAAGGCAAGAAAAAGAATAAGACAAGATAATGCGTAGAGTTTATACTGCCACGACGTGTCGCGCGACGCACGAGCTGAGCAATAAACACGCGCCAGTCATGTACAGCTTCCATTTGCCTCCCCATAAATCCACCATAAAAGTAAAAGATGCTGCCCGGGTCCATTTTCTTCAACTCCTTGACTTCCTTTCGGTTGCACTTCTATCGTAGGTACGTAGTAACGCAATGGAATGCGCGGTATGTGTCCCAGCGAACACGGCTTTTGTTTTTAAGCGAGTTCACGACCCCCCCGCCCACCCCCTGAATTAACGATTCGACGTCACGAAATAAAGCCCTGCCGATAAATCGCGCGCTATTTCCCTTCGCGACCCGTAAATTACTTATACTTGCCGTAAGCGACGCGATCTCGACTTATTAGTCCGAGAAATCAGCGATCGTGGTGCAACGCTAAGGAAAATAAATATCAAGTAAATAAAAAATAGTCAGATAAAAGGTAATTGTAAGTTTTGAATGATGGAACTTAAATCCTATGACCAAAGTTATGAGCAATTCTCCAAGAATCTGAACGAATTACTGATACAACAAACACTCAACCCCCACATACAAGAACTTCAAGAAAAATCCATTCCCTAATCAAATCCAAGAAAGGAACCAAATGGGTGTCATTCATTCGTAAGAGTTTGTTTCTGTCAGAACGTACTTCAAGTCAGATGTTTGAAGGTAGTTCACAAATCGCCAGCGCAGTAATGCACCTTTCTCTCTTCGTCCATGTGAATTTGCCCATCGAGGAATTGCTCATGTTTGAAATGATCAGGATTACGTTAACCATGAACAAATTGAACAAAACGGTCACGTTTATTTTAGCATTGACGTTTCGTGCAATCAGTGTAGGCGGTAGTCATCTGCTCGTGCAGTCACAAAATTCCTCAATTCCAGACAAAGGAGCAGCAAAAATCCCTCTCAACCCTGGTTTATAACCTCTTCAGCCATTAAAATATTTCGAAAATGCCTGCGATTCCTCGGGAAACTGCATCGGGACGAGAGCTACATTTTCCACGGGGTCCTCCCCCACAAATATCAACATCCTCGCTTACTTCCGAACACGGCATTCCCCTCTCGTTGCGTGATAAATTACTTATACCCGGCGAATGGCGCGTGTTTTCCCGCGACTCGATCCCGACTTATTAGTCCGAAGAAATCGAAATCGTGCGCGCTCGCGCGGGCGTTGGAAAAACAAGAACGAGAGGAGCAACAAAAGCGGGCGCCCGATGGAAAAGGGAGAAAAAGGCTCAGGGATTGCGCGAAAGCGTGCTCGCTATTGGCCGTAAAACGTTGACCAAGTGATAACATCCACGTGGACGCTGGACGGACGCAGTGTGAATCCTCCTGCACGATCAGGCCCTTACTTAGTTAATGACTATTCTCTCGCCATTCGTACCGTACTCATGTTCAAAATGGCCGCCAGGATCCGGGTCGGCCTCGCGGGGCTATCACTCAGGGTGCGTTCCGAAAGTTTTTTTTCATTGATATCTAGTGTTGATTTGACCCCTGATGCTAGATCCAAAGCCCTTCTTTCTTCTGGTAGCACGAGAATTATTATGACGTAATTTATTTTGTCAGTAGGTGAAAATTTTGAAGAACGAAATTCTTAGATGAAGAGTATACAACGTAGGTAAGATTTCTCAGAAGACCATCGTAACTAATTGAGTTTCATAAAATATGAGATATCAATATGGAGGCAAAAACAAGAAAATGATAAAGATATTAACAATCAAATTTGAAAAGGAATTGATTTCGTGTGAAATATGATGAGCAATTTGTAACGTGTATGTAGGAAACTGAATATCCTGTTGCAGGGTTGTAGGCATAAAAAATTTTTAGAAAGGGTTTTTCGAGAAGTAATATTTTCTTTGTATATTTTTGTCAATTTTTAGGATTTAAGGATTTGAAATTCATACAACTCTTAGAGCCCGGTTTATTTTACACGTTGGTATTCAATAAGTATAAAATCGATTTATGTGATTTTCATGCAAGTCCCTGAGCTCAGGATTGTTTTTTATACTTATTTTTGTATTTCTCATTATTTGATAAAATTCATAAAGTTATTAGAATTTTCAGATACAGTAAAAATAATTTCTGTACATTTTTTTAAATTCGATGCTCTAAAAATCTAAGTTTCAGGAATTTCTCAATATTCATCTAGATTTTCAGGAAAATTATACCTGAAACAGATTTTCAGTATTTCATAGATTTACAAAATCTTCATATTCTTTTCTTTTATTATTTTATAATATTTTCTGGCATTTTTACAGACTGTCACTATTTGCTGCTATAGAATTGAAAATTTTAACGATTTCGAGTATTTTATTTAATTTTACAGAGAACAATATCATTAACACAGTTTTTGAATACTTTTTATATGTTTTTGAAATATATTATAGTAGTTGTAATATACGTCGAAGAACTTTCTATCTAGTTCAGAAATTTCTATATAGTTTTTTTAATTATATACTCTCGAACCTCAGGTTTTTTATGTTATCCACAAAATGATATGCATTATATGCATTTTGAGTATGAACAGTGCTCCAGCATTTATCACGTTTTGTTGAGTATTTATGAAGCCTGAAGTATTTTCGGGTATTTTGAAAAATTAATAATGTTATCGTTAATCGATTCCCAGGTTGAATGTTTTCTTGTATTTTAATTCATCATAGGTATTTTTCTAGATTTTCCAAGGGTACATAGATCCCTTGAATTCTATGGTCTAAAATTCAAATTTCAAATGATTTTCAGTAATTCCATTGATTTTCAACAGAACTTTATGTGTAGAGATTTTTCATCTTCAAAGATTTCTCGTATTTTTGTATTTGTTCAGTATTTATAAGATTCTGCAGCTATTTCGTGTATTTTTTTAATGTTATTTTTTCAGATTTTTTAGAAGTATCCAGCTGTTAAGAACTTTATATTCTGAAATTCGAATTTCAATTGTATTTTTAGTGGTTTTATAGTTTTTTGGGTAAATCACATCTACGTAAATTTTTGTGTCTTATAAATATCTTATATTTTCGTATTTTGTTGTATTTGACTGATCTTGTGATTTTTTTTCACATTGTTATAGATATCAAATATTTACACAGATTGATAAATGAGTTTTTTAAAAATTTTATGCTCTAGAATCTAAAGTTGATTTTTTTTCAGAATTTTCAGAAAATAGTTTTTTTTACAATATACTATTATTTTTTGTTTTTCTGCAGAGTTTATATAGAATTCATAGGATTGAGTGTTTAATTTTTTTTATTACATTTGAAGATTTCCTGAACCGGTTGCTTCAGTGTTTGAATTTTTTCAAACATCCAGGATTTCCGTTGATTCCGATTTTTTCCGTATGATTCATTAGGCTAAAACCATTTTTGCAAATTTTATTTTCTATTTTTTTTTCTCAGTATTTCAAGAATATTGTTAGAATCTCAAAGATAGTACATAATTTTTTGAAAGATCGGTATCTAAAATGACATGCATTAAAAGAGTTAAAAATAAGAAGGATTAGTGGACAAGAAGTTGGTGATGAGAATTCGGTTTAATATTTCATCATCTACATCATTCTCCTCAAAATTGATTCCGTCGCTAAAAAACCACCAAAGTGCTTACTAACTCATCGAATATTGTATGATCATGTATTTATTGTGACGATATAAATTTTCGACTCAAAAGTCATAACAATTAATGAAAAACGCTTTGAAAATTCAGGGACTCACTTAATATGAATTTTGATCATCTTATTCATTTATATAACCTAGTTTCAGTCCAGTGACAGAGAAAATCTATGCCTAGATTGATGGCAGTAATGCATTGTATTAATTGTTATGCAAAAAAAATTATTTTTAGTTTCACGATTTGGTGAATGAAAAAAAAAGAAGTCGCACGTGTGGCCATTGGGCCCGAGGAAATGACCGCTCTCGCGTCATTAACATACGACACATAGCATCCCCCGTAATTACCGCGACTCGGCGAGGCGACAGCGTTGCGCGCAAACCCTAATTAAAGCCGAAAGATCGCACACTCTGGTAGCGGAGTGTCGTTGCACGAACGTTCGGCTGATTGTCCTAATTGCAGAAAGGGGAAAAAAGGAAAATCCCGACCGAGCCCGAGGAATCGAACGTGATTCACGGGCCGCGTCTTAACCGCTTGACCTCAGCTGAAAGTCCTCATACGTCGGGCAATTTGTACGAGCCAAGAAGCTGCATGTTTGCATAAAGGAGCCACGTAGATTAGAGAAGGTCAGGCCTTAATAAAGGTTATTGCTAAGTTTGGCTTGTTTATAACTTGTTAATTATATTTTCGACCAGTACATATAAGTTATTGTTCATTTGACTTTTGGGTTATGTTATACAACTATGAAACATGACAATTTCGTCCAGGGGTGTAGGCAGAAGAAATTTCCGGGAGGGGTTTTCCGGAAAAATAGTTTTCCTTCGGGATTCTATAATTTGTCATCTTTGCAGAATGGTTGCAAGACGGCGATTTTGAAATATTTTTAATTTCAGTATTTGAAAGTTATACAACTTTCGGAATTCAGAGTCGCACATTTTTCATGTTTATAAATAATAGAATTCGGTTTTTGTGATTTTGCATTAGTAACTGAGGTTTCAATTTTTTTACTAATACTTTTTGTATTTATACCAGGATTATCTGATATTAGGTATGTAATATAGGTTTTTATAAAGCTTTCTAAAAGTTGATGCTCTAGGAATCAAACTCCGAAAAAATTTATATATTTGAATTGATTGTTGAGCAAGTTTTAACCACACAGATAAAAAGAACTTCATGAAATTGTATTATTTTCGTATGGTATATTATTCATCATATTTTGTAGTATTCTCTAGTATTTTTTTTATTTTTCTAATATTTCTATGGATCGTTCAATAAATTTTTAGAAATTGATGCTACAGTATTGAAATTTCCGACGACTCATTGTGTAAATAGTTTCAATTGAATTGGATGTATTTTTATTGTTTTCTACATGTATGAATTTCTGAAGAATTTCTAAAACATGTAAAATAATAGTATTATAATAATATTTATGCTCCAGGACAGAAAGTTCTTTTAATTTCTAAGAAAATTATTTCTACATGATTTATGTATTTGAAGATATCTAGTAAACTTATAAGCCGGAAAAAGGGTAAGCTTGCTAACGAGTAACCTAGTCAACTACTAAACTAGTAAACAAGTAAGCGAGTTATTTCACTATTAAAATTGTAGAATGGTAAAAAATCAAACAAGTAGAAAAGAAAAATAGTAAACTAGTAAACTCGTTAACAAATAAATTAGTTAAATAGTAAACTGGTAAACAAGTAAGCTAGTAAACTTATTTTTTACATTTTCCTAGTATAATATACGCACACCGGAAAATTCCTAAGTATTTTTAAAGATTACTTACATTTTTGTAGATTGCTACAGAGATTTTAAAACCCGACGCTTCAGAATGCGAATTTCGATCTACTATCAGTAATTTAAAGAATTAATGGTAAAATCACATTCACATAGATTTTTTATGTTATATATCTTTATCCTTCTTTCGTATATTTAAAATATTTTTAAGATTTTGTTACGTTTTCCTAAATTTTTATAGATTTATAGTCCATTTCGAAGAGTCTTAAAATTTGTAGATCGTAGAGGCATTTATCGTTCGTCGAGATTTTTCAGAAAACATTTTTCTCATAGAATTGAATTGATTCCATTATTCTTTCAGAGTTTGTATAGACTGAAAGATTTTCAATACTTTCATATGGATTTCATATAGATTTCTAGAATTTGATGATCTATGTTTGTGAGTTTCTATCAATTTCGTGAATTTTTATTTTTCTTGATTATTTACTGGGTTGCTACAATTTTTCTAATTCATATTCTCTACGTTATCCTACGTTTTGATGATTTTCGCTTTTTGATTAAATATATACTGCTTACATTTTCATGCATTTTTTTGCACCTCATATTTTCATTGCTTATCGATGTAACTTCTTTCATTTTTATATGAAATATTGATTGATTTTATCAGAATTTCGGGAGGTGTTTGAACCCCCAAAACCCCCCTCTGCCTACACGCCTGATTTCGTCACTTTTTTCTCCAAATCGATATTTACGAAATTGTTTATATGAGAAATTTTATTTATTACTGTACACATTTTCTACAGTTATGAAATCTACTCCTGGACATGTTGTAGGAATGTTGATACACCAGAAGTTTACTGTTATTTTTTACAGTTGTTCATAACCATCTCCTTAATAAATACATTAAACAGCAACATTGACAATTGTGCACAAGTATAAAATCAAATTTCAGAAAAATTGATACTCTTATTGATATTTTCCTTCAACTGAACTCAAATTTGAAAAAAAAAAGAAAATTCTTTTCTTATCTAAATGCGACAATGCGAATGTAGATTGTTTTCTCACTGGCCTGAAAAGTGAAGATAACTGAATGTTAATTATGAGAATTAAGACGTTAAAATCCTTTTTTTTCTAACATTCTATTATAATAATGTTATCAAAATTAAAATATTTAAGAAAAGAAATCATATTGACCTATTTTATTTATATAGTGTTAAAAATATTTACTTACAGAAAAATGACATCCATATACTAACACTATTATCATAAGTGTACTTCATATTGCTAACAAAATATTAGCTACTAAAAATGAACATTTTTTGCATGATATTTAGTTTACACTCATTTCATAAGTCACGATTTTTTATTATAGAGTTCGCTGTAAAAAAATATTGAAACAGAGAAAAATTTTTTGATTTACGAAAAAACTTTGTCATAACCATAACTTCTATTGATTATTTAGAATGATATATTTCCATTCGAGAATAATGCATTTACTTCCAGAAAAAAGCGTTCATAATTCAGGAAAATCATTTTTTGAACTAAAGTTCAGTTTTTTGTCATGTTACTCGCTATAAATGATGGTTAATATAAAAAAATTAGCGTTTGACAGAAATTTTAATCAATGATTCGAGAAACGATTCAAAAATCATCTTTTTTATTTTGTTTTTCTGACAGAATAATATATTATTACAAATTCAGAATTAAGTTTTCGAAAGAGAGAAAATGCGTCGATGAAAGACGTCAATTTCTATAGAAAAAAAATATTTTTGTTAGTTGTTTGTAATTTATAAATAACTAAGAACGAAGGTCAATTCTTGTAAACAGTTGTTAAATACGTCAATTCATATTAATTATTCACAAAAATTTATAGCTATCCGAAAATAATGTGTTTTTTTGATTAAGTAAAATATGTTTGTAAGAAACATGTTTCAAATTATAAAAACCATTTGTTGATCTCAATTTTCAGTTGTTTTTTTTCATCCTTTCATTCATTAATAATGTATTTTATTGGTTTCAATAAAAAAATTATTGTTTGAAAAAATTGTTGAATCATGATTCGAGAACAAATTCGAATATTTTTTTCCTGGAAAAATAATTACATTTTAAACAAATTTGTTGATTCAGGACAGAATTTCTAATAAAAAAAAATTTTATATAGGATGAATTTCAGTATTTCTAAACAACTAATAACAAGCTAGATAAATTCTTCTGAAAAAGTTGTATATCATGGCAATTTTAAGTAATTATCAAGAAAGATATATTGCTATCTAAGAATAATGCAATTAGTTTTTTTAGAAAAAAAAGTTGAATAAACCTATGAGATTTCAGAAAAATTACTTTTGAATCTTGATTTTTAGTTTTTTTTTGTTTCATTCTGACACTCAATAATAATGCCCATATTTTGTTGATTAGGATCATAAGAATAAGTGTTAGAAAGCAATTTCAAAAGACTATTCCAGAATCAGTTCAAACATCTCTTTATTTATTGATCATTTAAGATACTTATCATTGATTTCTTTATTTTGTTTGTGTGTCTGACAAAATACTATATTACTCCAGATATAGTATGAAGTTTGTTCAAAATCAAAATTTGCTACTCGAAAAACAAGACGAGTATTTTTCATGTAGACAAACATTTTTTCTACATTAAAAAAGATATTAGAATCAGAAAATTATCAAGAATAAAGTAAACTTTTGTGAAAACTAGCCTGGAATTGAAAATTTTCATTCTGACCAATCGACAGGAAATTTCAAAAATTTATCAGTTGTTACAATTTCAAAACAGTTTTTTTTCTTGAAAGAAAACAGACAGATTAATTTGATTTACATTTATTTTGATTTTCGAGCTATCTGCTTCTATCACGTTATCTTGAAGCAAATATTTTGAAACGGCCATTATCTCACAATTTTAGAGGTTTTTACTTTAAAACGTAGACAGGAATTGGTTTTTGCTTCATTTTTGTCAAGTAATTTAAAATTCTCCATCAAATCTAATAAAACACGAATAAAGCTTGCATACGAAAACAGCTGCAACTCTTACTGATTTATCTGTTTTTAAAAAGAAAGAAGATTTTTATTTTCTGTTTGTAGCTCGAGTGATGCAATTAAAAATATTATTATTTTTGATTTTCACATGCAAAAATGTTCAAGAACTGAATCCTGATTTGAAAATTATGCTAAGTACGATTCCTTAAAATACCATAACAACTAATTAAACTACATACACATATGCAGTGAAAAATAATAAATCAACAGACCACCAGTAGGAATTGAAATAAATAATATTTAAAATACAAGAACAGAAAACTTTCTCGAATTTCCCTCCAAAATCACAGCCTGAAGGCACAAAAACCTTCCAGACTCCACCAGAAAATCGCAAATCCCGCAGTTGGCCGTCTCCATGGCTATTTTTTTATGAAATGGCATCTCAATGGGAAAAGCCTTTAAAAGGGACGCTTTCTCAATCACATGTCCACCGGCTCAGCCCCTTCCTCTGCCCCTCGGGCGTAAAGAGGATTTGCAAAAATCCCGAGTACCTTCGTTAGATCGCCGGCACCGTAAATGGAAAGTCAAAGTTGGGCCGAATATTCCTTCGGAAAATTTGGACAGACGGAAAAGTGTGGAGGGTACTTATCGGCGAAGTCCGAGGCGAGGATGGTCCAGGGGTCGTGGAAAGGGCTGTTTTTTCATCATCCAGGAAAATGTATGAATCGTGTTATCGAGGCTTTGCGAGTGTGCGGCTAATGGCCGCCACTGCAAAGGAGTTTGAGGCTCTTTACTCTTAAATCTACCCTCTCGCATCCGACCTTCCACGTGTGTATAAAGGAGCCCCAATATATACGCTCTCACGGATTTTAATGGACCTAAGACCATTGCAATTTCGACCGATGGTGGAGATTATTTTTCCTCTTTTTTTCGAAGAGCTGGGTTTCGAAAAAGACAAAGTCGATTGATAGTCCAGAGGAAATGCAGTGGCGTAGTTTATGAGATAAAATCATCTCAAATCAGGCGCGTAGGCAGAGGGGGGTTTTGGGGGTTTAAACCCCTTCCAAAATTATAAAAAAATCAATCAATATTTCATGGAAAAATGAAAAAAGTTACACCGATAAAAAAAACATATATAAGTTACAAAAAAATGCATGAAAACATTAGCAGTATATATTTATTAAAAAGGAAAAATAATCAAATCGTAGTATTACGTAGAAAATATAAATCAGAAAAATTGTTGCAACCCAGTGAACAATAAAAAAAAAATAAAAATCTACGAAAATGCTGAAAATTCACAAAACTTTGATAGTGAGATCATCAAATTCTAGAAATCTATACGAAATCCATATAAAAGTATTAAAAATCTTTCTACTAGAACTCTAGAAGAATAATGAAATTCATCAAATTCTATGATGAAACTTTTTGCTAAAAAAATCTCGACAAATGTCTATACGATCTATAAATTTTAGGATTCTAGAGCATCAAATTTTAAATATACTATGAATTTACAAAAATTCTAGAAACCGCAACAAAATCTTTTGGAAATTTCAGAAATACGAGAATAGAAGAAAAATATAAAACATGAAAAATGTATATAAATGTGATTTTATCATTGATTCTCGAATTTACTGAGTATAGATCGAAATTCAAATTTTAAAGCATCGAGTTATTAATATCTCTGTAGCCGTCGACAAAAATATAAGTAAATTATAAAAATATTTATAAATCTTCCAGTGTTTTGTTTATTATATTAGTAATATGTAAAAAATAAGTTTACTAGTTTACTAGCTTACTTGATTAATAATTTACTAGCTCATTACTCTACTTGTTCCCTAGCTTACCAGCTTACTATTTTACTAGCTTACCAGTTTACAAGCTTACTAGTTTACTTGCTTACCAGTTTACTAAATAATCAATTTACTTGTTAACGAGTTTACTAGTTTACTAGTTTACTTGCTTACTAGTCTACTAGCTTCTTAGTTTTTATACAACTAGCTTACTATTACAAATTTGACAAGTTTATTAGTTTACTAAACAACTAATTCACTTGTTAACGAGTTTGCCTGTCGATTTAACTTTTTCACTTGTTTACTAATTTAGTAGTTGAATAGCTTACTAGTTTGCTAGTTTACTCTTTTTCTAGCTTACTTGTTTACTAGCTTACAAGTTTACTAGATTACTAGTTTACTAGTCTACTAGCTCACCAGTTTACTATAAATCCTTCAGTACGTAAAAATTATGAAGTTATCATTTTCTTGGAAATTTCTTAAAATTGCTATCCTGGAACATATTAATTTATATCATACTATAACTAAACACAATTTTAGAAATTATTCTTGAAATTCATATAAAAAACAATTTTTATATAATATTTACAATTGAATATACTGTCAATTACGGAAATACTCAAAAAATATGGAATAAATGTATTGATCATCTTCATAAAAGAAACTGTCGTCTGAAAAATCAATTTGAATTCTCAAAATCGTTGAAAGTTTCGATACTATAGCATCGATTTCTAAAAATCTATTTAGCGATCCATATAAATATTGGAAATATATAAAAATACAAGAAAATACTACAAAATTAGATGAATAATGAACCATATGAAATTATATAAATGGATGATGTACCTTTCATCTGCGTAGTTAAAATTTGCTCAAAAATTAATTCAAATAGATACATTTTTTAACATTAACTTGTATCGGATAATCCTTAAAGTGTTATAAATATACAAAAAGTATTAGTAGAAAAAAAATTGAAGCCACTGTTACTAATTGAAAATCACAAAATCGAATGTCATTATTTACGAACATGAAAAATGTGCAACTCTGAATTCTAAAAGTTGTACAACTTTTAAATTCCGAAGTGTAAAATATTTCAAAATCGATTTCTCGTAACTATATCGTCAAAGATTCAAGATTATGAAATTCTAGAGGAAAAAGTAATTAAAATATACCCACATATCAACATACGTCTAAAGTATGTGAAAATGAACGATCGTAGTTTTTGCTACAACACTTAAAAAACATCACGAATTCGAAAATCATAAACATGGTTATGAAATTTTTTTCAACTTTTTTTGCTAACCTTATTTTTTCAGAAAAATTTTCGTTTCAAAAAACACTTTTTACCGCATGTCTTACGACACCTGTTTACATCTATCTGGCCAGCTTCACGTTTGATTATGCACATGAACAATCTATGAACAATCTTCTATTCAAATTTTTCGATCAGTCACATCTTATCAATCGTTAACAGTTTTTAAAAATTATGAGTGAAATATTCAACTATCATTTAAATAAATATTAAGAATGTTTCAATATATTTCGCGAATATTGCTTCTGAGACTCATTTTTTTTATTTTGTAAGTTCATTATATCATTTATATTGCGTACACATATGAACTTTGACTGTACAGAACAGAATTTAAGAATTTGGAAGCTGAAAGTTTTGCAAAAACCAATATTAAGAAGAATATCTTACAAATCAGATGCACTATTTATTTAAATCCATTGATCATTTTTTCGAATTTTCAGTACATTTTGCACGAGATTATTACTTGAGTGTTGAAATATTCAGTCTTTATCATACTGAAAACAGGCGCAACAACAGGAGGTTATTTCTTGCAAGTAGTAACTAAAGTTTTGAGAGGTTTTTTATTGTGGGTGAAATTATGTAGCTGAATGAGATTATTAAAAGTTGGCGTGATTTTGTCAAGAAGTGTTGCGAAATAATTTTTTTTTGGAAGCAAAATCTCAGTTCAAATACATATATTTTTATCAAAAGGAGCAAGTTACTGTTTGTTGTTTTACAGGGGAAAACGATAACAATTTGTTTATCGCTAACTTTGTCAAGTAAGCGTTTTTACGTTTCGCATTGTTTTGCAAATATCTACTAAAAGTATTTGGAGGTTTTCTTGTTTAACGCAAAGTTTACAACACGATCCGAAGACGAGTCATGCAGTTACAGAAACTAAGAAACTCATATTCTACTAGGATCAATTTTATTTTTCTCGCACCTCGTATAAGAGTGAAAATCAAATGGGCACGAGCATCCAAGGTTGTAATTCGAATGCCGGCTTTTCCGACAAAACGGAAATCTAATCTCGCACCGCCGGAAAGCCCTAAAAGGGATTGAGAAGCGCCCCATTTTACGCGTACGCGCATCCGGTGGCATCCGATTTTAACTTTCGCGATGGACTTTCGGGCATCTATTAAAGCGATTATCCACGGGCGAGCGAAGCCGAAAAGGCTTCGTTTGGTGCGCCAAAGGGTTGCCTCGGCGCTCCAAAAAAATCCCTAGTCCACTCGGAAAAAGTGCGATACACATGTACAAGCATCTTTTTTTCTACGCGTTCGCGCGTGCTGGATATTTTCCGCACGAAAGCACCCGTAGATTTCATCAACGCGCCTGATCCTGTACTTTTTCATGTTTTTTCCTAGTAAGAGAACGATAAATGTGAGCATTGTCAGAAATTTGAGATTAAAATGGAAACAACACCCTCAGAAATTTCTCTATTAAATTTAAGACACTGTCTTTGAAGCAGATTTTTCATACTGTTTATTCAATTTTCTATTAAGGTTATGGACGCAGCTATGAAAAAATAGACACTGTCTATGAAAATTTTTTCACCTTTTATAAAATCGAAGGGTTTATTTAATAGAAAGCATACATTTAAATCATTTTACCTTGAAATGATTTCTCTTCGAAGAAGTGTATTCAAACTTTTTTACATTCAAGTGAATTTCGACGTTATAAATTTCTATGGAGCAGATTTTTTCTAATTTTTAAACAGCTATTTGATTGAAACAAAATATTTATTCATATACGTGTCCATGAAATTTCAAACACGATTTTAAGAGAAAGTTTATAAAAGATGTTTGAATTCTTAATTTCTTTTTGACAGTAGAGTAGTTCTTTTCATTTAATCAATTTGTATAATCTACAGCTTTCTTGTAGGCTGACTTTAAACTTTTATTTGCAATATAGTGTTACCTCTTAAATTGTTTACAAGAAAACTCTAAGTATAATACATACTAAGATTCTTATATGTTTCGGGAACAATAACAAAATATTGTTCCTACAAAATTTTTTTTAGAAACTCGAATAAGTTTTGAAATTTATTAAACGCAGAAAATTCTAGTTTAAGGACATACAATTCTGAAACGTAATTTACGTGGTATTAGAAGAACATGCTTTAGTTTGCTAAAAGTAGAAACAAGATCATGTATTAATCACATTTTTTAAATGTAACACATAATTTTCAAGTAAATACATTAGGGAATAATTTTTTTTACATAGACCACTTTCTGAGTTTTTAATAACATGAATAAATCACACCCCCATCTGCATAATATTTGCATTATTTAACAGTATTTGTATAACAAAAAAAAAATAAAAAGTGCAATTATCATGGAAAAATGAAATATGTACGATAAATTTGTATCGAAAAACAATATATTACAAATTGTCAACATTTATTTAACAAGCAGTGTTCACTAAACAATTTTTTGACTTGTTTTCGAAATGTAAAATTTTACACATTTTCATTAAATATTGTCACATAACAATGATTTTAAATATAATATCACAGATCATAATGAAGATGTCATTAAAGATTATACTTATAAAAAATATGCTTAACTATGATATTTTCTCACAATAAAAGCAAGAGCAACCTATAATTTACATGACAAAAATGATGATCTGCGAATTTATAATATTTTCATATAAGTGATAAATTTTTCCAGTTACAAATTAATAAGCACAATAATAAAAAAAAAAGAGAAATAATGATGACAATCGAAATAGTTATATTTTTAGTGACTAAAAAAAAAAAGCTTTTCATAGAATATAAAGCTATCTTTGTCCTGCTTTACGAGGTACTCATAGTTTAGAAAATTAAAAATTTTCAAACTCCAAACAACAATAGGACAATGCCTACATATAAATTACTTTTGTTCAACATTGTCGATATCAATAGTACCGTAATAAAAAATTGTTAAGCATATTTAATATTCAATATGTAATGCAGATTATTGAAAGTCTATCATGTCTCGAAATTCTTGAATTGCATTTTTCATATTCATACGTATATAATTTACAAATGTTTGTCATTCTTAATTGTCTACTCTAGTTTTTGTATTTCAAATTTGATTTTCTGTCTCTCAAATACATAAATAATAAGAATAACAGAAATATTACAGATTATTATCATTTATCTTAGTATAAAAATATTTTTTTATTATTATAACGATTGTATAAATTGTTTTTATCCTTTAACAAAAAATATTTCATTCTAATCTGAGAAATTCAGCGTGGAAAAAACTTCATGTACAAAATTAAGGACTCAATTTATTAATAGAGTTTGATTAGAACTACGAATTTCGAAACGAATGAGAACGTGACTTGTACTAAATAACAATAATAAGGAATATTCACAAAGATTGAAAATAATTTTTTTCTTACAATTCCAATAAAAATAATGTAAAAATTTTGGGTTTTATTATAAATATGACAAATTATTGCGACATTTAGTATTTTTCATTGAAGTAAACAAAAAATGTGGTAGTTATAAATCTTGTTAATATTTTTAAAGTTTATCATTAATTTATACGAAAATTTGTTGCATAAAAACAGATTTTCAAAGTCAGTGTCGTGATAAAAATAATTCATGGTCTTGCAGTTATTATCTTGTGTTAAAGTAAACAAAAAAATTACTATACCAACATAAGTACACCTTGTTGAAAAAATCTAAAAAATACAAATACTTTCTTTCTAATCGTTTGAAAAAATTTCAGTCCTATTTAAAAAAAATTCTCCCAAACCCTTTCTCATTAACATTATATATATTTTAAAAGATAAGAATACGAAAATCAACTCTTAGAATCTATCGATGTTACATCTCGATACATTGCAAACTGTTAAAAATTTCCACTTAACAAAAATCCAAAGAATATCTTTAAAAGTTGACTGGCAGAGACTGACTATTTGTTCATTTAAAATTGTTTGTTATATCAACGAATCGTCTGTTGCATTCTTCAATATAAATTTTTGATGTTTCTACAGATTTCATTGTGAAAAATGTAAGGAAAGAATCTATAAAATAGAACAGATCATTTGTTGAGTTTAACATATTCAGATTTAGAGAGTAGAAAAATCATACTGAATTTTGCCACTGTTTTCTGACTTCAATTTTCACAGTAAAAATTGCGTAAAAAGGTTCCGCGAATGATTGAGGACATCTCGTTGAGTGATATCAAAAAATCTGCCGAGATTGCAATAATGGAACGATTGTGCTGTTTATTTCCAAGATTCTTGGCGTGTTCTCACAAATCGCAGATTACCATAGTTATGAAAAACACGTGTCATGGAGACTGAGGCTGGCTCTCATCTCGCCTTGTCTTTCCACGAACCGCGATCACATCCACGAAATAAATGTGGTCTGATTATTGAATCAATTATGAATTTCACATCGTGGGCTTTTTTGCAACCTGATAAATAATTCTTCGAGATTTAATTTAACATCAATAAGGAAAATATTTTACCGATTAGGACATTAAAAAATCCAGATTTGTATTTAGTGTGCTGTAATTGTCATTATTGAAACAAAGAAAACGAATTTTTTCTGATATCATTGTGATTCGAAAATCTCATACAAAAATATGTGTTTTATTTTGTAGCTTGGTTTATAATTGTCTGAAAGAACATGTGATACATTGATTTCTACTGTATATAACTTTGCGAAAAATCCTTGCTGGAACATATGCGAAGCTGTAAATTCCAGCAATAACGTTAATTGCATTATTGAAGGGGGAGTCGATTCAGGGGTTCGAAACGAGCGCTTGACCCTAACGAATGCCAGCAAGTACGTTCAAGTGTGGACATGAAGAAAGAGACAAAAATATCGACGGAAACTTCGGGATAGTGCCAGATGCTCGAAAAATCGTTTCTTTAACTTCAGAAATGAATTCTTGAGTGAAAATCAAATAATTGATGCCAAATTTTACAGTAATCTGAAGAATTGATTTGTTTTGTAATTTTCGAATGAGAAGAGATTTGAGGATGATGAAGAATGATTTCCTCAAGTTGTCACATACAGGTTACGTGGAGGATGAAATTAAAAAAATATTTATTGTTCAGATCTTTATATAAAACTATTTTTTTTTAATTTCCTACGGTGAAGGTACTTTTTTTTGGAAGATTCTAGCTCATGATTAGTGATTTGTGGAAGTAAGAGTATGTTAGGAATAATTTGTAAGTATATAAAAACTTTTACAGAAGGATTTGTACTTCATCAATAATTGAGGAAAATTTTTCTTCAAAAGAAAAGAAAAATAATGTATGGCACATTTACACAATGTGTAGAATGTAAGATAATGTGCAGATAATTTTTGAATTCGAAGTTTTGAAAATATTGTAGTAACGAAGTGGTTATTTCAAGGCACTACTATTCTACTATTCAAAATTTACGTTGAATTCAAATTTACCGAAAAATTCACTTCGAAATATAAAATGTCTTGAACAAAGCTGCAACACGAATTTATTTTCTAAACCTTTTCAGAAATAATGTACTACTATCCTAAGAGTAATAATTGAACCTCAACCTCATCATGTTTCGATGCAAAAGATATTTTTTTTAGTTAATTTTGATTTTATATAAAAATATTCGATTCCATAATTTACTGTTTTGAATTTCCAAAAACTTTAAGAACAAAACCAAACTTTTAAGTCAAACTGAGCTTTTCTTAATCGTATTGATCCTACAAGTTTTTAATGTTTGAAGAAATAACTTCTTATATGTAAAAAATAAGAAAGCTTACTTACACAGTTCTATTAATACGATTATAATTGACAACAAAATATATTGATAAGGTTTTAATTCGTAATAAAAGGTAATTTTTGGCAATGAATAAAAGTTACTTCAAATTGATCTTTGAACGTATTCAGTGGTAATTCCAAATTTTTTGACTTCTGAAAACTTCTATTACACTATCTCGGATTAAAAAAATTCTCAACAATATTTGCAGAGAAACTTTATTAAGTTTTTAGAAAGTTTTTCTGCGATTAGTCAAAGTTTTCCAGTATTTTACTTGGTTTTTTTCAAACGTTCAGTTTCGAGAAAAATCAAGTGTTTCCTTTTAGTTGATATAATTGAGTTTGTAAATTTTTCAGAAATGTTCAAACTTTAAGAAATCAACATTGACTCTTATTTTTTAAAGAAATTCATACTCGAAAATGTGCCATACCTCATATAAAAAAAGTCACTTTCTTCTGTTGTAAAAAATTTTCCAAAACTCAGGCAAAATGCGATTCTCAAAAAAGCTTCATAATATTTGTAGAACAATTTCGATCGCTGGATGGAAAATATAATTTTTCAGTTTGTAACAAATACGTCATAGCTCTCAAAAGCTAGATAAATTTTTTCGTCGTATGACATACAGGTATATTTCCTTAAAATATAAATTAGTTAGGTCGAGTAGAAAATAACAATTGTGATATGAAGAGAATTTCAAAAAAATCTTTGTACTTCAAAGCAAATTATATTGTTTTGAACTATTGAAAGAAACTTCATAAAAAAAAGGAATTTTTCCAAACTTTATTCATGAATTTACCTGTTTTGAATGTTAGAATACTGATCTCAAGTGTCTCTCGAAGATTCTCGAAAGTCAAAAAGTTTTTTCGTCAAATTTTCTTCATGAAATTTGAAAAAGAATTTGTTAATATTTTTCAGTTTCTAGAAGATTTTATCAAAAAAGTAGGACAATAATGTATGAAAATTCAATAAATATCATAATTGTAGATTATGGTGATTTGTTAATAAATAGTTTATAAATTATTGACTTTTAATTTCATAAACTCACTATACTATATATAATTACTACTACTTTATATAATATATATAATTAATATTCAAGTTTACTAAATTTGCATGTATTTATAGATACTAAGCAATAGTTTGACGAAAATGAAATCTTAATTTTTGTTAAATATCCAATTCAAAAAACTCATTGCATACGTACAGTACCTTTTAACATAATTTATAATAATAAAATAGAAACACGAACTTACTCAAGAACTAATATATATCATATTAAATGACAGAAAATAACAAATAAATTTTTTTACTTTCCACTTTGTTGAATCAATAATTTTTCAAGTACATCACATATAAAATTTCTACTATACATTTTCAGATTTTCTCACCACCTCCTTCAATTTTTCGAATATCTACTACTACAAAATCCTCGATCATTAAGTCAGAAAATTCCCCAATAATTCCAATCAAACGAACGTTTGACCCTAACGAATGCCATGAAATACGTTCAAGTGTGGACCTAAAGAAAGGCGTGGGAGTGCCGGGAAAATGCCAGATGCTTGGAAGATAATTTCTTCATCTCTCGAAACGTTTTCAGCGCCACACTCGAAACGATCACAACAGGGCGCGAGATTTTCCTCGAGTGCCCCATGTTTACACCGGCGACGCGTCCGAATTGATTCGTCAAGAGCCACCGAAAGATCGAGGGGTCGAGTCGCTTCGAGTGGACTCGAAAATCGTGCTGACCTTGCGATTGTCCTCTGGGACCGAGAACCAACATGTGCGACATAAAAGTACATGTAATGGCACAAATTGAAGCAGAGAACTAACTCGATCCCAGGACCCATGAAAATACATTATTAACGATTGAAAATCAAATGCAAGTAAGTTCGATTCACTTTTCAAATTATTACTTTACTAGATAATTTCATGGATTGAGATTTTTGAAAAGCTGATGCCCTGGAATTCAGAATTAAATATAGTACTCTATTTTATTTGTTAGTTATATATTTATATTTAACATTTTTGTATCAAAGCTTGTCAAACTCTTGTAAATTTTTGAGACATATTTGTGATTTTGTCATCAAGATGGATGTAAAATTGCGGTTCATGTGAGCTGTTGCCCTCGAAAGTGACTGCACACTGTCGGTCGAAACGTTGGAGAAATAATAAAAATGACTGGGTATCAGGCACGTAGGCAGAGGGGGGTTTGGGAAGTTCAAACCCCTCCCAAATTCGGAATCAAATTGATATTTCATGAAAAAATAATAAACATTATAAGAATAAATGAGAAAAATGCAAATTCTAAAGAGTAATACAGGAAAATGAAATAAGTAGAAATCATCATAAAAGCACTCACTGAAATCTTGGGAAAATAACAAATGGTTTCATGTATGTACTTAAAGTTAACAATATTCATGACTCTCAATTGTAATAACTCAAATATATTAAAGATTTTGGCTCGGAAAGAATTTATTCTTGAACAAAATTTTAATCATAAATGTTTGGTAAGTATTACGTGTGAAAACACAAATTTGAAAAATTGTTCGAACCTTATGAAATTGTACAGATACATTGGAATTTACGGAAGTTTGAGAAATCTAGAAAAATTCTAATCCTAAAGCATCGAATTGTAGACACCTACAGTAGAAATCTGGAATTACCAGAATATCTTTCAAATTCTACGAACTCTGAAGAAATACTAATATTGGAGTTAGTATTTTGTAAATGTATTGTTTTCTGAAAAATCTAAAAAGTAACCAACTTGAAATTCTAGATCATGAAATCAAAAAAAAACTTACATACCTATCCATCTGTATGAATGCTAGAAGTCTATAAAAATAGAAAAAAATATAGAATCCTACAAATGCTATAAAAATGAAAATACTACAAGAAATACAGATCTCACGCAAAATCTATGATGATGTAATTTTCCCAAAAATCCATGAAATTATTAAAAATGGATTGAAATTTGAATTTTATAAACTCGAATTCTTGAAACGTTGGTGCTTTTTAAAAATCTAAAAAAATACACATGATCTATGAAAATACAAGAAATAGCTAAGAAATCTTAAAAATACTAAAATAAATACTGAAGTATATAAAATCTATAAACACCGAAAACTGATGTATGTAGTTTTCCCAAACATCTATTAAATTACTGAAAATCGGCTAAAATTTGAATCATAACATATCGAATTTAGGAAATATACATATACATACTTCCAGAAAATCTAAAAATACACCTACAATTTCTAAAAACACAAGAAAAAGTTACAAAATTCTATGGATACAAGAAAAATACAGAAATACAAAAAATTTATATACGAAATTGCCAGAAATCGTAAAATATACTAAAGAATATTCCAGGTTCCAGATATATATAAAAAAAACGCAAAAAACAAATCTTTATATGTGACATAAAATATGATACTTTGACTGATGAATCGATAAGATTTATTAACTTAACATACCCAGTTACGAATATCAATACATTGAAAACGCAAGTAATACTGGAAATCATTAAATACTCAAACAGTATGTAAAAATTTTTTTCTGAAAAATTTATAAAACTTTGAATTCTAGAGCATGCAATTAGAAACCTATAGAGAAATTCATAAACACAGTGTAATCTCCGGTAAATGGTTTGATTAGAACAAAAATATAAAAATACAAAAAAATATTAAAAATTTCAGTAAGAGACACTGTTTTTAAAGAATTCGTTAAAATACTCAAGATCGTTGTATTTGTAATGGAATACCAATAAATCCTAAGAATCTATAAAAATTGAAAATGCCCGAAAACGTTACACAATGCTATAAAAATGTCTCATATACGAAATATGTATAACACGAAAATTCTAGAAGTCCATAAAATACTGAAAATCTTTTAGGTATAATTTTCAAAAAACCTAAAAATATATAGAAAATTTTTCAGGACTTTCATTTTCAGAGCATCGAATTTTAGAAAGCTATATGAAAATTTTCATCATATTATATTTGAAAATCCTTCAAATTTACGTTCATAAAAGTACACAAAAAGTTATGAAAAAAACGAAAATTATTAGAAAAATTAATCTGAACCTCAGTGACTTGCACGTAAATCACAAAAATCGAATCCTATTCTACAAACATGAAAAATGCCCTACTCTGTACTTTAAGAGTTGTATAATTTTAAATCCTGTAATCCGAAAAATAGACATCCCGAAGGGAATATATTTTTTCGAATAGCACGCTCAGAAAATTTTTTCTGCCTACGCCTCTGCTGGGAATCGATAAAGAAATTGGCTTTTTCATTACAAAAGTCCCCAGTGAATAAAAATGAAGCCTGAATGAAAAGACAATAATTTTTTTCGTATATTTAAAATTGTCGCATTCGATTGCTCTTTGCCAAGAAAATGAATGACCTTTCATAGTAGACCAGCCAGTCACCTCTTTGAAGAATCAGAAAACAGCTCGACATTAAACCATGCGAGCTAAAAACTCACAAGCTGCAAAAGTGCCGGTCGTCGTCGCTGCAATTTTTTCCCGGCACAATTTGTACTTATTGGACGCTACCAATCAGCCCGCGCGATTGTTCCGAAGCTTAATCAAGCATCGGACTCGGTACTCGTCCCCGCGGATTGTGCCACTGGTGCATCACCTGTAAATTTTTACGTTTCCGGAACAATGCGCCTCATTCGCGCGACTCCCTTTTTTAACATCGAAAATCACCCCGCACCACCGAGTTTTTTTCATCATCCCTTATCTCCTTTCACTGACACCCCCCCTGCCATTTCAAGGGTTGGGGTGGTGTCATCAAATGTACAAAGAGCTACGAAAAAAATAGAAAACATGGGATGTTTGCGATGCAAGCGATAGAGAAAAACTATCGAAAAAAGCCGAAAGTTAGAACAATGCAACATTTTTGAAATTTAAAAAAAATGAATAAAAAAGATTCATACAATTTTTGTTCATTTTAAGGTGATTTGCAGTTTTTTTTTTACAAATGATATTTTTTTGTGAAATTGACAAAACTTATAATGTAGACGAAAAAACTTCAAAGCAGCATGTTTCAATACGTTTCAATCATTTTCAAATATGTAGGTGGAAAAGAAACATTTTAACAAAAATCCGAGACTAGAGTGACCGGAATTTCGTGGAATGACCCGTATGTAGTTTTTTAAAGAGTTTTAGTAAACTGAGGTTTTTGTTGTTATCGAGAGTCTCGTTGACATTGTAAACTTGGATATATTATTGATTCAAGTATTTTTTATATACGTTAGTAATCTGCAGTAATTTTTTGTACATTCCGAATCAACGAGTTTTTATCATTACCCTTTATCTCTTTTCGCTGACACTCTTCTAAAGATACAAAAAAGACTGCGGAAAAGTAACACCTAACTATTCAATTAGTATGAATTAACATCCTAATCAGTAACTTTTTACTATTTTTTTTTTCATAAGGACTAAAGAATTATTTATCCTTCACAATTCCAGCAGTAAAAATCTACTGATTCATTTGTGATTTTTTAACTATTTTGAATAGTGAGCAAATGTGACTATTTGAATTAGTAATTTATAAATATTTATGAGTAGCCGGATTTCTACTAATTGGAAAGTCACAAATGACTAGTAATTAGTAACATTTGACTAATTCTGTCTGAGAGAGCACCTTCATTGTGTTATATAATTCTGTGCCTTAGTATGTAAAATATTTTTCCTTCGAAATTGAATAATTTTTAATCTTTGACAATATGGTTACGAGAGAGCAATTTTGAAACACTATTCATTTCTGAGTTTAAAAGTTATACAACTTTTGGAATCCAGAGTTGCACATTATTCATGTTCGTGAATGATGAAATTCGAATTTTGCGATTTTCAATTACCAACTGAGGTTTCAATTGTTTTCACCAATACTTTTTGTATTAACAACCCTTTAAGGATAACTGATATTAAGTAATAAGGGTTTCTATAGAGTTTTCTAAAATTCGATGCCCTAAGAATCAAACTTCTACAATTTTCATATATTTGAATTGATTTTTGAGCAAATTTTAAGCATACAGATAAAACGTACATCATCAATTTATATAATTTTTATATGATATATCATTCATTACATTTTGTACTATTTTCAGGTATTTTTATATATTTCTAATATTTCTATGGATTGCTCAATAGATTTTTTGAAACCGATGTTATATTATTGAAACCTTAAGCGATTTCTGAAATTTAAACTGATTTTTCAGGCGACACTTTCTTTTATAAAGATATTCAATATCTTCATTTCATATTTTTTTACAGGGTGCGCCATTTCTTATGTCGGTATTGTAACATTGAATAACTTAAACATTTGACAACCGATTTACTTGACTTCACTTGTTTTGGAAACGTCAATTCAGTACAATTTCAACCATGTATCGCTTCACACCAAAAGAACGCGCTGAAATAGTTACTTTGTACATTGAAAATAGTCGTTCAGTTGTGTTAACTCAACGAGCATATCGTCGAAAATATCTTGGCAAACAGGCACCATCTGACAACACTATTCGTCGTTTGGTGTCGAATTTTTGTGACCACGGGACAGTGAAAGATCGCGAACAACCCGTTCATCAACGACCAAGACGTTCAAATGAACTGATTGAAGCTGTCAGAGAGAGCGTTGCCCAAAACCCAAAAGTTTCATATCGTCACCGCGCTCAGCATCTCGGCATCAGTGGAACCACTCTACGGCGCATTTTGAAAGATGATTTGCATTTGTTTCCGTACAAAATGCAATTAACACAAAGAATATTGCCTACAGATCATCCACGTCGCTTGGAATATGGACAAACAATCGCTCGAATAGTTGATACTGAACCTGATTTTTGGAAGCGAATTTTAATGACCGACGAGGCACATTTCAAACTTTCTGGAGGCGTTAATAAGCAAAATTGCCGCATTTGGGGAACGCAGAATCCACACGAGATCCATGAAACGCCATTGCATGACCAAAAAGTTACTGTTTGGGCCGGCGTTTGCGCCAAAACCATCATTGGTCCTTATTTTTTCAAAGAGAACCAAACGATCGATGGAAACCGATATCGGTGGATGTTGGCTCACTATGTCTGCCCACAAATGCGTGAAAAAGGTCTTGAAGATTACTGGTTTCAACAAGATGGTGCGACCTGCCACACTGCGAATCAAACAATCCAGTTTCTGCAACGAAAATTCCCTGGACGTCTGATGTCAAAAAGAGGCGACATTGAATGGCCACCCAGATCTCCAGATTTGACCCCTCCAGACTTCTTTTTGTGGGGTTATTTGAAAAGTAAAGTGTACGCCAGCAAGCCGCAGACCATTGAAGAGCTTAAGGAAAATATTCGTGCCGAAATCATTGCTATACCACCCGAGATGCTCGAAAAGGTAATGGAAAACGCCGCAAAAAGGGCATATTTTGCTGTGAACAATAAGGGCGGCCACTTGATTGATGTTGTGTTCAAAAACTAGTCTAAATAAATTGTAAAGGACCAAACTAAATAAAAATACCTCATTTACAGAAATCGGTTGTTTTTTTTTCAAGTTATTCAATGTTTACATGCCGACATAAGAAATGGCGCACCCTGTAGTATTTCTACGATCAAAAGTATGTGTAATCGTATAAATTGAAAAAATTGAATATGATGTATTTTATTGTTTTCTATAAAATTTCTCGAATATTTTCGAAAATTATATATATTTATAGTATTATAGTAATAAATATGCTGCAGGACAGAAAGTTGTAGACATTCCTAAGAAAATTGTATCTGCATAATTTTTATCTATTGAAAGATTTCTATTAAACTAGTAGGCAAGTAAAGTGGTAAGCTAATAAACTTGTAAGCTAGTAAACTTTTAAACTACTGAAATCGTAAAATAGCGAAATTGAAAACAAGTCAAAAAGAGAAACAGGAAACTAGCAAACTCGTTGAGAGTAAATTAGTTAATTAGTAAACTAGTAAACTTGTCAAATTTGTAATAGTAAACTGTTAAACTAGTAAGCTAGTAAACTAGAAAGCCAGTTAAATAAAAAACTCATCAGCTAGTAAACTACTAAGCTATTTAAATAAAAAACTAGTAAGCTGGAAAGCTAGTAAACTAGTGAACTAGTGAACACTCGTACAAGTAAATTAGTAAACTAGTAAACTGGTGTACAAGTAAACTAATAAACTTTCCAATTCTTTAGCTTGTATACTAGTCAGCTAGTAAACTAGTATGCTCGTAAACAAGTGAACTTATTTTTCATGTTTATCTAGTATTATATACGAAACCCTACAAAATACTTAAGTATTTTTATAAATTCCTTTTTTTTTGTATATTACCACAGAGATGAAAGAAACTCGATGCGTATTTCGATTCATTTTCAGTGATTTCAAGAAATAATGATAAAATCACATTCATCTAGATTTTTTATGTTTTGTACCGTATTCCTTTTTCGTATTTTTGAAATATTTAAAAGATTTTGTTGCGTTTGCTAGAATTTTTATAGATTTATAGTATATTCAGAATTTGATGCTCTAGAGTCCCAAAATTCATAGATCGTAGCGGCATTTGTCAAAATTTTTAAGAAAACAGTTTTTTCATATATTTTGATTGATTTCATTATTCACTCAGGGTTTGTAAGAATCGAAACATCGTTTATACTTTTATATGGATTTTATATAAATGTCTAGAATTTGATGATCTATGCTTAAAAGTTTTGTAAATTTTAAGCATTTTCGTGGATTTTTTTTCCTCGACTATTTACTGGCTTGCAACAAATTTTTCGATTTATATTTTCTACGTAATCACACGTTTGAAAAATTTGTGCTTTCGTAACTTTTTACTTTCAAATAAAATATTGATGAAGTTAATCAGAATTTCGGGAGGGGTTTGAACCCCCAAAACTCTTCTCTGCCTGCGCGCCTGGATGTCTTAGTTGAAAGTTACAATGTTCACTATAGCCATAAATTGCTGTTTTAGTAATTTTCATTCCATTATTCTAAGCTCCTACTACTGAGTTATCGGTCCCATGTTTTCTCTCGACGACCATGCTTCCTCCCCCATGTACACACTAATCAAGGAGGATGTATCGTCGCAAGTATAAATGGCAGCCAATGGAACTAATTTCATCCTTTCGTCTTTGAACTTTCGCGTTGCAATGTAGAAGCGTCAGGGAGCGGTGATAAAATATGCAGGACGAGAACGTCCGGTAACAGGATTTGCCGCGGAGACGCATCCAAGGATGGATTGAAGAGCGAGGAGAAGCACGCTGTGATTGCCCAGACCGCGCATGTATACTCGTATACTGGCATACTTGTAATACTCGTAGGTACTCGTACCCCGTAGTCGGTTACGTCTCAGGGCGCGACTCGACTGCGGAAATAAATAATTCCGACTTGGAACGATGGACAAGGTTCGAGTCGATCCCCTTACTTCGCCGACTTTTTCTACCCAAATTTTTCCATGTCCACGGCTGTTTACTAAGGGATGTTGATGTTTTATCGATGTTGGCGATTCCACCCTGGAGAGCGGCATCAAAAATTTAGAAAAAGGGCGCCCAGATTGGGGCTCATTTCCACGAAGTTCCAGGGTTTTGATGGAAAAACGTCCGAGAAGGTTCTTTTCGAATTGTAAATGAAGTTGACGCTCTGTTTTTGTGATTGTTTGAGATGGATGTTTTTGAGGGTTGAAAGGTTGTGAATTAGTATGTTTAATGTGGTGGTTGAAAATATTACAAAAAAAAGGCAATATCATATGTATTTGAACCTATGGTTCGAAGAAATGATCCAGAGTCAAAATAAGAATCAGGGTTTTAACCAACTTGAACCTACGTACTAGATTGGATTTGAAACCTTTGTGACCTGTGAAATCTGAAAGAGAACACGATAATCTTCGTGAGTGGTTTTTCAACTATTTTAACCTACGCATAAGATCGAAAGTACAACCGAATTGAACCTGAAAAAAAACAGAGGAAAACTTTCATGACCCTCTGTTTTAGAATTGAATGATCACTTCGAAAAATTCGATCATTGAAAAGACTATATTGAATGATAAATGTCTTTTCCTCCAAGTCAACAGAATTTATCACATAACTTACGTTTGCTGATTAATTATCATTAAATTCATGAAATATGAATTTTTATTGCTATTTTGAATAAATACGCAAATATTATCACATTGTACAATGTACAAAAGTTTATTCAATCACGTTTGACTTTGACAGCTTGTGACATAAAGATAGGGAAGAGAGGTATCAAGAAATCCTGAAAATCGTTTCCTTTTATCGATGAACAGCCCATTCAGCACGTAATATTTCAGAAATATTTCCTAAGCATTTGAAAATATTTCAAAAACATTTCGGAATATTTAATGTCGACTGGGAGCTCCTTGACTATAAAATCAACGCTTTGAAAAGAACGCATCATTTATTTTTCTAAAAATTTGAAAACATCAGAAATATATTGATTTCTTGTTGAACGAACTAACTTCTCTTCGAAATTTTCTTTTCCGACGCTGTGACAAAATTGTATGTTGACAAGAGAAGAAAATTCATTTTGATCAACTTAAATTTATTTCTAATATATTATAGATATATAATGATGAATCGTTTATATTCAGAGTAAGAGTTAATTTTTATTTCAAATGCAATGCAATGCCTACCGCAATCTGCTGTACTTATATTTTCACTGCTTTTTGAATTCCGACGCATTTCGGACCCAGATTGTCTTTTGTTTTTGGTTTCGATTTCCATTTTATATGTCAAATGTCAATACGCGTTCGAAATTGTTTTCAAGTGTTGGAAGTTCATCAAAAGTTTGAAAAATGGGCCGGAAAAAATTGCTTTTGTTTAGTAGATAATTAGGAAAACCAATCATTTTCAGCCCAAAATCCTTAGGATCGATGGTGAGTTAATTGAATTCTCGTCAATTTTCAAGTATTGGTTAGAAATGTTCTTTTAAGGACGTTTTTTTGATTAATGTCCCTATGAAGAAAACTGGAAAAACGAATATTTTTGAGAATATTAATGGCATATTTTCATCATATTTTGCGATACTAGAGCCTGTATCATTTTGAGAATGTTGAAAATTGCCGTGTATTTCATGCCCAAATCGCACATGACAATGTTGCAGATTTTCCGCCGCTGTTGGTTATAAATGGTTTAAATGAGGTTCAGAATAAAACCTAGTTAGGCGTTAAATCCGTGAAATCGATAATAACTGCCATGTATATGTTGTAAAGTTAGTTAAAAGTGAGCTTAGTTTGAACCGATGAGAACTGAAATATCCTTGATTTCTTCGGTTCACCGTTTGATTCAATTTTCGTCTCGGGATGATTATGTAAATTGGTATTAAAGAGATTAAAAATTAATGCTGACTATTTCATAAATAAATAATTTAGATTGCAAAATTTTTCACAACGCCAATTTTTCTGAACCTGTTGACTGCAAAATAACATTATGAAAAAAATTCTAGCATGAATGGATAAAAATGATGATTATTTTAAATTCATGTAACAAATAAGAAAACAAAAAAATAACTGTGATTTTGATATTTTGGTAAATTTCGTCAAAATTTTTCACTGTAACAGTCAATGGTCAATCATAATTTTTTTTTTTTTGGATATAAAATCGCTTTCTATATACATCATTTTCACAAATATTAATTACATGATTTTACAGAATTAGATGCATATATTCAAAATCAACATAAGAAAATAATTTTTTCAATATTTATAATTCACGCTGTCCGAAATTTTCTACTCCTAAATGATTAGGACGTGTCGCTGTGAAGTTTTAACCCAGAATTTTTTCATGAACGAAAAATTCTGTTTTTCTCAGTTATTTTTGCCTAAAAATGCACTAGATTCTTTTGACTAGTAAAAATTTACCATTTATTCTACTGAGAAAACAAATTTACAAAAACGACTCTTTTCTATCCAAAATTTCGAGGTCACATCTTTTGAAATCCAAAATTTTTTTTTTCATCATTCGAATCTTTACCTACAACTATTTTCCATTCATTTACATACTTCTTAATATATTTTGACTTTTCTACATACCTTTGAATTGCGTTGGAAATTCTTTAAATAAAATTGAATAGTCTTAAATGGCCAAGAATAATGAAAAGAAGATACTCTAATGTTCATCAACACAAATGTAAAGGAATTAGGTTAGTTTAGGTTTAAATGCAGACTATTCATAATTTTTAGTTTTTATTATCTAAGATATTATTATCAAAATTTTTCCTGATTTCGGACATTATTTTTACCTGTTATATCTAAAACATGATCAACTTACAATTCTGAGTTTTTACTATTATTTTTCGACATATATTTTGGAATGTAGTAAAGTAAATTTTGAAAAAATTGTTGTTTAGAATTTCGCACATAGAATACTGAGAAAAATTTCTAAGTATCTGATATCAATGTAGAATATTTTTTCCATTGTCATTCTGAATCACAATTTTTTCATGCAGACATGATTTTTTTTTCGAAAATTTCATTTAGTGATTGTTAAGTCAAAAATTCGAAATTTCCTTGCTACTCACATGATTCACTTTCAAATTTTTACTTCAAAAATTGTAACATTTCAAATAACTATGCATGAAATCATGACTTTTTTTAAATGCAGTAAATTTATCTTTTAGATAAAAATTTACCATCTATTTTTGTGTCATAAACCTATTTCTTCGAAAGCATTATTTAGAAATACATCAATTCCTCATACTGTTAAGTTCAGTTTTTATTGTTGAGTAGAATTTTTTATGGAAACTGTCTAAGTCTTAAATTCATGAGTCTGAATTTTAAAAATAAAGTATACAACGTAACTAGCGAACATAAAAGTTTTGTCTTAGTTGCTACAATATTAAATGTAATGACAGCTACAAAAAAATTTCAAGATTTTGAACTGAAAAAAAGCGAGCCTTCTATGCAAGTGGTACAAAAAATAGTTTACAAACAAAATTAACCCATCAATAAGAATAAGCAGTACTGTAAAATCCTCTAATCAAATACTCTTATCATTTTACTAAATTTTTCAAAAAGCTTCGATTATATTTCATAATCACCATAATCAAATATTCGATAGATTTTATATAAAAATTCCGTTGTAAGCATCCGACAGTTTCTGAAAAAATTCCGATTTCCGATAAAACAATGGTCCATCTTTTGTTCCTTCACCTTTTTTTGTATACCTAGAAACGTTTGATGAAGTTCCCTAATTATGACAAAATGAACTTTATATTTGCCTGCGTAGCGCTACAGAGCGCTACGTCGCGCTACATTGCGCTATAAAACAATTCAAAGCAGCGACTCGTACACGATTATCATCGTTACGACTACCACCTCTAGTAAGAAAAAATATCAATTACCATGAACGCGTGCCCACTTTCAATTCATGACCCAAGAAAAATCATGCGTTTACTTGACGCAGATGTTGCCATAGGCGCACCCTCCGCTACTTGAGCTCTCGAAAAAAGTCCTTGCGAGAAATCGCGTCCACGAGTGAGAAGAGGCCACTCGAGCGATGTTTCAGGACTTTCGAGAGCAAGTAATTGAAATGCCGCGACGGGGGAATAACGAAATGACCGTCATTTCAAAGACAAGGGTGACGATTCAAATGACACACTGGAATCCGTTATCTTAGCTTTTATCTCGATTAATAAAACGCCGCTTCAGAGGCACTGGTGACCTTAGGCTTTCGAGAGGCTGCGATGTAATCAACGTTTAATCAAACTTATCTCTTTTGCCATGATTGAATCGTTGAGTGGACTACGAAACGGTATTTGATGCACTCGAATTGTGATTTAAGAGGCGTATCAATGATTTTTAGATGACGAAGGATAAGGCACAGTACCCGAGTCGAAATTAGAATCGAACTTTGAACCAAACAAATCGAGGATATTTCGGTACCCATCAGTTCAAACTAAGCTCACTTTCAACGAACTTTAGAGCATATAAATGGCAGTTATTATCGATTTGAAGGATTTGACGCCTAAACGAGGTTTGACTAGGAGAATAATCGTTATGGGGAATTTGTTTTCTCGGCAGAATAAATGGTAAATTTTTACTAGTAAATGGAATATAGTGCATTTTCAGGCAGAAATAATTGAGGAAAACAGAATTTTTCGTTCATAAAAAAGTTCTGTGTTAAACACTGTGAAACGTTCAAATAATTTGGAAGTAGAAAATTTCGGACAGCATAAATTACAAATCTTGAAGAAATTATTTTCTAATGTTGATTTTGAATATATGCATCTAATTCTGTAAAATCATGTAATTAATATTTGTGAAAATGATGTATATAGAAAGCGATTTTATATCCAAAAAAAAAAAAATTATGATTGACCATTGACTGTTACAGTGAAAAATTTTGACGAAATTTACCAAAATATCAAAATCACAGTTATTTTTTTGTTTTCTTATTTGTTACATGAATTTAAAATAATCATCATTTTTATCCATTCATGCTAGCATTTTTTTTCATAATGTTATTTTGTAGTCAACAGGTTCAGAAAAATTGGCGTTGTGAAAAATTTTGCAATCGAAATTATTTATTTATGAAATAGTCAGCATTAATTTTTAATCTCTTCAATACCAATTTACATAATCATCCCGAGACGAAAATTGAATCAAACGGTGAACCGAAGAAATCAAGGATATTTCAGTTCTCATCGGTTCAAACTAAGCTCACTTTTAACTAACTTTACAACATATACATAGCAGTTATTATCGATTTTACGGATTTAACGCCTGAACTAGGTTTTATTCTGAACCTCATTTAAACCATTTATAACCAACAGCGGCGGAAAATCTGCAACATTGTCATGTGCGATTTGGGCATGAAATACACGGCAATTTTCAACATTCTCAAAATGATACAGGCTCTAGTATCGCAAAATATGATGAAAATATGCCATTAATATTCTCAAAAATATTCGTTTTTCCAGTTTTCTTCATAGGGACATTAATCAAAAAAACGTCCTAAAAAGAACATTTCTAACCAATACTTGAAAATTGACGAGAATTCAATTAACTCACCATCGATCCTAAGGATTTTGGGCTGAAAATGATTGGTTTTCCTAATTATCTACTAAACAAAAGCAATTTTTTCCGGCCCATTTTTCAAACTTTTGATGAACTTCCAACACTTGAAAACAATTTCGAACGCGTATTGACATTTGACATATAAAATGGAAATCGAAACCAAAAACAAAAGACAATCTGGGTCCGAAATGCGTCAGAATTCAAAAAGCAGTGAAAATATAAGTACAGCAGATTGCGGTAGGCATTACATTGCATTTGAAATATAAATTAACTTTCACTCTGAATATAAATGATTTTTTAATGTATATCTATAATATATTAGAAATAAATTTAATTTGATCAAAATGAATTTTCTTCTCTTGTCAACATACAATTTTGTCACAGCGTCGGAAAAGAAAATTTCGAAGAGAAGTTAGTTCGTTCAACAAGAAATCAATATATTTCTGTCGTTTTAAAATTTTTAGAAAAATAAATGATGCGTTCTTTTCAAAGCGTAGATTTTACCTTTAAGGAGCTCCCAGATGACATTAAATATTTCAAAATGTTTTTGAAATATTTTCAAATCTTTAAGAAATATTTCTGAAGTATTACGTGCTGAATAGACAGTTCATCAATAAAATCAACCGATTTTCCGGATTTCTTGATACCTCCTTTCCCTATCTCAGTGTCACAAGCTGTCAAGTCAGCTAGACCCTCCCTTTTGAGATCGAGGGATCACATTACCTCTACTATAATCGATAAAAATTGACGATATTGTACACTTTAGAATATATACTAATCAAACGTGATTGAATTAACTTTAGTACGTTGTAAAATGTTATAATATTCGCGTATATATTTGAAATTGCAATAAAAATTTATAATGCCTAACTTCAGTGATAATTAGCAAACGCAAGCCATGCGATTAATTCTTCCGACTTGGAGGAAAAGAAAATTATCATTTATATACTCTTTTCAATAATCGAATTTTCGAAGTGTTCATTCAATTGAAAAACAGTGAGTCATGAAAGTTTGCTTCCGTTTTTCCCAGGTTCAATTCACTCACGAGGATTATCGAGTGCTATTTCAGATTTCACAGGTCACAAAGGTTTCAAATCCGATCTAATAGGTTCAAGTTAATTATTATTATGATTCTTTTTTTGACTCATGTAATCAATTCGATAATGAATGATTTGATAGTCTGAATGTGTTTGGAACTACAAAAATTGAGTTGAATTGACTTCAGCCTAACAGATACGAACCAGTTGACTTTTGGAACGCATCCACTGTGTGTTGCGAAGGAGAAAAACAGAAGCGAGAAAAGATAGGCGGATTGTTATTAAAGCATCATTGGGTATGATGCACGAGATGCGGCTGCCGAAAGCGTAGACAAAGCGCCGAGATGAGCTAAAATTAGTAATAGTAACAATACGGAGCGAGCACTGACGTTGCTTGTCTCGTTCTTCATTTTCATTCTTTGCGTGGCCAGACATAGCTGCCGGCATTGATCATGATCAGGAAAATCTTGCCTGCTTCCGAATATAAACACGCTGTTTGAAAATACCCTCTGAATTTCAGTTTGACGATCTAGGCGGTTACTTACAATTTTGGAAATACCTTCAACAATAAAAAAAAAAAAAAAAACAATTCAACAAAATGTTAGAAGAGTTTTGACCATTTTGAGTCATTAGAAGTGGTAAAAACTGTATTCTTCTGTTTCAGAAACATGTACCAAATCGACTTTCATGCCCGATAATTAATTTCTGCTTGATGTGTAATTTAAGAGCGTTACAAGTAAGAGGCAGTTATCCTAACAATTTTCATTGAGATAGTGTCGTGGAATATATGCAGATGCGAACAAGAAACAACGCGACTTATAAGTGCTAGAGGAAAATAACTCCCTCCCGCCGGGATTTGCACCTATTTTATTTTTCCTACACTACGGAGATAAGATAGAGCGTTCCAGAGCTCACCTCATCCGTTATGAAATGAACATGTTCATTTTTTCGCGCGAGACGCGACGAGACTTTATGAACACGCTTCGTGCCGCGATAATTAATTACCCTTTTGTCCATAAATAACGGACGGAATTAGTACATAATAGCGAGCGCGCGAGTGTAAGCTGCTGAAAATTGCAGCTCTCGTCTGGCTTCTTCGGCGCCGGCTGTAAAATATTAAAAGTGCATTGATGCGCTAGAAAAAGGGATGAAAAAACAAAGAAAAAATATTGTTATTATAAATAAGTTAGTTGCTGTTGCACAAAGAGTCGTAGTTTTTTATGAGTGGATAAAAATATAAGTAATATGTCAGTATTTACTAGAGAATTATAGATTTTTTGGTTTATGAGGTCAAAAAATTGAATTTCAGTTGAGTGCATCTAAATGATTCCATTATTCTCTTTTTGTCTCAAAAGGAAAATTTATTGATTTTCAAAATAAAATATTTCGAAGGGTATGTAGGAAAATGAATAATAATTTGTCAATGTCGATAAGCAGTTCAATTTTTATAAATTCGTAATTGCGAATTTACTCGCAAAAAAAAAATCAAAGTTGGCAACACATGTTTCGATTATCGTTACACTCTCGAATTCCTAGACAGTCTTTGACAAGATAATTTTTGAAATTTTTTCGTGAAAATAATTTTTTAATCAATCAACAATTACTAATATAGATACTTCTCTTATTTCACGCATCCAGAATTGACAAACTGTTCCGGAAACGGATAGAAGACGGAATTTTTAAAAGAAAAAATTTTCAAGATACTAAGAATCTAATGCTCTTTTAAAACATAAAAAAGATACATATTTCTATCGAGTAAAGTATCAAAGAATTATACCTTCTTTTCGATAAAGTAAAAAACTTGTTTTTTATTCCTCGATACTCTCGCAATGTTCGAAGAATTTTAATTCAATATCAGGTTTTCAATCATTCTTTTACATCAGAAAGTAACAAACGTGAAATTATATTTAGTGTTGAAATTTTCGAGATTATTTCGAAATTTGCCAAACTATCCATACAGTTTCATTTACCTTCAGGGTTTGTAGTAACTAGTTAAAACTTGCTGCAATCAAATCGAACAAATCATAAAAAATCTTGGTATGAAAACAAACAATACAAAAAAAAAGTACTTTAAAAAGCACCAATTTCAAATTCGAAATACAAAAATCTGGCACTCATACCAGAAAATTCGAAAGGTGTTCTATTCATTTTGAAATCAAACAAAATAAGAAAATGAAAAATTTTCACAATCTTCCATTGTGAATAAATATTATAACATATTGTGATAAATTTTTGTAAGCATGACTTTTGCAAAATGTAAAATAATATCCTCATTTACTTTTTCATGATTTATTCCATTATTTAATTATTAAATAAAAAGTAATTATTATTTAATCCAAATAATCTAGTACTTTTTGACATATATATTGCAAAAAATACTAGAATTTCGTGAGTTGTGTTAACATTGCAGATTTCACAATATAATTGCGAATTTTGCCATTTTTATTTAACTTATTACAATATTGAAAAGTAAATGTCCTTATATACATAGTACAAATTACAATAAGTATGACAATTATTTTACTAAACTCTCAGTAATTTCTCCATAAAATCTAATAAAGTCTTTAAAGCAAATTTCCCATACTGTCTATTAATTTCTCTATTAAAGTTATGGACGCAACTACGAAAAAAATAGACACTATCAATGAAAATTATGAACCTTCTATGAAACTGAAGTGTTGATTTAATATAAAGCAGACATCGAAATCATTTTACCTTTAAATAATTTTTCATTGAAAATGTGTATTCAAGCTTTTTTTAATTCAAGGAGATTTTGACATAGTAAATTTTTTTGGAGCAGATTTTCACTAAATTGTTAGCAGCTATTTGATTGAAACAAAAAATTTATGTTGTATGGAATAGGAATTGTATAACAAAAGTTATATTGTATATTTGATAATATAAGAAGGATATTTTAAAATATTCGAACATGTAATGTCTTAAAATAAAATTAATAATAATAAAGAATATTGAAATTAACAAGTCTGATATACAAATTGATAACAATTTTTTTGAAATTCTTTTCATTTACGTGTTCATGGAGTTTCAAACACGATTTTAAGAGAAAGTCAATAAAAGATGTTTGAAAATTAAAATGTTTTTTGACAGTGTATATATATTATTAAAAAATTCAAAATCTACAGAATATGAATACTACTATATAAATTGTTATTTTTAATATACGTCCAGTACACAGAATTTAACATATTTGTAAAGTAAAACATCTAATTGAATATTTTACTTGTTTATCACCTGTTTTTCAGTTCGTACAATATGATATTTCATGTACTATAAGTAAGTATTCTACATGCATCGCAAAAATTCATATCCTATTGTAAAACATACAATATATTTTCGACTTTTTCCAGTTTTGTATCAATTACAATAAGATATACTAGAAAGTACACAAAAATATAGCAAAACGAACTATACAGATGTGAATACTGGCGAAACTGTAGGGCATTTTCTGAAATTTGGATTAGTAGGTATCACAATAGGATATTGCCAAAGGTACAAGAAAAGTATAGTAGAAAACAAAATATGTACAGAAGTTTTTACTCGCTACTATATTGTTGTTCGACAATATTGACTATAAATTTTGACAAAAACAGCTAATAACATCTAGCAAAAATTACTATACTTGAGACTAAGTCTCATTACAATACAGCACTGAAATAATAATTCCTATATTTGTTTCTTACTGTACATGACGACGTTCGGGTCCTAAGAAAAGTGTTTATTCCCAATTTTGCATAATTAGGATTTTCTATCAAGCCTAATCCCACTAAGGCCAAAATTCATAAAAATTAACCTCTTTCCCCATTTCCCATCCCTAGATCAATCAACGATACTCGCGTGTAAATAAATCAACTCGGGAAATTTCACGGGGGTCTATGGGGAAAAAAGCGATGGAAAAAGGACGGTGCCGTTGGTGTGTACGAAAGAGTCCCGCAACGCGGAAAGCGATCCTGAATTATCGGCCCTCGTTAGATATTCCTTTTTATGCGCCCTCGGCCATAAATAGGAAGAGAAGGTGAAAGTGGTCGCTGGACATCGGGGGTCGCTCGAGGAGCCTAGACTTTTTGCATGGTTCTTCAACTTGCGGGTCTCGCGGGTCTCATCACTCGCACTCGGGGGGGAATCCCCGTGTGCGTGCGTGTGCTCGTACACGTATTTGCAAGCACTGGCCACGGCATGCGTGACAACTGATATTGCGTGATCTATGGCTGCGAGCATTGCACACATGGGACAAAACTGCTACTCCTGCCTTTTCCTTTTGCTTCGGACACTGTCTTACTTTTTTTTCCATTTTCGGGACGTTCCATGCCAAGTTTAGAGGAACAATTGGGTGAAGATTCAATTTGAGAATGTATTTTTTCAAGGGAAGAATGAAAAATAAAAACTTTAAGCATACACTGAAAAAAAGGATTAGTTGAATCAAATATAATATGGTAACTAAGAATAAATCGCATACTTAGGTATAGCGAAATACATGTTTAGTTGAATGAAACTATGAAAGTTCAAGCAAACTTCTGTACATTAACAGTTACTATATGCATATTTGCTATGAATATCAACGAAGTAATCGCCATCAAGTAAATATCATATTCATATGAACTCTTTGAAAAAGTATGGACAATACTTGATACATTAATAGTTACCATATTGCTATTTGCAAGAAAATTTCAAGTAACTCGGCTCAAGGTTAAAGTTGATTGTTGGAAACTGAGATCGACCTAGGTGAATGTTTTTTTTTTTTTTTTTTTCCTATTTCTCGGAATTCGTCCCCAAATCTGTCAAAAATAGATATTTTTTTCCGTCGTATTCGAGACGCGCGAGTGTGAGTACCCAATGATCATCCATCTACGTACAGGCGATAGTTACCGCCGCTTGACTTAAGGATCTCGATGGTAGATCTCAAATGAAACAGCTCCATTGGACCCATCGACATTTATTCTGCTCAGGCCGAAAGATGTATAAAAATTCGAGTGACTTAAAAAGTAATTAAACTTTTATTCCATAACATTGAAAATGCTGGAAAGGCCACACTCCACGAGAAGAAGCTTCATTTTTTTGTTAAACAGTGAAAATTTATCACGCACAAGCTTTTCTGAACTTGTTAATATTGTCGAAAATTTTCCAGAACATTTGTCAAGTATCGGTATATTTACTGTTATCATATGAAACAGTTGTATATAAACAACATTAGTCAAGTATCAGTATATTAACTGTCACTATATAGAACAGTTGGATCAAATACAGACAGTTATTTGCTATTAGTTTTGAATTTGAAGCTAACATTGATTTCTTACGCCATTCAAGTTTAACACATATTTGATCTTAATGCACGTGAAGTTAGTTCAAGTAACTTCCGTCGGATATATGGTATATTTGTCGCAAATACTGCAGAATCCAAAGAAATTAGTATGAAACATACGCTATCTTTATAACTAAGATATGTATTAGTAGCTCATAAATATTAAAGAAAATGACGGAACTATACACGCATATTTGTATTGAACTTACTGTTTTTCATTGTATTAGGGTGGTTGTAGAATATTAAATATTTGATTTTCGTCTCACTGTCAATCGATTTGTAGATAAAAGAATATTATTTTCACATTTTTTGGACAAGGATGACTTGTGTCAAAATAATCATTTTTAGAGCGAAAATAATTGAGGCAATCTTATCCTTTATAAGATATTTATTTTTTCAATACATTTTGATAGTTTGAATTATTATTATAATGAGATATTTTCAATCTAATTATAATATTTTTGAAAAACATACATTAAATACATCCCACATTTATTATGCATTGGAAATGATTAGGATTAACTTATGAATTTATGTCAAATATATAAATAATTGATATAATCTAAAACAGGATAGATAGAAGTTTAGATAGAATTGATTTTATTTTATATCTAAAAGAATTGAAAAATTGCTTATAATAGGCCTTAGGAAGACGAAAAAAAAAACCTTAAACCAAGAACATTTACATTTGGAAAAATATTAAAAACGTACCCACTAAAATCGAGAGGAAATAATAAATAATTTTATGTGAATACTTGAAAGTAAAAAAACATTCAGGATTCTTAATTTTACTCACACATAAATAAAAACAATCCTAGCTTCAGAAGAATTGTTTCTCGAACGAAATTCTTAATCGTGTTTAGCAAAGACAACGTACAATTTGAAAGCCTCCGTAACATGATCATTTTATCAATAAATTTGAATAGTTTGAATTCTCATTATAATGAGATATTGTCAATATAACTTTTAAATATTATTGAAATACATTCTATATTTATTATGCATTGGGAATAATCAAGATTCATTGATGAATTGATATCAAATATTTTAATAATTAATGTAATCTAAGACAAAATTAATAGAAATTCAGATAGAGTAGAGAAAGTTCTGATAATAGGGCATAAAAACATAAATTTCTTTAAAGACCATATATTAAAGATCATTTACATTGAAAAACATTAAAAGCGTACTCACTAATATCTAAAGGAAATAACAAATAATTGCATGAGAATACTTGAAGGTGAAAAACATTCAGGATGCTTTATTTTACCTACACATAAATAAAAACAATCCTGACTTCAGAAGAATTGTTTCTAAAACAAAATTCTTATGAATGTTTAGCCAAGACAACTTACAATTCGAAAAATTTTTTCAGTCCAGTGAATTAAAAAGGAAAATTTGAATTTACAGAAATGCTGGAAATCTACAAAACTTATGACATTTTAGTATTGAATTCTAGAAATCTGCGTAGAAATCAATAAAAACACCAGAAAAACTATTGAATCTTACAAGTTGAAAAGAAGTATCAAAAAAACAATAAAATTCAATGAAAGAATTTTTTTTTCGTTTGGCAAATATTAACAAATATTTACGATTCAAGATCAATAAAATCTGTAATTCTCGAACAATAAATTTTAGAAAACTTATATCACAATCTTTAGAAACATTAGAAATGTATACAAATACAGGAAAACGCTATGAAGTTTTACAAAAACTAATTTAAATTCGAAAAAAAACTGTAAAATACTGAAAATCCATATAGATGTAATTTTCCCAAAAATGTATGTAAATAATGAACGTCAATCGTAATTTAAACGCTAAAGCACTAAATTCAAGAAATAAATGTCTGTAGCATTCTACAAAAGTACTATGAATCTAGAAAAAATACCTTAAAATCTGTAGATACTCAACAACTTGGTTAATGTAATTTTCTAAAAAGTTTATAAATATTTGAATCTGAGAGCATATCATTTCAGAAATCCATTAGCCTACCACAAAAATCTTCAAATTGTATGAATATAAAAAAATACTAATAATCTGCGGAATTTAATTGACATTTGATAAATTTCAAAATCAAGGTTGTGTGCCGATCGTTAAATCATAAAACGACGAATAAAAGTCATTGTAAACAATTCCTAGCGCATATTAGAATATAAATTATTTTTCTTTGCGTCATCAAGAAAGTTTACAGAAATAAAACGGGCTTAAAAAGAATTATAGTGAAATCGTTTTTTTCATGTAGATGTCAATACGTTTCCTTTCTTCTTAAGGAAAATATTCTTACATTAATTTTAAGGGTAATTTTATTGTCTAGATATGTCGAAATGTTTGTCATCATAAATTAATCAATTTATGATTTACGTAAATGAAAAAGTAATTTGTTCGAATTTCCCAAGCTTCAAATTTCTTGTAATTAAGAAAAAAAACTCATCTTTTTGCCTTTGTCACGTGCTCGACATAAAAATTCACATAAATATGGTATAAAACTATATCTAAATGAAAAAATTCACGTGGAATGGCACATCTGCGAACTGGGCGAACCCACCCCACTGCGAATAAGAAGGTTTTATGTCGGGCGGTCACGACACGGGAATTTAAGGCGCTCGCGGACAGTGGCCGTGATGTAGTGTCCATTCCCCATTTTCCTCGCTTCGCTCTCTGCCCCCTTTCCCACTTTGGGAAAAGGAGCAAACAACAAAGTAATACGGAGTTGTATAAGGTCCGGGGAGCCCACTTCATCAATAAACAATCGGCCTTGTAATAGAAAAAAAAACCACCCCTGCGAAGTGGAGAAAAATGCCGGGGCCGTAAAATATTTATTACGGCATATGCCCCAGTTGTGCATCTCGTCGAGCATTCACTGGCTGCGGATTACCATGAATCAGGGAAAAAATGGCTTTTCGGATTTGCTTTCGCACCGGCATATAGGATGCGACATTTGGGAGCACTCGAGCTGTATTATACTGCGACCGCGTACTCTTTTTAACGTTATTTTTTCTTTCCAGGGGTGTAGATAGAAAAAATTTTCGGGGGATGATTTTCGAAAAAATATATTGCCTTCGGGATGTCAAATTTTCGGATTTCAGGATTCAAAATTGTACAACTCTTGAAGTCCAGAGTAGTGCATTTTTCTTGCTTGAAGAATAGGATTCGATTTTTGTGATTTTCATGCAAGTCACTAGGGTCCAGATTTATTTTTCTAATAATTTCTGTATTTTTTATAACTTTTTTTGCACTTTTATGAACGTGAATTTGAAGGGTTTTCAAATATAATATGATATAAATTTTTTATAGCTTTCTGAAATTCGATACTCTGGGAATGGAATTCCTGAAAAATTTTCAATATATTTCCAGATTTTTTCAAAAATTATACCTAAAAGATTTTCAGTATTTTATGGACTTCGAGAATTTTCGTAAAACGATCTTGAGCGCTTTAAATACTCTTCTAAAAACAGTGTTTTTTACTAAGATTTTCAATACTTTTTGGAATTTTTTCATATTTTTGTTCCAATCAAACCATTTACCGAAGATTACACTGTGTTTATGAATTTCTCTATAGGTTTCTAATTGCATGCTTTAGAATTCAAAGTTTTATAAATTTTTCAGAAAAACATTGTTACATACTGTTTAAGTATTTAATGATTTCCAGTATTACTTGCGTTTTCAATGTATTGATATTCGTAACTGGGTATGTTAAGTTAATAAATCTTATCGATTCATCAGTCAAAGTATCATATTTTATGTCACATCTAAAGATTTGTTTTTTGCGTTTTTTTTATATATATCTGGAACCTGGAATATTCTTTAGTATATTTTACGATTTCTGGCAATTTCGTATATAAATTTTTTGTATTTCTGTATTTTTCTTGTATCCATAGAATTTTGTAACTTTTTCTTGTGTTTTTAGAAATTGTAGGTGTATTTTTAGATTTTCTGGAAGTATGTATATGTAGATTTCCTAAATTCGATATGTTACGATTCAAATTTTAGCCGATTTTCAGTAATTTTATAGATGTTTGAGAAAACTACATATATTGATTTTCAGTGTTTATAGATTTCTTATACTTCAGTATTTATTTTAGTATTTTTGAGATTTCTTAGCTATTTCTTGTATTTTCATAGATCGTGTGTATTTTTTTATATTTTTAAAAAGCACCAACGTTTCAAGAATTCGAGTTTGTAGAATTCAAATTGCAATCCATTTTTAATAATTTCATGGATTTTTAGGAAAATTACGCCATCATAGATTTTACATGAGATCTGGATTTCTTATAGTATTTTCATTTTTGTAGCATTTGTAGGATTCTATAATTTTTTTCTATTTTTATAGATTTCTAGCATTCATACAGATGGATAGGTATGTAAGTTTTTTTTTGATTTCATGATCTAGAATTTCAAGTTGGTTATTTTTTAGATTTTTCAGAAAACAATACATTTACAAAATACTAACTCCAATATTAGTATTTCTTCAGAGTTCGTAGAATTTGAAAGATATTCTGGTAATTCCAGATTTCTACTGTAGGTGTCTACAATTCGATGCTTCAGGGTTAGAATTTTTCTAGATTTCTAAAACTTTTGTGAATTCTAATATATCTGTATAATTTCATTAGTTTCGAATAATTTTTCAAATTTTTGTTTTCTCACGTTATATTTACCAAACATTCATAATTTGAACGTTGTTTAAGAAAAAATTCTTTTTGAGCCAAAATCATTATTATATTTCTGTTATTACCATTGAGAGTCATGAACATTGTTAACTTTGAGTACTTACATGAAACCATTTGTTATTTTCGCAAGATTTCAGTGAGTGCTTTTATGATGATTCTACTTATTTTATTTTGCTGTATTATGCTTTACAATTTGCATTTTTCTCATTTATTCTTATAATGTTTATTATTTTTTCATGAAATATCAATTTAATTCCAACTTCGAGAGGTGTTTCAACCCCAAAAACCCGCCTCTGCCTACGCGCCTGATTCTTTCTATTTCATCACAAAAGTTTGTCATGTTTTTGATGTAGCTAGATGTCTGAAATATGTAAAGAAATTCTTTTTTTTAATATTTATATCATGATGATTTAAAAATAAGGTACTTTTATTTCTTCTTTCATGACACCTCCTGAGAGTTTCTGCTAGGATCATGTTTTTTTTCTATCTGCAATGTTTTCCTCAAACATTATTGTGACATCTTCAAATTCCTCCCTTAAAATCCACCAATATTGGTCAATCAAAGTCAAATCCGCACGAAAAAAATTAGCCAGGGAATTCTCTATAGCTGCATCACTGTTCGGCAAACATTTTTTCGCGAAGCTTGAAGTTTTTTTATGCGCCGAGTGCAATACAAAAAGAGTAGCGAGAAATGAAAAGCGCTCGTGCGATGAAACTCGTGGATTTATTATTCCGATCCGCCCGAGAGATATATAGCCGCAACAATTGAATCAGTATTATTCCGAAAACGATATGTATACCTCGGGCGCACGAGAATTCGTGAATTCAAAATTAACTATCGCCATTCTTTCAAATGAGAGAGGTGTATAAATAAAAGAACAACGGCACCGGAAACGCATTGATGCTTTGGGCAAATTTATGGCTAAAAAAGAAGAGAGGAAAAGAATATGCCGCGGACTCGAGAGCCTCGACACCTGCGCGATAATCTATGCGATTCGCCATATTGCGCTTGGCTAATTTTTTCCCTTTTTTTCTGGCACGATGATATTTTGTTTCCTGTGATGTAAAATATATATTTTTTTTACTCAAAAATGTGACTGATCATGTTGTTTTTTTGCATAACAAGTTGAAACTGAAAAGTACACTTGATAAATACACTGACAGTATTTCAAAGTTATATTTTTTAATGATAGCTCCAGTTTACCAAGCCTGAAGAATCAGTAAAGAAAAGAAAAATTTGAAGTCGACATAATTACATAAGACGAAGCGTAAATTCATATATTTATTTTTTACACTGCTTTGCTTCACGTCGCGCTACATCGCGCTACATCGCGCTACGCAATGGTCTGATTATACGCGTCACACTGAAAATTACTTTGTTAGAGTTGAACTTTGATATAATATATTTTTATATACTGCTGTACAAATTTCTGGAGTTGGATAGATTCTTATTGTTTAATATATTTACACGTATTTTCTTTCTGTATTTCCGAGGTATTTGTAAGTATTTATAGAATGTTGTGGAATTTTTTAGTTTTTTTTTAAAGACGTCTCGTTGAATAACCGGGATGAGATTTCCTATATGTAATTAGAAGTTTGAGTTATGTTACGTGATTCCATCTATTTTGCAAAAACAGGTTGTTTGTAGATTTAAAGAGCCTTCAATATTTTATGTTTTTTTTACAGACTTCCATGATTTAAAACATTTTCTGGTATTTTTATAGACTTGTATACACATATATTTTCAAAATTTAATGCTTGAGATAATAAAGTTTCTTGATTCCTGGAATAACATAAATTTCACTAACTTACTAGACTACTAGTTTACTAGCTTACTAGTTTTTCATTTAACTAGCGAAGTTGTTTACCAGTTTACTATTTTGAATTTTACAAGTTGACTTGCTTACTAGTTAACTAATTTACTTGTAAACGAGTTTCCTAATTCACTATTCTACTTTTCGTTTGTTAACTATTTTACTATTCTACAATTTTAGTAGTTTAATAGTTTACTAGGTTACTTGTTTACTCGAAATCTTTCTATACATAAAAATTACGTATGTAGATATAATTTGAAGGTTACAAATTTTTTTAAATCTTAAATTAATTCTTTTTCGTTTAATCTGTAGCTATCACTCTTCTTCATTTGCTTTTTTTTTTCAAGTATCTTAAATTTTTTTACTTTTCCATAAATTTTACGAAGAAATCTTAATCGAAAATTACTGCATTAAAAACACTGTGAGAATCATCAACAGGAACTTCTTTATTTATCGTTACTAAATTAATAGAAATGAAAACTTCAAAATCTCTTGTAAAAAATATCAAAATTGAAAATGTTTCTGACCTCGATATTTCTACTTGTCATTCATTGAATCCACAATCATAAATAGTTTGATTTTGAAATTCCATACTCAAATTCCATAGATCGATCGAAAAAACGTCATAAAAAAAGAATATGTCTGCAATTCCAAATATAATCACTTTTTCGAGTCGATAACGAGGAGTATTTTTTATGTCTAAACTTGAATCACGAATAATATATTCAAGAATTTTTTTATACGGAAATAGTGAAACTTAAAATCCTCTTCATAGCTATCATAACTTTTGAAAATGCAGTCAATTACAGTAATCACAATGAATAACAATGATCTATAGATCTATAAATTTTTATACAAATTCAAATTCTCGATGAAAAAAATGATCGATATCTCGGAAATTCTCCGACTTTTTCCATGTAAAGAATCGACTGTACACTGAGGAAAAAATATAGTAATTATTACAATACTGTATAGTAAACGGGAATCGGTCTGACATTGTACTTTTTGCTAGATAATATATCAATTTTTGAAATAATATATAGTAAATATTGTAAAATGACATTGTAGTTATAGATATATTTTGTTGTGAAAACTCCCATACATCCTTCTTTTTCTACTATACTTCTTGTACTTTTTGCAGTATCATATTGTAATTCCTATTAATCCTGATTTTTGAAAATTCCATACAGTTTATTCAGTAAACAGATCTGTATAGGTTCTTTTTGCAATATTTTTGTATACTTTCTAGGCTTCTAGTGCATCATATTTTAATATGATAAAGTTTTCGAAAAAGCTGGATAAAAGTAATGTAGTTCATTTTTTTCGCCATGAATGGTAAAAAAGACAGTTTATATAGTGAAATTTGCATTTCAAGATTTTCAATTTTCCAAAATTATGCAGTAAAAACTGGCATACATATTGTAATTTCTACATTAATAGCGGTTTTACTGTATAATATTGTAATAAGTAAAATAAATATTGTAAATCTTACAATATTGTTGTAAAAATTACAATGATATTGTAAAAGTTGTAATAATATTGTACTTTTCACAATATATAAGGCAGAAAGTACAAGATTTTTTTCTCAGTGTGGTAAACTAGTAAGCTATAAAAAAAGCAAACTATCAAACATGTTAGCTAGTAAACTGGTAATAAGTAATCTAGTAAACTAGTAAACTACTGAAATCATAAAATTGTAAAATAGTAAACAAGTGATAAAGAATAATAGTAAACTGGTAAACTACTAAGCTAAAAAACTTGTAAGCTAGCTAACTAGTAAATTAGTAAACGAGTAAATTATTAGGCTAGTAAACTAGTAAGCCAGTAAGCTAGTAAACTTATTATTATCAGTATTCTAGTATAATATACGAAACTCTGGAGGATTTCTAAGTATTTTTATAGATTACTTATATTTTCGTTCATTACTGCAGAGATTTAAAAAACTCGATGCTTTGAATTGCAAATTCCGATCTATTCTCTAAAATTTCAAGAATAAATGAAAAAATCACATACATATAGGTTTTTTATGTTTTGCATCGTTCTTCTTCTCATATCTTTGAAATATTCGAAAGATTTCGTGACGTCTTCCAGAATTTCGATAGATTTAGAGTAAATTAAAAATTGATGCTCTAGAATCTAAAAATTTACAGATCGTTGAGGCAGCTGTCGAGATTTTTCAGAAAAGAGTTTTCTCATAGGATTTAATGGATTTCATATAGTTTTCCAGAATCTGATGATCTAAGTTTGTAAATTCCCATCATTTTCGTAAATTTTTATTTTTCTTGATTATCCACTGGGTTGCTACAATTTTTCTGATTCATATTTTCTACGTAATCCTAGGTTTTGACAATTTTTACTTTTTTATTAAATATATACAGCTAAAGTTTTCATGCATTTTTATGTAACTCATATCTTTATTGTTTATCGATGTAACTTACTGTGTAATACTGTATAATATTGTAAAAAGTAATATAAATATTGCAGATTTTACAATATTATAGGACTCTTCACAATATATGCGGCAGAAAGTACAAGGTTTTTTTTTTCAGTGTATGTAGAACGTCAAAAAGATCAAACCTCGAAAAACTCGTAAAAGAAGAAAGTCAACGAGAGAGAAAAATGTAGCTCTGTGTATTTGCTGTGAATCGTGAAATTGGTGAGTTATAAGCAAATGAGGGACGAGTAGAAAGAGGAAAACAAGGAACTAGCACGCGCATGGCACATAGAGCAGCGAGCGACGCGTTGAATTTGCGAAGCACGTCGCGCGACGAGCGATATTTAAGCGTCAATCTAACGGATATCGAATGCGAAATCCCATGCGAGCATTGTAGCGATCGCTGCGGTGTGACGAGCTCTATTTGTAATATACGATCTGAGAGCGAGGCACGTAATCCGGTGACTTTAGCGAGCCTCCCGCTCAACGTCTCGTTTAAAGTAACGTGAAGGTACGCGGCAAGTGCGTCGCATATGTAATACCTACTTACAGTCACCATTACCGTAAAATATCGCGCATTAACCGCAAATGTTTGCTACCTTTTACCCAGCTTCTGGACATTGCACTTGTATCTCAACGAATCACTGAGAATTTAGATTTTCATTTTTTTTACTTTGCACACAATTAGGTTCCTATATAATAAAAGTTATTAGAGATTAATGAATTTTCTTAGTCGATAACGCTCCTATTACCTTTGACAATTCTAGAAAAAACGATTCTTCGGAGCCAGAATGATTATTTTGGGTTTTTTTAACAAAACACCATTTCAGCTACTACTTAAACCTTCCGGCTATTTATTTCAGCCCTCATCAGAAAGAGAATCTGGTATCAGTAAATTTGTAATTTTGGAACAGCAAGTACAATAGTAAAACAAAGTAAATATACTCCACATTTATGATAAAGAACAATTTTAGATACTTCCTCGTCGACGTGCTACACGACTCATTAATTGATGAATTAAGTACTTTTTATTTTATCATTATTATTTATTTATTATTGTATTGAAATTATTGCTGAATGATTAGTGAATTTGTCAGGGTTTGGAAGTAACGTGCTACTCAAAAACGTTACAGTTTTTATATATACATATATATATATATATATATATATATATATATATATATATATATATATATATATATTGTGCAACAATAACGTAACGCGTTACATTAATTAATAAGTAACGATAACGAGAACAAGTCACTTTATTTCGGTAACGAGTAACGAAAATCCCTTAATTTGACGTTACTTTTATCTGTCTCATTAAGTTTTTAGCACAATTTTTAACTTTTAGGGCATGTTCTAAAACTGAGATATAAGTAATTCTTAACTTCCTCATTTTTTAATAAATATAAAATAAGGAAAAATCATATAAAAATATGCTTGTTTACTTTTTATTACAAACGTTCTCAATTCAAAGCATCGAATTGTAGAAATTCTCATGAAAATTTATAAAAATACTTAAAATCTATGGATCTCAAGATCTAAAGCGGAAACTGCAGGATCTAGAGATCCTGCTATAAAATCTTAGGAAATATAATGAATACAAATGAAAATACGAAAAATTCTAGATTTTAAAAAGTTTCATGTTATTTCATTCTTGAAAAATTAATGTAATTCCAGAAATCGAAGAACTTCAATTTCTCGAGCTTTGAATACTAAAAATATATGTTTATGGAAGTCTATACAAAGATGTAAGCTCGAAATTCACTTGAATGAAAAAAAGTTTGAATACACATTTTCAATGAGAAATCATTTGGAGGTAAAATGATTTTTATGTCTGCTTCATATTAACAAAATACCTCGATTTCATAGAAGGTTTATAATTTTCATAGAAAGTGTCTATTTTTTTCTTAGTTGCGTCCATAACTTTACTTTAATACAAAATTTAATAGACAGTATGGGAAATCTGCTTGAACGACAGTCTCATAAATTCAATAAAGAAATTTCTGAGAGTGATATGCGATAGAAAATGATTTTTTTCCTTTTCAGAATCTGACTGTTCTTACATTTTCTGCATGAAGAAGTTTCAAAATAATCAATCAATGGATAATTAACAAGGCCTTGCATATGTTTATTAGAAAAAAAAATTCTACCATGTCAGGAGCTTTAAAAAGGAAAAAAATTGCCAGTTATTTATATAATTTTCAATATATTTCGTATTTTATTCCTTTTCGATTGCGTGATTAAAGGATAAGAACAAGATTAGAAAACTCATAATATCTAGTACTTTCCAAACTGCAGGGAATTTCCAGAATTTGAGTCAACACCTTAATTTCCCCCCCCCCCCCCAAAAAAAAAAGTTTATATTCCATACAATATTTATATTCCATGCAATATAAGTTTTTTGTGTCAATCAAATAGCTGTTTATGAATCAGGGAAAATCTGCTCCAAAAAATTTCATTATGTTGGAATCCACTTGAACTAAAAAAAGTTTGAATACACATCTTCAATGAAAAGTTAATTAAGCGTAAAATTATATTCTCTGCTTTATATCAAATAAATATTTAGATTTCATAGAAGGTTTATAATTTTCATAGAAAGAGTCTTTTTTTTTCTTCAACTACGTCCATAACTTTACTTTAATAGAAAATTTAATTGACAGTATGGGAAATCTGCTTGAAAGACAGTCTCATCAATTCAATAAAGAAATTTCTGGGAGTGATATACGATGGAAAATGATTTTTTCTTTTTCAGAATCTGACTGTTCTTACATTTTCTGCATGAAGAAGTTTCAAAATAATCAATCAATGAATAATTAACAAGGCCTAAAATATCTTAATTAGAAAAAAAAATTCTACCATATCAGGAGCTTTAAAAAGGAAAAAAAATGCCATTTATATATATATTTTTCATTATATTTCGTATTTTATTCCTTTTCAATCTCATCATTAAAGGATAAGAACAAAATTAGAAAACTCATAATATCTAGTACTTTCCAAACTGCAGGGAATTTCCAGAATTTGAGTCAACACCTTAATTTCCCCCCCCCCCCCAAAAAAAAAAGTTTATATTCCGTACAATATTTATATTCCATGCAATATAAGTTTTTTGTGTCAATCAAATAGCTGTTTATGAATCAGGAAAAATCTGCTCCAAAAAATTTCATTATGTTGGAATCCACTTGAACTAAAAAAAGTTTGAATACACATTTTCAATGAAAAGTTAATTAAGCGTAAAATTATATTCTCTGCTTTATATCAAATAAATATTTAGATTTCATAGAAGGTTTATAATTTTCATAGAAAGAGTCTTTTTTTTTCTTCAACTACGTCCATAACTTTACTTTAATAGAAAATTTAATTGACAGTATGGGAAATCTGCTTGAAAGACAGTCTCATCAATTCAATAAAGAAATTTCTGGGAGTGATATACGATGGAAAATGATTTTTTCTTTTTCAGAATCTGACTGTTCTTAAATTTTCTGCATGAAGAAGTTTCAAAATAATCAATCAATGAATAATTAACAAGGCCTAAAATATCTTAATTAGAAAAAAAAATTCTACCATATCAGGAGCTTTAAAAAGGAAAAAAAATGCCATTTATTTATATATTTTTCATTATATTTCGTATTTTATTCCTTTTCAATCTCATCATTAAAGGATAAGAACAAAATTAGAAAACTCATAATATCTAGTACTTTCCAAACTGCAGGGAATTTCCAGAATTTGAGTCAACACCTTAATTTCCCCCCCCCCCCCCAAAAAAAAAAAGTTTATATTCCGTACAATATTTATATTCCATGCAATATAAGTTTTTTGTGTCAATCAAATAGCTGTTTATGAATCAGGAAAAATCTGCTCCAAAAAATTTCATTATGTTGGAATCCACTTGAACTAAAAAAAGTTTGAATACACATTTTCAATGAAAAGTTAATTAAGCGTAAAATTATATTCTCTGCTTTATATCAAATAAATATTTAGATTTCATAGAAGGTTTATAATTTTCATAGAGAGTGTCTATTTTTTTCTTAGTTGCGTCTATAACCTTACTTTAATAGAAAATTTATTTAAAAGAAGTTTCAAAATAATCAATCTATGAATAATTAACAAGGCCTTGAAACAAAAATTCTACCATATCAGGAGCCTTAAAAAGGAAAAAAATTCAGTTATTTATATCATTTAATTACATTTCTCATAATATCTAACCCTTTCCAAACTGCAGGGAATTTCCAGAATTTGAGTCAACACCTTAATTTTGCCAAACATAAAAAAGTTTCAACATTCCATTAAATTCCATACATCAAAATTATAGTTCCCTGATTCTTGGTGTTTTATATTTTATAATCCTAGCTCTCATAGTTGGAAATTCCGACCCATGTTATCCCTGCAAATGCATCTCCCGGAGGAACGTGGACCACCAAGTACGGACGTTTATTGAAAATTGATCGGAACAGTCGGCGAAAAAAGCGAGAAAAATGATCGGCTGGGGCGCAAAGTCATCAATAATGCAAAGCGTTGGGCGAATGTGACGCGTACGTGTGCACGTTATACATAATGGGCGCCGCACGGTGGTGCAGGTTGCTGAACGAGAGTCGCTCTCGCATATCCGCGGTCGCTTGATATCGTAATCATAGCGAGGGACGAATAGCGTTGATGCCATTGAAAAGTAGCGGCAGTGGCCATATTGCGGCCCGAATGTGTTTCGTCAAATATTAAACGCGCCCCGTGCGCTATCAGATACTCTGCAAAATTCATCTCGATATCGACGTGCACATACGCCCGTCCCGACCCCTGACGCTGATTGAAAAGCTTTTTTTTTATGGCCATAACTTTATGAACCGTCCAACCGGAATTTCCGGTGGAGCTGCCAGATGCTTACCAAGCATTTTCCCGATGAATCCCAACGAATTTTCATCGTTTTCCAGAAAAAATGTTTCAATATTTGGAATTATTTATGTATTATTCGAAGTAGAATATAGATGATGGCGCATGCGGGTAAAGTTTTTGGAAGGGTTTCTCGAAAAAAAATGTTTTCTATCTTTCAGTGCCAGTGTTTTGAATGTCCAATTGTGAAATGATTTTCATCTACTGATTCTCTGTTTTTATGTTTTCGATTCTTACGGATTTTAAATTGGAGGTATTATGTTGAAAATTTTCTAAATTTACTTTATAGATTAAATTACTGTTATAAAATTATGGGATCCTTTAGTTTTCCATAGGTTTGAAGAAAAATTGGATCCTTTTTCTATTATTAGAATCCACATCCGCATATAATCACCAGTATTTTAAAGTTCAATGTATTCAATTTTCGGCATCCTACATGGATCCTAACATTAGAGATTAGGGATGCGCAGTAATTTTTTTTGAAAGTGAAATTTTTATTAATATAATGTTACCTACTGAAATGTCAACTGTAAAAATTTTCGATGGTTTATTATGATTCAGAACTTGGAAATATGAGTCTTTCAGAGTTTTGGGTATAATTCAATAACTTATTTTGTGGATTGATGTTTTCTTTTTCAATCTAAATGTTTATTCAACGATAAGTTTTTTTGCGATATTTATTTTTATAAAAATTTGTCGTTAAAATACTTAGTAAATTTTCTATGTAATAATTTGAAATACATTAATATATATTGTATTCTATGGAAATTTTTTTCTTATTTTTCATTGCAATGACTGAATAACTAAATCATCAACTCTTTTAAATTCGCAATGTAACATGAGTGACGTTCGTTTATATCATAAAATACTGTAATGATATTTCATTTTCTCGATTATAGTAAAAAGGCACGATCAATTTATTGTATTAATATTATTACATAATATTGATAAATATCCTTAGGTTGTAAAATTGAATATCGATTTGTAATTTACAAACAATTCTGATTATCATAAATAATTATATGTAATATGTATATTATATACTCTCGTATCAATAAATGTAAATGTGGTGTGCAATAAATTTAAAGGGTAATTGAAAAGTACAAAAAAATGATTGTTTTTTTCTGTTGATGGGCTAAGATTTATAAAATTTCATCTTGTTTAAAAATGGACATTCGAATTTACAATCTACTTTATCGCTAAAGATTTAGACTTAAAACAGATTTTCCAGGAGCTACATCGTTTTTAAATTTCCTACCTGACTATGAAAATTTGCAAGTTTTTCATAGGACAAAACTTCCATAAAATTTTGTGCTGCTCATTAAAATAAAAAAGTGTTATAAATTGAATAAGTTGAAGAAATCAATATTATTCGAATATATAAATGAATCTCATTAATCGTAACATTATCTATTTATCATTACAATATTTAATATTTTAAATATTGTGAGATAATAAAATATATGATCATAACATACACTTTCATATCAATCAATAAAAGAGTTATGTGCATTTAATCAAAAGAATGACGTGAAGTACACATGGAAAATTTTTTTTTTTTCATGTTGACAGGCTATATATTATATTTTCCTTTATTCAAAAACGAAAATTCGAATCAACTATCTACTTTAGTACTAAGGGCTTGAACTATGAAAATCTTAAGATTAACATCGTATTTTACTTTACTACTTAACTATACAAATTCGTAAGTTTGTGTACATGAATAATTTTGATAAAATTGTTGAACCCTTTTAATTTTGATCCTTATTAAAACGTTATCAGGAAATGAAGTTTCTTATAATAATAAAATTTCTTATAAGGTGCACCTCATAAAAATCTTAAGAGAATTTAATTTTTCATAAGGTGACATTGTAAAACGGCATATAAGAAACAGAAATTTCTTTTAAGAATGTGCAAAAATCTTATGAGAGTAAAAACCTTATAAAATTTATTGATCATATTAATCAGATATTGAAGTTTCTTTTAACGTCATCATGAGGTCACCTTATAAGAAATTTAATTCTTATAAGAAATTTAATTTTCTTATAAGGTTTTTATACTGATCAAAATTACTAGGGGCTGATAGTTACACTTATGAAAATGTTATAAATTTATTATTATCGATAAATGAATATCATGTTATTATTTCGATCAACCTCATTTATTTGTAAAAAAGAATATCAATGCCTACAGTGTGACATAATAATTAGAAAAATAACGCATCATACACTTTATTGAAAAAGTGAAAAAAAATTGAATTATAATGTAGAATACATTGAAAAGATGATTTTGTAGTATGTAAAACATAGTATTTTTTATATTCAACTGAGGTCTATTGAATTTCACCTCAATTGAATATAAAAATTCGAATTTACTTAATCACCTAGATAGTTCAAGACTTATTTTTTAAAATTAAGCAGTTGAAGTCATAAAATCTTCCTCATTTTACAGTTATGATTCAGAATTTTGAATATTTCACACTTCATATTACTTCACGAAAGAAAGTGAATGGTAGATAATTTAAAAATTTTCATTCATTCGAATCCTTTTAGAACGACGAAAGTTTAAACATTCGAAATAAAAGGTATAGATTTGAATGACAGGTTTCATTCTCGGATTTCTTATGTTTCCAGAATTAAGTTGCAAAATGAATTTTTTACCTGACATAAAATGTCAAGACACACCCTAATACATATTTTTTCTCCATTACATTAATTACGTCCTTACGATTCTACATCAAAAGCCAAAAAAAATCTAGCTACTAGCAGATATGATATCTTGCTAATCCTGAAAATCCGAAGGGCTTTTTCCGAGGTTCGCGGAAATTCAAGACACTGCTCAGTTAATTGAAGTGTTGCTTATCTAAAAATTGGCGATCCCGCAGGAGAGCGCTGATCCGTTAAAGCCAGCTGCTCGAGCGTGATTGCGGACTCTTGTCTCATTGCCTCTTATAATTGATATTGGCTTCCGTTAGTCTCCCTATAAGATAGGATTTTCGGCTGTTACATTGATCTCATAATATGAACTATTCCAGGTGCAGACCATCTCAGGCTGAATGAGAAAAAATCACTAAACTGTAGCACCGCCTTTTTCTCTTTTTAAATTAGTGATTTTCAACCAGTGAAGATCCATTTATCACTTGATTTCTGATTTTTTTTTAATTTATTGTTTACTTCACACATTATCTTCATATATCTCAGCTCAAAAAAGTCTGTTCTCACCCCATCGCACAGTGGTCCAGAAATCGAGAAAAATTGTCAAAATGTAAAGGCATTGTAAAATTCTCGTGAAAATTCATACTCGGGAATTTTCGATGTTGCTAATCTTGATTTTTCAATCAAATTTCAGAAAAAACAAAATGACGCATTAAATATGGCAGGAAATTCTTTGAAAAATGAGCAGATAAAGACGAAATTTATTTGTGAATGATTTCAAAGATCTCTAATGTAAAATCATGTACTGAAATTGAAATCATGTACTAACATTAAGAGGTTATTTTGACGTTTGAAAAAGAAGTTTATTAGATGGTGTAAAAATGTTGTTTACTTCTTTCACATATATGTATCGGTAGGATATCAATTTGCTGAAATCAATAAATTACCTTCAGTACATAGAATTTAACATAAACTCTAGTACATACACATAAGGAACAAGTAGATACACACGTTCTATGTGAGGATATGGACGCTCTAATCCCAAACTGCCCCGTCTTGGAGGATAGTTGGTAATCCTCCAGGATATTCCTAGGGATCACCGAGTTAGTACCGGACACTCCAGCCTTGGGTAGAGAAAGAAGAGGGTGATTTTGGGGGTAGTGCTTGAAGGGATAAGGGAGGGGGGGGGGGTTTAGATACCAAGCAAGTTAAGCCTGCATCCAAGAATTGAATGCTAGGTGAATTTCGAAGAGGTTAATGATCGCTCCAACTTTCGAGTGAAGGGTTAATGGGCTTATAGGGACAAGGGTCATTACGGATACACGTCACTCCAAGATTTGTAGGTGAATTGACAAATTGTGCACTTGACGAGAATAGTCGCTTATTTTGTTTGCAGGATATGTTCTGGAAACACTTCAGCGACTTCGACAGGACGGAAGGGGGGTGTGTAAAAATGAGGCCTGGGAAATGGTAAAGTTATTAAGTTGCGTGAAAAAAGACTGTATGGTTTTCTACATCACTAATTTTTGCTTATGAGATTTTATCAAATATATTTTTATACGAAATTTCAGTTTCTTATAAGGTTTTAATAAGGCGCACCTCATGAGAACTTGAATTATCATAAGAAATTTTTTTTTTTTTATAAGTTTACTAGGGCGCATTCAAGAGAAAATTAATATGACAAACTTCGCAATTATATTCCAAAACCTAGAATATTTTTGCAGAAATCACAATATTCTAGTGTCAGAAAATACCAGCTTTTCACTTAGTATACACAAACATTGGAAACTGTTTCGATCCCAAATTTCAGCTCGATACAGAAACACTGCAACTGGAAAATGACCACGATTTCCTACTCAGGTCAAACAAAAAGTGCTTGATCGTGTTACACGTAGACATATACATATATGTAGGTGAGCTCGCCCTTGTAACGTCATGGATTCTCATATGCACTTAGTTTTCATTGCCGCCCTGTCTACTGTAATATAATATGTTCCGCAATGTGTGACTCCCCGAGGTCCACTAACGTTTTATACACATTTCTACACTCTTCGGCGTCTTGGCGAATGCAAGCTTCTAACTTGGTTTGAGTGAGAACTGACCCTCTTGCGCTGGCGACTAATTTTCTTGCACCCCAAGCAAATTTCGCCCCGACAATGCGAGAGCTAACGAACGGGAGGACTGATTAGCACCGATGATGGGACTATTATATCGTTCTCCAAAGCCGGATTTTCTCTTTAGAAAAACAGAAAGAAAAATTGATGGAAGAAACGTTTTTCTCCATTAAGAAAAATAGGGGTTGTGGAGGATTTAGAGGTATCGATTTTCTCTTTGAAGTATGTAAGAAATAATTGGAACTACAAATTCCAGGGTTTAGATAGTTACTCAGAAAAATGTAACGCGTTACGTTACCGTTACTTGGAAATAGATAGTAACTCATTGCCGTCACCACTTAAAAAAATAACGTCCCGTTACTTTGACGTTACTTTTCGTAAAAAATTTAATGTAAATAACGAGACTTCAAAACTAAGGCTGAAAAAAACAATATTAACGTACTCATGGTTTTATTCTATAGAAATTGTTTATTTTAGCTATAATAAGACATGTTCATCCGTACTTTTTCACTTTAAGAAAAAAATTAATCAGCTTGTTCAAATTTTCATATTTTTTTCAAGTTTACAAAATTTCTGAATATGACATTCGACTCAATGTTAGACACAAGGAAAAATTCGCAAATTATATATATTTTTAAGAAAATCTTAATACCTACCTAAATTTTCAGAATTTTTGAATTTTTTTTGTATTTTTTAGTATTTAAAAAATGTTGCATAATTTTTTTTATCAATTTGAACTATTTCTCTGTACATTGATACATGGATTTCGAGAATTTCATGTTTTAGGATTCAAAATTCATTAAATTATTTGTATTTGAGAAGATTTTCCAACAAATAGTGTATATGAAGATTTCCATTCCCTTTGATTCTTTTAATACTGTTTCAATTTTTTTACGATTTGAAGAATTCTTCAGTATTTCTGAACCTATTAGTTTTTTTCAGGGTGATAGAATGTTGCATAATTTCCTAGTATTTTTACATAACTGCAGTATTTTTATGATATAAATTGTTATATACATCTCGGAATTTAAAACTCTAGAATTTAAACAAAATTAATATTTCCAGGTCTCACAAGATTTTTCAGAAAGCAGTGCCTCGATAGATTTTTACCTATACGAGTATTTTTGTATTTCTTCAGTTTTACCGTGATTTCAAAGATCGTTTATTATTTTTATGTATTGCTTTTCAAATTTCCGGAATTTGAAAGATTTTTGATGGTTCATATGTATATTTACACGTATTTTTCTTTACGTATTTTCGTTCTGCATTTCAGAGTGTTAATAGAATTTTATGGAGTTTTGAATTTTTTTTTAATCTATTTGAATTTCTAGAATAAGAATTTTAATCTGTACTTTTACATCCTGAAAAAAAAATCAATCGACTTGTTCAAATTTTCATACTTTTTTCAAGTTCTCAAAATATATAAGTATGATATTCGATTGAATGTTAGCCACAAAGAAACATTTGCAATTCAATAGATTTTCGAGTGAATCTTTATACCCACCCAAATTTTCAGATTTAAAAATTTTTTTGTTTTTTCAGTATGTATAAAATGTTGCAGGATTTTCTAGTATTGTTATAAATTTATACTATTTTTCTGTACATTGATACATAGATTTCGAGAATTTCCGTTCTAGAATTTTTAGTTCGTTAAATTATTTGTATTTGAGAGGATTTTTCAGCAAAAAGTGCGTATAAAGATTTTTATTTCCATCTACTTTTTTTTAAACTTTTTAATTATTCTACGATTTGATTGATTTTTTTCTAAGAAATTTTTCAGTATTTCTGAAACTTTTCGTATTTTTCAGGTTGATAGAATGTTGCAGTATTTCCTAGAATTTCCACATAATTTCAGTATTTTTATAATATGAATTGTTATATACATTTCAAGAATATCAAACTCTGGAATTTTAATATGAGGAAATTTTCGTGTTTTACAAGATTTTCCAGTAAACAGAGAATTAATAGATTTTTACTTATACCAGTACTTTTCGCATTTCTTCAGTTTTTTTATGATTTCAAGGATCGTTTATTATTTTTATTTATTACTGTATAAATTTCTGAAATTCGAGAGATTTTCAATGTTTTAAGCATGTACATGTATTTTTCTTTCTGCATTTCTGAGTATTCATAGAATGTTATAGAATTTTCGAATTTTTTTCAAGATATCTTTTTGAATTTCTATAATGAGATAAATTTAAAAGTTCAAAGTTTCTGAAGTATCACGATCAAGAAAAGAGTTCCATATAGAATAAGAGCGCCCTTTATATCTTTTTATTTTTCACAGAGTTATACGATTTGGAAAATTTTCTTATCTTTGTATAGATTTCTATACACATATATTTTTAGTATTCAAAGCTCGAGAATCTCTAGGATCTCTAGATATTGCAGTTTTCGCTTAAGATTTTGAGATCCATAGATTTTAAGTATTTTTGTAAATTTTCATGCGAATTCGTTTTTTTTGCGTTTCAGATTTCGTCTTCATCTGTGTCCAATTTTAAAATATTCCTATGAAAACCTTAAAATAATTGAATAATCCACAGAAACTTGCTATTATTATACAGTACTGAGGTTACAACGAATTCATGACATATTATAAATCCATGGAGATAATTTTGTCGAAATAAAATCCAAAACAAAAAGAACTCATTTCCTTGAATACTTAGAATTTTAGGAATCGACATATGTATCCTTAAATAATCTAGAAATCTTTTTAACAACGAGAAAGTCCTTCGAATTTAATGATTGAAAAATACCTCCTTTAAATATCATAAATCAAATAATAATGTGAGTTTACAAGCATTTATTTTCTTAAATATATTTAAATATCCAAAGTCTTAATTTCTATACCATCAAATTTTCGAATTCCGTGCAGAAATTCTCTCAAATACGACATAATCATGAAAATGGTACAAAAACTGAAAATGTAAATCTCGAGAGATTTGAGAAAAGAGAAAATAAATTCTAAAAAGTAAAGCTTGATCATCTCAAATCAAAGCCCTATTTCCCACAACTTATTCACTTTCTCAAATTTTTCCATCTACCTTTGAAATTGATTCTCAAGGTATTCAAAAAACCTCACTGACAGTTTTATGAAACAGCCATATACGTCCAACAAACCCAACTCTCTGAAACTTTTGCAGGGGTCGATTTTGACCGAAGATATTCCGTCGGATAAACGATAAGTTGGGAAAGAAAGGGAATACTTCGACAAACTGCGGGAAATGTGTCACGAGAAAGGACTATTTATTGACAACTCTGTATGACATCGATGTATGGGGAGTTTGACGGCGCAGCTTTCGCAGAGGAACATAGTTATATCGTCCGCAGTGGCGCCTGGGGATTTCCGGCGTGCGAATTTTCCTTCGCTTCGGCTTGACGCGCCAAAATAAAGCTGATTTTTATGTTCGAATATCGGAATATCCCGGATGAGAACGTGGAAGGTGCGGGGGCAAGCGTGAAAAAGGGTGTGCGAGAAATCGGGGCCGAGTTACGAGATGCTGGGGTTGCTTTTCCGTTACCACTGCGAATGCATGACATGAAAATCTTGGCTATTTGAATAAGGCGAGGTGGATGTTCCGATAATGTGTTAGGAAACACGGCAGAAAATATTTTTCCTTATTTTTGCGAGAAAATAAATAAGTAACCCAATCCTACAAAACAGGGGCGTAGGCAAAAAACTTTCGAGAGGGTTTTTCCTGCCAAATTTCCTGCGTCATTAGGTTTCTAGCACAATTACAAATAGAAACTTTTTATGGAATGTTCTATAACTGAGATATGAGTAATTTTTAACTTCTCCATTTTTGAATGAAAAATTCTATATTGATAATTGTTTATGGAAAAATGTGGAGTATTCGTAATCTGTGTGAAAGTATTGACGAAAAATATGCTTTTTTACTTTTTATTACAAACTTTCACAATTCAAAGCGTCGAATTTTGGAAATTTGCATTAACATTTATACGAATACTAAAATTTTTGGATCTTAAAATCTGTAGCAGGAACTGCAAGATCTGGAAATTCTGCTGGAAAATCTTATGGAATATAATTGAGACAAATAAAAATACGAAAAATACAAGATTTGAATAAGTTTCATGTTATTTAATTCATGAAAAATTGACGTAATTCCAGGAATCAAAGAACTTCAATTTCTCGAACTTTAAATACTGAAAATGTATGTTCATAGAAAACCATAAAAACATAAGAAAATTTTTCAAATAACACTGTGAAAAATACAAAAAATATTAAGGGCGTCTTATTGTAAAAAGAAACTCTTTTTTTGAATGAAATACTCCAGAAACTAGAAACATTTAGTTTTATCTCATTTTGGAAATTCAAAGAGATATTAAGAAAATCTCAAAAATCCTACAACATTCTATAAATATCTTCAAATATTAGTATTCTATAAATCAAGTATTCTATAAATACTAATAAATACAGAAAGAAAATACGTAAAGAAAAATACGTGTAAATACATCAAACCTTGAAAATATTTCAAATCCCAGACATTCCTACAGCAACATATAAAAATAATTAACGATTCTCATAATCATATAAAAACTGAAGAAGTACGAAATGTACTTGTATAAGTAAAAATCTATCAAAACACTCTTTTCAGAAAAATCTTGTAAAACACAGAAAATTTCATCATGTTCAAATTCCAGAGTTCGAAATTTTTGAAATGTATATAGCAATTGATTTTATTAAAATACCGTGATTATGTAAAAATACTAGGAAATTCTAGAACATTATATTCTCTCGAAAAATACGAACAGTTTCAAAAATACTGAAGAATCTTTAAAATCAAAGAAAAATTGAAAATCTATTGAAACAATCAACGAAAATGGGAATTTTCATAGACACTGTTTGCTGAAAAATCCTCTCAAATACAAATAATTAAATGAACTTTCAATTCTACAGCATGAAATTCTCAAAATTTATGTATTTACGTATAAAAAGTTGTACAAATTTATAAAAATACTAGAAAATCCTGCAACATTCTATACATACTGAAGAAACAAAAAAATTCAAAAATTCTGAAAATTTGGGAGGGTATAAAGTTTTTCTCAAAAATCTATTGAATTGTAATTGTTTCCTTGTGTCTAACATTGAATCTAATATCATATTTATATATTTTGAGAACAAGCTGATTGATTTTTTTTGTAGGATGTAAAAGTACAGATTAACATGCTTATTCTGGAAATTCAAAGAAATATCTCTTAATAACTTAAAAATCCCATATCATTCTATAAATACTCAGAAATGCAGAAAGAAAATACGATAAGAAAAATACGTGTAAATATACATGTAAACCATTTCGAATCTTTCAAATTACAGAAATTTAAACAGCAATATATAAAAATAATGAACGATATTTGAAATCACAGAAATACTCAAGAAATACAAGAATACTGGTATAGGTAAAAATCTATCGGGACACTGCTATCTGAAAAATCATGTGAATCCCGGAAATCTTGTTTTTGTTAAAATACTAGAGTTCGAAATTCTTGAGATGTATATAACACTTTATATAGTAAAACTACTGAAATTATGTAAAAATACCAGGACAAAATTTTATCATCCTAAAAAATACGAATAGTTTTAGAAATACTGAACAATCCTCAAAATCGCAAAAAGATCGAAACATTATCAAAAAAAAAATCAAAGGAAATAAAAATCTTGATAGACACTGTTTGCTGAAAAATCCTCTTGAATACAAATAATCTGATGAACCTTGAATTCCAGAGCATGAAATTTCCACAATCTATGTATCGATGTACAGAAAAATAGTGCAAATTTATGAAAAGACCAGAAAATCCTGCAGCATTGAATACACACTAAAAAATACATAGAATTTAAAAAACTACTGAAATTATGGAAAAATACTAGGAAATTCTACAACATTCTATCACCCTGAAAAAAACGAATAATTTCAGAAATACTAAACAATCCTTTAAATCGTAAAAAAATTAAAACAGTGTTAAAAAAATCAAAGCAAATGAAAATCTTCAAAGACACTGTTTGCTGAAAAATTCTCTTGCATACAAATAATTTAATGAACTTTGAATTCTAGAGCATGAAATTCTTGAAATCTTTGTATGAATGTACCGAAAAAAAGTTACAAATTTAAAAAGATACAAGAAAATCCTGCAAAATTTTAAACATACTGAAAAATACAACAAAATTAAAAAATTCTGAAAATTTGGGTAAGTATCAAGATTCCCTCAGAAATCTATTCAATTTGCGAATGTTTCATTGTGGCTGACATTGAATCAAATGTCATATTCAAAAATTTTGTGGACTTGGAAAAATATAAAAAATTGAACAAGCTGATTGATTTTTTTTTTCATAATGAAAAAGTACGAATGAACATTTCTTATGATACCCAAAATAAACAATTTCTAAAGAATAAAACCATTATTATGTTAATATTGTTTTTTTCGGCCTTAGTTTTTTGATGTCTTGTTATTTACATTCAATTTATTCCAAAAAGTAACGTAAAAGTAACTGGACATTCAATTTTTTAAGTTGTAACGGCAACGAGTTACTATCTATTTTCAAGTAACGGTGACGTAACGCGTTAAATTTTTCTTAGTAACTTTCACTCGATTCAGACACTGAAATGAATCCATATTAATCCCTCAAAATTCGAGATTTCGTTGTGTCGACTCTGCTGTCACCACCAGATACTTAGAGTGCAAAAACTTAACCAATAAAAGCGGTTTTTCACACATTCTAAATGTTCAATAGAGTAAGAAAAACCCATCAAACCACAGCAAGTCCTATTTTTCAATCCTCTAAACATTCGCGGAATCAGTCATACGTATTTTTTCGAAGCCTATCCTCCTGACCAATAAAGGACGCGTCGCGCCTTGACTCGATAATAACCGGTATCTCATTTCTGCCTTATAAACCGCGGCAGAATCATGTATAAGAAAAGACGTCGAAGAAGGGAAAAAAACCGGGCATAACGGGGCGCGATCGCGAACATCCGAGTCGATTCTGAAAGGAAAAGCATGTTTTCTGCGCTGTTCCGCGGGCTAGTGCGATATTTTCCCTCCGACCCCTTTTACGTACTTTGCGCGAATATTCTCCGTATGGGACTCGCGCTCCCATATCGAGTCCATATACGTTGTACGTCTCACTTTTTTACATTTTCACGCTAGATGTGACTGAATGCACATGACTTATCGACAGCGATCGATCAAATTTTCAGACAACAGGTGTCACATAATCCATTTCCCCGAGCTTACATGTATTTTTACTTATGGGGCTTTCTTTGGTGTAGATATTGAAGAAAAAAATGTGAATGACGTGGGAATAATTTTGGAAAAATACATACATGTATATATTTTTAAAATTCAATGCTCGAAAAATTGAAGTTTCTTGATTCCTGGAATAACATAAATTTTTGAAGAATCTAATAGGGTTATAGAAAACTAATCCAAATCAGGTATTTATAGTCTTTTTCGCATTTTTTTCACTCATCAAATTACGTAAGGTTTACGGTAAGATAAAATTGTACATCAAAATATAATAATCAATATCCTTCACGAAAAGGATCAAAGGGCAAATTGATTTACACTTCAATTTCTTCTTCCACTGCACCACGATTCAAAGTCTAAAGGAAGTGAGAGGGGGCGCGGGCACAAACAAGGCAAAATTCAGGAGGGCCGAGAGAAACAAGTGTGGCAGGCAGAAATGTTAGAACGTAGCGTATAATTATCGCAGGTCGCTGTCGTAGTCTTGCGCTTCGGTTCCAGTCTGCGAGCTTGAATTATAAGTTGCGAAGGAAGACGCGAATTAGGCACTGCCTCGACCCTGCGGATAAACGGATAATTTCTCTCGGCGATTCTCTCGTCAATTCGCCGCTCTCGGGATGTCAATCATTAACACGCGATCCCGATTCTTCGCGTTGTAACTCCGAAGAAATTTTGCAACTCTATTTTCATGACCCTGCATTATTTCCTCAATGATTTAGACCAGGCCCGTGCGCAGAAACCTGTATTTGGGGGGGGGGGGGTTCAACTTTTACGTTGTACTTGTAGGATAACATGTGATTGGGATTGATTTGGTTTGACAGTACACGGTCCGTTCATAGTGATGTAGATGATAAATGTAGATTGAATAAGTAGATAAATTAAATAATTGATCAATAAATAATCAAATATATAGGGCAATATCAAAACATCATTTGTTTTCAACAACTTCTACTTTATATTGAATCTTTGCTATGTTTTCAAAAAATTTAACAAAAGCAACTCAATGATAACGGAAACATAATTGCGAAAAACACGTTTACATTTCTTTTCCACATTAGGATGCATAACGAATGCATAATTAATAAAAAAAGAAATACTTTTAATTACTACACTATACACATATTTTATGATTTAAAGGGTTAGACACCTTTTTTTAGGACGGTATGTATGTAGCACATAATTTTATTACATGGAAGTTATACTGTTGTGATAGAATATTGTCAACTTTAATATACAAACATTATTTGATGAAAAAAATACCAACAAATGGTGGAGTTTTGGCCCTTTCCCAACTTTTTTTTTAAAAAGCTTGCAGTGACTGCAATGCTAATACAATGCGTTGACTGAAATTATAATACCCAAAAACGTTACATTTTAAAGTGTAACGATAACGTAACGCGTTACATCATTAACAAGTAACGATAACGGGAACGAGTTCCTTTTTCTTTTGGTAACGAGTAACGAAAATCGTGTTATTTTTTTCACATTTGTTTCATCAAGTTTTTAGAACGATTTGGAAATTATAAAGAAATTTTTTGAAACTTAGATATGATTAATTTTTAACTTTCCCATTTCCAGATAAAAATTGTAAAATTTTATTATAATTATAGATGAAACAGAGTGGTATATTAGTAATTTATGTACAAATATCGACAAAGAATATGGTTTTTTACTTGTTATTAGAAATTTTCACTATTCTAGCAATAAATTTGAGAGATCTGCCTATAAAATACTGGGAATCTTAGTTCTGCAAATCTATAACAGGATCCCTAAAATATATATTATGCTACAAAACCTTACATAATTTTACAAATACAGAAAAGAAAATGGAATAAGAAAAATACTAGATATTATTTACTTTTTTTTAAAGAAAGCTTTTAGATTCTTCAAAAATTTCTGTAATATCTGAAATCAAGAAACTTCGATTTCTCAAGCATTGAATTCATATAATACATGTGTATAGAAAACGGAAAAAATACTAGAAAAATGTTCAAATTTTTAACATCTGTTAAAAAAACAAAAAATATTGAGGACACTTTAAATCTATAAAGAAACTGTTTTCTGCAAAATCGATCAAAATACTGCAAATATTTCAAACTTTCATTTTTTGGAAATCTAATTCTTGAAATTCAAACAGATATCTTTGAAAAAACCTTACAATTTTCCAACATTCTATAAATACTAGGAATTACAAAAAGAAAATGCATGTATAGAAAAATACAAGTATATCTATCGAAAATTAAAAATCTATATTATTTCAAAACTAGAACATCGAATTCCAGAAATTTATACAGAAATATACAAGAAAACTGAACAATCTTTCAAATTGTATAGAACTGATGAAATACGAAGGATACTGAAAGAAATATGAATTTATTGAGACACCTGTTTTCTGAAGAATTCTTTTGGGACATGAAAAATTTATTAAACTTCACATTTTAGAGCTTGAAATTCTCGAAATCCATGTATACAAATTTATATAAATATGCTGAAAGTATATAAAAATACTAGAAAATCCTGCAGTATTTTATGCATCCTAAAAAATACGAATAGTTTCAAAAATACTGAACAATCCATCAAATCGTAGAAAAACTGAAGAAATACGAAAAATACTAGAAGAAATAAATAGCTATCGAGACACTGTTTTCTGAAAAATTCTTTTGGAACATGAAAAATTTATTGAACTTCACGTTTAGAGCTCGAAATTCTCGAAATCCATGTACAAAAATTTATATGAATATGCTAAAAGTATACAAAAATTCCAGAAAATCCTGCAATATTTAATGCATCCTAAAAAATACGACTAGTTTCAGAAATACTGAACAATCCTTCAAATCGTAGAAAAACTGATGAAATACGAAAAATACTAGAAGAAATAAATAGCTATTGAGACACTGTTTTCTGAAAAATCCTTTGAACACATAAAATTTATTGAACTCCAATTTTTACAGTTCAAAATTTTCGGAATCTATAACAATTCAAATGAAAATGCTAGAAATATATAAAAATACTGGAAAATTCTGTTACATTTTATAGATCTTGAAAAATATACGAATAGTTTTAGAAATACTGAACAATCCTTCAAATTGTTGAAGATATATACGAAAAAAACCAAAAAGAAATAAAAATCCATTCAGACCCTGTTTTCTGAAAAAAATCATGCAATGCAAGATATCAAAATTTACATAAAAACGTAAAAACCAATCATAGAAGCATTTTATAGAAAAAATTAGAAATAAGTCACGGGCCTGGTTTGGACAGAAAAACAATGCCTCAGGAAATATCATTAATGAATTTAATCGAAGAATTGCAATAGTTTGTTTTGTTTTTCCTTGATTTTTCTAGAAATTTATGTCAAGATAAGGAATGAAGTTTTGTGTATTGGGCGCGGAGACGCGATTTTTGCCAAGTTGAACTAGGAACGTTGATATGCGGGACGCGATGCGTCGACGTAACGGTAGGTCCCGATCCTTCGAGCGAACATCGTGTCATTGTGCCATCGCAATGCAAGGTTATTCATCTTCAATTCTCGTTGCGCTGTCATTACTATCGCTAGATAGAAATCTCTCGGGAGCGAGCTGGACATTTTTCCTCCTCTTTCGCCGTTTGCCGGAAAACGGTTTGTTGCGTGCGCCTCGAGCTATGTATGCAAAATTCGCTCGCGACTCATGCAGATTTCGTTGCCCCTAAACGAGACTAACGAAGGATGGGGCATAAAATGTCTAACGACTTGGAGACATTTTTTATTCGAGTTGTAATATATATGGCTGCGGAGATCCCCGCTTTGAGGATTTTTATAGTGAGGAAGTAGAAGAGGTTGGGTTTTTGTAATTATTTTGAAATAGGGGAATCGAAGATTTTATCACTACAAAACGACGATTCATGAAAACGTTTCTTTAAATATATGTAAGTTATATGACCGATGGAAAATTTAAATGATATCTTGCATTTTGAAATTGTTTTCATCGATAAAAAAAACTCCGGAGCCCAGTATATAATTTCTTATTTTAGTGTAATATCGGCCCCTCATAAAAAAATTCCAAATATTGCATGAAAACTTGCTCGAAAATATTATTTCTATGACAGAGTGAAAAAAAATCAATATAAAACCCGTGCATTTACAATTCTTCCATGATTGAAGTACAATTTTATGTTTTAAAAATTTCAGAACATAAAAAATTTACTATGTTTATTAGTAATCAGAATCAAGTTGACATAGAATATGGAATTTCACAAAGAATAATGCGAAATCTCTATGAATATTTTACTACCAAGCACTCGAGGATGGAAACACCTTGGTAGCAATAAACATCCCATTTTTCTTGATACAATTAAGAGATCGGCGAGTAATTTGCGGCCGGCTGGCCGGCCCTCGGAGCTTTTCTAATATACTTCGCTCATAATCATTAATCACGCCCAGGAGCTAGAGGAAGGGAGAAAGCGAGAGTTGCATTTTTCACGAGTCACGTGGGCGACAGAGACAAATAAGAAAAGAGGTACAAATCATCAACTTTGGCAAACGCGGCCCCGTTTTGGACCATTTCTCACAGCGTTCTGCAGCATTTTATAAATGTGGCATCATTTCGCCAACGAAAACCCGAGGTGGAAAAATTTCATTATCATATTATAAACAGTTCACTTTTTACTGACTACTTGATTTTGATGATTCACTCAATGACAAAAAGATTCAACACATTCTGTTTCATTTTTGCCAAGGGGCTACTCACTTACGAATCATTTAAACGGTATCCATTGCTATCGAATACCGCTGACATAAAATGTAAGATTTATTCAAACTTGTCTCTCTTTGCTCTAACGCTATTTCATAGCGTCCTACCTTATTTACGAAATTTTTCCTTTGTTTCGATAAAAGTTGCTTTTTATCTATGTGATATAAATAGGAAAATTATGGTGTTTTTCGACTATTTTCCTACTTGAAAAAATAAATCATTCAAAAAACAAAGAACGCGATCGTCAAAGTAGCAATGATTTCCGTATGATAAATATATTTGATTTTCAAAATTAAAAGGATATTACTCAGTTTCCAGTCTGTCGAGTTTCACGGAATTTTAAAAATTTTACACAATCTTAAGATTTATCAATTTTTTCATTGGATTCAACAAATTTTGCGTATTTTTTTCAATTATAGACACTTTTCGATTTTTTCAATGTTTTCCAATTTTTTAAAATTTGCAACACACTACATACTATTTGGAACTTTTTCGATTCGATAAAAACTTGTAGCATTCATTAGAATTTTCCATAATTTTTTCATGATTTTAAAGTTTTCGAAGTTTTTATCACAAGTTAAAAAGAAAAACATAATCTGTTTCTGAAACTTTTTTTTTCGATATAACGATAATATTCTCTTGAGTTTGAAAATTCATAACATTTATTAGAATTATTACTTATCTTCGAAATTTTACGTGTTTATAAATTTTAAATGATATTGAAATTTCAAACATAATACAAACACGTCAAAGCTTTCCAGATGTTATGAAAATTTGTCCAATTTATGCAGGGATTTCGCGATTTCTCGATTCCTTCTAGATTTTTCTTTTTTTTTTGAAAAATATTATTTATATTATTATATATTATAATAATATAATATTATATTATATTATAAATTTAAAAAATTTCTAATCGTTTCCTAAAATTCAACATATATTTCGAATTTATTAGAATCATTGAAGATCTTGAAAAATTTCAATGTAATTTCCATTTTTCGAGAATTTAAAAATTTGAAAGACGATATATTTAGGTGCGTCAAAAATTGATCAAAAATGTTCGAGACTCATAAGGATTTTTTGCAATTTCATATTCTTCTTAATGTTTTTCAGAACATACCTTTTTATATCGAAGAAATGCAACAATGAACACCATCGGCAAATACAACAATACCACCCAATATTTAATCATTTAGTCATGATCAAATATTTTGTCATATTTTACTAACTTTATGAATTCTTCAGTATTAGTGATTATCTTTGGATTTATTCATGTGTCAAAATTTTTTAATATTTTTACAATTCCGAACATAGTACACCAACTATTTAAAACCTTCATATTTTCATTAAAAATTGACGAACCCAAAAATATGATTTCCTAACTATTAGTTGATACTTTTAAAGGTTCACTGATTTTCATTCAAAAGAAAAAAGAATTCGATAACGTTATATACTCAGTTTGAAAACATTAATTAGGTTATAAACATAATATTTTCCGAATACATATTTTAACTTTTTCTGGAATTATAATGGAATTTCGTATTGACAATCCTCAAATTTTTACTATACTTTTGTTTCCCACTTTTCACATTTCAGACCTAACCCGGATAATTAAACCTTTTCAAGTTGTATAGGCTTGAATTTAAAATATAAAAAAAAAGAAACAAAAAAAAAAAACAAAACAACTTTAGCTATGTATATTCCAAAGAATCATAATGAACAAAATCTTTAAAAATATAGAACTTATTTTTAATGTTCTACAATTTTTTGAATAACAGAATTCTCGATGATCTTTGTGATTTCCAAACATTTTTATTAAATTTCATCTCCGAACTTACGAACATAATTCAAATATCAAAATTTTTTAAGATTTCATACATTTTCGTTTTATTCCATAAGATTTTTTGTCTCTTTATCATGCCTTTTAAGTTTATCAGACAATGATTAAAAAATGGAAAGAACAGTAAACTACTTGTATTTTAAAGAAATATGATAAAAGGTACATAAACGTTCTAGTACTGTTCAAATTTTTCAAATTTTCCAGATTTTTTTATAGGGTTTAAAATTTCTGACATTTTTAAAATAATAATAACATCTGAAATTGTAAAAATGGATTACACTGTTCGAAACTTTTTAAATTTTTCCAAAATTTGTACAGCTTTAAACAATTTGTTATAATTTATCTAAGTTTTTCGAGATTCGAATGAAAAATGTAACATGTAGTCATTCATATTCTTCAAAAATATTATTTTAAAATGATATAAATTATTTATCCTATAAAGCATTATTCTATATCCTTTATTTGCACCCTATACACACTGTCGACTTTATGCCAGCATTGTGGGCATGATTCGAACAGTAAAGTTTAAGACTCACATTCTTGAATTTGATTCGTATAACGCTCATTAAATTAATAGAGTCAACAGTGCTCAGGTATGTGCGGTCCTCATAAGCATTACTTTATAACGAAGTTTAAGTTTTCTTACCTTAAAATAACGTGATTCGATTTTTGCGTTGTTTCATAGCCGATCCAACGTCTTTGAGAGGACAAAAATTGGGCTATTCACGTAACACGTTATTTCTTCCATCTAGAAATTCTATATGAAAGCTCGTTGAATGTTGTAATTGCGAGCACTTGAGACGAGGGAAAAGGGATCGACAATAGAGCTCGAATGTCGCAGGGTTATTACTACTTCTGCTGGAATATCAGATTCGGTGACACGAGATTATTCTCTTCATCTCAGCTTTTTCCAGGCATTTCGTTATAAGCGCCGCGTTGTGACAAACTTGACGTTCTTTCCTGTCATTTTGACTTGTATTAGACAGCAAAATATGTGGTGTTACAAAACATTCAACAATTTTTTTGCCTAATGTATAGAAAAGAAGTAAGGCATTTAATTTCACGTATTTTGCAGAAAAAAAAAACACTTTAGAAACATTTGATAAAAACTTCTGGATATTATTAGTGAGAGATAGTAAAAATTATCGTCATTTTTCTCACAGTGTCAGATACAACATTTAAAGTTTTTCTTGAAAATTTAATGCATTTTTAGAAAAATTCCCTTTTTCCTTCTTGAATTATTCACGAAAATACGGTTCGCTCCATAATTACACGTGTAAATCGAGGCATATTTCAGAATTTTTTTCTCAAAAACTAAGCAGACAAATTACTTGTAATATAGCATACACGTTTTTTTGGGGTTTAATTAACAAATCGTAATTTTTTCAGAAACATTCCCTTATTTTTGTTTACGCGCTCATAATACCTTGCATAGCAGTACTATGACTATATTTAGAGTAAATTTTTACTCCAAGAAATAATAGGAGTATGATCTCTTTCTATGTTAGATTTTTGTTATAATATAATTTAATTTTTGTGACTGAAACAGAGCTCTTTATGAAGTTTATAAATATGAAAAATCACGGATATTTTACTCCATTCTCTAGATCGAATTTTCACTCTCATTTGATTCAAAATCCTGTAAGTCAATCTTGAAGTAATTTTTCACTTTTTTAGACTGGAAAGTCGAGTGTAATTTGTTGAATTTTATTTCTCTGAAAGTAAAACTCATCCCTTTTCTGCAGAAAAATCTGACTAGAAATAAAGAGTGAAATTCAATTTCTCTAAGAGTGACAATCACCCTCTTAGAGTGGATATTCTATCCATGCGAATGCTCACTTTTTGTTAAAATGTCAGTATTCTGGCCATATCTGGAGTGAATTTCAACTCTTAAAAATAGTAAAAGAATGATATCGTTTTCGTTTTAATACCTACTAATATAATTCATTTGTAGTGTCTGCAACAGAGCTTTTTATCAAATTAATAAAAAGAAAAATTATGAATTCCATACTCTCTTAATTTGAGCGTTGAATTTTCTTCTATGTCAATTCAAAATACCGCACCTCAATCTGAAAGTGATTTTTTACTTTCATAAAGAGACTCGTAATAATAAAATGTCACATCTCTTAGAGTGAAACATACTTTTGTTTTGCAGAGGAATCTGACCAGGATTGAAGAGTGAAATTCATTTTCTATAAGAATGACAATAATAACCCTCCAAGTGTGAATTTTCTATCCCTAAAAAAGTCCACTCTCTTTTGAAATGACAGTATTTTGACCTCATTTACGATGAGTTTTCACTCGTTTTCCACATTTTTCCTCAGTGTAAAAACTTTCCAATATGTAATATCGGCACCCCGAAACGTAAGGGAATGAAATTCCTCGCGGGGATCATTTTTCCATTGCCGAGGAATAGCTAAACACGAGGAATCGAGTGAAAACAGAATTGTGGAAGAGACGGAATTTCTCCTGCAACGGATGATAGACGACGGCAAGGGGGCCACGCAGTTTCGCATCCGTGATGCACGATAGGAAGGCATGGATTTATGCGTTCGTCGGGTGTAAGGCAACGACCCATTTATTCGATATCGGGATATGGAAATATTGCCGGGCTGATGTATCTCGAGTTGCGCACACGCTACTGCACTTCTTGAGCAGAAGCCGTCTCTTTCTCGCGCAAGCACGACGGAGCGCAAGCACGTACAAGCCGCTCATCTTCCATCACCTTGAATCCGTAATACCCCCGGGAAAGGCCGAAATCCCCGCGGCATTTTCCATCTCTTTTGATATAAAATGCCCTTACCGTCAACCGCGGACAAGTGTCACTTTACGGGCATCCCTTTTTTGCTTTTTTTTTTTTCAAGTGACAGCCGTACAAGTTACAGCGAGCTTTCTCTGCATTTTGGGGTATCGAGTTCACTGTTAAAAGTATGAGGAACCATACAGAGATTCTTGAAATTATGCAGAATTATCCATGAGAATTAATAATTGTTTGGAATTAACCGAAATTGTCTTGAATGAAAAAATATTCTGTATGAAATTTAAGAGAAAAAAATTGTAATTATTTATGAAGATTTAGGATTGACGGTATTGAGGATGGAATATATGAAAATTTACAAATATTAGGTACGCTTGTTTTTTTAGACGCAAAGAGAAAGTTTCTATTCCTGAAATTTAAACCTTCGTTTGTATTTTGAGAAGTTAATTTCAGAACAAGTTGCCAGTTACAAAAATTATGCCAAAGTTAAATATTAGAATAATCAAGAATCGTAAGTATAGATTGACTTTGCTATAACTTGGTAGTCTTATAAAAGCATTCATGGTTTATGATTCTGAAAATAGTATTATATCATTAATTTGTTTTCATAGTGACTACATAACAACCAGCATTCTGTTGGGAATTGATCAACCATAAGAAACAGTGATTTTGTGACTTAAAAAAAAGGTACTTTTACCAATCACAGCAAGAACTTAGATATTTTATAGAAGAAACAAAAAATGTTCATTAACTATTTCTCATTAGAAAAAAAACAAGAATTATTAATTATTTAATTTTTTCATAGGCGAATACAGAAAACAAAAATATATTGCTTTCGGAATTTTATAATTTTTAAACTTTGGCGATCTGGTCACAGAGGTAAGATTTTTAAAACTGTGCTATTTGTTATTTGTACAATTTTTTAATTTCAAATTTAAAAATCCTCCAGGTTCACGTTTAAAATAATAGAATTCAATTTTTGAAATTTTCAAGTCACTGAGGTGAATATTTTTGTTTCCTACACTTTTGGTCCTCTTAATAATTTATTGGTACAAATGATATTTTTACAATGTCAATGAGTTTTATGTATTACAAATTACAAACGATTTCTCTCGAGCTCTATAGGATTGGATTATATCTTGGAATCAAAGTTATAAAATATTTCAATACGTTTATAGATATGTAAGAATATTGAAACCACAAAAATAACAAGTATTACATATATTTTTCGTATTTTCGTATTGTAGGTTATTTATGAAATTTCGTAGTATTTTCCTGAATTAAAATAGATTTCTAGTGTTTTTTCGCATGCTTTTAAAGATTTCTAGAATTCAATGCTATAATATTGAAAATTTAAACAATTCCAGGTCTACAAATTGATTTGTTGATTAACAGTATCATTAATACTTTTTTGCAGCCCTGGCATGGCTTGTCCAACATAAGTGCAACGATATAGCGTTGCAGTTGCGTTGCACTCGTTATTTCGAATAATAAGAGTATAAAATGTGTGTTCTTTATCCATAAAACTCATGAAAATAATAAGTTTGTATTATTTTTTGTCGTAACTATTCAAAAACTTATTTTAAAAACCATTTTATTGTAAGGAAAGCTGGATGAAAATACCTTCCTCAGTTCCTAGAACTGATGCAATATTGCAATAAGTTATTTCGTTCGATTATTGTATTAATTGTCCGTTCCCCCTTGAGACTTAAAGAAATAAGTTTATGGTATTTTCGATGAAAATAATTTAAAAAAATAAGTAATTTTTTTTATCAAAAAGTCAAAAATTAAATTAAGTACCTTTTATTTAACCTAACTGACGTTTCACATTCAAAACAAAAGAAAAAAAAAATCGATTTACAAGTGCTTGCTTTCAACAAATTAGGGTTAAAAGGAATACTTATTTTTATTTTACTTTTTTTTTTCAATTACATGTGATATTTTGATACTGATCATAGAAGATTTACAATTTTCAAAGACAGTGTCTTTTTTTCATAGCTGCGTCCATAACTTTAATAGAAAATTAATAGACAGTATGGGAAATCTGCTTTAAAGACAGTCTCTTAGATGCAATAGAGAAATTTCTGAGAGTGTGCAGTTGAGCAGAATGGATGAATTGGGTGGAATTCATAAAACAATCGATCAGGTCAACATGTTAGTTATATTCAATGATTTTTATTTCCATAAATTATTAAGGTGAAGCCGACACAACATTTGTTCGAGTCATTTTTAAAATATGAACAGTCATTACAACTAAACACTAACGTTGGATGTATCAAACACGTTCAGTTGGATGGATGATATTCTACATACACCTAAGCAAATCAAGTTGGAAAAACTATAATCTTCAGATATGATCATTGCATTGGCTTAGTTGCTTTTGATGTCTACCATATACGGGACACTAAAAAATTCAGTCGAATTTTCCAAAAAAAGGTTGACTGAATAATGTCAGTCAATCGTACCACATCTTTTCTCTGAGTGAACTTTGACTTCATTTTTGCTTCTACTTTCCCGTTGAAAAATATTTAAATATGAACAATTACACACTGTTAAATTCTTTTTTCTGAATGCCGCTTCTTCTAAGGCAAATTTTGGAACATAACCAAAGTTGAAAAAGCTCTCAGAGAAATTTTCCCCAATCTTTTGGTTGAACGAGCATTGAGGCGAGTTTAGACCAGAAAGTTCAGAAACTGAGTGGAAGTTGTCGCGATCGAGAAATATCGAAAGAAGGCGCTTCCTGGAATATGGAATGAAGGCAGCCATTCGCATTATAAACGAGCTGACCTAATCGAGTCGAGTGGAACGCTCGCGGAATTTCGCTCGCTCCATATTTTCCCGTCATGAAGAACACGTATGTGTCTCCATGCATGTGTACATACGGCGTATAAGGACCTCAATCCAGCTTGCACCGAGACTGGACTGATCGAGCCAGCCTCGAATCTCCACGACGTCTCCGATTGCATTTTGATTCGCGATCGCGACTCCGAGAAAAAATGTGCTTTCGGAGCATGAGTTGCATTCGCGTCGAGAGAGCACTGCTCCTCGCTAAGATTCGCGAATGGTTACATACATCGGGAAAGGAATACAGTATGGATCACTGTAAAAGTGGAGAAGGTAACCATGCACTGAAAAAACAGTAAGTTCAATATAAATATGCGTGTATAGTTGCGTCGTTTTCTTTAATATTTATGAGCTACTAATACATATCTTAGTTATAAAGATAGCGTATGTTTCATACTACTTTCTTTGGATTCTGCAGTATTTGCGACAAATATACCATATATTAGACTGAAGTTACTTGAACCAACTTCAAGTGCATTAAGGTCAAATATGTGTGAAACTTGAATAGCGTAAGAAATCAATGTTAGCTTCAAATTCAGAAATAATAGCTAATAAGCTGTGTGTATTTGATGCAACTGTTCTGTATAGTAACAGTTAATATACTGATACTTGACTTATGTTGTTTATATACAACTGTTTCATATGATAACAGTAAATATACCGATACTTGACGAATGTTCTGAAAAATTTTCGACAATATTAACAAGCTCAGACAAACTTGTGCGTGATGAATTTTCACTGTTTAACAAAATAATGAAGCTTCTTCTCGTAGAGTGTGGCCTTTCCAGCATTTTCAATGTTATGGAATAAAAGTTTAATTACTTTTCGAGTCACTCAAATTTTTATATATCTTTCAACCTGAGCAAAATAAATGTCGATGGGTCCAATGGAGCTGTTGCATTTGAGATCAACCATCGATTTCCCTACGTCAAGCGGCGGTAACTGTCGCCTGTACGTAGATGGATGATCGTCTGGTACTCACGCTCGCGCGCCGTGGATAAGGAAGAAAAAAATTCATGTTATTGACAGAATAAGGAACGAATTCCGAGAAATATAAGAGAAAAAACATTTACTTAGGGTTATGTACACACAACACACACGTCAGTTCTTTTTTTTAGTAAAAAACCTAGGTCAATCTTAGTTTCCAACAACCAACTTTGAACTTGAGCCAAGTTACTTGAAATGTTCTTGCAAATAGCAATATGGTGACTATTAATGTATCAAGTATTGTCCAAATTTTTTCAAAGAGTTCATATAAATATAATATTCACTTGATGAGGATTACTTCGTTGATATTCGTAGCAAATACGCATATAGTAACTCTTAATATACAGAAATTCGCTTGAACTTTATTAGATGGTTTAAATGAATATATCGTTAGTTTGATTCAACTCAACATTTATTTTGCCATATCTAAGTATGCGATTTATCAATAGTCACCATATTATATTTGATTTAACCAATCTTTTTTTTCAGTGTTAAAATAAGTTGTGAAATTTTAAGTAATTTTTGGTATCATTATAAACGACTTTCATACTACCTGCAACTAGGCAAATGTTTTCGAGTAACGTGCACGCAGAAGTTGAAGGATTTAATGAGCACAAAGTTTTTGAATAGTGATATTTCTTTGGAATATAAATTTTTAACATAGGAAAATGAAAAAAAAAAAAAAACTAGAAAATGCTCCACGATTCAATGAATGCAAAAAAAGAAAAAAGAAAAAAAGTACGAAAATACATGAACCCTCTAAACACTATAATTCTAGATTGATCCGATTTTTTTCGAAACATATAAAATTTATGAAAATCGATTAAAACTCGAGCACTTGTGCATAAAACTCTAGAAATTCATGAAAATATTCAAAATCTATTGAAATACTAAAAAATCACGAGAAATTTTATTAAAACCTAAAAAATACGAGAATCACTCGAGATCTTAATTACACTCAGAAACTATTAGATACCTATAATTTCTTTACAAATGTTTAAAACTTCAAACATTAGCGCATGTAACTCTTGAAAGCCGTTTGTAAATCTATAGAAATACTTGAAAATTGGAAAATGGAAAAGGTAACTATGGAAATGAGTTGTAAAATGATTCGTAATTTTTTGCATTATTATGAACAATTTTTACATAACCTGCAACTAGATGAAAAATTCTTATTTTCATTACCAGGCGAATATTTCCGAGTAACGTGCACGCAGAAATTTGAAGATTTCATAAGCTTGCAATTTTTGAAAAATGATGTTTCCTTAAAACAGCTTTAAAAAATAAGAAATAGAAAGTAAATATACAATATATTTCGATGTAGAATCGAAAACAAATTATGCTGAAGAAATAAAAAATTTAAGTGTAAAAAACAGATGGAACGATCCGTGTATATTCATGAGCTTGTTGTTTATGAAACTCTTTTCTGTGTTTATTTTATTTATAAAGTTCCATGAAGTTCCATAAAGTAAAAAAATCCTTATTTTTACTATCAGACAAATCTTTTTCGAAAAATGAATTAAGTACTACATTGTTATTTTGTTATGCTATGTTGTAAACATTTGGTCCCTTCACTTTAGTTCGTTATAATCCTCAGGGCATTTTTCTGCCAAATTTTTCCTTGAGTGTATCTTTCCATTTCCAAGTGTTTCAGCCACGGTACACAATACTGAATTCAATTATTATGAAACAATTATTGTTTACATTACCTGAAACTATACGAAAAAATCCTAATTTTTATTATCAGGCAAATTTTTTTCGAAATATTAAAAGATTTAATGAGCTTGGATTTTGGAAAAACCATTATTCTAAAGAAAAGTTTAGGAATATAGAAAGAAAAAATTAGTATCTAATTTTTTCGATGTTAAATCGAATAAAATTATGCCAAGGAATTTGAAAATTTGAGTGTAAAAAACACATGGAACGAACCATATATATTTTTAATGGTATAATAGAGTGAATCAACATTTCTGTTGTTTCAGAAAAGTTCGAGTCGATAAACAGCTCTAAGAATTAAATCATATGTTTTCAGTGTATTTCATTTGTTCTGTTGAAGATAAAAATAAATTTTATAGCAAAAAAGCGTGTTTTCGAATGACATAAAATAAGAAAAATATAGAAAAACAGAAAAGAAAAAAACAGGTGCGCCTCGATTCACACGAGGCTGGGAACAAGTGCCAATCGCGAGTTTGAGCTTGATATTCCCATCGACGTTGCCACTTGATATCGACGCTGCAGAGCAAGCACCAGCGTGCATTTCTAATCACCAGGATGTCATTGTCAACATCGGCCCTGGAATAGCAACACGACATTTGGAACGCTTCTCGATCGGTTTTTCCCGCGATTTCCCGACTTTTCTTCTCCGTTTCCTCGCGGCTAATAAGATGCACGTTAATTCTCTCACACCTAGACAAAAAGTGGAAGATACTCATTACACAAGATTATCGAAAATGAAAAAGATATAATAACTATAAACAATGTCTTCATAATATGTTGCATCGCCGACTTTCTTGTTTCAGAGTCCAGCAATAATTTATTTCTCATCTGAAGAAAATTATACTAGGTAGAAAAAGAAGACGAGGAGGTTGAACACTGCAGGGGGAGGAAATTAATCGGGTCTCGAAAGAGAATAAGGGCGCGAAAGCTCGGGAGCCGTAATTCCTATAACAGCATTAAAATGGAGCACTTTAATTTACCGCACTGTAGATTTCATTTCATTCCACGGGCGCGGATCCTTTGTCTCGGCCTTTATTTATATTATGCGACTCGGAGCTTACGCAAATTCCCAACTAAATCCAACTTGAGACGTTTCCCTCTTTGTCTCTCTCACTCTCTCGGGGCAATCTTGCCGCTAATCACTAAGCGTTATCAAACCCACGTGTCATTGGGCCTTTCTCGATTTAAAACATAAAAATGTACGCGCATGTATATTTGAACATGAATTGCATGTGGTATTGTGATTTTGGGCACAAAAGCTGAAATTTACAGTGCAATGTAGCTTTACATGACTGTGAAAGCCAGTATGTACCTATTTAGTCATAAGCAGCTCGAGCGCGGTGAAAAGCATCGGATCGAGATCGGCATACCGATCGATATCTGTCCCTGCCCAGACGTCGCAACGTTCCTGCATTTTATGATGCAAATCGCGTACGCTACGCGGAACACGTTGTTTTAATTATCCCTACTTTTGGTATTACAAACGTCACGGAAATGACAGGCGATTCTCATATCAATTATACGAGATTTTCTGGTTTGCGAAAGCGAAGATGAAATAAGCTGTTATTGGAAAACGATATGTCATTCGTGCAGGGAAAACGTGTGGAAGGATTTCATACAAAAATAAGGTCCATTTTTTTTTAGCATCGAGATTATGAGTTTTTATTGCTTAGTTTGTGTTTTGAGGAAAAATTGGAATGATCGGGGAATAGGCAGTAAATATTGTTATATGTTGAAATTGCGAAAAAAAAAGTAATAATAAATAAAGACGTACAAAATCTAAAGAGAACTTGCATAGAATACGCATAATAATGAAATGAGTCTTCACTATCAAAAATGTACTTACATTTACATAAATATGGAAAATGTAACAAATAGTTTCATGCACATTCTTGAAATTAGGTTATATACATAATCCTCAATTTTGTTTATTCAAAACTGACAAAAATCATGGCAGGGAATAAATTCTTTCTTGAATAAAATGCCTACATTTTTAGCAAAGATAAAAGAGAAAGTGGATATTTGAAAAATTGTTTCATCTAGTGAATTACAGAAGAAAATGAGAGTCTACGAAAATGCAAAGGATCTTCTAAACTTAAACATTTTAGAATTCCATACACATATAAGAAAATTTTTCGATTTACAAAAACACACAGAAAAAACTAAAGGTAACAGAAAGAAATATAAGTCATGTTTTAAGAAAAGTTGACGTTAATAATTGATATTTAAAGAAATTGAAATCATAAAGCATCAGACTTTTCAAAATGTAGATAGTAGATAACAATTTAAAAAACACTTGAAATCTATGAAAATACTATAGAAAATGAAACGAGATCTTTTACAAGACAACAAAGTATGAAAATATATTACCGGAATTCAATAAAATACAAAAAATCTATATGGATGCAATTTTCTGAATAATCTACTAAATTACTGGGAATCGATCAAAATTGAAAATTTAGTGCTTCGAATGTCAAAAATCTATAAAACAATCTACAAAAATCATGACAATCTATTTGAATACTGAAAATACTAAATAAACTTGGGAAATTTTTTCGATACCTAAAAAGAAATACGAGAAACACTAGAAATCTATATACAAACATAAAAAAGCTGCAAGATAAATAGAAAAAAATTGTATGAACGTGAAAAATTACATATACAACCCACATATACAACTATGCGATAAATCATGAATAAGGAATACTTCCAATAGATAGCAGAAGGAAAAACTTCGGAAATAAATTTGTCCGTTAAGAAATAAAGAAATAAAACAAAAATATTCTTTTCTCTTTCTCCTTGATTTTACTAATACTTTTTATCGAATTAAAACGTATCATCTGTAAAATCAAATAAAATAAGATACATGATTGTGTGAAAAAAACGATAGTGCATTAATTAATATAAAGCAGACATTAAAATCATTTTACCTATAAATGATTTCTCAATGAAAATGTGTATTCAAACTTTTTGAGAATTCGCAAAAAGATTCACTTTGAAAATCACCTTATTTTGCTACAGAAATTTTCCTGCTTCTACAACTTTGTAATACCCAAAGTCAAATCTTTTAAGTATCAAAAAATTAGAATAGGATTCAGGAATTTCAAGATTATATTCATAATTGTTTCTCAATAATCTTCAAAGCACTGAGAAAAATAGAAAATGAAATTATTCTTTATACGAAAATCTGCAACACGTTACAAACATTTCTGAAATGTTTCCACGTATATATCTCTGCATAAGTTGCAAAGATGTAAAACGTGGAGTTTCCATGAATAGGGCTTTGTTAGTGGCGACCCTTGGACATTTGTGATACTGGAGAGTCAGATTAGTTACGGAAAGATTGGCCAGTTTCTGTTTGCGCGAGAGCATTGTGTGCATGGAAGGGTCAGTCGGGGTCAGTCGCTCGGCACTTTCCAAGTGCCGCCCTTGAATCTCGAAACACCCCGGATAATCGAGCACCCACTACAATTCGAACGTATGTCTCAATAGGCTTCCTGAAAACACTGTTACTTGCTCGCACAACAGATGTATGTTTACGGAATATTCGCCCATTCCACATTTTCACCGGACTGTAGGACATTTGACAAAAGTTTATGAGAATAACACAGGGTAAATATAAATTCAGTAACGAGCAAAACTGAAGTTGTTGCAAGATGCCTTTCATGGTTTTTATGTGCGATGATAGTCTGGTGTCAGATTTTCGAAATTATTTGTTTGAAAATTTTTTTTAACAATCAATTGCAAAATCAAATTTGGCAGAACATTCATATGCTTCAATCGTTTTCTGGTGCACAGATGATAAGTCAGGTGCCGAATTCATGGAATCGATTTGTTCAAACTAGTCGTTTTTACACACTTGTTGCATAAGAAGGTGGCAAAATAAAAAATAGTTTAGAAAAATGAATATCTACACATTAGTATGTACACAATTAAGAGTGAGGTTTTGAAAGTTATCGAAAAAAAATTAATGCGTTACGGTACCGTTACAAAGGTGAAAAAAGTAATTCGTTACGTTGCTGGTACTTGGAAAGAAATAGTAACTCGTTGCTGTTACCACTTAAAAAAAGTAACGTCACGTTACAATTAGGTTACTTTTTAGAATAAATTTAATGTAAATAACAAGACATTGAAAAATTAAGACTGAAAAAAACAACACCAACGTACTCGTGGTTTTGCTCTATAGAAATTGTTTATTTCAGAAATAATAACAAATGAATATCCATACTTCTTCACTCTGAAAAAAATAAATTAGCTTGTTTAACTTTTTATATTATTTTCAATTTCACTAAATTACTGAATACGACATTTGATTAAATGTTAGCCGCATTCCCAAATTTAAAAGATTTTTAAAGAAATCTTATTACCTACTCAGATTTTCAGAATTTTTGGATTTTTCTGTATTTTTCAGCATGTATATAATATGTTGCAAGATTTTCTAGTTTTTTGATATTTTTTTATTATTTTTCTGTACATTGATATACAGATTTCAAGAATTTCGTGCTTTCTAGTTCCAAGTTACTTAAATTATTTTTTAATTCCGAGGATTTTCCAAGAAATAGTGTCTATGAAGATTTTCATTATCTTTGACTTTTTATTATTTATCAATTATTCTACGATTTGAAGGATTCTTCATTATATCTGACACTTTTCGTATTTTTCAGGATGATAGAATGTTGCAGAATTTCCTAGTATTTTTACATAATTTCTGTATTTTTTTAATATAAATTGTTACATGCATTTCAAGAAATTCGAACTCTAGAATTTGAACATGATGAAATTTTCCGTGTTTTATAGGATTTTCCAGGAAACACATTCTTGATAGATTTTTATTTATACCAGTACTTTTCATATTTCTTCAATTTTTATACGATTTCGAGCATCGTTTATCATTTTTGATATATTGCTGTATAACTTTCTGGAATTCGGAAGATTTTCAAAGTTTTATATATTAACACGTATTTTTTTATGCGTCTTTTCTTTCTATATTTCTAAGTTATAAAATATTTCAATATTTTTATAGATTTTATAGAATACTGTAACCACAAAAATTACTAGTATTACATATATTTCTTGCATTTTCGTATTGTAGGTTATTTATGAAATTTCGTAGTATTTTCCTGTATTAAAATAGATTTCTCGTGTTTTTTTGAATCGTTTTAAAGATTTCCAGAATTCGATGCTATAATATTGAAATTGAAATACAATTTCAGGTATACAAATTGATTTGTTGATGAAAAGTATCCTTAATACGTTTTTTCTGTACATTCCCTTATTTTATTTTCCAATTATAAATATAATTTGAAGAATTTTCTGGTATTCCGCAAGAATAATATACGGGTTGTAAAAACCACATTCTGTAATTTTTCACGTTTATACTTTTTTTTTTCAATTATCTTTCAGCTCTTTTGAGTTTGTATATAGATTTCTAGCGTTTTTCGTATTTCTTTTTAGGTATTGATAAAATCCCTCAAGTTTGTTCAGTATTTTCCATGTCCAATAATTAAAATAGATTTTTATTATTTTTCTAGATTGTTTTATAGATTTTTAAAATATGATGCACTAAATCTAAAATTTTGATAGATTTCCAGTAATTTCACAGATTATACAGAAAATTGCATCCATATTGATTTTTTGTATTTTGTTGAATTCTGGTAGTATATTTTCATATTTTGTTGTTTTGTAAAAGATCTCGTTTCATTTTCTGTACTATTTTCATAGATTTCTAGTGTTTTTTAAATTGTTATCTACTATCTAAGTTTTGAAAAGTCTGATGCTTTATGATTTCAATTTCTTTAAATATTAATTATTTACATCAACTGTTTAGAATTCAAACATTGAGCAATTGAAGTTTTTCGATTCCTGGAATTACATAAAATTTTCAAGAATCAAATAACATGAAACCTATTAATATCTAGTATTTCGAGTTTACTTCTTTTTTTTTTCTGTATCCATTACATTCTATAAGATTTTCTAGCAAAATCTCTAGATCTTACAGATTCTGCTCTAGATTTTGAGATCTATGTAGATTTGAAGTATTTTTATATTTTTTTCATAAGAATTCCTAAAATTCAACGCTTTGAATTGTGAAAGTTTTTTATAAAAAGTCGGAAAGCATCATTCTTCGTCAATATTTTTACACAAATTAATTATACTCCACATTGTTCTATCGAAAATCATTAATATATAATTTTTATTCCAAAATGAGGAAGTTAAAAGTTATTTATATCTCAGATTTATAACTTACCTAGATACAAATTGTCCTAAAAACTTAATGAGACAGATAAAAGTAACGTAAAATAACGGGATTTTTGTTACTCGTTACCGAAAAAAAGTTACTAGTTCCCGTTATCGTTAAGATTATAAATGTAACGTTTTAGAGTAACGCGTTGCTCCCAAACCCTGATTAAAAGAATATTTCATCGTATAAATCGTATAAATTTGAATTCGGATTGAACTTTAGCAAAGCCAACCCTGACTATAACGTCCACGAGGAAGTTGACCGCTGCTCATCGACCCTTGAATAACGCGGATTACTTCGGTGTGACGTTTCTTATCGAGGAAATATCATTTTATTTCATTTATGACCTCACGTCGCTTGCTTGACTGCTGTTTTATGGGGATTGCTCAAGTTATTGATATATCCATATACCTCACCTTATCCCCGCCTTCTGATCTTTTCTTCCCTTCCTCATACAAAAGACTTCTCAAATTCATGCACCAAAAACAGTATCTAATGCCAGGATATAACGAAACCCATTCGTAAAAAAACCGACTACTACATCTATTCACGCATTCACGATTCAACATAAAAACAATTCGATAAGAAAGACTAAAACAAAGCGAACTCACGATGCAATGATAGCAATGCAAATGCGGTTTACATAATTTTTCGCGTGACTTACAACCCGTTTCCGGGATTAATTCGATTAGCCAACATAACTTATACGTCTAACGGGTTATCCTTCGCGCATATATCCTACGTATTGCGGTATGATAAGCTTTCGAGGAAAGTTATATTATTGATAGGGATGTTTGTGGGCAATCTGGTCGTCGCGCGTACGTCATACGACGTCCAGAATGTAATACTATACGCGTCCGTGGCACCAACACAAACATGGATTTCTACACGAGCTTCGCGAAATCTTTCACAATGATTTAACATCTCGAGATAGCTTACACGAAACGTTTTATGATCTCTGCTTATCGCGCGCGCTTAACGATGCACAAACATTTTCCTTTCCATTACCATCTGTTAAGTAAGAGCATATGCAGCCTTTTGAATTAAGTAATCAGTATTTTTATCGAGTCCTTGGCGGAGTTTGGAATGGATTTTTCTGTTTGTTGGAACTGGGAACAATTTTTTCGTGGGAAATTTTTGAATGTTCGAATGATGATAGGAGGTTGTAGTAGTTGTGATGGAAATACCGAATCAATTTTAACCATTCACCTTCTATTCGATCATTTTCGAGCCATATTCAATCGATAATCAGACAAACATCTCTTTTATTCTAGCTTTCGGCACTTTATCCTTGCCCTCTTCAGGAAACTGAATTTACAATAATTAACAAAATAATCAATACAATTCCAAATTAACCAATAACAAATCATCATAACATCATTCAATCTACTTACATCAGAATATAATTCAGGTCAACAATATATTATCTCATGTGTGAAACATTTCGTCATTTTTATAACATTGACTCAATAGAAAAAAACAATATGTCGTCACAAGAAACGTATCTTCCTGTATGTTTAACGTATTTTTATTCCCCTTTATGAATAACATTTCTGAAAAAATTCTTTTTCTATAATCTATCTCTCTATCTAAAATTTTTACTTTATCCCAATTAAACTCATAATTCATATTTATTCTATGTTCCGTTATAACTAAATTATTTCCTGTAATTTTACGAATATCTCCCTCGTGTTCTATCATTCTAGTTTCTAAACATCTTTTAGTTTGTCCTACATACTTAAATTGGCAATCTCTGCAATCAATCCTGTAAACTACATTTTGCTGTCTTTCATTCTCCAATTTATCTTTCCCCCTTTTAATGATATCCATATTAAATTTATAACCACTTTTATATATCACTTTCATATTTTCTTTCTTAAATATTCTCTTAATTTTTCTTTGTCCTTTTTCTATGTATGGTAAAACCAAAATTCTTTCTCCCCTATCATTAACATCTAACAATCTATATTCTTTATCATTCTTCGATTAAACGTATTTCAAAAAATTAATTCTAGTCTTAATATATTCCTCTATAAATTCGATAGGATTATTCTCATATAGTAATTCTTTAATTCTATCAAAATTCTTCCTATGAAATCTTTCGTCAAATAATTTAATAACTTTATCAACCAATCCATAATTTATCCCTTTTTTCTGTACAATCGGATTCTTTGAATGAAAATTCATAAATCTTTCTGAGGAAGTCGGTTTATGAACCAATCAAATATTAGCTTTTCATTTTCTCTAATAACTTCCAACTCAAAAAAATCTAATTATTGATTGAATATGGCTCCAAAATGATCAAATAGAAGATGAGTTAATATAAATAATAATGGAGCGTGAAGAATAAAAGTTTGATAATTTCAACCATTGTTAACGAATATTAATGTACCATTAGAAACTATGTTCAAGATTAGATAGAAATATAAAATTAAGATATTTTTGTAAATGTCATAATAAAGAATACTGTAAAAAGAATAAAAAAATGTGACGGCATAAATAATATAGTAAAATACAATTGAAACAACAAGAAAATATAAATCTTAGTGCTAAAAGCTTTCGACCATTTTTGTACCAATACTAATTATTGTATTTGACCACTATAAGCATCAAGGGCGTTTCGAAGGTTATTACGACTTGTGAAATTCAAGCAAAATAATTTATAATGCTTCATGTAAAAATGAAAAAAACTTGTAATAGTAAATAAAAAATAGTAAATAAAAAGAAGAACTTGAAAATGAATTATTAACACGTATAATCCTAAATAAGGAAAATCAATCAAAATTATTGTTATACTTTATGAATTCTGAAAGACATAAAAAAAATTAAATTTCATACTAAATTTTAAGGGTATTAAGAATTTCTTAATCCCATAAGTCAAAAATAACAACAATTCTGGTTTAGGAAGAATCATTTCTGAAGCAGAAATAAAATTATGAATTTGTTGCTGTAAAAACGTAAAAACTACTTATCCGCAAAATTGTTTAAACCCAGTAGATAAGAATGAATAACTTGAAAACTTTGAATTGAATCGAAATACTGTAGAAAATAATTCAATTTATACAAGCAAAGAAGAAATGCAAAAAAAATACAAATCTTTCTGAAAAATGGAAACAAATACTCAGGATGCGTTGAAAATCAAGTTAAACAGCATTATGTTTTCAGGAAACGTATATGTAGCTTTCAATATAAATAATAGAAGTCTATGAAATCACACAAAAAATGTACGATATCTTATAAATTCTAAAAAGATACGAAAATATTTGAAATCTACAAAATACATGTAATATATTATGTTAATGAAGTGTTCTCAGAAATCTATAGAATAATTGAAATCTATAAAAAAACAATTGAATAAAATCTGCAAATCACTCTACAAAATACAAAGAAAATGTGAAAATATTAAAATATACTCAGGAATTTCATATATACATAAATGCAAGACCAGTCTAAATAAAATATTTACTCAAAAGTATGTGAATATCATTTTCTGATAAGTTCACAGATCTTTGAAATATTATTGCAATGTAGTTTTCTAAGAAATCTAGAAAAAACTTGAAATTTCTTGAAAAACGAATAATGAAAATCTGTATAAAAATGTACAAAGTACAAAAAAAAAGTGGAAATATTAGTACATACACATATTTTCATAAATACATAAAACGCAACCAGTATAAATTAAATATTTTTTTGAAAATATTTACACATAATTTTTTCCAAAGCATATCAGAACTTTGAAATATCTGGAAATGTCGTTTCCTTAGATATTTATAAAATACTTAACATCTTTCGAAAAAGGAATAATTAAGAATTTATAAAGCAGTCTACAAAATACATGGAAACTTTATAAATAATGAAATAAATTCACAAATTTCATAAATACACGAACGTAAGATCAGTAAAAGTTTAAAACATCTGTAAAAATATATAGATATAATTTTTTTCAAAAGTCTGTAGAGCATTGAAATGTGGAGAAAATACATTTAGAAATCTATAGTAAATTGATTTTGATTTTCTAACTGTACGAATACAAAAAAAAAGCAAAAACGAAAAATTTTAGAAACCACTATTGAAAATGCAGTTTTTTCAAATATCAGCATAAATACTGAAAATCCTTATAATTATCAATACTGTAGCATTGAATTCCAGTAATGTATATGCTATGTACATATAAAAATACAACAAAATTTCACAAGTAACATATAATATGAAAATTTCAATAGTTCATAAAATACCCAAAAACTGTGTTGATATTGTTTTCGTCAAAGTCTTGAAAAATTTGGAAAAACTATAGAACTTTGATTATTGCAGAGAAATGTAGAAAGATGTAGAGAATTCTTAACAAACGTCAAAAAATCCCCCAAGAATATACATACTGAAGGAATATGTAAAAAATGTATTCATTGGAAAACAAATTAAAACCCCAATGACTCGAATATTACGGAAATCGAGTTCCATTAAATACGTATTAAAAAAATACTATGTCATTTTTTTAAAGCAAAAATTTTTACTCCTGCAACCGGATTGTCAAAAATAAAAAATCATGAAATTCCGAAGTATGTATATTTTATCAACTCCCCCCCCCCCCCCGCCCTTCTAGAAAATGTTTTCTGTCTACGCCCCTGATGATTATACTACTGAAATCTTGCATTAGTAAATACTTTTTTTAAAACTACTTATTCAAGTATTTTCATACGGTGTGTGAACATTCCTCTTTTGAAAATTACATACTGAAACACCAAAGTCAAAGTTTCATCAAATTGAGTATCGTTCAGTCACGAAAATAAGTGTAATATCATTTCTGCGATATGTATCGTTCCTTGTCACGCGAGCATAAAAGCTGTAATGAAGCTATTATTGAAATTATCGTACTTGCTATCTGAAGGCGTGTTTATTGATTTGTGTCTACCGAAATCGCGAACGGTGCTCGTGTACATAAGCCTGCAGGTACGAAAAAAAGCACCTGTCATCGGCCGAGAACTTAATTCAAGCATTATTCGACCCTTCGCTTGTCTTATGGAAATATTCCATTGATTTCTTGGGACGATACCATCGCACTTGGGACAATTGCGTGGCAAAAAAAGGTGTCGACAGTTGCAATTTGTGTTTAATAAATGGTCCCAATTACAGTGAATGTGACTATAGCGTCAATTACATAGTACTCGAGACTGGGAACATGAGCGTAATTTCATTCAAGTATGATTGCGTGCAGTGACATCATAATAAGAGAATAACTTGGGTACAATTTAAGATGTATTTTACAAAATACAAGTATAATTCTTAAATATTCATAGAATTGATCTTATTATTTGATTGACTATGGTATTTTTTGATTATTCCTTGTTTCTGTGGACTGTATTTGTATGGTTTTGTCGGATAACGACTGAAAATTATTTTGTTTGTTTGGGCTTCTGTCGCCATCTTGCCTTTTTATTTTCTCTCTCTCTTCTTTACAATGCTGCCAACCCACTCGACCACAAAGAACTTAACTCAGGTGCGTAAGCAGAGGAGGGTTTTGGCTGTTCAAACCCCTCCCGAAATTCTGATAGAATCAATCAATATTTCATGTAAAAATGAAAAAAGTTACATCGATAAACAATGAAAATATGAGTTACGAAAAAATGCATGAAAACTTTAGCAGTATAAATTTAATAAAAAAGTAAAAATCATTAAAACGTTGGATTACGTAGAATATATAAATCAGAGAAATTGTAGCAATCCAGTAAATAATCAAGAAAAATAAAAATTTACGAAAATGATGAAAATTTACGAACTTAGATCATCCAATTCTAGAAATCAATATGAAATCCATCTAAAAGTATTGGAAATCTTTAGTTCATAGAAACTCTGGAAGAATCATGAAATCAATTAAATTCTATAAGAAGACTGTTTTTTGAAAAATCTCGACAAACACCTCTACGATCTATAAATGTTGGGATTCTAGAGCATCAAATACTAAATATACTCTAAATCTATAAAAATTCCAGAAAACGCAACAAAATATTTTGAATATTTCAAAAATACGAAAAAAGAGTAGCACTGCATAACATGAAAAATCCATGCAAATGTTATTTTATCGTTAATTCTTGAAATTACTGATGAGTATAGATCGGAATTGGCATTGTAGAGCATCGAGTTTTTTTAAATCTCTGGAGCAATCTACGAAAATATAAATAAGCTCAAAAAATACTTCGAAATCCTCCAGAATTTCGTATATTATACAAGGAAAATGTGAAAAAAAAGTTTACTAGTTTACTTGCTTACCACTTTACTAGTTTACTAATTTACTTTACTTTACTTTACTAGATTACAAATTTGCTAGCTCACTTGTTTTTATTTTACAAGCTTCTTAGTTTACCAGTTTACTATTACAAATTTGACGAGTTTACTAGTTTACTGTTTTTCTTTTTCATTTGTTTACTAGTTTAGTAGCTGACAAGCTTACTCGTTTGCTAGTTTGTTCTTTTTTTAGCTTGCTAGTTTACTAGCTTACAAGTTTACTAAATGACCAGTTTACTAGTTTACTATATATCTCTCTACACATAAAAATCATATAGCAATAATTTTTTAAGAAATTTATAAAAATTTATATGCTGAAGCATATTTACTATTATTATCATACAAAGACTATATACCTATTTTTTTAGCAATTATTCTGAAAATTCTTATAGAAAACAAAAAAACACATCCGACTCAATTGATACAATTTATAAACAATTAAACATACTTTCCATTGTAGAAATACTTAAAAACAAATTGAACAAAAGTATTGAAAATCTTCAGGAAAAAAAAACTGTCCTCTAAAAAATCAACTTAAAATATCAAAATGTTGAAAGTTTCAACATCATTGCATCAATTTCTAAAAATCTATTGAGCCATCCATAGAAATATTGGAAATACATGAAAATACTAGAAATTACTACAAAATTTGATAAATAATATACAAAACGAAGATAATATAAATTTATGATGTACCTTTCATCTGTGTGGTTAAAATTTGCTAAAAAATGAATTCGAATATAAAAATTTATTTTAGAAGTTTGATTTTTAATGCATCGAATTTCAGAAAGATCCACAGAAACCCATATTCCTTAATATCAGATGATAACCTTAAAGTGGTATAAACACAAAGAGTATCATTAAGAAAAATTGAAACTCCAGTTACTAATTATAAATCACGAATTGGAGAACCTGTAGGTAAAAATTTCAAGTTCTCTTCAACGAAGTATAACGATCACTGACCGTCTCAAAACAAAGGAACGTCAATATCCAGACATGCTTTCTGCATTAGAACGACAATGTCCACGACGAACAATAAGACAAACTTCGGAAGTGCGTTTCCTCTCGTAATTATGGAAATGAACGCAATTCGTTACTCGCGAACTCGTGAAAAAATTGAAAAACCCCGGTAATAGATCGCATTTTTGCCGAGCAACTTCCGCCGTCCTCCAATAATACCGTTCTCCTCTATCAAAATCGGTAGCCGGAAATTAAATTCCGCTCTTCGGCGCTCGTTTATAAATACATTTGTCAGGACAGGATTGATAAGGCCGCTTTTTTCACGTATCATCGGACGAAACGAGTTTATTGGGAAGGAGCACCCACCAATTTTGACGTAAGTAATGCGTCGCTTTCATATCGCGGCTGCAGATAAAGAATAATGGACGGCGGCCGGTCATGTCAGCCGGAAGATATGACGCTTTCCACTCAGCGAAGGGCACGGGAGATAACGAGCTTTCCGAAATATCGTGTATTTGTCGATGCCCCAATATGCCGTTGGAAACAAATGGCTTATTCGTAGCTTCTGACGGGGAAAGAAATACGCCAAGTTTGAGGATTGAGAGTGAATAGAGAAAAATGAATAAACTGTGTACCTTTTTAAAATATTGGTAGGGATGAACAGACTTAATAGAGTAAAAACAAGGGTCGATTTTTTTATATGTTAGAGGTTTTTTTGCATCTTACCAGGGGCGGAGGCAGGAAAAATTTTCGGAAGAGGTTTTTCTAGAAATATTTTTCCTTTGGCGTTTTATAGTTTTTGTTACAAGAGATATAGTTAGTTACATGAGACCGATTTTGAGATATTTAACGTTTTGGAATTTTAAAGTTATACAAATTTTGGAGTCCAGATTTGCACGTTTTTCATGTTCGTAAATAATGGAATTCGATTTTTGTGATTTTTAAATAGTAACCGAGGTTTCAATTTTTTTTTATTAATACTTTTTGTATTTATACCACTTTAAGGATTATTATCTGATATAGAGGAATATGGTTTCTGTGGGCCTTTCTGAAATTTAATGCTTTGAAAATCAAACTTCTAAACAAAATTTTTATATTTGAATTGTATGTTGAGCAATTTTCAACCACACAGATGAAAGGTACATCATAAATTTATATTGTTTTCGTATGGTATTGTATTTACACATATTTCTAATATTTGTATGAATTGCTCAATAAATTTTTAGAAATTGATGCTATAGTATTGAATTTTTTAACGATTTTGAGAATTCACATTAATTTTTCAGAAAGGGCTTTCTTTTATATAGTTTTTCAACACTGTTATTCCATATTTTTTCAGTGCTCCTACAATTGAAAGTATGTTAAATCGTATAAATTGTAATAATTAAATTGGATGAACTTTTCATTGTATTCTTAATTAATTTTTAGAATAGTTTCTAAATTTATATGATTATATTATTATACTGAAAAATATGCTCCAGCACAGAAAGTTTTATTAATTTCTAAGAACATTTATCTAACTAATTTTTATGTATTAGAAGATTTCTATTGAACTCGTAAGCTGGTAAACTAGCAAACTAGTAAACTGGTAAACAAGTGAACTGGTAAGCTACACTGATAAAAAAATAGTAATTATTACAATACTGTATGGTAAACGGGAATCACTCTGAAATATTCTACTTTCAAAAGATGATACATCAATTTTTCAAATAACATATAGTAAATATTGTCAAATGATACTGTAGTTGAAGATATATTTTGTTGTAAAAACTCCTCTCCGTATTTCGTTTTCTACTATACTTCTTGTATTTTTGCAATACTATATTGTAATTCCTATTAATCCAGATTTTTGAAAATTCCATACAGTTAATTCAGTAAACAATTCTGTATCGGTTCTTTTTGCAACTTTTATGTGTACTTTCTAGGTCTCAAGTGCATCATATTGTAATATGATACAGTTTTCAAAAAGGCTGGAAAAAGTAATGTAGTTGATTTTTTTCGCCATGTATGATAAAAATTACAGTTTGTACAGTGAAATTGGCATTTTAAGATTCCAAATTTTCCGGAATTTTACAGTAAAAACTGGCATCCATATTATAATTTCTACATCAATAGTGATTTTACTGTATAATATTGTAATAAGTAAAATATATATTGCAGATTTTACAATGCTATCGTAAAAACTACAATGATATAGTAAAAATCGCAATATTATTGTAAAAAGTGCAATAATATTGTACTTATTACAATATATATGCCATAAAGTACAAGATTTTTTTCTCAGTTTAGTAAACTAGTAAGCTAGAAAAAAAGTAAACTATCAAACTAGTTAGCTAGTTAACTAGTAAACTACTGAAATTTTAAAATTGTAAATTATATAAACAAGTGATTAAGAAAAATAGTAAACTGTCAAACTTGTTAACAAGTCAATCAGTTAATTAGTGAATTAGTAAACTTGTCAAACATGTTATAGTAAACTGGTAAAGTAGTTAGCTAAAAAACTAGTAAACTAGTTGAAAAAAAAACTAGCGAGCTAGTAAACTAGTAAGCTAGTTAAATAATAAACTAATAAACTCGTTAAGAAGTAAATTAGTAAACTAGTAAACTGGTAAGCTAGTAAACTAGGAAGCTAGCGAAGTAGTAAATTATTTAATGAGTAAATTATTAGGCTTGTAAACTAGTAAGCTGGTTAACTTATTATTAACATTTTTCTAATATAATATACGAACCTTTGGAGGATTTCTAAGTATTTTTATAGATTACTTATATTTTTGCACATTGCTACAGAGATTTAAAAAATTCGATACTTTAAATTCTGAATTCCGATCTATTCTCCGAAATTTCAAAAATTAATGATAAAATCACAAACATATAGATTTTTCATGTTTTACAACGTTATTTGTCTCGTATCTTTGAAATATTTAAAAGATATCGTTACGTTTTCCAGAAGTTCGATAGATTTAGAGTATATTCACAATTAATGCTCTAGAATCTGAACATTTACAGATCGTAGAGGCAATTGTCGAGATTTTTCAGAAAAAAGTTTTCTCATAGAATTGAATTGATTTCATTATTCTGTCAGAGTTTGTATGAACTGAAAGATTTTTAATACTTTATATGGGTTTCATGTAGAGTTCTAGAATCTGATTATCTGAGTTTGTAAATTCCCATCATTTTCGTAAATTTTTATTTTCCTCGATTATCCACTGGGTTGCGACAATTTATTTGATTCATATTTTCTAGGTTATCCTACGTTTCGATCATTTTCGCTTTTTGATTAAATATATACTGCTTACATTTTCATGCATTTTTTTGTAACTCGTATTTTCATTGTTTATCGATGTAACTTTTTTCCTTTTTACATAAAATATTGATTGATTCTATCAGAATTTCGGGAGAGGTTTGACATTTTTCACGATTCATCACGCCTGTAATGGAAAATATTCCACCCTCAGCAAACATACTTTAGAAACAGTCTAAAATAGCAATCCAAGAACAATGCATTATCTGCATTTAACTGCCAGACCATGTTTGCACGGGACTAAAATTGACGCCAGTCCGGGTCGTATGTAGAAAAGAAGGGCATAATTAATAGAAAAGGGTGGAGTTGGACCCTAGCTCTCTCACGTTGAGCCGCGAGCTCCGAGTAAGAAGTCATGCTCGGAGCCCGAACTTTGAGCCGTTATATACAATGCGCTCGCATAAATCCACTTGAAAGTCGGAAATCCATTCCGGGGGAAAGTTTGCAGGTACATGCTTCGCAAATTTTCACAATTAACGACACGTATACGTTCGCGGCTCGCATCCGGCCTCGGACTCACTTTGCCAATTACCAATTAGTCGCCCGTGTCGCCACCTACAAGGCTTTTATCTTTTCCATATCGAGAACATCGTTGGAAACTTTCATGAAAATCCAGCCACTGGTGAGTTAGTTTTGACCTTAGTACGTTACTTTGGGATAAGAAATCTATTTTTTATGAGTCTCGCCACTTTCCACGATTTTTGATGTTTCTATTGAAGCTTCAAGTTTGATAACTATTCTGTTATACATTAAATTACTTTTTTTTTTCAGTTTTTTTCATTAAAAATTAGCCAGTAAATTATCACATTTTTGGAAATTAAGTATTTATTCAGTAACTATCTTTCATTTTCTTTTTCTTTGGATACAAGACATGATTTTTTTATTATGAGCAAACCTTAACTTTTTTTTCAGTTTTTGATGTAACCGAAATAACATCCTGTATTTTGCTTCGATTTTTTCAGGTATTTTTTCGTTTTTACAGTTTTAGTTTTAATTCTTGGATAATTGACAGAAAAAATTTACTAAGTAAATAAAAAATTATGCTGAAATGAATTTGAAAGGAGAGGAATACTGTATAAACTTTCTTATCAGTTTTTACAGTATGCTGGATAGTGGCAGACTGTCTTAAAAATTCAGTCACTTTTAGTATCTTTTGATTTTTTTTTTTTTCAAGACGTAGTTTTTGAGATCCAGGCAGATTTTTCAACCTCTTCGACTGTTTCCCATACTAATTTATACTCTAATTTCATTTCCTTCTTAGTCATTTGAATCAATTATTCAAGTTTGTACTTAAGTTTTTACAGTTTATCGACTTTCAATGAATTTCGAGTTGTGAGAGCGAAATTATGTAACGTAATATCTTTTTTTTAGATTGCTCTTTACTTTACGCGTTACTCTTACCGTTAGATTTTTACTGTAACGATAACATAACGCGTTACATTAATTAACAAATAACGATAACGGGAACGAGTCACTTTTTTCGGTAACGAGTAACGAAAAACATGTTATTTTACGTTACTTTTGTCTATCTCATTAGGTTTTTAGCACAATTTCTAACTTTGAAAGGAATGTTCTGGTACTGAGATATAGGTAATTTTCAACTTCCTCATTTTCGAGCAAAAATTTGATAACTATAACTTTTTATGAAAAAAACGTAGAGTATTAGTAAATTGTGTGAAAACATTGAAGAAAAATAAGCTTTTTGACTATTTATTACAAACTTTCACAATTCAAAGCATCGAATTTTGGAAATTCGCATGAAAATTTATACAAATACTTAAAATCCATGGCTCTCAAAATCTACAGCAGAAACTGCAAGATCTAGAGATCCTGCTAGAAAATATTATGGAATATAATTAATGCAAATGAAAATACGAAAAATACTAGATTTTAATAAGTTTCATGTTATTTAATTAATGGAGAATTTATGTAATTCCAGGAATCGAAAAACTTTAATTTCTCGAGCTTTGAATGCTGAAAATATATGTTTATAGAAGTCTAGAAAAAGACTTTTTCTAGATCTAGATTTTCGAATCGTATAGCTCTGTGAAAAATACACAAAATATTGAGGGCGCTCTTAATCGATAAAGAAATTCTTTTCTTGATCGAAATACTTTAGAAATTTTGAACCCACAATTTGATCTTATTTTGGAAATTCAAAGAAATATCTTTAAAAAAAATCGAAAATTCTACAACATTCTATAAATACTCAGGAAAGCAGAAAGAAAATACGTAAAGAAAAATATTTGTAAATACATCAAACCTTGAAAATATTTCAAATTCCAGAAATTCATACAGCAATATATAAAAATAATGAACGATCCTTAAAATCACATAAAAACTGAGGAAATACGAAAAGTACTCGTATAAGAAAAAATCTGTCAAAAGACTGTTTTCTGGTAAATCTTGTAAAACACGGAAAATTTCCTCATGTTTAAATTCTAGAGTTTGAATTTATTGAAATGTATATAGCAATTTACGTTAATAAAATACTGAAATTATGTTAAATTACATGAAAATTCTGCAACCTTCTATCATCCTGAAATATACGAATAGTTTCAGGAATACTAAACAATCCTTCGAATCGTATAAAAATTGAAAAAGTATCAAAAAAAAAAAAAAAAAATGAAAGTTTTCATAGACACTATTTGCTAAAAAATCCTCTCAAATACAAATAATTTTATCAACTTTGAATTAGAGAGAATGAAATTCTTGAAATCTATGTACTGATGTGCAGAAAAATAGTACAAATTTATAAAAAAATTACTAGAAAATCCTGCAAAATTTTATATAAACTGAAGAATACAAAAAAATTTTTAAATTCCGAAAATCTGGGTAAGTATATAGATTTTCTTAAAAAGCTATCATATTTGCGAATATTTCCTTGCGGCTAACATTGAATTAAATGTCGTTTTCAGAAATTAAGTGAAATTGAAAATTATATTCAAAGTTACACAAACTGACTGACTTTTTTTCAGGCTGAAGAAGTATGGATTATCATTTTTTATTATTCCTGAAATAAACAATTTCAATAGAACAAAACCACGAGTACGTTGATATTGTTTTTTTTTTCAGCTTTATTTTTACTATTCCTTATTATGTACATTCAATTTATTCCAAAAAGTAACGTAAAAGTAACGAGATGTTACTTTTTTTGAGTTGTAACAGCAACGAGTTACAATTTCTTTCCAAGTATCAGTAACGTAACGACTTACTTTTTTCCCCTTTGTAACGTTACATTGTTCTGAATAAATTTCCAAACCCTTTTACTCTGACATCACTCCATTTTTCAAGCATCTTTATCTTCTTCAACTTCCAATCCACACAAAACATCAAAAAACACATCAATTTTTCATCAGTACGCTAAGAACAGAATAAGACCCAATTCCAAAAATTCCAGCCAAAGCATTCCCTCTCCAAGTTACCAAAAAACACCTGTTTTTTTCTCAACAGCAACTCGACAAAGGTCAGATAGAATCTCGCGTAAAGTGAAGAATTCATTGCGCGAGTGCGCGGAACAATGCGCCGCGGGAGCAGCTGCTGCTCCCACTCCCACTCACGGGCCCTTGGGCCCAGCGCAGGGGCCGTAAATACAAAAATGAACGAGAATGAATGCGCACCCGCGATATGCGCGCGCACGGAGGCGCGTGCTTCCTGCGCATTGGCGCTAATTCATATTCCTATACGCACCTGACTGACCTCTTACTCGGATCTCATTTAACACCCCCGCGGGCGGGCAACGGGAACGAAAAAAAGGAGTGCAAACGAGATAAAAGAGCGCACGCACTCGGCAATGCGCGAGGTTCCCATCACCTGCTCCCGCCTCGCCGTTTGACTTTTGCCCCGGGCTTTTTACACTTTTTTTTTCCACGGGAACACCGGGGAGCTACTTTCGCGGGCTTCGCTCCGGGCCGAGCTGCTAATTTTCGAAAAGGAATATTATTAATTGCGCAGTGGAAGGCGCACAGGTGGCATCGCCTTACAACGAGTGAACCTATTTCCTTTTTAGTATGCCTTTGCCCTTACATTTTTTTTTACAATTTCGCTTTGTATTACGCTGTAAAACTAAATTTACGTTTTTAAATATCATCTTAAGTCAGAAGTTTAATTAGAAACAAAATTTTTCCGACAAGCGCGCTCCTAATACAGAATCTCAACTTTCATCACTTTCGTCAAGCCTTCACTTAAGAAACACAATGATGGCAGGGAAACATGTTGCACATGTTATCAATCACATATTTTAAATATTTTTGATGTTTCATTACTAGATAATACCGTTACACTGATCATTTTCGAAATTATTAACAAAATAATACAGAAGTTTTTTGAGTAAAGCAAGAAAGACAAAAATTGCACAAAATTAAAATATTCTTGTCTATTCAAAATTCCGGGCCAAAAAGAATCATTTTTCTTGCGTCTGCATGGGAAAACGACAATAATATTGCGGGTTCCAGAAAACGAATTGTTCATTACAATAATTAATAATTTCCACAATAATCGTTTAATAATTTAAAAGAAGGCTGTAAACTTTCTATTCATAAAAAATATGATTTACCGCCTCTGAAATTACTGCTGACATAAACATTCTCATGTATCTGCCCTTCAGTCATGATAATATTTTTTATAATGATTTTTGGGGTCGTTAATCATAAATGGTTTGAATAATTTTTGTTTATATTACTCTCATTGTCAATGTGTGTAGAATAAAGTTGCATATTTTGTATGTGATAAATACAATTCATTGGTTTAAACAATGGAATTACACTTATTGTTGTAAAAACACATTTTTCCAAGACGCATATGCTTTTTGTGGTTTCTCAATCTGTCTATTTCATATTTTGTATTGGAATAATAATATTCATTTTTTTCAACAATAAACTTTGACTTATTGTTACAAAAACACAATTTTGCAAAAAGCATATGCTTTTTTTAGCTATGAATTCCAAAAAAACTTACTATGTTTTGCCGACTTTGTAATAAAGTATGTAATATAGAATTTCCAAAGTGATATTTTATCAGGTCAAACACAAAACAAAAGTTATATTCATACTATTACAAATATGATTCATTGAATAGGTATTTATGAAACAGAAAAATTATCGATTGATAAGAATAATATTATTAGATGTAATCTGATCTTCTCTACTTAAAATAATGTCTCATCCATTTAATTACGGAATTTTTTGAACATTCAAAGTTTTCTCTACCAAACATACACTGTCAAAAAATTTATAGTATTTTTCCCATACCGGTATTGGAAGCAATTAACCCATTCCAGGATTAGTAATTTTCTTATACCAGTGTATAATAGTTTGACTGTATATAGATAGTATTTACTATACTTCAGTGTAGTATTTTTACCTCATTCGAGTATGGAATATCTCCAATAGTAGTTATAAAACAGGGCAAGTATATTTTTTTCTTGTACTCAGGAATAGTTAAAATTTTCTATCGTTCTGTAGTAAAATTAATATATTCATTTTTACTATATGAGACATTGAAAAAATGCATAAGCAAAATATAGTAAATAAGCAATGATCGTAGAAAAGTGTCGAATGAAGTATAGAAAAATGCAGATTTTCGGAAATTTACTATACCTAGCATGGGAAATTACCAAATTTTTTTACCGTATAGTTAAAAAAACTAATGGAAAATGTTTTGAACTTGGGTAAGATATTTTTAGTACAGCGAGAAGCTAAAAATAATAATGTTCTATAGTAAACTTACTATATTTTTCTTTCATATACCAGACATAGAAAGAATTCATGAAAAGAGTAGTAAATGTACTATGGTCGAGGAAAAAATTGTATCATAGTATAGGTAATTTTGAGGTATAGGAAATTTATTGTATCACGTTATGAGAAATTTACAAACCTTTTTTACAGTGTAAGAAATAAATTAATTATCCACACAATGAACTGAGAATTTGAGATGGTAAAATTATAGTAACATTTCCTATACCTCAAATAGTTAATGAACCTATCAAAAACTTTCTAAACCGTCATTACTTCGAGAGACAAAACGTCCTGATTTGTTTTTAATTCAAAAGAGTAAAAATTGAATATTTTTCTCCAAAGTTTTTGTGGAAAATTCTTGAAGCTTGAAAAAATCCAAAAATGACACTTTTTTTTGGAAATAGGATAGACTTGCAGGGATCCATCGATATATTATGTGAATTTTTCTATTATGAAGAGACTAAAAGAAAAAAAAAAAATCAGGATGAGTCTTCGCTTCTGCCGTGAAGACAGCGTTATGTTTTATGCAAAATGGCCCTTTATGGACAGACATGAGAGATTTTCTACAATACAAAAGTATTCGTAAATGTGAAACTTGTCATTGCACTGATAATGATATGAAATACAGAGTTTGAAACGTTTCACCTCGGGCACTACGCACCCATATCCGCCAGGTATTTATATCTTGATGCCGCTGGTTCGTCAGTTTACATAAGTCGAATCTTCCCATAATTATATCATGATTATCATGTAATGCTCCGCGCATTATGAGCCGAGATCAACGTGTGCAAACATTTTGTGAAAGAGAGCAAATCGCTCGTTTCCGCCGAGTCTCTGGGTGGGCGATGCACCAGCGGATGAGGTGGGGCCGTTATTTATGAACCTTTTACGCTTAAACTGTTGATTATGCATTGACAATCTTTTCGATCGAGTTTTTTTCAATGTTTGCGAATTTTTAGGAATGTTCGTATCTTGTGAAACAAGTTTTTTGATGAATAAAGAGGTATTTTGATGTGTTTAAGTGTCTTCGCAGGCCAGTACGTGAAAACAGGAAAAATCAAGAATAATTTTGAATCAATAATGCTGTTTTCATCTGGAAGGTTGCAATATTAGGGATCCATGTCCCGGATATACTCGGTCATGTATTATGATAGTTGTGTGGTAGGACTCTTTCCTGTCACGTACGCCCAACGAACGCGACAAGTTCCCACCAGTTTCACGAGCGCGGAAACCGAATATCGCGTTTCGCCACCTGCCCTTTCTATTTTCGCGAATTTCCGGAAAAACAGAAAGCTAAACAATATCTTATTACTGTTAGACAATGCGAGAAAAGTTGAAGGTGTTCTGAAAATGCTCTGAAATTTCCGCGATTTCGCATCATGAGACAATTGAGGTATTATTTATCCAAAAGTTTTGAACCCATGATTATTTTACTGTACTGTCTAAGTTGATTCACATATGTATAAGCAATGATTTATGCACTTGTTTAAAAAAAAACGATATTCCACTATAACATTGTTACACTTATAAATTTCCAACTTTTGGATCTTTCTTGCCTTTTGAACTTTTAATATTTTCGGAACCTTCTTAACTTACGATCGTAGAGGCCATAATATTATGAAATTTACATTTTCATGAAATTCTCGACCGTAAAAGTTTCCATTTTCCAATAATTAGAAATTATTTTTTTCCTTTGTTAAGCTCCTGATATAGTAGAATTTTTTTTTCTAATTAAGATATTTTAGGCCTTGTTAATTATTCATTGATTGATCATTTTGAAACTTCTTCATGCAGAAAATGTAAACACAGTCAGATTATGAAAAGGAAAAAAATCATTTTCCATCGTATATCACTCTCAGAAATTTCTTTATTAAACTTATGAGACAGTCTTTGAAGCAGATTTCGCATAGTTTTAAATTTTCTATTAAAGTCATGGACGCAACTATTAAAAAAAAAGACACTGTCTAGAAAATTGTAAATCTCCTATGAAATCGAAGTGTTTATTCAATATAATGTATATATGGAAATTATTTTACATTTAAATCATTTCTTATTGAAAACGTGCATTCAAACTTATTAAATTCAAGCGGATTTCCACATAATAAATTTTTTTAGAGCAGACTTTTCCTCATTCATCAACAGCTATTTAATTGTAACAAAAAATTTATATTGTATGGAAAATAAATTGTATGACAAAAACTATATTGCATATGTTTAATAATATGTAAAAGATATTTTAAAATACTCAATTATGTAATTCACACAAACGAATCACAGCAAAAAAAAAAATAAGTTAAGTAGAAATTATCAAACAAGAAGACACAACAAATGATTTCATGTAAGTTCTCAAAGTTGAACAATGTCCGGAATTATAAATTTTACTAATTCGGGAATAAAAATAATCCTGGCTTCGTGAAATTTTTTTTTTTTGGACAAAATAGTAATCATGAATAATTGGCTATGTATGATGACATAAAAAATGAAAATTAAAAAAAAATTTTTCAACACAGTGAGTTTTAAAGGAACATCAGAATCTACGATGATGCAAAAAATTTCGGGCAGCTTTGAACCCTGGAGCATCAAATTCTAGAAATCTACATATAAATCCATAAAAAAACCAAAAATCTTTCGAATCATACAAACTCTGACAGAATGCTAGAATTAGGAAGAAAATTTCATGAAAGAATTGTGTTTTGGAAAATCCGAACAAATACCTACGATCTATGAAACTTTGAATTATAGAGCATCAAATTACAAAAAAACGCACCGATATAAAGCAATCAACAGAAATAATTAAAGTCTACAGTAAAATCGTAATATTTCTAAAAAACATATAAATTTTTTTTTTTTCATAAATCTATAAAATAACTGCGATTCGACTAAAATTTGAATTCGAAAACATCGGATTCTGAAAATTTATATAGCAACTAAAAAAAATACTATAAAGTTTTTAAAAAAACTGAAAAATGCTTCAAAGTTCCATTATTATTCTAAAAATACAGAAAAAAAAATTCTTTTGATATAAAAAGAATACGTAGCATATAATTTCCGAAACCTCTAGAGAAACCATTAATATAGCAGAAAATTGTGGGAATTGTGTAACTACTAAAATAATAGGCAAAAAAAAAAAAAAAAAGTATTAGAAATCTGTACGAAAAATGCTGTTTTTCAAAAAAATTATTTAAATTTTCAAAATCGTTGAAATTTTTAATACCCCAGTATCAAAATCTAGAAATCTCTAGAGGAATCCATAGACATAGTATTTTAAATCCATAAAAATACTGATAAATATTAGTAAATTTCATAAATGACGTACAATGGGGAAATTCCAGAAATCTATGAAATACCAAAAATCTTTGTAGATATCATTGCCTCGAAAATCGAAAAATATTAATAAGTTACATATTGTCAATAAAAAAAGTGGTCAACTTATTCCGAATTTCATTTTAAATAATTGAATTTTTTTCCTCTATTAGATCATTATTAGTATTTTGTAGTGTCTTGAAATAAAATTCATAATTATAAAAAATATTGAAATTAATATATCTAATATGAAAACAGTACATTATATGGATTTTTTTGAAATCCTTTTTATATACATGTCCATGAAATTTCAAACACGATTTTAGGAGAAAGTCTTCAAAAGATGTCGAAATTTCAAATTTTTTCGGCAATGTGCAGAAAAACAAAATAAATTTTAACTATCAAAAATGTGATCTTTTAAATCTTGAGGATTTAACAAAATGTTTCATGAAGGTATTTAAATTCAGCAATACTCAGGATTCCTGATTTTACTTACATAAAATTTTAACTTTGTTTTCAGAAAGTTTTTTTCAACGAAATTCTAATTATAAATGCTTGGCTGGGATAACGTAGAAAGCTAACACATGCAAAATCGTTTGAACCTAGTGAATTATTCAGAGGAATTCTAATTCCCGATAATACTGGAAATTTGTAAAAATTCAAACGCCGATACATAGGATTCCAGAAATCTACTATAGACAAATATTAAAACTTTGAAGAAGTATTAAAAATTATAATCTTCAAAAATGATCAATTTTGACGTTCTAAAGCATCAAATTGAAATAAATATGTATAAAAACTAGAACTCAATAAAAATACGAAAAATTCACTAGACCTTTTTAAAAATTACTATTAAATACGAAAATATGTCATTTGTGAAACACGAAAAATCTATGTAATTGTGATATTCCTGAAAACCCCTGAAATTACTGAAAAAGAATTTTAATTCGAATTCGAAAAATTCAGAAGACATTTCAAAATTTTCAAACATGTAGTGTCTTGAAACAAAATTAATGTCAATAAAAAATATTGAAGTTAAAATATCCAATATGAAAGTAATAAATTTGATATAAATTTCTTTGGAATCCTTTTCATATACATGTCCATGAAACTTCACACACGATTTTAAGAGAAAGTCCGTAAAAGAAGTTTGAATGTTTGAAACTTCAATTTTTTTTGACAGTGCAGCGATGCACGTGATAATAGTTGATTCAGGTGTTTTTCTCGTTTCCTGTTCTCGAAAGCGTCTCATTCATGCCCCGGTCATTTCATTGTAACGGCGAATCTGGGGAGTTCGGGGTATATCCATGCACGGGGCCGCGTTAATCGCGACGAGGGCGCGATACGATCGGCGGAAGATGATAGATCAAACACGAGAACGGGGCTGGTGCCGCGTTACCGCTTATTATACATTCACGCCACGATAAGCGTGACGCGTGGGCTTGCGCCGCCACGATCGCAACACGAGTAAAAGGGTAGATATGTCCGCATTATAAATGTCAGTATTATACTGAGCATCGTACTTGGCGAATTTCGCACGAAACTCTACGACCCTCGCGCTTTGCACGAAAAAATTTCCACCCTCGAAACTCAGATCGTACGATTTTTACATGGGTTGGAAAATCAGAGTCTTGGCAAGACAGTTTACAGTAGTTTCCAAAATTTTGTTTCTTTGTGCCATCATGTATTCTGGTAGAAGTACGAAAATTGTTACAAAAAGAAATTGACTCAGGGGAACTGAAAACTCCCGAAAGGTTACTAGAAAATTCACAAATTGAGTACTTCAGTCTCCAAAAACGAAGTAGGTGTACTAAAATATTATGATGAGAGACTTTGGGATAGTAAGTTATAATTATTCAAAATTTTTGAATGAACTAGATTCTTTTCATGAATTTCTACCTCAATTTGGAATTTTATAGATGATGCTATTTTTACGCTAAATTATATGAAGCCTGCCAAAAAATTTGACCTCTCGATACAACGTATGTTATTTTTTGTAGCTAGAAATACTCGAAAAAATTATTTTTTCACATTTTTTTTACTTCAACCATTGGAATATTGTTTGTAGTCCTTGTCGGAAATTATAAAGTCAGTTTCAAACTGCATGCATCGTTAAAAATCTCATCAAATTCGTAATTTTCAATTCAGAAGAAAAAATTCCAGTTTAATTGCCAGACTCGTTTTTTTCTAGTGAATTGGGAAAAAACATATGAATTTAAAAATTTATAAATTAAAAATTTTTTTAAAAAGAAATCGACTCAGGGAAACTGAAAATCCCCAAAAAGTTACTGGAAATCTACAAATTGAGTACTTCAGTCTTCAAAAACGAATTATAGAATGAAGAAAAAAAATTCTAGAAATCTAGAATCGTTTTGATGGCGAAATCCTTTCAATATTAGAATGCAGAGTTCACAAGGTAATTCAATAGTTATATAATCGTTCAACATTTTTGAATGAACTAGATCCTTTTCATAAATTTCTACCTAAAGTTCAAATTTTATAGATGATGCTATTTTTACGCTAAACCGTATATTTGGAATTATAACTAAAAAAACAATCAGTTTATAGCCATTACCAGTTGATAAAAAATACATATATTTTTTACATCTCGTTTTCATTTTAAACTATATAGATTTTTCACTTAAGAATTTTTTTCTCGTGATTACATTACTACAGTTATTAAAACAGGGGCGTAGGCAGAAAAAATTTTCGGTAGGGGTTTTCTGAAAAATATTTTTCCTTCAGGATTTCATAAAATATGGGTTTCTATGGAGGTTTTTAAAATTCGATGCTCTCGAAATCGATCTTTCACAAAATTTATATATTTTAATTGATTTTTAAGCCAATTTCAACCACACATAAAAGGTACATAATGAATTTATAATTTTTTTATAGATACATTATTTATTAAATTCTGTGCTATTTTCAGGTATTTTTTGTATATTTCTCATACTTTTATAGATCGCTCAATATATTTTTAGAAATTGAAGCTATAGTATTAAAACTTTAAACGATTTTGAGGATTGAGATTGATTTTTCAGATGATAGTTTCCTACATAAAGATTATCAATACTTTTATTCCATATTTTTTTAGTATTTCTACAATTTAAAGTATGTTTTTTGTATAAATTGTATAAATTCGATTTGATATATTTTTTTGATTTATTGATAAATTTCTAGAATCATTTTAAAAATTATATATAATTATTGTGTTAAATTAATTAATATGCTCCCGGACCGATTAATAAATTAATATGCTCCAGGTTGTAAAAATTTTCTAAGAAAATTATTTCTACGTAATTTTTATGTATTGAATGATTTCTATTGAATTAGTAAGCTAGTGCACTAGTAAGCTAATAAACGTGTAAGCAAGTAAACTAGTAAACTCCTAAAATCGTACAATAGTAAAAAAGTAAACAAGTGAAAAAAAAATAGTAAGCTAGCAAGCTCGTTGAGAAGTAAATTAGTTAATTAGTAAACTAGTAAACTTGTCAAATTTGTAATGGTAAACTGTTAAACTAGTAAGCCAGTAAACTAGTGAACTATTTAAATAAAAAAACTGATAAGCTAGTAAACAACTGAGCTAGTTCAATAAAAAACTAGTAAGCTTATAAGCTAGTGAACTAGTAAACTAGTAAGCTAGAAAACTAGTTAGCTAGTAAACTAGTTAACGAGTAAATTATTAGGCTAGTAAACTAGTAAACCTATTTTTCACATTTATCTAGTATAATATACGGAACCCTGGATAATTCCTAAGTATTTTTATAGATTACTTATATTTTTGTAAATTGCTACAGAGGTTGAAAAAACTCGATGCTGTAAAATGCAATTTCGATGTATTCTCATTGTCAGTCATATCAAGAAATAATGATAAAATCACATTCATACAGGTTTTTCATGTGTTGTATCGATATTCTCTTTTCTTGTTTTTGAAATATTCGAAGATTTTGCTGTGTCTTCTAAGATTTTTATAGATTCAGAATATGTTCAAAATTAGATGCTCTGGAATCCTAAAATTTCTAGATCGTAGAGTGTTTTGTCGAGATTTTTCAGAAAACAGTTTTTTCATACAATTCGAATAATTACATTATTCTTTTAGAGTTTCTATAAATCGAATAATTTTAAATACTTTTATATGGATTTTCTATAGATTTCTAAAATTTGATGATCTAAGACTCAAAGTTTTGTAAATTTTTAGCATTTTTGTAGATTTTTATTTTTCTTGATTATTCACTGGGTTGCAACAATTTTTATGATTAATATTTTCAACATAACCCTACGTTTGGATAATTCTTACTTTTTTCATTACATATATACTGCTAACATCTTTATGCATTTTTTGTAACTTGTATTTTTATTGTTTGTCAATGTAACTTTTTTCATTTTTACATGAAACATTGATTGATTTTATCAAAATTTCGGCTTGCATTGAAATAATTGTCAATATTGAAATAAGATAACATTCATATTAACGATAATATTTCAATGTTCTCAGTGCGAGATTGCGAGATTGCGAGGGCGTATAAAATATATGTTCTGCCAAATCCAAGCGTTAAAATGAATTCCGCAAACGCGAATATTCAAACACGTTTGGGAAACGATCGCGCGAATAAATGAAAGCGCTTAATTCGCAAGCGAGCGATGATAAATCCTCAATAACGGCGAAATCGTCGTGGCGCTCGGGAAAAGTGAAATCGCTCGAGCTTGTAAATCATTAAATAAAACGTCTCCCGACTGTTTATATATGTTTCACGAATGCATTACCGTGACAAACGACGTGGAGGGCAAAAACGCAGAAGCCATTTGAATTTTAGATTTCGATGAAATGCTTTGTAATTTCTTTACTTTTCAAATCCATGTAAATCATATACAAATATGTTTCAAGAGCGAAATGGCGTTATTATTCAAAGTATGCGGTCTTGGAATAAAAAAGTGTACGGAAGACGAGAAATCCTCGGAGGTCAAAAAGCAGGGATTTTTGGCGCCCGATTAACTCGCTTCGAGTTGTGACAAGGTAGCATTTATCAGCGTTCTTCGACGAGAACGTTGCAAGATTCGCAAAATGTTTTGGCTTTGAATAGTTGACAGGTTGCTATTATAAAATGGAATTGCAAAGTTGGGATCTGATGGGATTTTTTTTTCGTGGAGACGTTATGAATTATGTATTTTGAGGTTGGATGAATTCTGCGTTTTAGATGCCAAAGTGAAGAACTAAATTAATGGGTTGTGCTGGATTATACGTTAAAAATTGTGTTTTTCCAGTTATATTTAACTGTAATACAATATTTTTTGAGTGGTAGAGTGCCAGAGTCCAATCGAAATTTCTAATATATTCCTTACAATAAATTTCTCAATTTACAACAACGTATAAGTGCATCTCTATTAATAAAAAGTATTTTATCATCATTTTTACACGTTTCTAAGCGAGCGACGAGTTGGCTCCCAGTAGATGATGAAGATGATCATTTTAATGATATTTAACAGATGCGCGAGCTGCGTAAACAAGACGAATCGGGGAACCACATAAACCATAATAATTCCGTAAACTCCCCTATCATAATAAATATGGAGTTTTTTTGTCAGGAATCTTTTTTAAACTCGCGCTGTATGCATGGCATTTGCCGCTCTTCACAACTTCGAGCCAGATTGAAATTTTCGTAGGATTGAAAAATATTAAGCAGATACCAGAATAAGAATTTATTTTCAGTTTGAGAGTTGTTTCTTTTTATGGTTGAAACCTAAACTGTTAAATTTGAGAAAATTTGTTGTTATTATCTGCAATTATCTCAATTTACGAATATTAAATAATTAAAAATGTGATTTTTCTAATATGAATCATTCGTTTTCTTCATTCTGAAACTTTCAGAAGTAGGAAATTTCGTTAAAAGTGGAAGAAATGCGATCATGAATTATTATACTAAAAAACAATAATAGGTTCAATTATTTCTTACACGATGTAAAAAAATTTTGAAGCAATTACTGTAATTAATACATATTTATTTATAAATATCTCAAGTAATTGATATACGTAGGTATAGGTGAAAAATTGTGTCATTTTTCAATATTTAATTTTTCAACTCTTATGCCATACATATGCAATCAATATTTGTGTTAAATATTATGTCAAATATATTTAATATTTATAATATTTATGTTAAATATTAAGAATACTTGTCAAAAATATGGCTAAAATATCTAGGATACTGAGCATATTTATTTCGAAAAATGTCCATGAAAGTTTTAATTAGGCCAATAATCAAATAAATTGATTATTATTGACTGAATAAAAATTGTTTATTTATACATCTTTGTTTCATCCTAAAATAGTTCTAAAATTGTGGTGTCTTTATTGTTGTAATTTATATTATTCATACCCAATGACTTTTTGTAAACCAAAATCGTACTCGCAATTTTATTGTGAATACTCCATAAATATTTTTTTTTATCCTAAAATATTAGAATAATGGAATTTTGTATTATGAGAGTCATTTTTGAGTATATGATGTAATTTTAAATTTCTAAATCGATTGTTCTTCGTAGCAAATTTGAAATTAAAGAGTTGTAGAAATTCTATGAATCTTAGCTTAGAGATTTCTACATTTATAGATTTATTATTATAATTTTTTAATTTATGTTCTATTACATAAACATCATATTTATTATTTACATTGTACCAATACATACTACATATTATATGCGTATTATTTGTTACACACATTTTTTAGACATTTATACATATATTTGTAGAAATTCATTAAAAAATATGTAAGAGTAGTGTCGTAGTTAGATTTTAGCTCAATTCTACTTGCCATTTTAATGTAAATACTACAAAAATGATTTTTTTGTCTGGAAATGTTTCGGTAATTTAATTGTGCATTTAAGGTGTCTGTATATAATAGACCATTCGATATTTTGAATCATTTATTATTATTTACAAATTTGAAATGAAAGGTTCGAAAAAATTTATATCTATCAAAAATAATTGTGCTCCATCAATAATTTATAGCAAAACATTTTTCTTGCATACAATAGACAAATATCATTGCTTGAATTTTGAATTTAAATAACTATTATGATACATAAATTTCTTGACTTGAATACAAGCGAATCGCAATACAAAAATTTGTCAAACATATTTTTTTATGTCAACAATCCTAATTATAACTTGTAACAATTCGTTGAACCTATATTTTGAGTTTTTGAAAATTTTATGGACCTGAAAATTTTCGTTTCAACATTTTCTAATTCGGCAGTAGCAAGATTTGAAAATTTGCGTTTTACAACAAATTTAATCCAAAATGTTCGCATCTGATAGCTCAAATTCAATAAATTAATTGTTGTTACTTAACTGTAAAAATACTACAAAAATTATGTTCCTGCAATTTTAAAATGATGAAATTTGGTATTGTTGATGACAATATATGATTGAGTTTCTAAATTCTGAATCGATCATTCTTTAAGGCATATTTCAAATAAAGGAGTTGTAGAAATTGAGAAGATCTATTGAAAATTTTAAACAAAGTCATAACTTCACAAATAAATCAAATGTAATAATAAATACCACAGTCAGATCTTAGTTAAGTTGTCCATTTGATTAAAAATTAAAACCTCAAAAACTTCTGTTCTTTATCATAAAAGGCGCAAGTCAATAAATTTTTCATTGTAAAATTCGTGTTTAATACAGTAGTTGAAAATTCTCATCCACATATTTCTGATTACAAATTAAAAATGAAGGAGTTAGAATAATTTAGACGAATTGAAAAGAATTTTGCTTTTAGAAAAAAATTATTTCTTGAATTTCAAAATGAAATAACTATCAGTTTTATTTCCTGACTTTTATACGGCGGATTTTGGCGGCGAATTTTTTCTGTGCAAAGTCAGTGGCCAAAGCGGAAAGAAAGCCGCGGGTGGCGCTATAATCTTTCCCCATCTACCTCACGTTTCTCACTGCGCGGCGCAACACCGAAAAGAAAAAGAATCATTTATTTCCTGACGCAATCATTTTTGCATCACAGATTTTATCATCTCGTTAATGTTGATAATGCACTTGTCGGTGCAATTCAACAAATTTCACGCCGCGTCTCCTTTTTTCAAGGGCGCCATAAGATCGAAATCGCAAATTTTTACTAAATGAAAAAATTTTCCATTTGAATGATACGTATTCATAATATTTGCAGTGAATTTTAGTTATTTCATTGGAATTTTTTTATAGAGTGAGTGAAAATTACTTTTCAAAAGTAGGAAAGGTAATTTTTCTACTATTTAAATAATTAAAGAATTTAAGTTTTAGATTTAATGAGAATAATTGTTAAAGATTGAAAAGTATGATACCTGATATCTAATCATGACTCTCCAACTCAAAAACTTTTGATATAAAGCAAGTATAAAACCAGTTGTACATGAGGCACGATTTGGAATTGTTTGTTATTCTGCTGTATTGTACAAGTTGGAAGTGAAAAAATCAACAGCCATGAAAAAGAAAATTGTTATTGTATTGTTTTCTCTAGCAATTGTTTGTGTTTTCGGCTTTAATTTTAACGATCCTGAAAATAGAGGTATTTTTTCTGAAAAGTTTTATTTATTTTTATTTTCAGTCTTCAAATTTTTATTTAACTGTACAAAATGAATAACTTTTTACTTTCAACAATTTGTTATTAAGTTTTCTGTTGTCTGTAGTAGTTACAACAAAATGTTTCTTAATATTACTTTTCATATTAAATTTCGAATAATAGAAAAATAAATATTTTGTACTAAAATTACACTGCAATTTTTTCTTAGAAAATTTATACTGATTCACTTACTCATAATATTCTTAACTTTAGGAGACTTTATTATAATTTTCCATCCACTTGATTTTCAGAATAATGAATCTTTCAGGATTATCAAAGATCTTCGATAAAATGTTGCAATTTCTCGAATGTTCTCGTTTTCCAAAAATACATTCAACAGTTCGAAACAACTCGAAGCATGTTTTGAAATGAAGTGACTCAAAATTTTCGTGTCAGTTTTCTGACTGAATATTTTTCAATTTTTATACGTAGTAGTTCTAATCATGTGAATCTCGAAACATTAACTAATGTTGTAACACTTTTAAAAATGAACGTTTTCTAATTTCTTTTCCAGCAAACACAAAACGATTCGATCATTTATGATAGTTTTCAAATGTTTACTTAATTTCTCTCACTGAAATCAAGATATTACCAAATTTGGTATTCAAGATAATAACTGTCAGTGTTTTTTGACTGTTGATTCTTCGTAAAAAGTTTGTATGATTTTTTATTTATTGAGAAAAATGCGTTGAATCTGTCTTATAAATCTGTAAAATTCTTGAAAAATATGGTAAAAGCATAGAAAATCGCATTTTTTGAGCTAATCTACAAATTTTCTAAAGGACTGTTATCATCCAAAAATGTCTAGCTTCTGAAAAAATAGTCTTTTTCTTAGAATATCATGGAATAAATTATATTTCAGATTCAATGCAGTGTTTTTCATGCTGTTATGATCCGCATCGTTTCTTTCGAGATTGTGCATATAGAAGTGACTCACCCTTCAGAAAGAAGTTTTCTCGTTTTTGCCAAGCAAAACTCTGTAACAAAAAAACATGGATCCTTTAAAATAATGTTACTGGATGTAATTGTGAAGTTATCCAGGCTTTTTTTTATTTATCTGGATTGAGTTACTGCAATAGTGACATGGATAAATTTTCTGTTTCCACTCAAAAACTTCACTACAAAAACAACCTTCTCAATGATTTGTAATTTGAACCTTGTGGACTGATTTTTACATAATTTTAGGATTATGAATAATATAAAAAACTTTGTAATTTTATCGCGAAAGTATTTATTCATTTTTTCCATCAAAGTGACATTTCAAAGATATTGTTTCAGTCGAAGGTAAAATTCATGTATTCATAATGTTTTATTATGTCCAATAACTTTTTTCATTCGGGCTAAATATGGATGTGAATGAAATTGTCACGATTTACCTTACGTTATTCAATAAATAAATTTGAAGTGATCCCTTATGTTTATTGAATTTTATCGACAGGATCATGAGTATATTGAAAAAAATAGCGGAATATTTCAAATATTAGACCTACGAAAATACAAAAGAGAAAAGCTCAGAGTTTACAATTTCAATTAAACAGTAGTTCAACAGTATATTTCTTCATGTTCTAGAGTTTCTTTTTTACTGTGACATATCATCAGGGATCTCACTGCAAGAAATACCCCAATTTTTCCCTGTCATGAAAATGCCATAACACCTAGCACTTTCGATTGTTTCAAGCTGCGATAAAAAAATAAAATGCAATCAATCCTCGATGAGCACAGCCAGATATGTGACGATGAAATTTTGCTCTTTGGGATGCTCGGTGCGCCCGAAGCTCTCGCTTACAATATCAATAAAGTATTCTCCGAGGAACACGAGCGATGCACCACCGATAGGACTATCGGTTTCATCGGGGCAACGCACGAAATGACCGTATAGGAAAGGATGCGGAGAGCATTATACACCTTCCGATGGACTAACACAGCTTGCTCTTTGCACGACGCACGTTTCAGTACGAAAACGACGATTGCCTCTCGAGCGAATTCATTTCCGAAGGAAACTTGACACGAAGCCACAACTCCTTTCCCACTTGGCTCGTATCAACGAGCTTTTCAAGGGCCACATAACCGGTCACGTTTTTCGAATCCATTCGTGGACTTTATCATAAAGTAGCGTTTTTCTCTGATTCTTGTTTTGTTTTCACTACCAACGTGATTACACTTTTTGAAGATCAATGTGTATTGATATTTGGAAGGGGAAGTTGGACTATTATATGGGAACGTGAAAGAAAACGCAATGTTTTTCACTTTTGCAATATCCTTTTGAAATTATGTTTTTCGCAATTTCGTCCATAATTTAACAAATTCTCTACAAACTGGAGTTTTTTCTAAGAACTTAGGAAAAAAATTTACAATATATCGTGAATAAGTACTATTGAATATAAAAATATGTCATTTGCAAGACACGAAAAATATAAGTAAATGTGATTTTCCTTAAAACCCATGAAATTACTGAAAAAGGATTTTAATTTGAATTCTGCAACATCAAATTCCAAAAATAGAGATGCTCTTGAAACATCTGAAGAAATACACATGATCTGTCAAAATTCGAGAAATAGGTACAGAATTTTGTGAATACCGACTCGAAAAATCTGAGAATGCGAACTTTTCACGTTTTTACGTTTTTAACTTTTCGTACTACAGGATATTAAAAGTTTTACAACTTCAAGATTTCAGAGTAACTCATTTGTAATCTCTATATACAATATAGGATTTCGATTTATGTGATTTTCAATTTCGTAAGGTTTCGATTATTATTAAACACTTTTTCTAATAAATAATTTTCATATTAACAAAATGAGTTCAATGGTATAGAATTTATAGTAGCCTGAAATCTTAGAAATTCGTTTTAACTTTATTCAACAATTCCTCGAAGTATTTGAATGTTTATTAAGATTCATATGTTTTCTATGTTGTTAAAATAAGCCAATAACAAATCTGATCTCAAAATTGCAAAATTAATTTGTAACACTTATTTTTGACTATTACTTGTAAAAGAAATGTATTTGCAACATGCATATTCTTTCTACGGTTCTCAGATGCACGTATTATGAATCTGGTATCTAATTCTCAAAATCGGTTTCTTTCAACAGTTTTTTTACAATCAATTAAAAAATCAAATTGGGCAGAACATGCATACGCTCTATTCTGATTTCTGGTGCTCTGGTCTTAGGTCTGGTGTCAAATTTATGAATTTGATTTGTTCAAACTAGTCGTTTTTTTCACTGATTGCATTAGACTGACATTTATTAAAAAATACTCTAGAACCACTAGAAACATACGAATTTCGCTCGAACTCTAATTTCGCAAATACCTTACAAAAATATTGTTTGGAAGAATTAATACTTGACGTTTCGTGCCAGATTCCTTGACGATAGATGAAAAAAAAACGTCGTTGATATATGGAACTTGTGAAAAGCATCATTTCACAAAATGCATTTTTTCAAAAAATTACTAAACCAAATTAATTTCTCGAAATAAATACTAGATAAGTAACAAGCATATGATGCAGATTTTAAAAAATAAATTAATCGGCGCTTCTAAATTATTTGAAATATATGCAAAAATTTCACTTAAGATTACAATACATTGCCATTACGAGGCATAAAAGTGAGCAGGTGAAAGCCTGCAACTGCTAGGATCAAGATTTATTGACAACAAAATGCCACATATGCTATTGTTATAATTTCAGTATAGAAATCAAAATGGAAAATTGTATGTGTAATCATATCACTTTACTAATTCAAACGGATATTAGTCTTATTCTGAGCATATGAAAAAAATTTGTTTTTTTTTCGGTACGTTTTTCAGACGAAACACCTTATCTCGACGGTTTTGAATTTAAACTCCTTTTTTTGAAAGAGCATGTTTAATTATTGTATGAAATATTAAAATAACATACAAACGCAAAATAAAACGCAATGTGTGTTATTCTTGCAGCAGTCTTTGAAACTGTATGTTTTTTGTAATTTTTTCCCTAATGAAACGAATTTTCTTGAAACTTGAGTGTTCGTCAGAAATGAGGAATTGAAATTACCAGAAACAATTCCAGCTTACAATTTTTTTTTTTTGAATACAATTTTTCAGAGTGTATCACGAGTTTTTTATGTTTTAAGATATCTAAGGAGTTGCAGGGTTCAAAAACTCCTGACGGCGTCGTCTTAAGGTCGCAGCAAAATGAATAGCTAACACATAAAAATTCAACACTTTCCCATATTGCGAGAATAGAAAAATTAACGATAGAATGACTTGCTAAATGTCATCGTAGAGATTGATTTTGAAAAGATAGAGCAAAAACCAACGGATCAAAATGAAGTAATAAAATTTATTTCAAAATTAATGTATTCATTGTAAGCATATTTGAATTTTATAAGTATCTAACGAATATCGGAATTACTGAAATAACTGAAAATCTGGAGAATACTTAGAATCATCTAAAAAACTAAAAATATTTGATACTTTGAAATTTCAGGCATTGAATTTTCGAAATTCGCTAGCAATCTATATAAATATCAGAAATCTAAAAAGATAGTAAACTGTAGGACCTAATTGAATTGATGATGAAAATTCAAAATGCTAAAAAATATAAGAACCTATAAAATATTTAAATCCAGCATGAACATTTTTTTTTTTAAACTTTCGATAATAATAAATATTTTTAAAAAGTTTTATCCTGAAGCATCGTATTCTTAAAACCTACATCTAAATTCATTTCAATAACAGAAAATTTACGTAAAAGTCAATGGAATTAGTATAATAGTATTCGAATTTTATAAGAATTTTTAAAATATGGAGAATACTTAAGTAACAGAAACTTTTCGAAATACCAGAAATCGTCAAAAAAATTCAAAATTTTCAATACTTTGTAATGAAGAGCATTTTATTTTTCTAACTATCCTAGCAGTCTACAAAAACATTAGAAATCTAAAGTTGTACGAAAAATTACTCCCAAATTTGATTCATAATAATAAATATGAAAGAGGTTGATAATAAAAAGGACTCTTCAGTTACTGAAATTCGACATTGATATTTTTTTATGAAAACTTGTATAATTATTCAATTGAGCATCGAATTCTGAAAACGTAGGTACATCGAAATTCACTTTGATACTAGAAAATTCATGTAAAAATTCAATGATTCCTCATAGACATATTGGGATTTCATAAGCATTCACCTTATATAGAAATGAATAAAATAATAAATAAAGTAAAATAAATTAATGAATAAAATACTGGAGAATACTAAAAATCGTTCAAAAAACACAAAATCTTCTATTTCTTCTTCTTTTTCTATTTTTTTTTTCTCTTCTATTTCAATAGAAAATACTAGAAAATTTTATAATCATATAAATATTGTAAATATACTAAATAAACCAAAAGTTGCGGAAATCCATAATACACTTCAAATCTGTGTAGAAACTGTCTTCTGAAAACTTTTTTGAGGTAGTAAAAGTCTCTTACATTTCATATTCAAGAGCCTTAAATCTTCACTTGATTTTTTGAAAACACTAGATATTTCAAGATAAACTAGAAAATCCTACTGGATCCAAACAAAAAAAATTCAATAAACTAATACTCAATTAAATATTGCAAACTCACGTAGATATCGAATGCTGAAATAACTACAAAATTACCTATATCTTAAAAACTTTGAATCCTATAGCATCAACTTCTGTAACACCTACATAAAAATTTATAAAGATGCCAGTAAAACGTTTAAACTGCAAAAATACTAATGATAACACAGTACATACCTAAAATTTGACAAATTATGGAACTGTTATCTTTGGAAACACTGTTACCTGAAAAACAACTTGAAATATTCAAAATTCAAAAAACTTTCAATTCAAGCTCATGATTCACAAAAATCCATATGACAATCTAGAAAGATATTGTTGTTACATATAAAAAGTACAAAATTATCTTTGAATATTCGAAAAATAGTGTAAAAAAAGAAAATTCTAAAAAATGTAAGCAATACCTTATAAATAGAAACCAGAGTATGTAATATAATATATTTTATGTACCCAGAATTTTTTCGAAAATCTGTGAAAATACAAAAAATCAATGAAACTTTGAATCCTAGGGCATCAAATACTGGGAATCAATGTAGAAAATATCTGCAAATACAAATGTTTCTTTGAATGGTATACACACTAAAAAAAAATACTGAGAGAGGATTTTTAAAAGAGAGAAAAGCTTGCGCTTGCACATCGATTTTTAAGATATTTGAATGGTAGAATAAATATTCATTGATACATGAATTTACATATATTTCGTCTGTTTTTGACGAAAATAGAATAAGTGAATCCATAATCAAATCGATTAAAAAAATTTTAGAAAAAACTTCTTGAATCTCTATGTGATCATTATGTCAGATAAAACAATTTTTCCAGAACCTTCCTTTATGTAACAAAAAAGCTGTATTATTTTTCCTACTCATTTAAACATCAATCGAAACAACGAATCACTCGAAAATTGAGAGATTCAAGAATGGCGATCATGGCAGACAACTTTCAAACATGATATAAAGTCTTAATAGATTCCAGGTACATTGCTACGAAGAAAAAGACAAGAGTACTCAAAACGACGTCGGCGATTACCTGCGGGCCAAGTTTTAATTGCGTATCAAGAATCTTTTTTCGTCACCGAATCCGCGTTTGGCGAGCTGAGCAATGAATATTGACGAATTCTTCGAGTGCCAGTTGCTCGTTCTAAAGTCGAAAAATTCGGTGCGATCAATTGCTACATAAATGCAATGGAAGGGTGTTGATAAATTTGAAAAAAATGGCTAATGAATGAGTTCTATAGACGGCGAGTTGTCGACGAAGAGCGAAAGCACACGTGTCGTTTTTTGTGTGTGTACGAAAGAGGTTAGGGTGGCGGACGCTCTATCTTTTTTGTTTTGTCACTTTTTCTCCCTCTCTTTTTGCGCAAGATTCGTGTGTTCCGAAAGCACGTGGACATTCTCAGCTTACTGAGACAAATCCGAGATCCTGCATGCATAAGTGATCGAGTGGATTGGGATTTATTAAAATGCATGGCGAGCAGTCAAAAAATATTTACTGAACATTTTGAATTAATGAGGAAAGAGCAATTTTTGCATTGCAATGAATGAACAAGTAAATGAACTCGAGTTGAGATCATTATATCAGGTACGTGATGACATTTTCTCGAATTTTCAAAATTTTTCCTGCTTATTTAGAGTAAAAAAGTGCTGCAGACTGAGTGTCTTCAAAAATAAAAGGAAGTTTTTCTTTTTTTTTTTTGACTGTTTTTAAAAGTCTGGATATCTTCAAAATTTAACGAAGCTTTGATACTCTTAATTTGTAGAACTGTTTTGGTTTTTCAAAGATTCCAGAATTCTCGTTAATTTTACGATTTTTTTTAGATTTATGAAGATTTTTACGATACTGACAGTGTTTTGACAGCTTTGACAGTTTCTAAAGTTCTCAAAAATGAAAATAATTCGCGTTTCAAGAGGATAAACGTAAATAAAACTTTAGTCATGCAATAAACTATCATCAAAATTGTTTAAAAAATCATAAATTATAGGAATTTGAAGGCTGTTTCGATTGTTACAACAGTCTAAAACGTAGATGTGATAAGGAATTTTTAAAAATTCTGCAAACTGAGAAAAATCTGTGAAAATCGTTTTAATTACTTGGTTTTCATTAACCGGTTCACTTTTTTAATTGTTAAAGATAGTTTATCGAAAATTTTTATTTTTGATGTCAGAGAAATTTGTGAAAATTTTTTGAATGTTATGTACCTGTAAAACTGTGAACACTGAAACTTGCATATTTTCGAAAAATATAATTCATTCATGTGTAATCAAAATGTTCGAAAATTCAGAAAATGCTACTTCCAAAAACTTATTGAAGTAAAAAAAATCGATTATAATTTTCATTAGACACATCTATTGAAGACCTAGACTTCAGACGTGTGCGCATAAACGAGTAGGCGTTTAAAAGGGCAAAGTTTAGCGTATGCAAGCGCGTCTCGAATTCGCCCTAATATTGATGTTTGAGTATAGACAAGTGTGATCATGGCCCTTTTCCCTGCGGCTCTTTTCCCTTGGAGAGCGCGGCGAGAACGCGTTTATATTCGCACTTGCCACCCCTGAGAGTTTTAAAGCTCCCGCGTTGCAAGTGCGCTTATCAAAATAACGATTACATCTACATCAATATTTGAAGGCTAGCCTAACCCATCAAAAACACTTTCAACCTCATCATAAGTTTTTTCATCACTGTTTTCTATATATTCACAAATACATTTTTTTGCAGTGTGTGTAACATTTGTTTTCAAAAATTATTAAAAATATGTGGTTTTTCGAGGAGCTACTCACATGTACACACATGTACCTTGTGATAATTATCATATTTCTTGAAAATATAAATAGTTTACTGTTTTTTTCATTTTTCAATCATTGCATGGTAAAATCAAAAGCAATCGTTAAGAGAAAATATGGAATAAAACAAAAAAAATTTTGATATTTAAATTATATTCGTAATTACGGAAATAAAATTCAGTAAAAATGTTTGAAAATCGCAAAGATCATCGACAATTCTATGTTAATCAAAAAATTGTAGAACAAAACAAAAAAAGTTTTTCAATTTTATAGATTGTGATCATTATGATTTGTTGGAATATACATGGCTGATGTTTTTGTTTTTTTCATTTTTAATTCAAACCTGTACAACTTGAGAAGCTTTGATTATCCGAATTAGGTCCGAAATGTGAAAAGTCGAAAACGAAAAATATAGTGCAAATTCGAGGATTGTCAATACGAAATGCAAGCAATTTTTATAAATCCAGAAATAGTTAACATATTCGGTAAATATTATGTTCATTACCTATCATAATCTTTCAAACTGTGTATATAACGTTTTTGAATTCTTTTTTGTTTTTTATGAAAATCAGTGAAACTTGAGATGTATCAACTAATGAGAAATCATATTTTTAAGTTCGTCAATTTCTAATGAAATTACAAAGGTTTTAAATAGTTGGTGTATTATGTTCGGAATTGTAAAAATAATAAAAAAATTTAAAACATGAATAAATTATAAAGGTTATAAATAATTCTGAAGAATTGAGAAAATGAGTAGAAAATTGAAAAATATCTAATCATCTTACCGATAGTGTTCATTGTTACGTTTCTTCGATATAATTCATTTTTAAAAACAAATCTGAAAATCATAAAGAAAAAAACAAAATTACAAAAAAACTTTATGAGTTTCGATCATTTTTGATAAATTTTTGATGTACCTGAATATACTGTATTTGAAATTTTCGAATGCTCGAAAAATGGAAACAACATTGAAATTTTTTAAGATCGTCAATAATTCTAATAAATTCGAAATATTTGTTGAATTCAGGAAACGATTAGAAATATTTTTGATCGTATCCATTATCGTTTTTCTTGGTAACACATATAATGTTTTTGCTTTTATGTTTTTTTTTCATTTTTGAACAAAAAAGTGAAAAATCTAGAAGGAATCGAGAAATCGCGAAAAACCTACATAAGTTAGACAAATTTTTATAACATTTGGAAAGATTTGACGTGTTTGTATTATGTTCGAAATAAATTATAAACATTAAAAATTTCTAATATTGGTTATAATTATAATAAATTTTTGGAATTTTTAAACTTAAGAAAATACTCATGAAATTTGTAAATTATGTTTTATCTTATATTTCTTCGTTATATTCATTTCATTGTTATATCGAAAAAAAATCGTTCCAGAAACAGATAATGTTTTTCTTTTTTAATTTGTGATAAAAACCTTGAAAACTTCAAAAGCATGAAAAACTTACGAAAAATTCTAATGAATTGTACAAGTTTTTATCGAATCGAAAAAGTTCCAAATAGTATGTAGTATGATAGAAGTTTTGAAAATCTCGAAAAATTCGATAGCATTGAAAAAATTAAAGAGTGTCAATAATTGTGAAAAATTCGCGAAATTTTTTGAATCCAATGAATTGTTGATAAATTTCAAGAATGTATAAAATTTTGAAAATCCCGTGAAACAAGAGAAACTGAAAACTGAGTAATATCCTTTTAATTTTGAAAATCAAATATATTCATCATACAGATATCATTGATACTTTGACGATCGCGTTCTTTGTTTTTTGAATGATTTATTGTTTCAAGTATGAGAATAGTCAAAAAACATAATAATTTTCCTATTTATATTACATAGATAAAAGGCAACTTTAATCGAAACAAAGGAAAACTTTCGGAAATAAGGTAGGACGCTATGAAATAGCGTTAGAGCGAAGAGAGGCAAGTTTGAATAAATCTTACATCTTACGTCAGCGATATTCAGTAGCTAGGATACCGTTTAAATGATTCGTAAGTGTAGCCCCTCGTGTTTTTACACTATCTTGAATAATCATGTAAGTGCATGATTTGGAAGTGAGAATGAAACGTTTTCACGTGCAAGCTGAATATTCGAGCTGAGAGCTCGATACGCGTAGAAAAGTCCGCGCGGGCGTGAGACTGTATAAACATTCGAAATTAGTATTCAGGCAGCTGTTGACTGCTCGGTGGCCGTTCACTTTCGAGGGCTTCCGAGGCTTCGTTTAATTGTAAGGCAGATGATGCCCTCTGCTCCACGATTCCCTTTCTCTTTTCTCTCTTTTCTCTCTCTTTATCTTTTTCTGCCCTCGCTTTTGCAATGCACTTTTCACTCTATCGTTCACCCTCTGTACCCCCCCCCCCCCACCCCCACCCCCCCACTCCTACACCGGCTACATGCTTATTTTGATTCTCATGTATGGTTTCCCTTTCAATTCATTGGCGATCTAGAAACAATGAAAATGTTTTTTTTTAAATATACAATTCATTTAGTCGATTGTTATTCGTAAAGTTCAAACAAATAGGAAAATTTTGAGTTGGGTTACAGAAAAGAAAATGAGTTGATAACACACAAATGAAAAAATGAAAACAACAACAACACAAATAATGAAATTTTTTTGAAATTTATGGTATTTTCGAGTATAAAAATTTAGAATTCTTGGAGTGAAGGATCTTTTCTAAGTTTTTTTGGAAAATACAAAAGAGGTTTTTTGAATGTACAATTTTTTTGTCGATTGTTATTTGTAGAGTTGGAACATGCAGGAAAATATTTTGTTGAATTTTTTGAGAAACTATTGAATTTATATAAATATAAGGATTTTCTTGATAAGTGATGACAATGAAGAAAATAAAATCGATAGTTCACTGCTGTATGTGAATTCATGAATGTGTGAGTTTTTAAAGTTGGATTACATAGAAGAAAGTAAGTTGATAACACAGAAAAAAATGAAAAAAACAAAAAAACAACAAAATACATAGTTAAATTTTCTTGCAATCTATGGCATTTTCGCGTATAAAAATTAAGAATAGTGAAATCATTCAGTTACATACCCATATATGTATCTAGAATTAAAAAAAAGATATGAGAAAAAAATAATTTGAATATTGCGATGTATAATATTTCGTCTATATAATTATTTCTACCTCTATATTATTATTTCTATATTATTATTCCATGATATTATTTTCTATATTATTATTTTGTTAAATATAATATTTCGTCTGTATTATGACAATTGATATTCTAAAGAACTGATTACAATTTTTATATTTTGAAGTATAACTCAGTTGTTATATATTTCTAGGAACTAATTTGATTCACTTTTCAAGCTTTTGTTTCTGTATGATCATTAATAATTCACAATTTTTTATACATAAAAATCATTAATTTTCCTCTATTAAATTGATCTAATTATTTATAACTACATATTCATGAAATATTGCTGTAATTTTCCATTTTCCATAATAACTATACCCATCATAGAAAGTATATATTTCATGATTCATAATCTAGACGTATTCCATACATTACACATAGAAATTCAATGCTACATCAAATATTATTTACATCCTTTCCATATTTCACTTTTGCACCACCTTAATTATTTCCACAAAAACCCTCATTTATAGTGCACAACATTTGTCATCAGTTAGGCATGTTCCAATTTTCGTCGAAATCATTTTTTTTATCATTTCAAAGTCAAAAATTTTACTATTCTACAAAATCATTCGTAGACTGTCAAAAAAAAATTGGGAATTTCAAACATCTTTTATAGACTTTTTCTTAAAATCGTGTTTGAAATTTCATGAACACGTATATGAAAATAATTTTGAAGAAATTCATATCAAATTTGTTGTTTTCTTGTTAGATATATTAATTTTGACATTTTTTGTTATTATTAATTTGATTTTAAAACACTACATGTTTGAATATTTTAAAATATTTTTTGCATGTTTTCAAATATACAATATAATTATTGTTATAAAATTTATATTCCATACATTACACATGGAAATTCAATGCTTCAACAAATATTATTTACATTCTTTCCACATTTCACTTTGAACATCTTTTATAGACTTCCTCTTAAAATCGTGTTTGAAATTCCATGGACACGTATATGAAAAGGATTTCAATGAAATTTATATAAAATTTGTTGTTTTCATGCTAGATATATTAATTTCAATATTTTTCATTATTATTGATTTGATTTTAAAACACTACATGTTTGAATATTTCAAAATATTTTTTGCAGATTATCACATATACATTATAATTTTTGTTATTCAATTTGAATTCCATACAATACAAATTTTTCGCTTCAATCAAATAGCCGTTGATAAATTATGGTAAATCTGCTCCGAAAAAATTTATCGAGTCGAAACTCACTTGAATTTAAAAAAGCTTGAATAAACAATTTCAATTAGAAATCATTTAAATGGAAAATGATTTTAATGTTACCTCTATATTAAATAAATAAACCAGTGTCCATTTTTTCATAGCTGCATCCATAACTTTAATAGTAAATTTATTAGACAGTATGGAAAATCTGCTTCAAAGACAGTCTTTTAAATTTAATAGATAAATTTCTATCAATACCTCAGCTGAAAACTTTATTTTAGAATGACACTGTTTTATTTTACAAATTTTTAGTATTTCGTAATAATCACTTTCCGGTAATTCAAATTCTAAAGTCATAGAAATTCATTGTTTTTGAAAGATATCACTTTAGATTTCTAGAATGCAATTTCCTGAAATATTGCAGTTATTTTAATAAATTTTTCATGAAAAAAATTCTTCATAAATTTCTAGTACATCAAAGATTTTGCTTTTTTTTAAAAATGGCTGTAACAAGATTTAGAGAATTTCATGGTTTTTTCTTAGATTTTTACATAAATATCTATAATACAATCACATAGGATTCGAGCTTAAAAAATTTTGAGGAATTCGATAGAATAGTGGAAAATCTTATCGACTTAGATTTTCAGCATTTTCAGAACTTTTCGTATGTTGAAGTATATTCATAAAATGTAGTTCTATTTTTAGTATTTCTGCAGGTTTTGAGTATTTTTATAGATTTCCGTATACATTTCTGGAATTTAGTGCTCCAAGGTTCAAAGTTTGTTAAATTTTTCGTATGTTGAAGTATTTAAAAAATGTAGTTGTATTTTTAGTATTTCTGCAGGTTTTAAGTATTTTCATAGATTACTGTATAAATATTTGGAATTTACTGCTCCAAGGTTCAAATTTTGTTCAATTTTTCGTATTCTAATATATTTTTAGAAAAATAGTATGCTTACAGGTAAATTCATACTTTTTTCAGTATTATTGAAGTTTCATATATTGTTAGTATTTTATATATTTTTAGCATTCTTATTTCCGAGAGAGTAACTAGAAGAAAAATTCGTTTTCTAGTTTGATATTACCAAAAAATGTATAGTATATTTGAAAAATTTTCCACCTTTTTAACCATATTCCGCAATTCATGGTCGAACGCCCGACGCTCCCGCGGATAAAGCCATTCCGGCGCGATTCGACAAAGAGAAAAATGACGAACAATAGGAAAATACTTCGTAATGCAGCTCCTTTTGCCGGAGGGCAATTCGCGTGTGCACACAAATATATGTGCATCGTTTCTCTGTATCCCCGGGAACGTGTCGAGTGCCGGGTTTCCGCTATAAGTATCGCGATACTTTTATCGCCGTATATCTTTCGCATCGGCCGAGAAAACTCGATAACCCCGGAAGTTTGGCGAGGGAGTTATATCGCCCGTATCGGGAATATACTCTTTCCCATGCGAACTCAAAGTATAAAAAAAAATACGTGCAAATGAAGAACACCATCAAAAATTCCTACTGTCATATTCTGTACAATCCATCCCATCGAACTTGAATTCTTCGTGAGTACTTTTTGAAATGAAAGTGTTCAGTTACTCGCGAATAGTAATTGTTTATCGGCACTGGGAGAAGATAAAAGGGTCGATATTTTTCCGGCGGCATTGGGGGAAAAGGAAAAATGCGGGACTCTTGATAGCCTTTTCATCTTGGCGATAAAATCTGTATGAAAGGACGGAAAAAAGCTGGAGAGCTATCGGGCTATATTCGCCCGCTTGAGTGACGTTTCCAAAGCTCTCATCGCGCGTTATCAAAGTGGCGGATAAAGCCGTGCACGCGTCCGGGATCGGGCGCTTCGTTATATCGAGCGGTTACGGCCACACGAGTTGTGTACTACGGATTTTTATTCTCGCGGGCGTCTCTTATCGCGAAATATCGTCTTTTTTTTCTGTCTAAAAATTTCCATTTTTTTATCTCTCAAAACAGGTGGGCAGAGAGGGGTTTTGGAGGTTCAAACCCCTCCCGCAATTCTGATAAAATCAATCAATATTTCATGTGGAAACGAAAAAAGTTACGTCGATAAACTATGAAAATATAAGTTACAAAAAAATGCATGACAACGTTAGCAGTAGGTATTTAGTGATAAGTAAAAATTTTCAAAACGTAAGATTACGTATAAAATATGAATCAGTAAAATTGTTGCAACCCAGTAAATAATTAGAAAAATAAAAATTTACGAAAATTTAAAAGATTTACAAAACTTTGAATCTTGGATAATCGAATTCTAGAAATCCATATGAAATCCATGTACAAGTGTTGAAAATTTCTCGATTCATACAAACTGTAAAAGAATAATGAAATTAGATAAATTCTATGAAAAAACTGTTTTCTGAAAAATCTTGACAAATGCCTCTACGATTTATAAACTTTGGGATTCTAGAGCATCAAATACTAAATATATTATAAATCTGTGAAAAATCTGAAAAATGCAACATAATATTTTGAATATTTCAAAAATACGAAAAAATAATAACGATAAAAAATATTAACAATCTATAGTAATGTGATTTTATCATTAATACCTGAAATTGTTGAGAATAGATCGAAATACACATTTTAAAGCATGGAATTTCTTGAATCTCTGTAGCGATCTACAAAAATAAAAGTAATCCAGAAAAAAACTTGGACATTTCGTATGTTATACTAGAAAAATGTAAAAATTAAGTTTACTACCTTACTAGCTTACTTGTTTACTGGTCTACCAGTTTACAAGTTTACTAGTTTACTTGCGTAATAGTTCACTAATTTGCTTATTTACATTTTAAAGAGTTTACTAGTTGACTAGCTTACTAGTTTACTAATTCATTTTTTAACGAGTTCACTAGTTAACTAGTTGACTAATTGACGTCCCCTCCTTTTGACGTACAACAATATAATACTATAATCATATGTATATAGTAATAGAAGTTATTCTAGAAATTCATATAAAAAACGATGCAAATACATCCAGTTCAATTCATTCAATTTATGCCATTTTAAACATACTTTTGATTGTAGAAATACTAAAAAAATATGAAATTTAGGTGTCGACAATCTTCATAACAGAAACTGTCGTCTAAAAAATCAATTCCAATTCTCAAAATCGTTGAAAGTTTCTATATCAGAGCATCAATTTCTAAAAATTCATTGAGCGATCCATACAAATTTTGGGAATTTGGAAAAATGAAAGAAAATATTACAAAATTTGTTGAATACTATACCATACGAAAATAATATAAATTTAGGATGTACCTTCATCTGTGTAGTTGGAATTCGCTCCAAAATCAATTCAAATATATAAATTTTTACACAAAGTATTAGTAAAAAAAATTGAAATTCCAGTTACTAATTGAAAATCACATCAATCGAATTCCATTATTTACGAACATGAAAAATGTGCAAGTCTGGATTCCAAAAGTTGGATGTATAACTTGTCAATCCCGAAATATAATATATTTCAAAATCGATCTCTTTTAACCATATAGTCGAAGATCAAAAGTCATGAAATTCCGAAGGAAAAACATTTTCAGTAAAACCCTTCACGAAAATTTTTCCAGCCTACCCCCATATTTCGAGAAGATTCTTCGGGCATTTTTTCATGGAAATTCTTGAACCCACTGGGCCTTTAAAATTTGACAGGTATATGTCATCAGGTATGTACCGCAAATATACATATATAGATAAATATATGAATAAATGTATACACAAAATACAATATACATGGACATTGTAACTCGCGCAGAGCAGCGTTAGAGGCACGATATGGGAGAATTGTGGTCGAGAACCCGGGGCTGGTTTACAAGTATAATGAGTTTTGCGCGCCGCATAACATTACATCGTTGCTTGCTCTGGATTTAGATTAACTGTTTACATGAACGCCGGAGGAACCGTGCGCCCGATCGCCACTGACGCCAACTCCGAAAATGCTTCGTCTCCCGAAAATTTGGTTTTGAAAATCTTTCATTATACAAAACGGTTTTGTTGCGATTATGATATGGAGTCACTTGGTTACGATGTTACCAGGGAATTCGAGACAAAAGTTTATATGAAGTGGCAAATTCAGACGTTGAAAGGGTTAGTATTTTATTTATTTTATTACATGGATAATTTCTTTAATAAATTATATGCAAGAATGACTCGCTTCGTAGTGTTGTTTTATGTTGTGAATGAAGAAGTTTGAATTATTTTAACATGTTCCTGTATTTAATATGTCATTTTTTTACGATTTTCTTGAAGAGCTTGGAATGGCAAGGTTGAAAGCTTGAAGAAACAAAAATGACGATAAGGACATATTGAATAAAGGAAAATGATAAAATAATTCAGCCTTCTTTATTTGCAACATTGCCTCCAAGGATTGTTTTTTATTCAACCATCATGATATCTTCGAAAAAGATTAGCAAGCTTGAGCTTGTAGCTGTAAAAATATGTCTTTTTAAATGTGATATAATGTCACTTTTTTAACGTTTTTAAGTGATTTTTTTTTCAGTATGTATGTCAGTTAAGGGATTACCTTGTATGAGTAGACATTTTTTACACACATTGATTTCTGTAATTCGATACTCCAAGATTGAAGGTATTTTCATAGATTTAAGACAAATTTGTATCTGCTATCACTTAAGATGTTTAATATACAGTTCTCCCTTTTGAAGGTTTTTCATAAAATTCCAGAATTTTTACGATTTTTCATATTTAGATGATACTTTTTATTGAATCTCGAAGGATATTCCAATTTTTGGAAATATGAACAGCTATTTTGTAAATGGTCATACAGGTTAACAGAATTCATTCACCTAGAATTCTTAAATAATTAGATTTTTAGTATTCCAATGAATTTTCTGTCAAGAGTGACTCTGAACATAACTGCTATTTTGTAGATTTTCAGTACTTCTAGTACTTATAGTATTTTTTCAGTAATTTTATAGTTGGGACTAATTTCTGGAATTTCCATAGATTTTCATGTAGATATCTAGAATTTTTCACTTCGATGTTCAAAGTTTGAAAGATATTTAGTAATTTATTTGAATGATAAATAGTTATAAGTAGTAATTAATGTAAATAATATTCAGTAATATTATTGTTATTTTGAAAATTGTATTTCTATTTTTCATAGATGTAAATTATTTTTCAGATTTCTGGCTTTTTTTCTTTAATTTTTCAGATGTTTTAGGATCATTAAAATAAAGTAGAATTTTCTAATTCTTCATAGATATCTGCCATTTTTGGAAATTTCAATATATATCCCTCGAGATTAATACTTTCTAATCTAGAATTAAAGGCATTTAAAGTATTTCAGAAAATTTGTAATAAAATAATAATAACTCTGCGATTAATAGTGTTCTACTGATTCCTTGAACCTCTATTACATTCGATGTTTTTTTAAGTTTATAAACTGTACTGAATTTTCTAGAATTTTGATACATTCCTATGCAGGTATTCAGAATTAAGATAGATGCTCCAGAATCGCATGATTTATACATTTTTCTTATTTCCATGAATTCTTGAAAAAATTATATCGGTAAAGAATTTCAGTAGTTCACAGATTCTCATCAATTATTCATTTTCTTTCATATTTTCCAAAATATATGAAATATAATAGTTTTTTCTATTATTTTTCTAGTTTTCTTATATTCTCATGGTTTTCTATGTGAATTTATAGAATTTTATTCTTTGAACATCAAAGTTTTATGCATTATTATTATTCAAAACGAAACTCTAGAAGACAGTATTTTCATGTATTTCTACATTTTTTAATAATTCATTAATTGAAATTTCTTAATTTTCTAACACATCTTGAATTTGAATGAAATTCTCATATTTCCATTAATTTTTGCATGAATTTTCATGACTTTCCGTGAGTTCACATGAAATAATGATTTCAAGTCCTATAATTTTGAATTTAATATCGACGTTCAAAAACAAGGTTATGTCATAAATGGTGAAAAAAGTATATAAACGTTTCAAAATCTACAAATTTGTTAATTTTCAGGTTTTATAGTTTTTTTTTCAATAACTAACACACTGAGATAAATAATGTATCATGCATATTTCTATATTTGATAAAAATCTAGCGATTTCTGTCTTTTTCTTCTTTCCATACATCAAGACTAAAATTCAATATAAATAATTTTCCGTATATGTTAATGACGATATAAATGTCTTCTACAAATGATCTTAATTTTGACATAACCTAGGACATGAGGAAATAAAAATTCGACCAGTGGCAACACGTGTTGCTGTTTGATTTACCAAATGTGACAAATAGCTGGCTTAAGGAGCCGAAAAAAAATTATGTCACCGACAGATTAGCCATATGGAACGTTAATTGTAATTGATGAGCATCGCACAGTTGATAGCTGAATAAATTTTTCTTAAATAAACGCTCGTAGTCGAAATTGGCGGCATTGACAGCTGGTGTGCATCGAGGGCGAACGGAGACTGTAACTCACATCCGGCTTCGCGAAAGACGACAGCAGGAAAAACCTCTCGACACATTCCACTGATTAACAATGTTGCGGAAGAAAGAGATAATTATTTACATAGTTTCTTTCCTTCTGAATCAACAAGTTGTCGCATTTTTCTTTAAATTTCATTGATTAAGAACAATATTATCGTTATCCTTTCTTAAAATGATAAACTGAATTTTGTGACATTTATTCTTTGAGGACGCAAGAAGTTGGCTGCATGTCGATTGTATTGTAAACAAACTAAAAAAAATTGCGAACTCGCTGTGAGAATGGGTAGTGATAAATTAATAAAAAAATAAAATCTCTTTTCACGTCATGGTGCTTGGTTTTTCTTTATTTTGTTATGAAATGTCGAAAAATGACATGTTATTGTTTGTACGTGCATAATGAAAGTTTGAGTCTAATATAGATTTCGCGGTTGTCATTTGATGAAATGTCATCTTTAAAAATTTTTCGTGCTTGAATAAAATACAATATGAAGTGCTTTGAAGAAATAATGATGAATAATCATTGTTGTTTTTTTTGGAAAAACCGAACTTGCATGATTGTTTACTTTTTGAATATTTCAATGTCTTTTTTCCAGTTTGTCGCATAAAAAATTGTCGTTTCAATTTCATTAATTTAAAAATTTACATAAAATTATACGAAAACTGTCTTTTTTTTCAATAATTTTTAAAATTCAATGTTTAAAGTTTGTAATGCAAAACTTAAATTTGGAGAGTATTAAATAAACTTGAATTTCAAAATTTCTTTACTTACATACAAAATAGATTCAAAATTCCATAAATTGTTTGTCAATAAAAATCAATTTCAACTGCTAAATATAATTGCACAAAATAATAATGATAAATAATTTCAAATATTCATATTTTATATTTGTTTTAGAAAATTATCATTTGTTTATTTTTGTACGAAAATTCAATCATAATATATTGAATGATCGAAAATAAGGAATAAGATAGGAATTATTTGTTTTATTTATTAAGTTCATTGACATTGCGATTTTTTATTTTATTTTATTTATTTACTTTCAACGAACAAATCTCTAATTTGTCCACTTCAGTTATCAGTTATTTAATTAGAAATAGTACTACACATCGAATTATTGATAATATAGTATTACATCATTTGATTTATGAATTCCGAATCGTTTTCCTCGATAAAATCAAATAACTTTTCAACAATTTCAAACATCCATTCAATATTCTAATTATAATTACAAATTATTTCATCATTTTTCGATAAAATTTGAGTACGATGACGTATACATATATGTATTAGAAGTGAAAAATTGATACATGCATTAATTAATTTGAAAAAATTCTACATTTATTCTTTGAGAACGCAAGAAGTTGACTGCATGTCGATTGTTTTGTTAAAAAACTGAAAAAAATTGCGAACACGCTGTGAGAATGGGTAGTGATAAATTAATAAAAGAAAAAAATCTCTTTTCACCTCATGATGCTTGGTTTTTCTTTATTTTGTTATTAAATGTCGAAAAATGACATGTTATTGTTTGAGTGTGCATAATGAAATTTTAGGTCTAATATAGATTTCGTGGTCGACATTTAATGAAATGTCATCTTTGAAATTTTTCGTGCTTGAATAAAATACAATATGAAGTGCTTTGAAGAAATAATGATGAATTATCATTGTCGTTTTTCTCGGAAAAACCAAACTTGCATGTTTGTTTACTTTTTGAATTTTTCAAAGTCATGTTCAGCAATACATCTTATTTTTTCAATTTGTCGCATTAAAAATTGTTATTTCAATTTCTTTAATTTAAAAGTTTACATAAAATTACACAAATACTGTCTTTTTCTGTAATAATTTTTGAAAATAAATTTTTAAAGTCTGTGATCAAAAACCTAAATTTAAAGGATATTATCAATAAACTTGAATTTCAAAATTTCTATATTGACATACAAAATCGATTAAAAATTTAATAAATTGTTTTTTAAAAAAATTTTTACTGCTAAACTTAATTGCAAAGAATAATAATAATGAATAATCTCAATTCTTCATATTTTATATTTTTCTTAAAAAGTATTTATTATTTTTTGTATATAATACGAAAATTAAATAATTTAACATTGGGTAATTGTAAATAATAAATTACATAAAAAATATTTTCTTTTTTTATTAAATTCAATGAAGTTGTAATATATGATTTCAATTTGTTTATTTATTTTCAATGACATAATCTCTAATTTGTTCACTTCAGTTATCAGTTATCAAATAAAATTCAATTAGTAATGGTACTATACATCGAATCATTTATAATATAGTATTACATCATTTGAATTATGAATTCCGAATCATTTTCCTCGATAGAATTAAATAATATTTCAAAATTTTCAAACATCAATGCAATATTCCGATTATTATTACAAATTATTTAATTATATTTTGATTGAATTTGAGTACGATGGCGTATGAATAGATGCATTTTTTATCAATTTGAAAAAATTCCACTTTCAGGATATCCTTTCAGAGATGAATTTTGTCTAATAAATTTCCAAATATACGTAAATATTTCTTGAAGGAAATTTCTCACAATATATTAAACGTTGATACTTAATACCCTTGATCAATCATAGCACAGCCATATTATTGGAGAGAATAAAAACTTTACTTCACTTTTTATTGTTCCGAAATTTGTGAATTTATATTTTTCAAAAATTGTTTCAAGTGTAGAAAAAAATTATGTTTAAAATTGACCACTGGAGAATACATATGTGAACAAACCAAAATTTGAATGATTATAACGAGAAAAAAAAAGTATTGAAATTACTACTTAACGAAAAAGTAGCAATTTCTTTTCAAAATATCAATTTTTGTTCATGATCCAAAAGTATCATTGTACTGTCAAAATAACAAAAAGACGTATCTATATAATAAAATATCGAAAAGATATAAAGGGTTTTTTTTTTCATTCATCTCATTCTTATTTCAGGTTTAGGTAAGGTAAAAAATTATTTACGAAGCTTTCCAAGGGAATCGTATCTGTTGCTACACTGTAAAGGTTTGGTAAATTTTCCATGAAAGTATATTGAAGTTTTTAAAGTGTTCACTGAATGGAAATTTTCTCGATCATTGCTCTTGAAATTTTCTACAGGTGATAGAAATTATTCCACAAATCTTGGTAGAATAATGATAATTTTTTTTTATTCTATGAATATTGGAGTAATGCTAAATCATTCTTTCACTATGATTAAGTACGTGCCATATTTATTATCAACGAAACAGCTTTAAAACATCTGATTCAGTTTAAATTTTGTGGAAATAACAATTAATGATTGATCATTAAATATTTATTCAGCTTACAATTTTTGCGAAATCAGTTTCAGAATTTGTAATGCAATTTTCCCATAGTTTAAAGGCAATTATCAGATTTCATTGTATGGTTCGATCGTCAATAAATTTGATGGTGCTTCCAAGCAAATCTACAACCTCTCGAGCAAAACTCAAGCGTGCTCTACGCAGATGACATAAACTCAAATATTCTAATTGTTAGCAGCAACATTTGCTCACTAATCAAACCAGGTTGGCCTGCTCAAAACCGCAACTCAACAGTCAGTCATTTCGAAAATTTATATACTTTTTTTAAATTCTGTCTTAATGATGATTCTTGTATCGCGCGCTAATGTGATCTAGCAAATGTAAAAAGTACAAAGAATTTTCACCATTGATCCCAATTTTTTGAGTATTTAAAGTATTACTATAGAATTTACTAAATTTTCAATAAAAAAAACGTATATAAATATAAAATAGAGCTTCCAAACTTCAACCTACGCTCCTGCTCCAGCCCCTATCAATGTAACACCAATACCGAAATATCTACATCCTTTTTTTACCATTTTCTAGTTTCCGCGATTTCTATTCCGATCACGCTTCAGCAAAACGCGTTATTTATGCTGCATAAGAACATAGAATATTCCGTCATAGATGCGGGCGTTCCGGATAAAAAGGCCGCTCGTTTCGCTAAACTCTCCGTAAATATAAAGCGGGAAAAAATATGTAAACCGTGACCCTGTTTAAAAAGCAATTCATGCGCCGGAATCGAAATCAAAATTCTCGTACGAGCCATTCTTTTTATAATTTATACGTTTATAAATGTATGGCATGTGGCGTGTACACGCGAAGCGTTGACCACACGAAAGATATGTGTGTCTGATAAATATAAATGCACAGCTAAAAAGAGCTCTCGGAGCTTTTTGGTCTTGCATAAATTAAAGTGGGTCAACATCGAGACAATATAATAGGAAAGGACCTCGCGACCCCGATGAACTACGCCCAAGGTCAGGGATGCCCATTATACAGCCATAAATGACGTGATTATACGATACTTTCGCGAAGTTAATTACAATATTCGTCATTATTTAAGCCTTCTAAAACTTTTTGGAATGAGAAGTTTTGAAATATATTTTTATAGGTTGCAAACGTATCATTTGTTTCGTATGAAATTAAAAATGCAGGAAGTAAAAAACTTCTGTATAATAATATTATTTATTCCAATGATTTTTTGATGCAAAAGGCTGTACTTTGTTATTCACGTAGAGAAAGATTAAAAAAGTATTTGGGACTGGAATTATTTTCTTTTAAGGAATACTGTAAATTAATGTAAAACTTGGAATATAATTTTTATATTATCATTTTTTGTTGAACAGTAGGTTGTACGTATTTCTGATTATCAGACATGATAATCATAAAGTCAGTTTGGCTTGCTGCATAGGAATTAGCTCTACTAATCCCTTGTAAATAACATAACTCCGAGCCCTTATCGCTGGCCAATAGCTGTCAGTGTAACAAATGACTTTCCCTTATTTTTTGGCAAGCTAAACCAAATGTTTTATTCATCTAAAGTATGACATTTTAGTACAAATATTGTTGAGAAGTAGAGGAAAACACGAAAAGTGCTACGAAAATCACGTATAAATCTGCTATTGGGTAAAAAACAAACAAAAAATCTAGTTTTTTATGTAATGAGCACAAAACTTTCTGAAACATATAACAATCAGGCAAGTAATTTTAACATCAATATCTTCATTTTCCTGAAAAATTTCGAATTTTCCTACTATCATGGTAGAATACACCATACAAAACAGCTTCTGGTTTTCAGTATCACAAATAGAATGCAGGAATATTCGATAAACGTTCCAGTTTTTCTTTTCTGTACATTGTTCTGATTTTCTTGTTTTGAAATTATTGTTATTTGTGTTTAATTTTTTGAAACGATTCTTCACGAAAGTTATTTAAAATTCATCGGACAATAGATGAAACTAAAGGAACCTATGTAGTAACTAATTTTTGACCGATGAAATTCGATAAAATTCTTGTTAACTCTATAATATTATATTCTAAAATTAAATGTTAAGATTCACAATATTATTTGAAATCTGAAATCGTATCTATAAATAAAATACAAAAGTTAGAAAAAAAATCAGTGATATCAATTTCAATTATTGAATAATAGTTAAAAAATCTGAAACACCATAAAACATGGACTCTTGGAAAATTTAATCCTAGGAATCCATTGAGACATCTATAAATGACAGAAGATCCTTTCAGTCGAAAAAATCCGGAAAAATTACAAAGTATACTGGAATTATAGCAAAATATTTGTAATGTTTTCTGAACATAGATTAAGATATTAGAAACTTATCAACACTTCAAATCATACCGAATGACATTCTAAAATTCCGAAAAACTTTTAAAGAAACCAGAAAATGTCACAACATTATATTGAAATCAAAAAAAATTTTTCGAATCATATGAATAAACAACATAATAAATAACCGAGATATCACGAAATCGGAAATTTCAATCCGAATTTATTTAAGAAAACAAATCGTCTTTGACATTTGATTAAAATTAAATACAAGAGCTAACTTTTAAAAAAATTTTAGAGGATGTATTTACGGGGCCATCGCCAACAATTCTATACAGGTTACGTATTTTTTTGTAACTTTTGAGATCGTACAGTGATATCAGTTCTGAAAAAGATGTGAACTTTATTTTAATTTACATAATTCAAAAATTACTCCCTGTGTAACTGAAGTATGAAAAAAATTTATTTTATGGCCATCCAGTTATTAGAATACGTTTATGAAATTTTGCAGATTACAGATTTTTCAAGTTTTACAACTTTTACTGTACAGAGTAACTTGTTGCATTAGAATAACATTTATTGCAAGACACTCTAGAACTATTAAAGACATACGAACTTCACAAGAACTTTGATTTTACAAAGACCTAATACAAAAAAAAAGTTTTAAAGAATTATTACTTCAAATTTTGTGCCAGATTCCGTAACAATGAAGAAACAAAAAACGTTGTTTACATAGAGATCTTGCAAACAAACAAAAATGTGGTTTTTTTTCGGTACGTTTTTCAGACGAAACACCTGATCTCCAAAGTTTGAAATTTGAAACCCTTTTTTTGGGAGGGGGCGTTTAGTTATTATATAAAATATAAAAATAACATATAAACGTAAAATAAAACGTAACGTGTTTTACATTTGCCGCAGTCTTTAAAATTGTATGTTTTTCGTAATTTTTTCCCTGATGAAACAAATTTTCTTTCAACTTGAGTTTTCGTCAGAAATGAGGAATTTTAATTGCCAGAAACAATTCAAACTAACAATTTTTTTATTTTAAATACAATTTTTTGGAGTACATTACGAGTTTTTTATGTTTCAACATATCTAAGGAGTTGCAGGATTCGAAAACTCCTGACGGCGTCGACTTAACGTCGCAGCAAAATGAATAGCAAACACAGAAAAATTCAACACTTTCCCATATTGTGAGAATAGAAAAATTAACGATAGAGCAAAAACCACTGAATCAAAATGCCCTAAAAGTGAATGGAATCAGTATAAAAATATTCGGATTTTATAAGGATTTGACAAACATGAAGATTACTGTAGTAACAAAAATGTTTAAAACTCCAGAAATCTTAAAAAAAATTGAAAATCGATACCCAATACTTTGAAATGAAGAGACCTGAATTCTCTTAGCTATCCTGGCAATGTATAAAAACATTAGCAATAAAAGGAATACCAAAAATGACTTCTAAATAAAACTCATAATACCAAATATTAAAATGAATAATAATGATAATAATAAGGGCCTCTAAAATACTGCTATTCGATATTGATATTGTTTATTGAAAAACTTACCGAAATAACAAATAGAGTATCGAATTTTGGAAACGTAGGTACATCGTAATTACTTCAATACTACTAGATTATTTATGTTCAAATTCATTGATTCCTCATAAGCATATTGGGATTTCATAAGTATTTACTTTATATGGAAATTTATAATATCGGAATTTCTGCAGAATACTAGATATCGTTTAAAAAACACAAAATCTTAAATGCTACGAAATTCAAATCAGAGCATTGAATTCTAGAAAAATATCAGCAATCCAACAGGATACTAAAAAATACTGCTAATCGTAAATCCAATTCATGATGCAACATTAGTAAAACCACTTGAAAGCTGGAATTCGACATTGATTTTGTTAAAAAACTATAATTTTTAAACTATGTATCATTTTTACATGTATAACCTGTAAATATGTATATAAAGTTTTTTTATTTTGTAGTAATTCCATGTGAAATTCAGAATGACTTTTACCTGAAACGAGTGGAATGATCCTTCCGAATCACTTAGCATCCATAATGATAGCAATATCATCGGTATCTAAATTATTGTTAACCAGAAGCAAGGGAAAGAAAATAGTGACATTTTCTAACTTTAGAATATTTTATGTTGTGTCTATATCCATTAGGGTGGTCGTTAAAATGGGTAAGGTGGAATTTTGATGGTGGCGCCCCCCAGAACGTTTCCAAATAATTCAAAAAAAATCCCCAAATTTTTCAGATTCTTAAAACAACGTTAACCCGTGCCGGTAGAGTCGTCTTTTAACCGATTTAAATAACATGGGATTTTGTCTTGAAGACAGTCTATAATTTTTCACGGATACACAAATCGCTTTAAAAATCGGTTTGACATGGCAAGTTATTTTCGATAGTTATAAAAAACTGCAAAAAAATTGGCAGCTGTCTAAAACAATCGTATGTCTGTTGTTTACAAGATTTTAAGAATCTATGTGATGTATACCTACATGAAATATCATTCTATACGTTCGAGAGTATTTTTTATCGTTATATAAGTAGAATTGGTCACATTGCTACAGTTTCAAAAATGTGCATCACAATTTTAATAACGAAATTCGATAGATAAACAAATTTCTGAAAAGCTACTGCTTAAAATGAGTTTCTTGCTAGATAAATGACACTTATTGGAATGAATTATCTTGTCTTAAACTATACTATCAATAGTAATGGTCATAACAATAACAATAATAAAAGTAGTAATAATAATGATAATAATAAGAATAGGAAAAATAAGATTGAATACATTTTCAAGTCAAGGGAAAAAGCTGGTTATCCTAATGATACCTTATTTGCTTTTCGACATGATCGTGAACTATTTTTATAAGGATAATCTGAAAATGGATAAGAATAACATCAATAAAAATAATAATAACCTAAATAAGGAATATTATTCAAGATAGACGAATGTTTCTGTGATTTCGTTTGCAATGTTTGATGCACTCAAGTACGAGTTTTGAATAATTTGTAATTACAAAACAACTTTCGAGAATTTATGGATAAGGTCAATGCCTGTTGTCGAACAAATCTAGCCATTTTTGCGAAAACTGCAAACTTTTATGGAAATTCTGCTTCTTTGTGAAATTGTTGATATTGTTCAGTGACTGATGGATCCTAAAAAAATTGAAAAATATGATCTTCTTATTATTCAATATTTAGCAATAAATTTGATAACTTGGTATTGATGTCTTAAAGTTAACTGTATTGCATGTTGTGTTATAATAAAAATATTTCTCTATTAGTGCATTAGATTGTTCGCATGATTATTATTCCTATTTCTATTATTATCATTATTATTATTTTTATTATTATTGCTACTACTTTTATTATTATTATCGTTATGACCATCACTATCGATAGTATGGTTTAATACAAGATAATTAATCCCAATAAGTGTCATTTATCTAGTTAGAAACTCATTTTAAGCAGTAGCTTTTCAGAAATTTGTTTATCTATCGAATTTCGTTATTAAAATTGTGATGCACATTTTTGAAACTGTAGCAATGTGACCAATTCTACTTGTATAACGATAAAAAATACTCACGAACGTATAGAATTATATTTCATGAAGGTATACATCACATAGATTCTTGAAATCTTGTAAAATTCTTTGTTTCATTGAAAAAAGCCGAAATTTCCATGATTTTTGGTTTTTTGGCTTCGAACCAACAGACATATGATTGTTTCAGACAGCTGCCAATTTTTTCGCAGTTTGTTAAAACTATCGACAATAACTTGCCGTGTCAAACCGATTTTTAAAGCGATTCGTGTATCCGTGAAAAATTGTAGACCGCCTTCAAGACAATATCCCATGTTATTTCAATGGGTTAAAAGACGACTCTACCGGCACCGGTTGACGTCGTTTTAAGAATCTGAAAAATTCGGGGATTTTTTTTGAATTATTTGGAAACGTTCTGGGGGGCGCCACCATCAAAATTCCACTCAACCCATTTTAACGACTACCCTAATATCCATTTAATTTACGATTCTTCAAAAATCTCGAAATATTTTGCAAATATTTTTCACAATCAACCTTCCCATGACATCAGTCACCTTGCGAGTGTGAAATTCGAGGGGAATAAGCACATCGTGGAGTCAATTAGGGTCCGAGAAATGCATAGTTATGGAAGGATCAGGCCGATAATGTAATCACAAAAATGGCACGTGTCAGGATGATAAATCTCCCAGAGGAATAACCGGGCTCGTTCTGTTTCGGGGTGCGCGGAAATGTCGCATCAAAGTGCTGTCATAACAGGGGCATATCGCCACGTGCGCAACCCCCAACTTTCGCACCCTCGTAACTTCCCTCTCTGTTCTCTTTCTGTATTTTCCCTGGCCTCGCACGCCACTCTGAAACACAGTGGCGTAAAAAGGGATGCATAGAAAGTGAGTAGAACATCAACATTACGATTCGAAGAATTTTTGTCTGAATTAGGTTTAGAATTCCTTCTAAAAAACCGAAATAATTGATATTCACTGGAATATTCGCTGAAAAATCAATTACCTGGTATTTTCACCAATCCCATTTCATACAATTTCGCCTCCAAACATTCAAAAATTGTATCTCTTTTGTCGCCCCTGTTTTCGACGCCCTTGTCTGAAGCACTCTCATCGACAATGGGACTCGAAGACCTGGTGTTAAAAGGGCGCCGATTTATGTATGGATTCCCCATTGTCCCGTGTTTGCCCAGGGCGCGATTATGACGCCGTCTAGGACGAGTTTATGTCGAACGAGCAAACAAATTAAGCAAGCAACTCGTATTTTATTGAATAAATTATTATGAAGAGCGGACGATTCAGAGAGGCAGGCGGCTCGACGGGAGCGGAAATCCGAGATTCCGAAATTAAGGACTTTTCTCGAAGGGGAGCCTCTCGCAAGCTGGGTTATGACAGCTCGCCCTGCAACCCTGGCGCGTGCTCCTCGTATATCAATATACACCCTCGTTTCCGTTATTATTGTCGGCGTAGTTTTTCTTTCGATATGTTTCCATTCCGTTCAGGAAGCTAAGCGAACGTTTCCTGAACGGAAAGAAGTCGAGCGCGTGCCGCGCCCCGAATTAAGACGTCGTTTTTGCGACGAGCCGCGAGATTTACGGTTCAGGGATTAGAGTTGGGACGAGTTTTTGTGATGGAACATGGGGAAATCTTTTTGGATATGTTTTATTATCATGCAGTTTTGAAGCTGATTGATTTTAATTCTTTTTTATATACAACCTTTGGAGCCAGATGGTCAAGGAAATGATAAAAAACGGTCAAATTTTCTTTTCCTCGTAATTTTTGGTCTGTTTTACATTATTTTTCATAGTTTGTTTTCAAAACTGAAAAGAAACTGTTGATGTCATAGAAGCCCTTCATCTGGACAGTTGAAGGATGTTGTAGAAAAATTTAGAAACTGAGATATTATGATTTTTTATCTAACTGTTAGAGTTTTTTACAATTTTCTTAAGTAGATTATCTTCCTCGTGAGGGCTGTTAGAACAGTATAATATGGAAAGAAAAAAAAATTTATTCTTAATATTTCACTGGCAATCAATTGTTAAATGGAATAATAGAATGCAATCCGACTATAAATATGAGAAAATTGAAACTAGTTAAAATTTTTTTCTCTAACACAAGTTGTTTTACAATATATTCTGTCCGTAAATCAACGAAAATTGAGATTTGAACAATATACTTTGAGAAACCCAAAAAATTTTTTTGAATTAATGATATATGTTTCCTAAGAAAATAAACACCAAATTTACGAACCGAATACATTTCCAAAGTGGACAAAATAATTACACATTTTTTTTCCTGAGTACAAAAACAATTTTTGAACAACTAATTATATTCTTTTAACACAATTAAAACATTATTTCAATGGGACAGTATACTTTTAATACCAAACTGCAGAAAACTAAAATTCGAGGAATGATTAACATTATAAAAAAATGTTTTTTACCATCTGAATAGTTTACCTGTCACATTAAAATAATTGATCTAGAGGAAAACTAAGAACTAAAATTATTTAAGAGTAGTTATTTGGAACGCCACAATAATGATCTTGTCAACAAGTTATTTCCCTTGTATCAGCAAAATAAATTATTTTCTACCAACATCATTCTTTTTAAAAAGCAACGAGGAATTAAGAATACACTGTCAAAAAAAATTTGAAATTTCAAACATCTTTTATAGACTTTCTCTTCAAATCGTGTTTGAAATTCCATGGACACGTGCATGAAAAGGATTTCAAAGAAATTCATATAAAATTCATTGTTTTCATATTAGATATAATACTTTCAATATTTTTTATTATTACTGATTGTATTTTAAAACACCACATGTTTGAATATTTTAAAATATTTTTTGCATATTATCGAAAATGCAATATAATTTTTTTTATTCAATTTACATACCATACAATATGCATTTTTTGTTTCAATTGAATAACTGTTCAAAATTAGAGAAAATCTGCTCCAAAAAAACTTATTATGTTGAAATCCACTTTGATTTAAAGATGTTTGAATAAAAAAGGTAAAATGATTATAATATCTACTTTATAATAAATAAACACTTAGATTTCATAGAAGGTTTATAATTTTCGTGGACAGTGTCTATTTTTTTTATAGTTGCATCCATAACTTTAATGGAAAATTTAATAGACAGTATGGGAAATCTGCTTCAACGACAATCTCTTAAATTCAATAGAGAAATTTCTGAGAGTGTAGTTTGAAAAATTTCTTCATCTCTATAAAAAATGTTTTTCTACAAATGCCTTCCCCAATGAACTAGAGGTCGCATTTTTAACACGTTTGAATGAGTAAAATTTTTACTAATTTAATAAGTAATCGATCTGCTAGTTAATTAGTGGAATTCCACAAGTTGACCAAGAAAAAAAGTTTGATCCTAATAAATATAATTATTATTTGTAACTAGATGTGAAAAAAAGTTCATGTAAAAAACATTGATAAAAGCTTGATGCTTCAAGAAATAAATATTTCAACAAATGTCTTAGTATGTCTATCATTATTATATGATATCTTACTGTAGAACAATAATGAATTAAAAGCATTCGAATGCTATTTAGAAGATAAATAATTGCAGTGGTTAGTATTTATTATTATTAACAGTGACTAATTTTGTGGCTTCCCGTCATAACAGACAAAATCACACATGCCATAACGTTTTATATGTTATCAGAATATCATGTAAAATGAGCCTTATAGCAGAAGTGACTTTATCTGTTATTCCGGGAAGCCACAGATTAACTAAAGTGTAAGTAAAAATCGACTTTTTCATTAGTTGAACTATACTTATCTTTTAGTCATAATGCATGAATAAGACTAGTCAAAACCTACTTACTGTAGTAGTGGATTTCTACTATACCTTTTTCTTTAGTCGAATATTACTAATTTCATCAGTGAGCTATATCACTAATTCAATTTGTAGATTTTTAGTGCAACTTCAGTTATCCCTTTTCAATTTCCTAATTAATGAAATTCTACTATTAATAAGAAGTTTTTTACTAATTCAAACTGAGATAGTGAATTTCGTTAAAATCGACAATATGGCAGTTGTTGACATATCAAAGTTTTGATTTATTGATTTTTCTGAATTAATTATCATTCTCACACTATCTGTATAAAAAAATTTTTTTCCATTGATTTTTCAATCATTATAGCAAAAATTTGCTACTTTTGAATGATTTTCACTTTTATACTGAAGTTTTAATCCAGAAAATTTATTTGATGAAAAAATTATATACTAAAATCTCCGGAGGTGGACAAATATTTTGAAATACAACTAAAGTCGATTTCGAGATAAGATTCTCGTCTATTCTTGCATTGTTTTTTAATAAATAGAACTCTCAGTGACCACTGAGAAAAAACAGTCATATTTTATTTAAATCGTCATTACCCGGAGGTCCAAAATATAGAGCATGAAGTGATTCTCCGGTATCTCACCGAGAGGCAAAGAAGAGGAGAGGCAAAGGCGAGACTGGATTGCCTTTAATCCGGCGAGATTTAATACAGGCGACAAATTTTCGGGCCGACTAATTGAATAGCGCGCAAGATTGGCGCTGCGGAGATTATTGTATGCCGGTTTAACGGCCGGGATTCGACATTATATCGCCGAGTCTTGTCTTGAGGCCGTATTCCCTCCCTTCGTTCTTCAATTTCATCCCCAATGCCCCTGAGACCCTCGCAAAATCGGATACTCATCGTGTCATCCATTCAAATCGAGCCCCGTGTTTGTGGATCCTCCGCCTTAATCGCCGGATTAAAATTTCACGCCGTCTCGATAATTTCTTTTTTATGTACAACGGGAAGACTGCGTGAATTTGAGGACTTGGGGAAAATTACTTTCTTTTTTTAGACATTTATTTCTTTCGTTTTGACTTTGAACTGGCAGAAGATGTGGGTATTGTGGCTGAAAAATTTTGCATGGGTAAAATATCCAAAAATAAAAATGCGGAAATGCATAGATTTGAAAATCGCAGTTTGATCGACTTGTTGAACTTTACAGAACCCACAGGATTCAAATAAATTGTCAATCATGTTATATTTCAAGAAAAACCTTTTTTGATTATGAAAGTTTCGAAGATTACACGCAGATCCCGTAGTTATATACAGCATATTCGAAAATTTCAATGATCTACAAAATTAAAGTGCATTTTATGAAATACTAAGTAAATTTATAATTTTTTTTTATCATTGTCAACCTTTGAAAGTGCAGACGTTTTCTGTTTTAAAAAAAATTCTCAACTTCGAAAGTAATCGACTCTTCAATTTTCAGCAATCTATAAAAATTTGCCTAGCTCATGAAAGATTTTCTCAATTTTCGAGTACTTTCTAAGTATTCCCAATTTTTCTTAAAAACAGAGTTTCATAATACATATGTTTAGGATATATGATAAATTTACAAAATTTTATAAATTAACATATTCTGAAAAGCTGCAGAATTTTAATTTTTCTAGAATTGTTAACACTTCACAATTCCTAATGTGTTATGATTTTCCGAAATTTTCAAAATTTTCGACATTACACCAACTACATATCAAAAAATTCCACAATTTGACGAAAATTTGTGGACCTCGTGAAGATATCTTGAATTTTTTCATAACTTATAAAATTTTATAGATTTTTTTAAAAAAAAGTAAAAAACTCTATCATCCATGTTTGAAAAGATTCATAAAAATGTATACTGATGAGCTCGATCTACAAAATTCATCGAAATTTCATGAAATTCCATCGATTTCTTAAATTTTTTCGAATTATTAACATTTTTAAGAATTTTAAATGTTTTCCGATTTTTAAAAAAGTCAAAATTTTGAACCTGATGCATGCTTTCAAATTTTCATATTTTATAAAAATTGTCCTACTTATCGATATTTTTTTTAGTTCTTGTATGCTTTTCAAGTACTGCGAATTTTCATTAAAAAATTCAAAAAAATATATTCATGCACACCCAATTTCGTCGAAATACGAATAATAATGAACATAGTTTTTAAAATGATGGATGTCATCCTAAATTCTATAAAATTTTAATTTTTCTAGAACAATTGAGTTTTTCGAATTTTTGACGTGTTATGATTTTCCTCAATTTCCAATATTTCTAATTATATGAAACAAACTACCCTAAAGTTCCAAAATTTTATGAAATTTGTGAAACTTGTCAAATTTTTTAGTAATTTTTGAAGTATCCTAGATTTTTGTTAAAAATAAAAAAAATATCACTATGCGTATTTTGAATAAATAGAATTAGAAACAATTTAGGAAATTATAAACATTTTCTGGTATGCTACAGCAATTTGAGTTTATTAGATTTATTGACAATTGACACTTACTATTAACTCTAATGGGTACTGATTTTTTAAAATAAGCGAGTGTCTAACATGGTACTAGCAACTGAAATTTCCCAAATTTCATTCAATTTCGTGCAACTCACAAAAATTCCTTTTGTTTTATAAATACTTTTCAAGTATTCAAAATTTTCGTTAAAAATTATTGCGCATATGCAGAAAAAAGATGATTATAAAATAATTAATTTACATTTTCTAATATTTCACGAATATTCCGGTTTCGAAGATTACTGACAATATGTAAAATTTTCGATGTTTTAAAATTTCAAACTTACATGAGACTTCTAAAAAATATGATCATAATATACAGCATAGTCCAATTCAAAGGAATTTTCGTAACTTTTAAATGTTTCTTAAGTTTCTCAGTGTTTTATTTTAAAGTTTAAGAACATAATTACGCGTATTTCGACAAATCACAACAATAACCCCGCCCCCCTTCAAAAAAAAAATTAAGTCATTTACAACTAACCCGGAAAAATCGCGTTTCGCCGCCTACGAGTTTGAATATATAATTTGATTATAATATTTTTTTGGTTTAGAGAAATGGGGTTTACGGAAAATTTCTTAAAGTACATATTTTAAATGACAAAATTTTATTCTAATACCAATATGTAAACATTAAATAATTTCCACTCTCAAGATCGACATATTGATATTGTTTACATAACTGTCGAAAAAAAAAGATAAATTCTGCAGTCTCATAACTATATGAAAATTTCTATCACACATAAAAATCCCTACTCCTATATAACTTTTCCACTGAAAACTCTCAACCTCTGACAAGATCTTCCCATTTTTTTCGTACTACACGACTAACTAATCAAGGAACTGTAATAGCACATGTAATTGCGCTTCAAGTATCTGTCGAACAAGCTAAAATCGCATCGATCGAAATGAATAATCGTCGAATGGGGCGTCGGTCTATGATAGGCAGAAAATTTGTCACTTGGCTAACTGCGTGAAACGATATCCGTAGCCGGCATCTGTGTCAATAAGGCGAATGCTCCGGGGAGCCGGCGCTTCGGGAAAATTCGTGTCCAATCACGGACTTTATTTGGTTAATAAAACGGTTATACCGCCCTCCATAATTCGGCCCGAAGTGCGTCCGGCTGTTGGAGGCCTGTTCGCAAGCTCGCCCTTCGATCCACTCCACACAGTTGCCATTACAACGCGTTCAAACACACCCACACGCGCTTATGCTGGGCATACTTCATCACCAAACTCGCCAAAGCGGAGGCGCTCGACCAAAAATGTAATTTACATCCCTTTATGTCGCGAAATTGAAATATTTGGGAATTAATTCGCGCCACGGGATCGCCCTGCAGCGACGCCTGATGAGCATCCCTTCCAGAACTTTTTTTCGTTTGTTACTGGTAACTGTAAAACACAGGGTTTGTTACAACTTTCAGAAAGGATGAGTCGACTCTATTTTTTTAAAATAGTTTCGTGCAGGCAGTAGGAAAAGGGTGGTTTTAGGGCTTAAAATCCCTCCCGGAATTCTGATAAAATCAATCAATATTTCATGTAAGAATGCTACAAAAAAAAACATGAAAACGATAGCAGTAATCATTTATTAAAAATGGAAAAATTATTAAAACATAGAACATATGAATAAGAAAAATCGGTGCAACCCAGTGAATAATCAAGAAAAATAAAAATCTACGGAAATGCAAAAAAATTTACAAAACTTTGAATCGATGCATGATCAATAAATCCTTTGGCTCATTCAAAAAACTTGTAGCGTAATTACTACAATTTCTTAGATTATCAAATTCTAGTAATCTATGTGATATTTATGTAAAAGTATTGAAAATTTTTCGATTTATATAAACTTTAGAAGAATAATGAAATGAATTGAATTATATAAAAAAAATGTTTTTTGAAAAATCTCGACAAACGCCTCTACGATCTATAAATTTCGGGATTCTAGAACATCCAATTCTAAATAAAGTATCGATTTATAAAAATTTTACAAAATGCAACATTACTTTATAAATATTTGAAAATTGCGAAAATAGAATAACGAATAAAACATGAAAAATCTTTATACATGTTATTTTATCATTTATTTTTGAATTTACTGAGAATAGATCAAAATTCGCATTATGAAGCGTCAAGTTTTTTAAATCTCTGTAGCAATCCGCAAAAATATAAGTAATCCAATAAAATACTGAGAAATCCTCCAGAGTTTAGAATGTTATACTAGAAAAATGTGAAAAATAAGTTTATTAGCTTACTAGCTTACTAGTTTACTAGTTTACTAGTTTACTAGCTCACTAGTTTATAAGGTTACTAGTTTACTAGCTTACCAGTTTACTAGTTTACCAGTTTACTAGTTAACGAGTTACTAGTTTACTAGCTTACTAGTTTACTAGTTTACTAGATTACTAGTTTACTAGCTTACTTGTTTTTTATTTAACTAGCCTACTAGTTTATCAGCTTGCTAGTTTTCCAGTTTACTATTTCAACTTTGGCAAGTTTACTAGTTTCCTGATACACCAATTTACTAGTTAACAAGTTTGCTAGATCACTTTTTTTCTTTTTCACTTGTTTACTGTTTTACTATTTTACAATTTCGGTAGTTTAGTAGTTTACTAGTTTGCTAATTAACTCTCTTTCTAGCTTACTAGTTTACTAGCTTACAAGTTTACTTGCTTGCCAGTTTACTAGTTTACTAGTTTACGAGCTCCCTAGTTTACTAGAAATCTTTCAATACATGAAAATTGTGAAGATATATTTTTATCAGAAATTTATAAACTTTTCTGTCCTGGAGCATACTAATAATATAACACTATAATTATACATATTTCAGAAATCATTCTTGAAATTCATATAGAAAACAAAATAATACATCTAACTCAATTTATACCATTCATACGATTAAACATACTTTTAATTGTAGAACTACTAAGTAAATATGAAATAATAGTATTGAAAATGTTCATAAAAGAAACTGTTGTCTGAAAAAACAATTTTAATTTCCAAATTCGCTGAAAGTCACAATACTATAACATCAATTTCTCCGGTTTCATTGAGCGATTCATAGATATGTTAGAAATATATAAAAATACCAGGAAATACTACAAAATTTTATTAATAATATACTTTGAGAAAAAAGTATGAATTGATTATGTACCCTTTATCTTTGTGGTCAAAATTTTGTCAAAAATCAATTTAAAAATACAAATTTTTATGAAGTTTCATTCCAGAGCGTCGTATTTAAGAAAGCTCTATAGAAAGGCATAAAATTATAGCTATGTATTAGATAATCCTTAAAGTAGTATAAATACAAAAAGTATTCGTCAAAAAAATTGGAAACTCAGTTACTAATTGAAAACTACAAAAATCAAATTTGATTTTTTACGAACATGAAAAATGTGCAACTCTGGATTCCGAAAGTTGTATAGCTTTTAAATTCCAAAATGTATTATATTTCAAAATCGCTCTCTTTTAACCATATTGTCAAAAATTACAAATCATGAAATTTCGAAGGAAAAATATTTTCAGAAAAACGCCTCCCGAAAAATTTTCATGCTTACGCCCCTAGTTTCATAATTTTTATCAATTTGCGGAATGAAAAGAGTTTCGAAGAGTTTTTATTGGTGTGTTGAGGAAAACGAGTCTAAAATGTTTAGAAAATTCATTATTAATATTTTTGTTACACTGCTTCCTGACTATTGAGTGAGCCTCAACTTTCATATTTATGCTACTTTCAGAATACATAGAAATAATTTTCGAACAATGGCAAAAGATTGTTTTTATGACAAATCTAAAGAGTTGTACGTCCACAAGAATTTATACTTCAGTTTTTAAATTGTAAGAATCTTTTCTGCACACGGATTCAAGTTCAACTTTTTTGCAAGATAACAAAACTGATGTAGAACAAGCATATATGTACGCATAAAAAGGAAAATAACCAGAAATAACTCAGGCACGCGCGGATGTTTGGTTTATTTAAGACACCATGCGTGCATGGAAAAGCCACAGGCGAAGAAGCTTGCCAACTGTGAGGAAACGGATGTCGCTCATAATTAATAAATAAGATTATCACCCTTTTTTTAAAACAATCACTTATTTTACAACTGCAACAATTGTCTATATTATTCCTAATACAATGAACTTCAATTTAATCAAACAAGTTGGAATGGCTAACAAATATTCATGATTATTAGGTTACACCTAATTTATTGTTCCGATGAAGATTGATTGTGATAGAAAATTAATATAAAAAAAGATTGCTACTCCGAAAAGATAATCTAACAAAAATTTTTTAAAAAAGATATTATTTCAATATTCAACAATTTGTAGTCTTAAAACCTGCTTCTTCCACTAAATTAACAACTTTCAAAAATATTCATTTTCAAAAACATTTTCTATTGATTTTGAATATAAACTCGATTCAAAGAACAAAAAATTTTGACACCTGACTAAGACGTTATTATTTAAAATTAGAAATCCAAACTCGACTAATTTTTTTCAGCAGATGGAACAAAACGTATTTATTATTTGCTGCTAACATTTGAAAAAATTCCTTGGATGTTTCGAAATTCTACATGTGGGAACAAAATTCAACACAACAAAAAACCAGAAACGTCGTTAATATTCTAAAAAAGAAACGAGGCATCAGACAACGTGTAATTTTATATCTCCGCTGAGTAATAACAAAGTAAAACGAGATTCCCGCGATTCTCGTGGCCGAGGATCGATAGTGCTTTTGCTCTGAGACAAATTGGTTTTCAAAAAAGGGGGAATTGAAAGAGGATTTCTGAGTAATTAAAGATGAATATCGTATAGTATCTGAAAATTTCACGATTCAATATACGAATATAGGAGAATGTTTATAGTTCACTAGTGTCATGTCTTCTAAGAATTTAAATTATAATTTGATTTTTTGATGATTTATCTGGATTCATCAAGCCTTTGAAGGTCATTTTCTACCTACAGAATCCTTATCACTTTTTTTTTCTTTTACACTTTCAATTTCAATCAATACGTTTTCTATATTTAAATAGTTTGCTTGTCTTTTCCGATTTTCATCAATAATTTTTTTTGCATCGACAACTTTTCAAATATATAAAATGAATTACCGACTTTTTAATATATGCTTATAACTTTTATGCTTGATAAATACTTATTGTTTCTTCCAATTGATGATCCAATTAATTATTATTATTCGTTTCTAGAAAATAAGAAGTAAATTGCGATATTATGTATTTCTGTGTTTTCTTATTATTGCTTCTAATTCCTTTTTTAATTCCGGTACAAACGAAAAGCTGTTGATAAATTAGGGAAAATCTGCTCCAAAAAATTGTATTATGTCGAAATCGACATGAATTGAAAAGTTTGAATACACATTTTCAATGAGAAATCATTTGAAGGAAAAATGATTTTATAGTCTGCTGTATATTCGATTTCATACTAGGTTTGTAATTTTCGTAGAGAGTGTCTATTTTTTCATAGTTGCGTCCATAAATTTAATAGAAAATGCAATAAATAGTATGGGAAATCTGCTTCAAAGACAGTCTCTTAAATTTAATAGAGAAATTTCTGAGAGCGCATCATTCTTTAGAATTTGTATTTTCCTTTTTAATCCTCATAACTTTTACTAGTATTATTCAAAATCCTCACATCAATAATGTTTAATTTTTACAAATATATTCCTGCAAGTATAGTCTCGTAATACACAAAAACCAAGTCTTCATAAACTTTTGCACAGCAGTAACGACAAATTTTACGTATGAAACTTTCCAGGCTTCCGCGAGCGAAATGCCTTTCACGGGAACGCTTTCCCGGAGTGATTCGAACTGATTACATTATCGTGTGCACACGTAATTTGCGCAGGGCTGGTATGTTCTGTAATCGTTAAAATCCATTTCCCGTCCGCAGAGGGCGCGGGGCGAAGTCCCGGGTCTCGGTAAAAGGAGTCGTCGTCTTTGCCGAACGCTATCTAGAAGCTGCGTGATCACTCGGATTAAATTCTACAATTCCATTTTCGAACAAGAGCGCGGAAAACTTTTCATGCGTGCACGGAATTACGGCGTCATTACGAAATCTATGCATACTGATCGGAACGCACTTTTTTTTCTTCTCCCCAGGTTTCCTATTCTCGAGCCTAATTTCAATTTTTCTCCTTCTTTGTTGTTCATTTTCCCGTTTCTTTCAAGTGTAAATATAACTACATTACTAGATGTTGTAAAATGATTTGATGCTTTTATGAAACAAAATAGATACTCCTAAAATGTCCAAATTCATAAGTTTGTGCCTTCAATAAATACACCCATGTCTAATCTTCCGCTTTTCTCAAATTTCCGAATTGTGGAGCTCAAAATTCGTCAACTCTTAAACAACTTTTTTCGAGTTTGGCCACAACCGAATATAAAAAATCTGCCATGTGGAAAAAAAAATTCTCGATTCGAAACGTGCATTAAACTGCATCGAAGGAAACGTCGAGTGTTGTACAAAGTGCGAAATGGTCGATGTTAAAGTCGAATCGCGCATCGACGAACGCGCCTCATGATTCGTCTGCCACAAGGGTCATAACGAAGCCATAATCATATACTTTCAGGGACAATAATCGTTTTACGAGAGACCCGGCCGTATCAAAACCGCTTTCAACTCGGATGGTGCCCTTACGTTTTCGCCTTATTCGCGCAACTTCATTGCGAATCGAGGCACTTTTACGTGCCTTGCATTCATTTATACACTTTCTCAATGGTTGAGAAGAAAGAAAATGTGTAAAGAAAAATTTTAAGATCATGCAATGCTAAATTATTTGGAGCTTTATTGAATTTTATAAAGTTCATTACGTTTGCCATTATGTAGAGTGAAAACAACTATTCATTTTAGTAACTTCTAAACACTGAAAATTTTATGCAATATTTTTCTATATTGCTATGCCATGAAAAATTGATATTATCATGTATTGTATCATATTATCATCTTTTTTTAAAATATATGAAGACTTAGTACATCACACTGTAAAAAAAATACAGTAATTTCCTTTGTTATTAAAAATATATAATTTCACTTTTTTCTGACTGGTATATTCCAGCTCAGTATACATAGTAAAAATATTCAACGTTATTTTCTGGAAACAGTTTACATATTTTACACTAAAAATTTCTCTTTTTCCTTGGAGAAATAAAATTTTGGAAATTCACAATTAACGTGAAATGAATTGTTCTGTTTCAAAAACAAATTACTGCACGTTAACTGAAAATTTTTTAATAACTATTACATAGAGAAAATAATTTTTTTCAGTGTTAGGTACGTAAAAGTACAATAGACTGATGTAAGAAAGTTGAATAAAATTTTTTATAGTATCCTCAGTTAGAATATTCCAATTTGCTAAAAGTATTATTTATATATAGTAGGTATAAGGCTGTCATTTATTTTGATAATGTTGTAATTTTTCCATTACGGGCCTTCAAATCAATCAAGATACAAAATCAAAATTTTTTGTTGAGTTTGATGCAAATCTAACATAAATTAAGTCCAATTTTTCATACGTTTTACTCAAATATTCATAACTGCTGCAAAACTTATGATTTATGCTCGAAACTTGGCAAAGTTCAAGAAAGTAAAGTTACATTGAAAACCAAATTTTTCTCGCTTTTCATATAGTTATATAATTAGTAATATTATTATAGTCAGACGTTTTATATAGTTTCACGTATTTTTAAATTTATTCTTTTCACATATTCGAAACTTCTGAAAAACTTATGACAGACTTTTGAAGTTTGGCAGAATATGAGTCGTTCATGTAACGTTGAGAACCAAACTTTAGATTTTTCCATTCCTGTTATTTAGATATATATCACAATCACTCAAACAGTACATGCTTACCTTGATTTCATGTATTCATTAATTTGTTTTCTTTACATATTTGTAAGTTGTAACTCAAAGGTCTATCAAAGTTACAAAATATGTAAAAAAAATGAATTAATAAATACATTAAAATAAAGCAAGCATGTACATTTAATGGTTTGTAAAATATAATAACATCGATAGGAAAATCCAGAAAAATTTGGTTTTGAACATCACATTCTACACTCAAACTTTGCCGAGATTCAAGCATAAATCATGAGTTTTGCAAGGATTATGAAAATTTGAGCAAAATGTATGAGAAATGACACCTAATTCCCATTTAAAAATTCAGTAGTTTTTTGGCACAAGTTAATCATGTCCGATTCGCTTCAAACTTTACAGAAAATTTTTTTTAGTATCTTGATTGATTCAAAGATCCAAAATGAAAAAAATTCTAACTTTGCAATAATGAGTGACGCATATATTATTTTTTCCAGAGTAAAATTTTACATACATTTTCATTTTATGTACATATGACAGTATTTTTGTTATGTCTTGTTTTTCAGTGTTTTTTTTTTTTTTTTTTTTCTTTATATCGTAATACAGCATTGGAAATACTTTATACATTAACACAGTCTCGAATTTTCACAATTTTCCAACCGGTATAATCTAAATCTCGAAATTTCAATGACAAATTTATTTTTGTCGACATATTTTTGTAGATTCTAGAATAAAAATTATTATTGAAGATTCTAATTCAAGACTCTAAAAAAAAATTATGAAAAAAAAAAACTGTCACCGAATACGATTTAAATAAACTCGTTTTCTCGCCATCAGAAAAAGCATGATTGAAAAACGTTGAAATTCTTCCAGCAACTGTCCAAAAATTACTTGCTGAAAAAAAACTCGACTAATTTGGAGTTACTTTGCGTTTTTTCGGTGTTCGGTCCATGAGCTAGATTTTAAGTCTTTTTTTTTGTCATTAGTTTTTACGGCACGTACCGGTGTGTTTCACGGTTTTATAAGTAATTCAGTGATCGTAAAAAGAGCGTTATGGTTGCTGAATATTTCTCTTTCTCGTGTCCTTTTTATACGTCAATTGCAAACCAGTTTTTTAACTCAATCAGCGTACGTAAAACGACATGCCTAATAAGGCCGTTCATATCTATTTATGAAGTTGATATAAAAACCCGAGGGATTAAAAACACATTTGATTATCATATACCGCTGCAAATCGACTGTTAACGGCTTTCCTCATGACCATAAATTTTCAACGACTATTTTATTCTTTTTATTTTCATAATGATGAGTAAGGAGAGTTCATATAAAACAGTACACTGAGAAAAAAATCTTGTACTTTCTGCCGTATAAATTGTAAAATGTACAATATTATTGTATTTTTTGGAATAATATTGCAATTTTTACAATATCATTGTAGTTTTTACAATAATATTGTAAACTCTGCAATATTTATTTTACTTGTTACAATATTATACAGTAAAACCGCTATTAATGTACAAATTACAATATGTATGCCAGTTTTTACTGTATAATTTCGGAAAATTTTAAATCTTAAAATGCAAATTTCACTATACAAACTGTAATTTTTACCATACATGGCGAAAAAAATGATCGACATGACTTTTATCCAGCTTTTTCGAAAACTGTATCATATTACAATATTATGCACTTGAGACCTAGAAATTAATGAATAATGTTGCAAAAATAACCTACACAGATCTGCTTACTGAATAAACTGTATGGAATTTTCCAAAATCTGGATTAGGAATTCCAATATGATGTTGCAAAAATATAAGAAGTGTAGTAGAAAACGAAATATGTAGGGAGTTTCTACAACAAAAGATATCTATAACTACAATATGATTCGACAATATTTACAATATGTTATTTCAAAAATTGATATATTATCAAGTAAAAGGTATAATATGTCACAGTGATTCCCGTTTACTATACAGTATTGTAATAATTACTATATTTCTTTCTCAGTGTAAGTTCAATGAAAATATACGCGTATAGTTGTGTCGTTTTTTCAAATATTTATCAGCTATTAATGTATTTCTTAGTTATAAAGGTAGCGTGTGTTTCATACTCATTTTTTTGGATTATGCAGTAATTGCGACAAATATACCATACATTTGACTGAAGTTACTTGAACCAACTTTACGTGCATGAAGATCAATTATGTCTTAAACTTGAATGGCGTAAGAAATCAATTTTAGCTTCAAATTCAAAAATAATAGCAAATAAGCTGTCTATATTTGATGCAACTGTTCTGTATAGTAATATAGTAATATAGATAATATACTGATACTTAACTAATGTTGTTTATGTACAACTGTTTCAAATGGTAACAGTAAATGTACCGATACTTGACGAATGTTGTGGAAAATTTTCGACAGTATCAACAAGCTCAGACAAGCTTGTGAGTGCCAGTTTATAAATAAATTTTCACTGTTTAACAAAATAATGGAGCTTCTCCTCGTGAAGTGTGTCCTTTCCAGCATCTTTAACGTCATGGAATAAAAGTTTTAATTACTTTTCGAGGCACTCAAATTTTTATATATCTTTCGGCCTGAGCAAATTAAATGTCGATGGGTCCAATAGAGCTGTTGCATTTGAGATCGACCATCGAGTTTCTTAAGTCAAGCGGTGGTAACTATGGCCTGTACCATGGATGGATGATCATCGGGTACTCACGCGTGCACGCCTCGGATAAGACGGAAAAAAATTTATGTTATTGGCAGAATAAGGAACGAATTCCGAGAAAATGAAAAAAAAAATACATCAACTTCGGGTTATGTACACACAAGACACACGTCAGTTCTTTTTTTGTTTTTTGTAAAAAACCTAGGTCAATTTTAGTTTCCTACAACCAACTTTGAACTTGAGTCAAGTTACTTGAAATTTTCTTGCAAATAGCAATATGGTACCTATGAATATATCAAGTTTTGTCCATACTTTTTCAAAGAGTTCATACAAACGTAGTATTTACTTGATGGTGATTACTTCGTCGATATTCATAGCAAATACGCATATACTAACTGTTAATATATAGAAGCTTGCTTGAACTTTATTAGATAGTTCATATGAATTTTTCTTTGGTTGATTCAACTAAATATTTCTTTCGCCATATCCAAGTATGCGATTTATCAATAGTTACCATATTATATTTCATTTGACTAATCCTTTTTTGCAGTGTAGAATCATGAATTTTCAGCCTTTTGAAAAATTAACGAAGAATATATTTATTTATCGTCCATATGTTTTCCATATAAATGAGAAACAATAATGCAAAAACAAGTAGCTACAACCCCAAAAAACGTCAGTTTTTGGAGGAATCCGTTTCACTTATAATTCGAGAATCATGAAAAGCCGAGTTTCATCATCACTGGATATTTCTTTTTATCCAAGACCGAATCGACCCTAACCTACGACACACCCTCTTGCAACCCTCATGGCCCTACCACTGAGTAATCGCCCGTCCGAAAATTGAGCATTCAGAGTGACAAACAATCGGTGCCCCGCGCATGATTGATCCCTAAACAATGGCCTCATCGCGAGAAGCCGGTGATCGAGCGTTTCGATTGTTCGCGTCGCGGGATTGAAAAGTAAAAGGACGCTACCTCTCGGTGCAACTCCGCTGCGGCAACCAGTGGCGGGCGTTATCGCCGCCGCGGATTTTTCCAATCAAGCAACTTGCTGAATTCGTTTCGCTCGGGCCGAGCTTATTGATTGAGCGCCCTCGGACCTTGGTTTTATACCCTCGCCTACACGTATGCGTATACAGGGTGTCCCGAAACTGCCGAAAATTCTTTAAACTATAAATTAAAAAATAAAAAATTCATTATCATTCCACTGTTTAAAAAGGCTGGTAAATGTACCATAAAGTATTGGGAGTTTGAAAGCCATATTTTGTATGGGATTGTTTCCATGAATAGATCTGGAAAATTTTTCATACTCTTTAAGGATTCTTTCTTCAATTATATCCATATTTATGTATGTTACCTAATACAAGTTAGTGTGAAATACAATGCTTATGAATATAAAAAAATCCATATTTATGCGAAAATTCCCATAGCGTATGAAAAATTTTTCAGATCAATAATTCTGACTCTGATTGTGTATAGGGAAAATCCCATACAGAATATGGGTTATTAAACTTCCAATTCTTTTAAAAGAGTTTTATATAATTATGGAAAACTAACCAAATTTTCGTTTATAGTGTAGTGATTAATTAAATTAAGTATGTAGATCCAAGGAACGAAAAAAAGCGTGAATTTGATACATATCACAAAAATATGAAGTATACTTGAATTACGAGAATTCTAAAAAACACTAGAAATCAACGATAAAACTATGTTCTGAAAAATCACTTGAAATACTAAGGATCAATAGAACTTAAAAGTTTGCATCATTCTATTCTTCAAATTTACATGCTATTTCATTAAAATAAATTTTATAAATTTTCATCAATAGTCTTCAAATAAGAATCCTATTGAAATAATGAGAAATTCCTTGGGAGGATTGAAAGAAATATGAAAAAATCTGTGTTCTGTAAAATTATAAAAATAAGAAGGATTTTTAAACTTCGAAAGTTACAGCGTTTGATTCTTAAAATTTACATAGTATATCAATAAAATTTCAAAGATCTAAAAAAATAATAGGTAATTTCATTATTATACAAAAATAAAAAAAACATATTGAAATTAAAGAATTCCTCGGTAAAATAGAAATTCACGAAAAAAATGCGATTATAAAAGTCTATGAAAGTCATTTGATAAACAAAAAAATCATCACCCTTTGAAACTTACCCCATTCAATTCTTGAAATGAACCTAGCGTTCTACAAAAAAATGAGATTTTCCGAAAAAGACAGAAAAATAATGCGAAATTTTAGATAAAAAAAAAAGAACATAAGTTGAACACTGCAAATAAACGAAAAAACTATTTTGAAAAGTTGTTCGAAATACAAAGAAATACGAAGAAATACAAAGAAATACAAAGAATCTCAAAACTTTAAAGTTTGCAGCATCAAATTCTTGAAACTATAATATCAATTTATAAAAATATAAATAATCTTGAAGAATTTTAAAAAATAAAGTTGGAACGGAATTGAATTGATGCCGAAAAATATGAAAAATTAAAAAAGTAATAGGAAACGTTGAAATACTGAAATCCTTTGTGGATATTACTTTTTTTTAAATTAGCAGGAATAATGAAAATACATAAAAATGTTTATCCTAAAGCATATGATTCTTAAAATCTACATTGAAAATCATCGACATACTAGAAAATGGAATCAAATTCATATATATAAAAAAAATCGACAACAAACTAAAAGTCTCAGGAAGCTGTAATATATTTAAGATGTATCAATGTTTTCTTGAAAATTTATGAAAATATTGAAATTTCTAATATTTTCAAATTTAAAGTACTTATGAAAACCTAGATGTCTAGATTAGAGTTAGTTATAACACTAGATATTTACAAAGAACCAAGAAAAACCAGAAAAACTCACTTACATTAAATAAAGGTACTAAAAATTATGAAAGAATTCTTTAAATAAATATACTGATGAAATACTGATAATTGATGCAAGTATCATGTCCTCAAATATATGTCAAATTACTAAATATCTAAAAAACCTTCGATCCTGAAAAATAAAATTTTAGATATATATGTATGTAAGAATCGATGAAAATTTGAGACAGTTATCCAAACTGTAATAAAACTGAAAAATGGCGATAAATTCTCAAAGCACAAAGAATGAAATACTGAACTGCAATATGAAATGCCAGTTGCCTTTGGAATCTCTGTTTCCTGGAATATTCTCTAAAATACTGGAATCTAATGATTTTCAAAATCAAGATCATGAATTTCTCCTAACTTACATGAAAATATACAAAAATGATTGAAAAATGTTAAAAAACTAGACAATTTTTTTTCATTCTTCCGATAGAATTATGGCAAAAAATTCCCAAAATTCTTTGAAGCCAGAATGTCAAATATTTTTAAAAAATATTTTTTGCATATGCACCAAATCATAGCAACCAATGCAGAAAATTCTTAAAAATACTAGACTATTCATTAAATGAAAAAAATTAGCTTCAAGAGAAACTGGAAATGAGATGTAGTGATTTTATGGATAAAGTAATAAATTAAAAACAGTAAAAGCTTGAACTGAAAATCAATGACTGAGATTTTATAATGGATGAATAATTATTTACATTATCAATTGATATTATACAATTTTTGTATATTAACTCTTCTGATATTCGAGCTTGCTATTCCATGTAAAATTTCGTTGCAACACCCCTGTAATCTAATTAAAATATATATTGATCATTGAAGGAACATTCTTACATTTCATATTAAATTCTCAGCTTCTACGATTCCCTCCAATTCACATACACCCCGTACATTAACTAGTGTATACGAAGTTCACGTTTCGTTTCGGCTCGTTTCGTGCGTTACGTTACGTTTGCTCGCCAGTGTATCTCTTCTCACGCGATATAGGGAGAGAATAATAATTACGATCGGCCGTTTCAATGATTGCGAAATGTGAAAAATAAAAGCCCCGGAAATATAGAGGCAACGGGCTCGGGATATTGTCCAAGCGCACTTTATCGGTGCTATTTTTGTTTCCTGGACTTTTATACACATGGAAAAACTTCGGTTGTTTTCCGTCTTCCAGCTGTAGTACAATGCTATGAATTTTCATGTTTTTCCTCATGGTTGGAAAAATCGAATTACATTCAGAGTAATGGTGCAATTACTCTATAGTGAAAAACGATGAAAGTCAGTGTAGGAAATAAATAATTGTTCAAGATGTTTCAAGAAAATGGAATAAAATTCATACACCAACATAAACACGTCAAAAAATATCAACGAGTCGTTATCTATAAATACCAAGTAAGGTTGTAAATAACGCATACAAAAACGTCGCCGGAGAGGATGAAACAAAAAGTTACTCAAGAATTTCGCAGCCTGGAGAAATCCCTTTGTCGGACAGCGCGGGCATAACGATATGACGGCCGCGAAAGCGCGCTTTCAGCAATACATATATTTTACAAAGCGGCGGTGAATCGCGACTCTTCTTCACTGCCCGCCCATTTCTCATGCTACAGTTTCTCGGGCCTCATATTTTCATATGACAATGCCGCAAAAAGAGCAACAGGTAAAAAACGCCAGGCCCCATAGGACACGAATAAATATTCGAGACGCTCAAATATTCTATCAAAATGATAGGAACACAAAGAATACTTTCATTTATGATGAAAAAATTGAAAACTACCAACTTAAATATTTCTGTTCTCCACAAAACTATCGAAACCCATCAGAATATGAAAATAAAAAAAAACCCGACAGTTTCTCTGCCCTCATAATTTCATTTGACAACCCAGCGATGGAAAAAAACGTGATAAAAGCGAGCAACAAGAATCAGCTCTATGTATGGGGGAGGAATAAATAGTTGGGACGCTCGGCAATTTCTTTCCCTTCGGAGATGGATGTAAATCAGTCGTTCGGTGACGTGTTTCGGAAAGCCGAGCCGAGGGATATGTTATTATTATTATAAGATACGGATACGAGATATACGAGACAGAAAAAGAGTGAGTGGGGGGGGGGTTTGAGGGGGAGAAGAAGGCAACAATCCGCATACCGTCCTAATATGCCAGTCCTTCTATATGCCCCTTTGTCAGTTAGCAAGAGCAGCCTTTGTCGCGGAGAAAAGCCGACCGTTTCCTGCACCGCTCATATATTATATCATGCAACGTAGAGGAATGCAAGGACCACTTGTCTTTACGCTCGGCTATTACAGATCTCGCTGCATGGCTACTGCTTCTGTCGCGGATGCGGCTTTTCGTCCTGTGCTCCTGCCGCACGATATCGGGTCTAAGATCGTGATGAGAGATCCTTAAAATCGAATTTTCTACCCCTGACGTCGAAATTGCGATTTTCAAACATGATTTGGTGGTATTTTTAGGCGTTTTTAGGGGAGTTCGTGGGTAACCACCCCCCCCCTAACGATGAACTGCTTCTCTTATTGGTTTTTAAGTTTTGATATAAATTTTGATATCTTGCATTGCATGATATTTTTCAGTAAACAGGGTCTGAATAGATTTTTATTCTTTTTTGGTATTTTTCGTATATATCTTCTACGATTTGAAGAATTGTTCGGCATTTCTGAAACTATTCGTATTTTTTAGGATGCAAAAATGTTGCAGGATTTTCTTGTATTTTCATAAACTTTAGGCATTTTGATATAAATTTTTATACATGGAGTTCGAGAATTTCGAGCTCTAAAATGTAAAATTCAATAAATTTTTCATGTTCCTAAAGAATTTTTCAGAAAACAGGTGTCTCAATGAATTCATATTTCTTCCAGTATCCTTCGTATTTCATCAATTTTTCTACGATTTGAAGGATTGTTCAGTTTTCTTGTATATTTCGGTATAAATTTCTAGAATTTGATGCTCTAGTTTTGAAAGCTGTACAGATTTTTTATATTTCATAGATATACTTGTATTTTTCGATACATTTATTTTCTTTTCGTATGTTCTAATATTTTAGGAATGTCGGAAACTTTTAGGTTTTTTTCAAAGATATCTCTTTGAATTTCAAGAATTAGATTACCTAGAGTTGAAGGTTTAAAATATTTGCAGTATTTTGATCGATTGTGCAAAAAACAGTTTCTTTATAGATTTAGAGTGTCCTCGGTATTTTTTAAATTTGTAACAGATTTTTAAAATTCAGTCATTTTTCTAGTATTTCTATGGTTTTCTATACATGTATTATTATAATTCAATGCTCGAGAAATTGGAGTTTCTTAATTTCTGGAATTACAAAAATTTTCGAAGAATCTAACAGCTTTTTAAAAAAAAGTATATTATATCCAGTATTTTTCGTATTTCATTTTTTTTCTGTGTTCATCAAATTGCGTAAGGTTTTTTAGCATAATCTATAGATTTTAGGGATCCTGCTATAGATTTCAAGAACTAAGGTTTTCCAGTATTTTATATGCAGAATATGCAGATTTCTCTAATTTGTTGCTAGAATTGTAAAAAGCATGCTCTTTGTCGATATTTGTACACAAATTACTAATATATCGCCCAGTTTTATCTAAAATTATGAAATTATACAATTTTCATCTAAAAATAAGGAAGCTGAAAAATTACTTATATCTGAGTTTTAAAAAATTTCTTTGAAGGTAATAATCGTTCTAAAAACTTGATGAGACAGATGTGAAATGAATTACATGATTTTCATTACTCGTTGCCAAAAAATCAAAGGAACTCGTTCCTGTTATCATTACTTGTTTATTAATGTAACGCGTTGCGTTATCGTTACACTAAAAAATGTAACGATTTTGGATATTATAATTTCAGTTGACTTTTTGTATTTGTATTGCAGTCACTGCAAGCCTCTTCAAAAAAAAAGTTGGGAAAGGGTCATAACTCCGCCATTTGTTGATATTTTTTTCATCAAATAATGTTTGTATTAAGGTTAAAAATATTTTATTACAATAGTATTACCTCTATGTTATAAAATTATCCTATATACATTAAAAAAACATTCAAACCGTCTTTAAAAAAGGTGTATAACCCTTTGAATCATAAAATATGTTTACAGTGTAGTAATAAAAAGTGTTTCTTTTTCTATTTATTATGCATTCGTAATACATCTAAATGTGAAAAAGAAATAATAAACGTGTTTTTCGCAATTGTGTATCTGAATTATTGAGTTGCTTGTGTTAAATTTGTTGAAAACTTAACACTGATTTCATATATAAAGTGGAAGTTGTTGAAAACAAATTATGTTTTGATATAGTCTTATATATTTGATTATTCATTGATGAATCAATGAATTAAGTAAATTATTTATTCTACATTTATTATTTACAACACTATGAATGGACCATGTACTGTCAAACCAAAGTAAGTTCAATTGCATATTATTCTACAAGTACAACATAAAAGTTGAACCCCCCCCCCCCCCAAATACATGGTTTCTGTGCACGGACCTGACTGAAGACAAAATCTGGTTCTTGTAAGTTGAAATTCAATTATGGGGATGGGAAGAAAATATTTAAATTGCTGCCAAGATTGAAAAAATTGATGTTGTTATTTCTGTCCAAATTCTAATATAGTAATATTTGTTATAACTATGGGACTAAAGGGTCCAGAAAGCAAGGAACTTATCGCCTGAAAAGTGTAGTTGTAAGTGTAATTATCCCTCTTTAGTAATACTTGTCTCTTCTTTAGATGGCCCAACCTTTAAATCTGCAAAATGTATTAAAGACTTTTCAGCATGTTTTTTACAGAAATCATAGGCCAAGCAAACAATAGTTCTGATTTAAAAGAGAAACTCAAAGATATAAGTAAAATGCACAGTTTTCATTGATTTAATTTGGTGGGATTTCTTGATGTACAAATATTTTGAAGGATAAGGATGTTCTTTTACATATTGAAGATGAGATTTTATCATTTGATGCATAAAACGAGGATTCTCTAAAAATCATTCATTGACTGTGAGATGACATGAATGTATTTGACTTTCTTTATTTTTGATGGGGAAGTTTATGAGTAGACATATAAAGCACCCATGGGTTTCTCATTTCACCTATATATACGAAAGGAAGGTTTTGATGGAATTGGATTTTAAAACTTCATTCTATTTGAGATTTGTTGATGATATCTTGATGTGTATTACGTCTGAGAAAATTAAGATTAAACAGTTACATTCCTGCAATAAAAGATTAAAATTTACTAATGAGATTGCAAGTGATAAAATCAATAATTTTTGAAATAAAAATAAGAGAAAACAAATATGGACTCAATTTTCACTAGTTCTTTTAAAACAACTTCATGAGAGCATGATTTGAGATTTCTATTTCTGAAATCCAATTCATCAGAAGAAAGCAGTTGTCTCCTGTCTTGCTTACAAAATTCTAAAATTATCTAAAAACAATTTTGTTCTGAAAATTAAAAGATTATTCAAAGTTTATCGTAAACGAATGATCATTCCATGAATTTCTTATAAAAAACATCAATATTAAATAAAAAAAGCTCGAACACACACTATATTTCCCCAAATTTCCTTGCACACCACAATTTCAAACTCTTAAAATGCAAACAAAGAAATCCCAAACTCTGGAAACAGATTCCACCGATTTCATCCAAGATCTGCGATTCGGGTAATACGTTTTAAGGATGTGTTTAAGCAGTCAGGTGTCCGGTGGAAACGTCGCGATCGATCCCGCCGAAGAATCCGCGATTCTTTCTCACAAGTCCCAAGTCCTATGTGCCAACCACCCCCCCCCCCCCCCCCATTATATACCCCTATCTCTTTTTCATGCAACTTGTTTTTCTGAACGTCTCTTCCCTGGGTGTTTATGTGTGTAGACACTTGAAGCGCGACCGATCGCGCATAAATCTCCCGATCCGGGAGGATGGAACTCGATCGGATCGATTCGTTATGGATGAAGAAGGCGAGAAATTTAGTGCGAAACGACTTGTCGGGGCGCGCTTCCAACTTGCGAGTTCCGTCTCGGAGCGATCCGATAGCTTCGGCTTCTGATCCTGGAATTGCCGCGAAAGATAATCGCCTCAGATACTGTCCCTGAACTCCGAACGCTTGGCCTGGCTCTTTGTTATTCGTTCCTTTTTTTCCCCATCGCGAAATGGGCATTGAATCTTCTGATTGCGAATCACGAGATTTGTGGCTTCATATCGCAGGTTCTACTTCTACACAAAAACTTCGAAATATTCCTGCGTCCTATATTCCAAATTCTGTCTTTCTTAAAAGAAAAAGGGATTTTAGAAGTCAACATTTGGAATTCCCAAGCTACGAACGACGCTTTTTTAAAATGATGAACTGAATTTCGTGACATGTATTCTTTGAGGACGCATGAAGTTGGCTGCATGTCGATTGTTTTGTAAACAAACTGAAATTAATTGCGCAAACGCTGTGGGAATGAGTAGTGATTAATTAGTAAATGAAAAAAATTTCAGCTCAAGTCATGATGTTTGGTTTTTCTTCAATTTTGTGAGAAAATGTCGAAAAATGACATGTTATTCTTTGTGTGTGCATAATGAAATTTTGAGGCTTACATTCCGCGGTTGACATTTGATGAAATGTCATCTTAAAAAATTTTTCGTGCTTGAAGCAAATACAATATGAAGTGCTTTGAAAAAAAAAATTATGGATAATCATTCTTGTTTTTTTTTGGAAAAACCAAACTTGCATGATTTTTTACTTTTTGAATTTTTCAACGTCTTTTTTTCAGTTTATCACATAAAAAATTGTCGTTTCAATTTCATTAATTTAAAAATTTACATAAAATTATACGAAAGCTGTCTTTTTTTTTCAATAATTTTTAAAATTCAATGTTTAAAATTTGTGATCCAAAACTTAAATTTACAGGATATTAAATGAACTTAAATTTCAAAATTTCTATATTTACATACAAAATCGATTCAAAATTCCATAAATTATTTGTTAATAAAACTCAACTTCAACTGCTAAATATAATTGCATAAAATAAAAATAATACATAATTTCAAATATTCATATTTTAAATTTTTCTAGAAAATTATCATTTATTATTTTTAGTACGAAAATTCAATCATAAAATATTGAATGATCGAAAATAAGGAATAAGATAGGAATTATTTGTTTTATTTTTTAAGTTCATTGACGTAGTGATTTTTTATTTTATTTTATTTATTTACTTTCAACGACAAAATCTCTAATTTGTCTACTTCAGTTATCAGTTATTCAATTAGAAATAGTACTATACATCGAATCATTGATAATATAGTATTACATCATTTGATTTCTGAATTCCGAATCATTTCCCTCGATATAATAAAAAAACTTTTCTATAATTTCAAACATCAATTCAATATTCAAATTACAATTACAAATTATTTCATTATTTTTTGATCAAATTTGAGTACGATGACATATACATATATGTATTAGAAATGAAAAATGGATACATGCATTTTGTATTAATTTGAGAAAATTCTACTTTCCGGATATCCTTTCAAAGATAAATTTTGTCTATTAAATTTCCGAATAAATGTGAATATTTTTTGAAAGAAATTACTCACATTATATTAAATGTTGATACTTAATACCCTCGATCAATCATAGCTGAGCCATATAATTGAAGAGAATAATTCACTTTTTATTGTTTCGAAATTTGCGAATTTAAAATTTTTTAATAATTGTTTCAAGTGTAGAAAAAAATGAGGTTCAAATTGACCACCGAAAAATACATAACAAGTGAACAAACCAAAATTCAAATGATTATAAAGAGAAAAATAAGTATTGAAATCACCAACCAACAAAAATGTAGCCATTTATTTACAAAATAGCCATCTTTGTTCATGATCCAAAAGTATTATTATACAGGCAGAATAACAAAAAGACGTATCTACGAGTATATAATCAAATGTCAGCAAGATAGAAAAGAGGATTTCTTTTTTCTTCATTCATCTAATTCATATTTCAGGTTCAGGTAAGGTAAAAAATTGTTTACGAATTTTTCCAAGGGCATCTTATTTGTCGCTACACTGTAAAAGTTTCATAAATTTACAATTAAATTACAGTGAAGTTTTTAACGTTTACCCTGAATGGAGTTTTTCTCAACGATTGCTCTTGAAATTTTCTATACGTGACATAAATTATTCCATACATCTTGGTAAAATTATAATAATTTGTTGTTTGTTCTATGTATATTCAAATAATGTAAAATCATCCTTTCACCATGATAAAATACGTGCCATATTAATTCCCAACAAAACAGCTTTGACAGATCTTATTCAATTAAAATTTTGTGGAAGTAACGAATTATTCATTGATGATTAAATATTTATACGGCTAACACTTATTCGCGAAATTAATTTCAGACTCTGCAATGCAATTTTTCCATATTTTAAATGGAATTATCAGACTTTATGGTATGGTTCTATCGCTAATAAATTTAACGAAGCTTCCAAGCAAATCGACAACCTCTCGAGCAAAACTCAAGCACGCTGTACGCAGATGACATAAAATCAAATATTCTAATTGTTAGCAGCAACATTTGCTCACTAACAAACCAGATCGGTCTGCTAACCGCAATTCAACAGTCAGTCATTCTGAAAGTTTATATACTTTTTCCAAATTATGTCCAAAAGTTGATTCTTGTATCGCTCGCCCTACGGGCGCGCTAATTTGATCTAGTCTAGAAAAAAGCAATGTTCGACAATGCAATGCTTCAAATGATTCAAATCCATTCGGTTCAGTTCACAGCGAAATCAGGCCTTCATTTCCTGATTTACCGAGAACTGCTGTAATATATGTATACGTATCCCAGAAAAAATAAAAAGCCATGGAAGATGAAGAAAGCCGAAGGATGGATGCAGAATGAAAAACGGATACTGCACAGGTGGAACGGCTTTTACGAGCTGCAGCAGGCCCGGCCGTTTTGAAAAGGCTAATGAAAATATAAGTCGAGCGTGATGGATTTAAATAAAAATAGAGTGTAATGGCGCGCCTGGCAGGGCGCCATTAAGAGAGCCCGACCTTTGAACTCAGCGCCGAACGAACGCGTTGCACGCGCCTCATCAAGTCTCGAATGCCAAGTATTAACTCATATATAGTATATATTAGCGCGAGTATATATTCAGAAACTTGCAAGAGCGAGCATTCATTGAAAGACAGCGACGATGAAAAGTAATGAAAAGGCTGCTCTCTGAAAGAAGCATTTACTTACCCTTCGTTCTGCTATTTCTCCATGTTTTTATGTACGTGAAAATGTAAAAAAAAGCAGAAGTATGTAAATAAATACGGTTGCAAATGTGTTGCCGTTTGGTTGAAAGGTACTTTCAACCAAATCTAAATCAATTACACCAATCCGATGCTGAAAACAAATATTTTTACCTGAAATGAAAATTTCGAATCACTCTTATAAATTAACTTTTTATCATATAATTTGTCTTATTTTACATAACCTCGAAACTCCTCTGATTGGCTTCACCGAAATGAATCGGGAAAATTTCTTTCATCCAAGTCACATTAGAAATCCCATGTGTCTCTATTCAGATTACACATCTCGTCGTTTAAAAGAATTGTCAAAGACCAACAAACTGGCTAATGACAGCGTGCACAGACAGTGAAAAATGTCCGAGACACCGGGGAAAAAGGAAATTTCATCGGTTTCTAATGTACAAACGAATGGTCTTCCACGTTTTCAAGTAGAGCTCCGCGGGTGGTGATTTAATGGGTCCTGTAAATTATGTATACCATTTTCGAATGGGTTATATTTCTGCGAGCCAGAGTCGTAAATAATAACTTTACGAGAGGACAAACCGAGCGTTACATTGTCACGAGTGGCTCGAGGCGAAAGAATGCGAGGAAAAAACGGAAAGTCGATAAATTTTTTTTCACACGCAGCAGAGTCCATTTTTTCCTTTTTTTTTCACTACGCGACAAGGGTTGAACTTTTACAAAATGACAATTTCGCGCCCGCTGCGCTTTTCACCAATTTCAGCAAGGTAAGAATTTTGAAAGTTGTTCCTGAGAAACAAGGTCCGAAACGTATTTTCGAGGTCGACTCGTTTTTATGAATGAAGCTCGATTTCAAAGGACTGTGTTTTTTTGTTGTAGGAGAGAAACTTGTTGTTGCCATCTCAGATTGAATTTTTTTTCAACTGGCTTTCATCTACTTCAAAAGAATAATTTGTTTAAATGATATCATTACAACTCCCATTTCGAAAATTTTTAACTTCTTCTTGCAAAAATCTGCAAGAAAATCTTTCCGATTCTCTACTACCAGAAAAATCCAAATAAACACGTCCATTGACAAAAACCTGAAGCGCCTCCCATGTCTTTGTCCGATTCTTTTTTTTTTTTAAAACGAATTTACATTTTGGGAGAGAAATATACGCGTCGTATAAAACCGGGGAAAAATATTTAAAATCGATATTATGGTAGCTCGTAATTTCTCGCGGTCGTTTATGCGGCCCGAGAATGCACCAATCAGTCGGCGGATCTTTCCCCGCATCATTTCCAACAGCCCGAAGTGATATTAAAATTATAATATCCGGACGGTGGGACATTTGATGAAATATGCGCGGCTCATTGGCGCGCATTAATTATTTCGGGCGTTACGATCGTGCGACCGGAAATCCTTTCCGACCTTGGGAATTATTAAAGACGAAGTTTTGGTCCTGTTTCCAAAGATCCTAATCTGGCTTCATACGTTTTTTCGAACCCGCCGCGAAGAAAAAAAAAAAACATTAGATATCAAGTCAATTTCTTGAGTAACAAATTCCCATTTTTACAATCGCGGAAAATTATGTGGCACCAATTGCGTGGGCAGTATGAACTTTCAAGGAGTGAGTTTGTACAAAATATTTGAAATGATGGAGTGTTAACAGGCGTGTAGGCATAGGGGGGTTTTGGGAGTTCAAATCCCTCCCGAAATTCTAACAAAATCAATCCATATTTCATGTAAAAATGAAAAAAGTTATACCGATTAACAGTGAAAATATAGGTTACCAAAAAATACATGAAAATGTTAGCAGTATATATGTAATAAAAAAGTAAAAAATTTTTAAAACATAGGATTACGTAGAAAACATGAATCAGTAAAATTGTTGCAACCTAGTGAATAATCAAGAAAAAGAAAAATCTACGAGAATTCTTAAAATTTTTTCTAAACATTGAATCTTAGATCATCAAATTCTAGAAATCTATAAAAAATCCATATAAAAGTATTAAAAATTTTTCGATTCATACAAACTCTAAAAGGATAATGAAATTATGTATTTGAAATCGATAAAAAAACTGTTTTCTGAAAAATCTCGACAAATGCCTCTACAATCTACAAACTTTAGGATTTTAGGGCATCAAATTTTAAGTGTACTATAAATCTATGAAAATTCTCGAAAACGCAAACAAGTCTTTTAATTATTTCAAAAATACGGAAAAATAATAACAATAAAAAATATGAAAAATTTATACGAATGTGATTTTATCATTAATTCTTAAAATTATTTGAAATAGATTAAATTTTTTATTATAAAGCATCGGGTTTTTAAAATTTCTGTAGCAATTTTAAATCTGTGGAATCTACAGAAGTATAAGTAATCAAAAAAAATACTCGGGAGTTCTCCACGGTTTCAAATATTGTATCAGATAAATGTGAAAAATAATTTAACAAATTTACTAGCTTACTAGTTTACTGGATTACCAGGTTACAAGTTTTATAGTTTACTTGCTTACTAGTTCACTAGTTTTCTAATTCACTAGTTAACCAGTTCACTAGCTTATTAGCTTACTAGTTTTTTATTTAACTAACTTGGTAGTTTACCAGTTAATATTGCAAATTTGACAAGTTTGCTAGTTTACTAATTAACTAATTTACTTCTCAACAAGTTTGGTAGTTTACTATTTTTATGTTTCACTCGTTTGAGTTTTTATTATTTAACGGTTTCAGTAGTTTACTAGTTTAATAGCTTACTAGTTAACTAGCTCACTAGTTTACTAGTTTACTAATTTACTTGTTCACCAGTTTACTAGTTTACTTGAACACTAGCTACTGAACTTACTAGTTCCTCATTTAACTAGCCCAATAAATTAGTAGCTTATTAGTTTTGTATCTTACTTGTTACCAGTTTATTAGCTTACTAGTTTACCAGTTTACCATTACATATTCGACATATTTACTAGTTTACTATTAAAAATTTGACAAGTTTACTAGTTTATTTGATAACTAATTTACTTCCTAACAAGTTTGCTAGTTAACTATTTTTCTTTCTCACTTGTTTACTATTTTTTATTTTACGATTTCATAGGTTTACTAGTTTACTAGCTTACTAGTTTAATACAAATCTGGAAAAACGTAAAAATTAAGCAGATATAAATTTTTTAGAAATTTATGCAACTTTCTGTGCTGGAGCACATTTATTATTATAACACTTTATTTATATATAATTTAATAAATCATTAGATATTTATGAACGAAACAATCAAAATAAATACAATTCATTTTATACAATATATACTAGTAAACATACTTTTAATTGTGGAAATACTAAAAAAATATGAGATAAAAGTATCGAAAATTTTTATAAAAGAACTGTAGTCTTCAATTTCAATTTGAATTGATATAATCGTTGAAAGTTTCACTATTATAGCATCAATTTTTAAAACTCTTTTGAGCAATCTATAGAAATATTAGAAATATATAAAAATACCAGAAAATACTACAAAATTGGATGAATAATTTACCATACGTAATAAATAGAAATTTAGGATGTACTTTTTAACTGTGTGTTTAAAATTTGCTCACAAATCAATCGAAACATACACATTTTAGAAGTTTGATTGTTAAAGCATCGAATTTTAGAAAGCTCTATAGAAACCCATATTACTTAACAGTAGTAGTTTATCCTCAAAGTGGTGTACACACAAAAAGTATCAGTAAAAAATTGAAACTTCAGTTACTATGTAATTGAAAATCACGAAAAACTAATTCCATTATTTACAAAAATGAATAATATGCAACTCAGGATTTCAAAAGTTGTTTAGCTTTTTAATTCTGAAATAAAAAAATAATTCAAAATTGTTCTCTCGCAACCATATAATCGAAGATTAAAAATTATGAAATCCCAAAGGAAAAATATTTTTCAGCAGGAAACCACTCCCGAAAGTTTATTCTGCAATCTGTAAAAATAGTTATCACCAATCTTTTACACTTAAAAATCGACTTTTCTCTCTTTTGCCTATGAGAATAACTGACCACTATGCTCTGTAAAGACCCCCCATAAAAATTCGCGATATGTAGGCATAGTCGATTATTTCTTCGAGATCGAAGCGATCGTCTCGATCGAACAATTCCAGGAAACGGGGTTTCTTGCGATATTATACCGTACAGATGATCTGAAGCATAACGGAAGCTGATTCCTCTTCTATTCCTGTTTCTGCCAGTCAACTTTTCTTCGCCCATTATGGTATTATGAACATTAACTGGCGTCGTCACGATTACAAACGTCTTCCGTTAAAAAAGTCGCTTTTTGTCTCTCGCTCCTACCTCGGTGTATATAAACACCCGCTTCAACTTATGACTAATCGTGCCATTAATTCAACATCCTTTGCTTCCGAAGATTCCGAAATATAAATCGCTTTTTCAACGCTCCGCCGGTTACCGATTTAATCGTTTCGGATGTTTTGCCCATCAGAAGGGGATCATTTTATCTTACATTTATTGGATTCGATTTTTTTTTCGAAATTTTGAACAGAGACTCACAAATCTAACTAATTTTTACAGCATTTTGAACACAGCGATCTTTAAAGGATTGAGATACCTAAGTATTAAAAATAACAACACATTTTAAAAAACTGATATTTTGAGTTCGTTAACCTTGGTTGCTTTTAATAAAGAAGGCATTGGAAAATGATTCGATGGATATTTCTTGAATATCATTGCCTGTAAACATAAAAAAGCTATTCAGAAATGATGGCTAAAAAATTGATCGTATTCTCAACGTAAACCTCATTTCCCATTGACGATAAGCAAAATAATTATAGGCATTTCTGAGGTTTTTCTTAATAAATGCAAAATGAAATTTGTATTTGCAAAAGTAATATCTTATTATTAACGAAATCTTTAACAAATTTTTCTACATTTTTAGATAGTGTACCTCGAACCTTATATATTTTCTATCCATTTCTGATAAGCAATTTCCCCCCTACAGATAGATACAGATAAAAACAAGTATAAATAGAGTTCTTACAGATCAAGAGCTCAGTTGGAAATGAAGTGCATTAGTTTAGACTGGTAACCTTGAAGTGCATTACTCTTTTAAAAAATGAAAGGTTTCGTAAAACGTGCTGCCATCTCTTCTATGACCCTAATCTTTGCTTATATGACTAATATCATTATAGACAATGCTACCAGTAAACCAGGTATTTTTTCCCCACTATTTAATCAATTCCTCGTTTCTACAGCCTGTAACTTCTCTTAAGGTTTTCATGAAAAATATAGTTTTAGAATGTGTCACATTATGATCCATTTACTTTATTATGTGTTATTGAAGCATCAACATTTTTGTAATGTTTGGTACAAGGAAATTCTTCAAATCATTTTTTAAATCTCGAAATAAATCAGAATTCATCGAAATTCAACTTTCGAATTTCTATTATCGAAGTAAACAAAATCCAACAATAATGTCTTCCACAATGTTATCCTCGAGACGTTCAAGTTATATTTCTGAATTGAGTAAAATCGTTTGATTTGATAGCATAATATGTAATACACAAAGCTAAATAGTGTGACTCAGTAAAAAATATGAAGATACTATGTGTTAAATTTGGGCATTTTTTGTTTTTCATTTTACAGGACCAGATCTTGATTTTCACTGTTACCAGTGTACAGGCGGAGGAGACTGTAGTGAATACCAAAATCCATCTATGAACATCACAGTCTGACCACGTCGCGTTTGCGTAATGTGCAAAAATCATGAAAGTAACCAAAACCTTCATAATTTCGTTGTTAACAACACGATGAAGTTGATTTTTTGTTAAAAAATATCTGAGTCTATAGTGTTTCAAAGCATGGAATTAACTTCTGAGTTAGATTGTTTTAAGAAATTTGTATATGGTGATACTCGTTTTCCATACATGAAAAATTCATTGATTTGAGAAAGAATTTAGAATTTCTTTGAAATCATTGTGAAAAAAAAAACACTTAAAATACAAAAAGATTATTTATGTTTTTATAGGTTTCGATATCATTTACCGAGACTGTGTTGAGAGTTTTGAAATGCTTCAATTACGGCTTTTGGATCCGGATTGTTCACTCTGCTTTCGAAGCTTGTGTAACTGGCATCAATGATTTTGGTATTAACAGACCCACGAAAATGAATATGATAATTTAGAACACCCGACTTCGACATTATTGTAATAAAATAGGTAATAAGTTTAATATTACTGTCACTAACTCGTTGTTTTTCAAAACTCTGTGGTTTGGAAATAACCTAAACATTTTAAACGACGAAAACAAAAAATATTGTGGATAACTACATAAACATATTTGGAAAGGCATGTTTTCTCATGCAATAAATTTGACACGTATTTCGAGGATGTATTAACAAAAATAAAATTTCGTTCTTGCAAAATATCTTGATAATTATTTCACAAAAATCTGCCAAAATGCCTGATCAGGCTCCATTTTTCTATTTCCACATTCCAATATCTCTCTTCTCACGCTAACAAGCCAAAAAAAAATCTGTTTACATTCATACTTTTCAAGAACACGTCACCAAAAATTTACTGTTGACAAAAACTCTTCGAAAAAAAAAGTTTCCAATTTTCCGCTCTGCCATAATTCACGAACGCTATGAAATCAGTATGTAGTCGAAATAGGGGTCCCATGGAAAAAGAAACAGGGTCCATCGCGTCCGTACGTTAAATCAAGGCGTTGCAAGAGCAGAAAAAATAATGTTAAGGTTCATTCACGCGTCGTTTGGGAGCTGACGCAAAACTACGTGATGAGGCTTTTCGTGGATGGGAAGCTCAGCCCTTCCATGGGGTGCCCATTCTTGGGCTCCCACCTGTTAGTGGAAATCCCAGTGGATATACATGAAGTTAATGACGTCCCTTTTTCGAAAAATATGTGTCACAATTATATTTTCGACTTGGCCATGCAAATGGTCACGGGCACTTTATTTAACGTTGTGTGTTTTCCCCGAGAACGCGATTGCCGAGCAGGTACACACGACGAAGTTGGCTCGACAGGTGGATTCGTCTCGGGAGTTGCGAGGCTTTGTCGATCGTAGCGAAACGATATATTGGGAGCTCAACACTGGGAGAAAGCTGCGTTTTCTGCACTTTGGCAGCATTGATTTTCGGGGGTAATGTTGTACACTTATACGAGAATTTAAGTATATTGGGCTACGAGTTGAAGAAGTTTTGGATTTTGTTTGGAATGGGAGGAACTTCAAAGTCGAGCTTTTTTTATTGTTATTTTGGGCATAGATGGACAAAATTTTTGCAAGGAGGTTATTGAGAAAGAATATTCCTTTAATATTCGAAAATTTACAATCTTAGGAGATCTGATTATTTTCCAACTTTTCAGAAATTTCAAATTTAAGTTATCTAGCTTTTGATGCTCTTGGACGCATATTTTTGATTTTCGTTTTTTTTTAATCTTTTATTTATGTATTTTGATTGAGGAATTACATTTTAATGATTTTCAAGTCATTGATTTACATCATATAGTTTCATATGTATGTAATCAAAGTAAAAAATTTTTCATATCGTTTAACTTTAAGAATCTGTATAAATTTATCCATTGTGTGTGTTTAGAATCTCTTACACTGTGAATTTGCAGTTATAAAAAAATGTTTATCATCGTTCCAAAAATTTTGAGCATAATTACCTAACTCAAGTTTTTCTTTTTCAAATATGGTATTGTAATAATGTATTACATTTCAGGGAGCTTCTGTATGAATGATATTACTATGTATCATTTTCTAGAGTAAAATTAAAAATATTTGGAATAAAACTCAATAAGGTCACAATGTTCTATTTCTGTAATTTCATTATATATTTCACATTTCAAACATTTTCGAATTGTAGAAATTATTATACTCTAATTTATGAAGAATTCATATAGTTTGCAGAATTTCAGAAACCAATCATGCATTTTTAAGATTGTGTCAATTATCGTAAAGAATTTAAAAATTTTGGATATTAAAGTATTTTTCATGAAAATCTCAAACATATAAGGAATATTTCAAAATTATGGCATATATCTATGAATTAAATAAATTTTTAAAAAGGAATTTCCTACCAAATTCAAAGTACATAGTTCGTTTCATATTCAAAACTATGAATAAATTAAACAAGTTGAAAATTTTTGTAACCTGTAAATTTTGTTAATTATTACACTCCATCGATTCATTAATTATGATGTTTTTTAACTGTAGATTTTAAATGTTTGAAATTGACAATATATCAAAAAACTGTTAGGAAAAAATTTTATGGCTTATGTAAATGTTGTTAAAAATTTGAAATTTTATAAAAATTTGCATCAACTTTGAGGGTTGAGGAATTCATACTGATAAAAGAAATGAGAGTTACAAATATTATCAAAATTATGAATAAAATTCTAAAGTTTTAGCGAACATTCATCGACTTTTTACAATTAATTGATCGTAATTTTTTTCATCAAATTTTTTTTGATAAATATCTGGAAGACTCAATAAGTATTGAAAAAACACAATAAAATCTAGTAAATTCGACGTCTTTCTATAAAATTTGTTCACTTTTGAATGGTTTGTATTATGTTTGCAAATCTGCGAATTTCGAAAATTTTCTGGAATTGTAAAACAATAATGAATTCTTCTGAGTGTAATTATTGCTGTTATTCCTCAAAATTTGCATAGTTGCGTTTAAGTATTTTTGCTCAACACCTAAAAAACCAAAGAAGTATTGCGCAATAACAAAAAATATTTATCAGTTACAGAAATGTTAGAAAAATTGTGGTGGTTTCAAATTACATATGTCAAATTTGTCAGAAATTCTGTAGATTTTGATATTAAAAAACACATTCAAATTTCACAGATTCTAAACTATTATTATAAATTAAAACATTTCAATGTTCAAGTTTGAATATTCCATTCACATACAGACACAGTTCCATATATTTAAAATCTTTAAACACCAAAAAAATGTTTTAATTTCCAAAGATAGTAGATAACTTCAGGAATTCCCATAAAAATCAAGAATTTTAGAACACTGATGAATTTCGTGAATAGTAAAGAGTTATTACAATTTAACAAACCTATGATATGCAAGTTAATGCATAAAAATACCATAGATATTTAAAAAATATTTTCACATTCTTCAAATCACAACAATTTGAACACATTATTCAAAAAATGAAAAATATTTTGAAGGATGTTTATTGAAAAATCTCGATAAAGAATTTTTCATTTTTTTTATAAATGTATTCACATTCTTATTCGTCGGCATATCCTAAGAATGAATGATGGAATCCTAAAAATTTCTTAGTCATCACATTAGAACGTGATAAAAACACCGTTAAAAAAATTACATATTAATACAAAAATTTCTTAAATTTGAATTTGTATCTATTTCTGATCCTTTGAATGTGAAAGTTTTGAAAATATCTACATTTTCTCTTAGCTTACACGAGATCGGGAGACATCGTCAAGAATTTCTTCATCACCATTAGGATAATCATCAGTCAGACTTTCATCGAAAATTCCATCAAAGGGAAAGAAAATATGATATGAAATAAATAGTTTTAGACACGATTTCTTGGACGTCCTTTCAAGGTAATTCGAATTTCATTATTTCACAGGAAAAAACCTAATATAGAATGGTGACAAACGATGTGAATCATGAGATAAATAGTACTGAAAATACTTCCATGAACGAAGCCATCGATCACTAATTATAATACATTGGAATAAAGTGAAAAATGTAACGATCAAGAGGTAGAGTCAGAATTTTTCTTGGAAATTGAAAGCAACCTTGTAATATATAGAACGGTCTTCAAATAATTCATTCATGACGTCAGAGAGTACGACGAAAATTCGATTATAAATTGATAAATTTGATTAGTCTTCCATATCGAATTAGCTTTTCATGTTGTCACTATACATTTTTGAATCATTAATTTAAAATATATAAAATATTAAAAAACTATGACCAATAGAAACTTGAAATAACAATTTCTTTTCGCATGAAAACTATTTTTCAATTTTTATCAATAATAAATTATAAAAAAACCATAAGAAAAAAATTATTGATACTTTTCAATGCGTAATTTATCTCATACAAAATTCTACCTTTACTTTTTTTCGTCACCGAAAAATCAAAACTGTGCCCCGGTCCGGAATGCTCAAATTCAACCCGAGATAAGAGCGAAACCACTCATTATTCAACAGGAAAAACATGAGAATAAACGTAATTTAAACGACGCCTGTTTTTTTCAAGCTCGATGATTCATGCTAATTCGAGATAGCGCGACGACCGTTTAAAGTTTTTATTTTTCTTTACGATTATAATATGCACTGGTATTATGTTTTGTGAGAGCGACTAATAAATGGTTCATAAATTTTCTTTTTGATCAAAGATATCAGGACGACAAGGAACTGTTCATTGAATTTTTTTGTCTTACTTTTTCTGTCAGTCAATAGGTACGTGAATAAAATATTTTCATAATGTTTATAATTACATGAATAAGTATAAAGAGTAACTTCTTTCCAAGTGCATAGGTTTAATTTAATTTAGAGATTTAGAAATTTGTTCATATTTTGATGAATATTAGAATAATTGATGTTCACATTATTATTTCAATATGAAATCGATGTATTTTTTTTAATCATTCCGTGATTTTGGTATATTTTCTAATATGTGATATTTTGTGATTTTGTGAAATATTAGTAACATATTATGATTTCATGAAGTTTCGTAGTATCTGACATTTTGAATCATTTTCTTTCGTTAGAAATCTCGCGAATTTTTGTGATTGAGTGATTTTTTGTATTTTGTCAATTTCCCTGATTTTGCGATACGGTGTAGTTTTGTGATAATTTTATCATTTCGTGACATTTTTTTATACATACTGTATTTTATTGTGATATTTAGTAATCTAATGTTTTTGTGTTGTTTGGTTATTTTGTAACATATCTGATTTTGTAACTTTTTTGTAACTGTGTAATATGTTTAATTTCCTGACATTTTGTGATTTTGTGATATTTTATGATTTTGTGACATTAAGTTTATTATTCCATTATGTAAGGCTTTAATTTTTTATGTATAAATGTTATTAAAAGGTATCACTTTTTTAGAGTAAAATTCAAAATATCTGGATTGAAACTCACATTAAGTAAGGTCAAAATTTTCTTTTATTTTGTAATTATGTACATAACTTTATATTTTAAACATTTTTAAATTGTAAAACTTACTATAACATGATTTGTGAAGAAATCATTAAGTTTGTAGAGTTTCAGAAACTTATCAGAGATTTTGAAGATTGTGTTAATTATCGCGAATGTTTTTCAAAATTGTTTTTATTTCTAAATTTATAGTCACGCGAATGACTGTTGTAAGAATAACTTCTCTTTAAGTGAATGAGTTTAATTCAATATGAAGATTCAGAAATTTGTTATTATTTTGATGATTTTTCAAATAATTTGTGTTCATAATATTATATAGTTCAATATGAAGTCAATACTTTTCTTTTTTCGATCATTTCGTGATTTTTAAAATTGTGTTATTAGTGACATAATCCATGATTTTGGCAAATTTTGTAATAAGTGATATTTTGATATGAGTCACATTTTGTGAATCTGTGTAATATTGGTAACATATTAAGATTTTATGAAGTTTTGTAATTTCTGACATTTTGTAAAATTTTCTTATGTTGAAATAATCTCGTGAATATCTGTGACTCAGTGATTAATCGTACTTAGTGAATTTTTTATACTGTGTTATATGGTGATAATTAAGAAATTTTATGTTTTTGTGCTCTTCGGTTATTTTTTTATACTACTGACTCTGTTATTTTTTTTTTGTAATTGTGTAATATTTTTGATTTTGTGACTTTATTGAATATTTTTTCATAATGTAAGACTTAAATTTTGTAAGACGAAAAAAGGCGAATAAACGCAGTTTTCACCAATGGACTGTAATGGCTCAAATTAATGAATTTTGACAAAATGTTTTCATTTTTGTCCAAAAAGTCAGCCACTTTCAGATAGAACAAAAATTTAACGTATACAATTAGAAAGAAATTGCATATAAATTTTTGACAATCGATGTTTGTAGTCACCAGAATCAGATAGTATCTTGAAAATTATTTTACAACTTGAATTTCACCTTTCTGTACATAAATATTTTCATATGACACAAATACCAAAATTTTTCCAAAAAGTAAAGAAAAAATCTCTGCTCGGAAAAAATGATTTACATATTTTTTCAGAAATTCGTTAAAACTCTCGATGTTTCGTACAAGAAATAATCGTGGCTCAATTTGCATACGTTTTTTGCAGGGCTCTTTAGTGAAATCCTCATTTTTGATATGTATAATGGGCACTTGAAGGATGTACATTGTATGGAAGGCTGCGAAAATGTTACGGTCACGCGATTTTGGTCCATGATTTCAAAAACAGGCACGACAGATGCGGGACGTGAATATGATGATGTGTGCAATCATCTTCTCGAAAGATGGCGAAAATGGCTTTTTTCGAGCACGCTACATTTTCATGAATGCACGCGGATTAAATTGCAGGGGCCTACATGTCAAGCACGAAGCATTTTTTGTGCCTTGCGTGACGTTTGTCCCGTCATTTTGAATATTGGATCACTTATTAATTCTGTTTCACATTTTTTTAGAACGACGACCCAAATGATATGCGGTGTACCAAAACAAAATTCGTGGAACCAGGATGTTTTTCCTTTATTTTTCTTTCATTTTTGCAGAGACAAAGAAATTACCTTCATTTTAATGTCTCAGAATGTTCAGTTTTTGGAAAATAATTCGATTATTTTTCAAAACAAATTTTTCAAGACGACAATAGTTTGATGAAAACACGTCTGGAACGAATGTAGACAGTGGATGGGACATGTATACAGTAAAGAAAATGAGGGAAGCGCCGATTTGCCGCGCATACCTCTCGCATCTCCCCGAGTTATAAACTGCGCCAAAGTTAAATGAATTCGAAATGATCGATAAAGTTTATCATTGATCAATTAAACTTTGGAACGTGTGAGTGACGGGCTTCGAGATAGCCTGGACCGGGAGGATGAGAATGGGGGTGGGGCAAGGCCGTAAACACGTAAGGGGCTTTTAGGGCTGCAAACCCTCTTGCCATTAGACACTTCAATTCGGAGTACGAGTTTATTGGTACGAATGGAAACCTTGAGGTCATTCCAAAAAGACTTGGAAACGAAAATTTGACCTTGAATCGAAGTTCCAACTGGGATAGAATTCAACTTCAGAGTTTTTTTCTAAAAGAGAGGTTTCTTAAAAATTGAATCTTCTGGTTGGTTTCCTCAATCTTCTGGGTCTGACAAAATGGTTCCCTTAGTCTTCCACAGAGAGACTTAGCTCATTAAAATATTTTTTTGGAGACTCGAGTTCCATTGGAAGACTCATTTTTTGATGAATAATATTAACAGTATTACGATGGGAGATTCAAATTCCCCACATATTATAAAAATAAGTTATCCAATGGATAGAGTAGAGTTATCTGCAGAATTACCAATGAGAAAACGAATCACAAGATTTTTTTGTTTTTTTGTAGTTTTTTTTTTTGTTCAAGTTTCATTGGTTTATATTATGAATCAATTTACTAAAGTTTTCTTCACATAATTTTAACAATACAAAAAAAAAAAAATATTTCAGTTAATAATTTCTCTCATTGAATTAATATGTGAAAAATATGGATTAAATGAAAGTAATCATTGACTGGGAAATCGAGTAAGTGGGAATTATTGAATACTTGATAAAATTTCACAAGGAAAATATCTTGAAAAATTTTGTCGATCAATTCTTTATAAGAAATTTCAGTTTCTTAAAAAGTTTTCAAAAGGTGCACTTCATAAGAAATTGTATTATTAGAAGAAATTTCATTTTCTTATAAGATTTTTATTAGGATCAAGATTACTAGGGTATATATAATGGAGTTCAAATTACATGATTTTTAAGTCACTAAGATTAAGATGTGTTATAAAAAAATTTTTTTGTTTTATTTATTTTCAGTATTTAAACAAATTAGAAGGTTTACTAGTATTATTATGAATTTCTATACAACTCCCTAAAACTCGATACTTCGCGAATCTAAGTTCCAGAATTTTAATATTGTTATAAATTTTTGAGAAATTATTAAGTACACAGATTTAGAGTATTTCACAGATTCTTAGAATTTTCGTATAGTATGTAACTTAAAGCTTATAGAATTTTTTGTACTATTTGGTATTTTCATAGATTTATATAATATGTATAGATATCTCTAAAGAATTTCATAATTTTATTCTGTAGAATACAATAATTTTAACATTTTCGATCATTTGTTTCAATCGATTTTTTGGAAAAAAGTATCTCTTCTATAGATTTTCCCTCCTTTTTCCAAATTTTTCAAGAATATTCAAACAACTCAGTAAATTTTCTGATATTTGAATGGTTTTTTACAGGAATGACTAGAATTATTATGTTCCGGAATTTGGAATTTTACGATATAATTTTTTTTTTTAAATTATGTCTATAGAGTTTTTCAGTATTCAGAGAATTTAAGTTTGTTTCGTATTTTGTTCAAGTGTCTATAAAACTTAGAATAATTTTTTGTATTGATTTAATTTCAATTATTTCTGTACATTGCTCAATTGACAGATTGTGAGAATTTGATGCTCTAGAATTTATAGTTTTATAGATCGTGGGTATTCGTTTCTTTTTCTAAAAAATTTTTTTTCAGAAAATTTTATGATTTTTAGTATTTCTTCAAAGTTTGTACGATTCTAAAGATTTTCTTGTATTTTTATAGTATGGTTTTCTACATAAATTTCTAGAATTCAAAGATCTAGAGTCGAAGGTTTTTGAATTTTTTACGATTTCGGTAAATTCTTATTTTTTCTAGCCAACCATTCACATTTGGAAGTGTGTTAAACAAAGAAATCGCCTTAGACCAAAATAATTGTTTTTGAAGTTAAAAATATTGGCAATGCTGAATACCATCCATCTTTCAGAACTAATATAAAACCATTCATAATGTCATCTAGATCTAACTCAGTAAGTATATTTTTGGTTATTTAATATAGAACTTTTTATTACACTCTCAGAAATTTCTCTATTCAATTTAAAATACTGCCTTTGAAGCAGATTTCCCATACTGTTTGTTGAATTTTATATTCAAATTATGGACGCAAGTATGAAAAAATCGACACTGTCCATGAAAATTATAACCCTTGTATGAAATCGAAGTGTTTATTTAATACAAAGCAGAAACTAAAATTATTTTGCTTTCAAATGATTTCTCATTGAAAATGTGTATTCAAACTTTTTTAAATCCGAGTGGATTTCAACGTAATAAATTTTTTTGGAGCAGAGACTTTCACTAAATTATCAACAGTTATTTTATTGAAACAAAAAATTGACATTGTATGGTATGTAAATTGTATAACAAAAATTATATTGCATATTTGATAATATGCAAAAGATATTTTAAAATATTCCAACATGCAGTGTCTTAAAACACAATAAATAATAATAGAAAGTATTGAAATTATTATATATAATATGAAAACAATGAATTTTATATAAATTTCTTTGAAATCCTTTTCATATACGTGTCCATGAAATTTCAAACACGATTTGAAGAGAAAGTCTATAAAAGATGTTTGAAGTCACAATTTTGTTTGACACTGTACTCTTTATTCCTCGTTGCTTTTTCAAAAGAATCATGTTAGTCAAAAATAATTTATTTTGCTGGTACGAGGGAAATAACTTGTTGACAAGATCATTATAATGGCGTTCCAAATAACTACTATTAAATAATTTTAGTTTTTACTTTTTCTCTAGATTTATTATTTTAACGCTACAGATAATCTATTAAGATGATAAGAAACAATTTTTTTATAATGTAAATCATTCCTAGAATTCTAGTTTTCCGCAGTTTGTTATTGAAAGTGTACTGTCACAATGAACTATGTTAAAAGAAGAAAATTTGTTGTTAAATTGTTGTTAAAAATAATTTTTTTAATTTCAAATGATTTCTCATTGAAAATGTGTATTCGAACTTTTTAAATCCGAGTGGATTTCGACATAATACATTTTTTTGTAGCAGATTTTCCTTAATTTATCAACAGTTGTTTGTTTGAACAAAATATTCATATTTTATAACAGAAATTATATTGTATATTTGATAATACGCAAAAGATATTTCAAAATATTCATACATGTAGTGTCTTAAAATGAAATTAATGATAATAAAAAATATTGAAATCAACATACTATATATATATCTAGTATGAAAACGATAAATTTTATATAGATTTCTTTGGAATTCTTTCCAAATACGTGTCATGGAATTTCAAACACGATTTTAAGAGAAAGTCCATAAAAGATGTTAAAATTTTTAAATTTTTAATGACAGTGACTATTATTTTCCTTCATTTTTTCCCGAATTTGTAATCTTCCATTTATTTCTGTGCCTTTTTTTACATAAAAGAATAGTTAATTTTATTCCAATTTATCTAGAGAAATTCCCACTATGAAACCCCAGAATATCTTTTCTGCCTACTCATCTAACACGATGTCCGCCTTTTTTGAAAAAACTTTCTTACCCCTCTTTACAACCTTTGACCCGTGGAATGGAAGGGGTGCGAAAAGCGAGATGCAGGGAATCCGCGAAAGGGGTCGAGGAGTCGCACGACCGCGAAAATTTCGCTATTGTGCGAGTCGGCATTAATAGAGACATCGGAAGGGGTGAAGGAAAAGCGCTATTCGCGATGTTCGCGTAATGCAAAGCGCTCGATTTGCATTGGAGCCGAGTATGGTCGCGGCGCCACTGTATGGAAATCGCCCTTTGACAGCCTGTAGGCGGCGGTGCGAGCAACATATTCCTTGTTTCTAGTTGTATCCCGTCTTGCTGCAAAAGGGGGCTGCATTTGTTTGCAGATAAAGACGTAAAGTTCAAAGATATTTCCTGTTTTCTCACCTCTCGTGGAATATGGAAAATATATATCTTCAAAAGCTTCCAAAACGTTTCAATCCAATCTATAATCTCCCGAAAGCTTCCAAAATTCATTTGTTTATTACAATACCATTATTTATGTGTAAAAGAACATACCTATGTATATTGTAGTGCAGGGGCGTAGGTAGGAAAAAATTTTGGGAGGGGTTTTTCTGAAAAATATTTTTCCTTCGGAATTGACAATATGATTACAATACAATGATTTTAAAATATTTTACATTTTGGAATTTAAAAGTTGTGAAACTTCTCGAATCCAGAGTTGCACTTTTTTCATGTTCCTGGACAAAATAGAATTCGATTTTTGTGACTTTCAATTAGCCACTGAGGTTTCAATTTTTGAACTAACACTTTTTGCGTTTGTACCACTTGAAAGGTTATCTGATATTAAGTCATATGGGTTTCTATAGAGTTTTATAAAATTCGATGCTTTAGAAATCAAACTTAAAATAATTTATATCTATATGTATTTGAATTGATTTTTGAGCAAATTCTAATTATACACATAAAAATTTTATCAAAAATTTTTTATTATTTATATGGTATATTATTCATAAATTTCGTAATATTTTTCTGTGTTTCAATATATTTCTAATATTTCTATGGATCGCTCAAAGTATTTCTAGCAATTGATGCTGTATCATTGAAACTTTCAACGATTTTGAGAATTTTAATTAATTTTTTAGACGTACACTTTCTTTTATAAAGATATGTAATATTTTTATTCCATTTTTTTTTTGGATTTCTACAATTCAAAGTATGTTTAATTTTAATTGTGTAATGAATGTATTTTGATTGTTTTGTATATCAATTTCTGGAATGATTTCTGAAATTATTTTCATGTAATCATAGCATAATATGGATAAATATGCTCTAATATATAAAGTTTTATACATTTCAAAGAAAATTATATCTAAATAATTTTTATGTATTACAAGATTCTTAGTAAACTAGTAAGCTAGTTAACTAGTAAACTCGTTTAAACGTAAATTAGTAAACTAGTGAACTGGTAAGCAAGTAAACTAGTAAACTTGAAAACTGGTAGACTAGTAAACAAGTAAACTAGTAATTTAGTTATCTAATAAACTAATAAACGAGTATATTATTAAGCTAGTAAAATAAAAAACTTATTTTCCACGTTTTTCTAGTATCATATACGAAACCCTAGAGGATTTCTAAGTATTTTTATAGATTACCCGTATTTTTGTCGATCACTACACAGATTTGAAAAACTCGATGGTTTGACATGCAAATTTCGATCTATTCCCAGTAATTTTAAGAATTTTAATAATGGTAGAATCACATTCATAAAGATTTCTCATGTTTTATATCATTATTCTTTTTTCATATATTTAAAACATTTAAAAGATTTGGTTGCATTTTCTAGAATTTTCATAGATTTATAGTATATTCAGAAGTTCATGCTCTAGAATCCCGAAATTTATAGATCGTAGAGGCGTTTATCGACATTTTTCGGAAAACAATTATTTCATAGAATTGAATTTATTTAATTATTATTTCATAGCTTGTATGAATCGAAAGATTTTTAATACTTTCATTTGAATTTTTAGAATTTGATGATCCAAGATGCAAAGTTTTGTAAACTTCTAGCATATTCGTAGATTTTTATTATTCTTGATTATTTACTGGCTTGCAACAATTTTTATGATTTCTTTTTTTACATAATCCTACGTTTTAAAAATAATTACTTTTTGCTTAAATATATACTACTCACGTTTTATTCCATTTTTTCGTTTCATATTTTTATTGTTTATCGATGTACCTTTTTTCATTTACACATGAAATATTGATTGATTTCATCAGGATTCCGGGAGGGGTTTGAACCCCCAAAACCTAAACCATAAAATTACTGTCGAAATCATACAATTACGTTGGAAAAAAGGATAATGAAAAAAATGTCAGAAAAAAAAATAAGATTTTCGACTTGCAGAACAATTTGTTCGGTAAAAATGGATTCAAAAAATTCCACTCTCTTCGATATCGCTCATACGACACCGCCTATGATAATCATCATACGCGGGCGCTCTTATTTCAGGCCGTTAAAAGTGGCCAATCACCGCCTCACGATACGAGGAATGCGAAACGAGCGTGTTCTGTCACCACGACTTCCCTCCAGAGATTTGCAATTTATCCCATGCATTTCGCCCTTTTTTCCTTCTTTTTTCTCTTCCTTCCTCCCAACTTTCGGAGAGCTCACCGGCTCCTTATCTATCTTGGTATATTTCTCAAATCAAAATTTGCCCTCGCAACATTTATTTCGTCATAAAAAGTAATAATTGCACGCATAAAACCTCCCGAGGCCGGGCTGCACCTTTTTTATCAGGGGCATTCGTATGTATAAATTTGCAAAACGGCCCCGGGTATATATATTTCTGGCAATTTCATTGCGTCAAATAAAAAGCCGATAAAACGAAACGAGGATAAAACGCGCTTTTCGGGAAATTAAAAAGGACGACTTTACTTGGGATTTATTATTTGGGGTCGTTGACGACTTTTTTTTTACTTTTGATACGTTGGAACGTTTTAATGTGGTTTTTTTCCTTCTTTTAGGTAATGTCGAATATTGAAAGTTGATGTATTCGTGTTTTTTTGACGCATCTTGATAAGCAGGGGAAATTATCGACGAAACGTAACGAAACTCGAGGAAATGGTAATGGAATTTGGTTTTTTATGGGGAATTGCACTTGTAGTGATCATTATCGTTTTGAGTGATTTAATTATTATGGCTTGGGGTGGGGAGTAATGGGATTTATGACAGAGTTCGTAGAGACGAAGTGCTCGATGTTTATTGGGTGACGGGGGTATTTTCAGAGCATTAAGATGTCTTGTTTTTTTTTCTTTTTTTTTTAACATGTCGGATAAAATATTGACGATGAAATTAGTTTGTCTTTTTGGAAATGGATTAACATATCTAGCATTAATTTTTATTGTTAAATCTAGTTTTTTTTGTTAAGTTAATAAATAAGTCATATTTCTCCTTTTTTTTTTTACATATTTTATGAAGTTATTCAGAAAAATAGTTATGATAACAATGAGAAATCTTTTAATAAATCATTCAAGAATATTTTTGAAAGATTGTGATAGGTTTACGAATTTCTTTGATGTTTACTGATAAAGAAAAAATTCAAAGAGTCTTTAAAAACGCAAAAACTTCTTGAATCTCTTACTGTAGAAAAGTATTTAAAGTATGTTTTACTCCTGAAGTTTATTATACTGAAATTCACTCTTTTTCAAAATTAAAGGTCGAGAAATAATGGAAGAAAGTAACGCTTTTTTCCGATTTATTGTTTTTTTAAATTTTTCGTCAGAAATTTTTCTAATAAATTCAAGTAGATTTCCTATGCCGTATATTAAATGTCTATACATGTCTAAAAAAAATAGACACTGTACATAGAAATAATCGAATAAACCTTCTCTAAAATCGAATTGTTAATTTAATATATATAAGACATTAAAATCATTTCAACTTCAAACTATTTTGCAATGGAAATTCATACATAGTAAAACTTTTTTTGAATTCAAGTAGATTTAGATTTAATACATTGAAGATAATATACAAATTCTGGACAAATTCTCTAAAAATTTATTAAAAATAGATAAAAAATATATATCAATATGCAGAATATGAGAACGACAAATTTAATATAAAGTTCTTCGAAATCCTTTTCATATACATGTCCATGAAATTTCAAATTTTCTTTGATAGTGAACTTTATATAAATATAAACAGAATTCTTGGATTTTGAAAAATATGCATTGAAAAAGTTTTTTTTTTTTTAATTCTTAGACGTGATACATTTTCAACCTTGGTGTTCTTGTATTACATGATGATAAAATTAGAAACATTTATTATTACATTAGAAAAAAAAAATTGCTTCTATTTTCTATTTAAGCTATAGCAATAAATAATTATTGATAAATTATAAATAATATTTAACGTTGATAACTATATTACACTTCAATATTGAATGGGAATGAAAAATCAATTAATTTTTCGTTTTCGTTAATTTCTTTAATGATTGAAATTTCAGGGACATCATATTGCACACCTAATGTTTGTTAATAATTGTAAATGACAATTATTACAATGTAAATGTGGATTTTTAAGATTTTATGTTTCATTATCTTGAATAATTTTTCACGATTTTCATGATATTTTGGTTACTGAATTATTGATGACTGTTATTAAAAAATGAGCAGGTATCAATTTAATTAACATTCACGATTTTAATAAAAAAAAGTTTATTGCCACTTTTTTAATATCTGATCTGTTGAGTATGAAAGCATGAAAAGTTTTATCTTTGTTATTTATGAATTTTAAAGCTTATTTGTAGTAGTCCATTTTTTTATCTAAAAAATATAATATCGCAGTTTCTTGCATTCTGTAAACATGTACCTCCGAAATATTTTTTTAACTTTGATTAGTTTGAAAAAAGTTTTCTTAGATTAGAAACTACATTATCTTAAATTTTTTTTTATCTTGCCTTTTTTGCATTTTTGTGTCTGAAATTCTCGAAAATTGGAGTAAGTTCCATGTTTATCTTGTTTTAAAATTAAAAGCAACTGAAGAAAAATAAGAAAACTAGATGTGTTTTATTTTTATCAATATAATTAACATAAATTTTTTTACTTTGTAAATGTCTGGTTTCAACCTCTTCTACAAAAAAATTTAATTGGTTTAAATTACTGTCCCAAATTCGATTATCGGGAATATTGTACTATATTTGAAAGTTAAGCATAAAGAAAATTTTCGTACATTCTCTATTATTTCTTCGTGTTTGATGATTGGTAAAATGACTTATCTAGACAGATATTTTTCCTTCTTTTTACAAAGCTTCGACCACCATATGTGTTGCACTTTTTATATTAATCAAATTTCTTTATTTCTTTCTTCGATTTATTGAAAATTATATCATTATTTCAGTAGATGATTGAACCCCTAAAACTTTCTTGTATACATGCACCTGTCTATTTCAAATAGTTTGAATTTCACCATTTTTTAATTCTAAATGATCAGCTGATAACAGTCGAAGGTTATCCAAACCTTTGAAATATTATTAAAATAGTTATAACTCTCAAACTAATCGAATATTTCTAAACTGTCTTAAAATATCAAATTATTGACATAGTTGAAACTATCAAGAAACGTATGTACTAATCATAGTGAACTTTCCATTTACCAAAACTGTGAAAACTTTTACGAAATGTCCAAGATTCTCTCAATATTCCCTATTTTTCTTAAAATATATTTAATGGAATAAAAACTTGCAAGATTTTTCCTCGAAACTCACTGCCAAAACCACTACTTCTCTACTGTATTTTTCAAATATACAATAAACAAATTTACATTGTCAATGCCCAAAAAAGACTGATGATAACCAGTAAATTCATAGATCCAATTCAAATTTTCTTATTTCCTCAAAAATATTCCCTTCCACTATCCCAGAACCAAAAATTGTTCAAAAAAAAGCTTGCAGGCTTTCCCAAAACCATCTCCAAAAAAATAGCAAGAATACACTATGAATGGCGCAAAACTGCAACGCCGGCGGTGGCGATTGAAACGGGCCTTGTCGGAGCCGACAATGAACTTTCTTTATGGGACGAGCGTCCCAAATCAACGCGTTCCTTCACGCGAGATAGAGATCTTTCTAAACAGATACGCAATATACACATATATACGTGTGACGAAAAGAAGCTCTCGTTCTCGTTACACACACGGATATAAAAGGTGAAAAAAAGAGATACGTGGGGGAGGGGCGTTATAGGGACATAATGTTGGCGGGACAGAGAGGCCTCCTTATTTATAAGCGCGAGCCCGGCCGACCTCGGGATAAGACTTTGAGACGGGCGACATTATTTATTCGGCCGCGCATGTTTTTAAAGCTTCCCCCCGTGAAAATGATACCTCTGGATGAATATAAAACGTTGCACGCCCACGTGCATACCCGCGACACGCCGAAGCTGCATCGCACTGCCGACACCTCTCTTCCCTTATTATACCGAGCCGAGCTCCAATACCTTGTCTCCTATTAGTCTTCCCTCTTTTTCGCCATTTCGACCTTTTCCCCGGCTCTTTCGAAGGTGTTTTATGCGACTTATGGTATTATTAGCGCGTGCTTCGATCGCCTCGATGTGGGAGTCGTTGCTCCTTAGATCTTTCAACAGACGGCATTGTTTTGAGAAGGTACTTTAACGATTGCTTTTTTACATATGAAGGGTGATTTGCTTATATAATTTTTTGTTTTTATCCTTAGGAAAGGGAGAAGATACATTACTCATACTGAAAAAAAGAATTAGTTGAATCAAACTAACGATAAATGCATATAAAATATCTGTCAAAGTTCAAGCAAACTTCTGTATATTAACAGTTACTGTATGCGTATTTGCTACGAATATCAACGAAGTAATCATCAGTGATCATAAGTAAATATCAGGATCAAATAAAAGTAGGTAAGCTAAGAGAGTTCTGGATCCCCCACTCCTCTCAAACTTAATCTGAGTGGCATGACTCTAGTCTGACCTAACCTAAGTTAAAGACAACTAGTCTAATAATAGTTATATAAGAATTTTCCCAAAAATAAACATTTGAAGTTATCACTTTTTTAAAAATCAAGAACGTCATAGTAGCTTCAATTCCAAATAACTGCTGTAATTGTCGCCTGAGTATAAATTTGAAAACGTCAATTGTAAGAGCAGTCAAACAGCTTTAAAACAGAGTATATAAGAATTTTTTCAAAAATGAACATTTTTAGTTATCATTTCTTGAAAAATCAAGAACGTCATAGTAGGTGAATTACGAATTACTGCTGTGATTGTCGCCTGAACAAAAATTTGAGAACGTCATGTGAAAGAGCAGTCAAAAAGCTTCAAAACAGTGTATATAAGAATTTTTCCAAAAATGAACATTTTTAGCTATCATTCTTTGAAAAATCAAAAACGTCATAGAAGCTTGAATTTCGTATAACTGCTGTAATTGTCGCCATAGCATGAATTTGAGAAGGTCATTTGAAAGAGCAGTCGAACAGCTTCAAAACGATGGATATAAGAATTTTTTCAAAAATGAACATTTCGAGTTAACATTCTTAGAGAAGTCAAAAATGTCATATTAGCATAAATTTCGAATAACTGCTGTAATTGTTGCTTGAGTATGAATTTGAAAACGTCAGTTGAAAGAGCAGTCAAAGAGCTTCAAAATAGTGTATAAAAGAATTTTTTAAAAAATGAACATTTTGAGTAATCAATATTTAGAAAATCAGAAAAATCATAGTAGCTTAACTTCCAAATAACTGCTGTAGTTGTTGCTTGAGTATGAATTTGAAAACGTCAGTTGAAAGAGCAGTCAAAGAGCTTCAAAATAGTGTATAAAAGAGTTTTTTCAAAAATGAACATTTTGAGTTATCATTATTTGAAAAAATCAAAAACGTCATGGTAGCTTGAATTTCGAATAACTGCTGTAATTGTCGCCTGAGCATGAATTTGAAAACGTCTTGTGAAAGAGCAGCCAAACAGCTTCAAAATAGAGTATATAAAAAGTTTTCCAAAAATAAACATTTAAAGCTATCATGCTTTGAAAAATAAAAAAAATCATAGTAGCTTAAATCCCAAATAACTGCTGTTATTGTCGCCTGAGCATAAATTTGAGAACGTCATTTGAAGGAGCAGTAAATTGGCTTCGAAATGGTGTGTATGAGAATTTTTTCAAAAATGAACATTTTGAGTCATCATTTTTTTAAATCAAGAACCTCAAAGTAGGTTAAATTCCGAATAACTGCTGTAATTGTCGCCTGAGCATAAATTTAAAAACGTCATTTAAAAGAGCAGTCAATCAGCTACAAAATGGTGTGTATAAGAATTTTTTAAAAAATAAACATTTTGAGTTATCATTTTTTGAAAAATCAAGAACGTCATAGTAGCTTGAATTTCGAATAACTGCTGTCGGCTCTAGTCTGACCTAACCCATTAGGTCAGACTAGTAATGTTCTACTTAGGTTTGATCAGACTAGTGTTGTTCTACTTAGATCAGATCAGACTAGTGCCATGTCACTTAAGCTACGTCAGACAAGAGCCATGCCACTTAAGGTCGGTTTGAGAGGAGTGGGGGGATCTAGAACATTCTAAGTCTACCTACTAATAAAAATCCATAGTTCATTTCCAAGTTTAAGTGTGACGCAAATTATAAAAAAAAAAAAAAACAACAGTTAAAATTGAATATCGTCATGATGAAAACTATCTATTCATAACGTCACCGTGTTATTTCATTTTTTTTTCTTTTCAAATTTATTGTTACAATGTTTCAAGTTTTCGACAGCTCAAAAATCGGTTTTTTCGATTGAAGGGTTTACGTAATATTTGAATAAAAAGTTTTTTTTTTTGACAAATAAATCATAAAAGTTCTTCAACAGAAGTTTTTGTACAAAATTTTTTTGAAATTTCTGATTACAATTGAGTGGTGCGTCTTCAATCGTGTTCGCTGGAGGGTTCTTTGAAAAAAAAGCGTTTCGAGGTAGGGGCCATGAATCGTACAATTTTATGTATTTTTTGTTGTTTAAGCTCTAATTTTGTTTTCTCAAGTATGTTCAACAGAACTGTTTTTGGTATTTAGCAATAAAAAGTTTATAACATCCTTTGAGAAAATAATGAAAATATACAAATTTTTCTACTTTACTTAGTATATAAACCCTTAATATCTTCTTTCTACTTTTGAATTTGTGAAAATTTTATTGTTTTAACTATCCATTGTTCTTTTGAACACTTTATAAGTTATTTTTTCGTCTACGTTTCACAAGAATTTGATTTTTCTTATAGGCCAGGAAAATATGAAAAGGTTTGTTTCGAACGTTCGTATCCTTCCTTGAATTCTTATTAAAATAATTAATGTTTCATGTAAAGAAAAAAATATCATTATGATAAGAATACAATTTTTAAAAAGAAATGCACGAAAAATAACGATAATAACAAATAAAAAAAAAAAATTATCGAAAATGTACATACTTGTAGAAAAAAACGGCTTCATATAGGTTCTTACAGTTGAAGATAATTTAAAAGTTTTTAATTCCACTTTAAAAAAATGAAATTATCCTGTCTTCAAGGGAATGTTTTTCCAATAGAATTCTAGATTTGAATGTTCAACTAGAATACTTCAGAAAATATAAAGTAGAAAAATTATTGCATCTCCATGAATGACAAAAAAAATAAAATCTAAGAAAATGCAGAAAATGTATCGAGCATTGGATTCTAGAATTCTCTGTAGAGATCTATGAAAATACCAGAAAATTTTTAGAAACAAATTAACGTTGATAAAATAGGGAAAGTAATTTCATAAAAAATCGAAATATACGTAAAGCATCAAATTTTGAATTACGTGTAAGTATAGCAATCTGAGTAAATACCAAAAACTAGAAAACGCTACAGAATCTTATAAATACTCAGAAAATACCATACCATTTGAAAAGAAATCTATAAAATACGAAAATTAATATTGAAATGAAATTTTCTTCAAAATTTATAAAACTACTGAAAATTGATCAAAATGAGAATCGTAGAAATCTGTACAGCAATCTACAAAAACAATAGAAATCTAAAAAAAAATACTGGGAAATTCTCCAGTTCCATGTATACTATAAAAATACGAGAAATATCGTCATATTCAAAAACTGTGTAATAATATTTTTTTTTCATACAACTTTGAATCTTACAAAATGTGATTGTCAAAATCTGTATTAAGAAACTTAAAAAAACCAACAAATTCTTGAAACTGTAAATTACTTAAAAAATACAAAATAAACGACTGAAAAATCCACATGAAAGATACATTATATTGAAAAATTATTTTAAGTAAAGAATTAGTTGAATTTTCCACTATTATACATATAGCATTATATTCTAGAAAGACGAGAATTCTATAAAAATACCAGAATTCATACAGCAAAATTTTTCTAGTAATATACGATATGAAAATTCTTAAAATCTATGTATGTAGTACCTTAAATGTGTGTTTTTAGAAATTTTTGAAAAATCTATAAAACTACTGAAATTTTCGAATTTGGATTCCTAGAGGATGGGATTCTCAGCAGCTGTGTATTAATTCATATTCATATCAAGGAACTTCTTATTTTGTTCAAATAGTGAAGAGATATTATAAAAAACTAAATTACATATTATAAAGAAAAATGTTAGTCCCAGTTACCTTAAAAATTACGGAAATTGAATCCTATTACTTTAAACACATAGTATTATGAAAAATATACAACTTTAGAGAATTACACTTTAAAATTCGATAATTAGAAAAATTGAAAAACTGTACTTCCGTAAAAAAATCGTGAATTAGGTTTAGAGTTAAATTCCATTCTTTTAAACTGAAAGGCTAAAAAAATTTTAACTCAATTTTCTTTATGTAGTAACAAATACAAAATTTCCCCTAACGTTATTATCTCCATTTCTTCGAAAGTCTCCTGATTTTCACATTTTACTTCCAAATATGAATCAATAACAAAAAACCCATTATCAATGTAGCCCATCGTGCAGAGCTGAGATGAAAAGAAACTCAACTTTTTAATGACCAGTGAAAAGTCAAAAGTAAGGCTCGTCATAAATCTAGGAGCGAACCCTACTCAGAACCGCTCGTCTGGGAGCTGAGCCTTTATTTTCTCTCAAATCTGCGTCCTTCGTTAAAGGGACCAAAGGCCGCAGCTCATTTGAAAACAACCCGATTTCAACTCTAGATTATAGTCCGGTGTGTCCTCCTGGCGCCACACCTCCGCTGGCACCCGTGAAAACGTAACCAATTTTTTGTGGGGGAAGTAATATACTGCTCTGTTTTGGTTTCCAGGTAATTTACAATGTCTGGCGATCAGAGGAAACACGAAATGGCAGGGGAAAAAATATGTCACCCATGTGAAAATATGTAGAAAATTCAAAATATTCCATCAACTCACTTGAGAAGTCAAATCAGAGGACGATCCTTTTCAAATCAAGTTGTCCCACCTACCTGCAACAGAAAAATATAACGTTTGTTTTTTATAAATGTAGCGATGAAGTTATATTTGTTTTTTTGAAAACCCATTTTCATAAAGAAAATCAGACTGCATATCAAGTTTGAAACTTTTTTCTATGGATTTAATAGATGTAAGTAGTAATTTTAAGTTTCATTAGTTAGATTCCATCTCGTTCGACATTGTGATAAAATACGTCGAGAGCCTGGAATATAAAGCCGAGCCCCGCGATGGTAAGACAAAGCCGGGAGTAAAATCACTAATTACGGTCATAGCAGGATGTAATGAAAAAGGGGCCGACGCGAAAGCTCGTTACGGCGTCGCGACGCTTTTCTCCGACACACAAATACGTATCGAAACGTACAACGAGGAGCTTGTCGATTTAATCTCGCCGCCGCCATTCTGTCAATAATTTCATCAAGTAACGAGCCGAGCTATCGGGCCTCATATCCCACACAAACATACACCAACTCTGCGCGCGCATAATGTATGTAAATGCATGTTGATTCGAGAGTTCGGATCGTCGAATTCCGAGTTGATGAAAATACTGCGAGGGCCATGGAAATTCGCTCTTCCTTAGAATTTCCAATATTGGCGAGAAAATTGTAATTTTCTGACTCTTCTTTCTGTTTGTTTTTCGGTTCTCCATCTGAAATCTTTCGTGCAATTGTTTCTGTTCTTTTTGAAAAATATTTTAACATCGTCCATTTTAGGAAATTCATCCCATATTTTTACTGAAAAACATTTGATAATAATATGTGATAGGTGCGTAGGCAGATGAATGTTTTGGGGATTCAAAACCCTCCCGAAATAGTTATAAAATCAATCAATATTTCATGTAAAAATAAAAAAGTTACAACGATAAATTGTGAAAATAAAAGTTACGAAAAAATGCCTGGAAACGTTAGCAGTAATAATTTAATAAAAAAGTAAAAATATCAAAACATAGGATTATGTCAAAACATGAATATCAGAAAAATTGTTGCAGTGAATAATCAAGAAAAATCAAAATCTACAAAAATGCTAAAAATTTACTAACTTTGAATCTTAGATCATCAAATTCTAGAAATCTTTAAACAATCTATATAAAAGTATTAAAAATCTTTCTATTCATACAAACTCTGGAAGAATAATGAAAGTAATTGAATTTTATGATAAAACTGTTTTCTCAAAAATCTCGACAAATTCCTTTAAGACCTGAAAATTTTGGAATTCTACAGCATCGAATTCTAAATCTCCTATAAATCTAAACAAATTTTGAAAAATGCAACAAAATCTTTTAAATATTTCAAAAATACGAGAAAAGAATAACGATATAGAACATGAAATATCTATATGAATGTGATTTCATCATTAATTATTGAAATTACTGATAGTAGATCGAAATTGGTATTTTAAAGAATTGAGTCATGTGAATCTCTGTAACAATCAATGAAAATATAAGTAATCCATGAAAATGATTAGAAATCCTTTGAAGTTTCGTGTATTATACTAGGAAAACGTTAAAAATAAGGTAACTAGTTTACTAGCTTACTTGTTGACTAGTTTACTAGCTCACTAGTTTATTTGTTTCCTAGCTTACTAGCTTACTAGTTTACCAGTTTACAAGTTAACTAGTTCACTTGCTTACCAGTTTACTAGTTTACTAATTTACTTGTTAACGAGTTTGCTAGTTTACTAGTTCACCAGCTTACTAGTTTACTAGATTTCCTTGAAAATCTTAGACTAAGAAATCCTCTAGGTTTTCCTATATTATATTGAAATAAATGTGAAAAATAAGTTAAAAAGACTACTAGTTTACTAGATTACTTACCTGATAATTTATTAGTTGACGAGATTACTACTTTACTCGTTTACTAGTTTACTAGCTAATTAGTTTAATAGCTTGTTTAGCAATCTACAGAAATATCAGTAATCTATAAAAATACTTAGAAATCCTCCAGTGTTTCGTTTATTATACAGAAAAATGTGAAAAATAAGGTTACAAGTTAACAAGCTTACTTTTTTACTAATTTACTAGTTTACTAGACTACTATTTTACTAGTTTACTCGCTTAATAATTTACGAGTTTACTAGCTTAATTCTTTACTCGTTTACTAGTTTACTAGCTTAATACTTTACTCGTTAACTAATTTACTAGCTAATTAGTATACTAGCTTACCTGTTGATTAGTTTATAAGCTTACTAGCTTACTAGTTAACTAAATTACTAGCTTTTTCGCTTCCTAGTCTACCAGTTTTCCATTTAACTAGCATTTTCATTTACCAGCTTATCAGTTTACAAGCTTGCAAGTTTACTTGCTTAACAGTTTACTTGTTTACTAATTTACTTGTTAACTAGTTTGCTAATTTGCTATTTTACTTTTCCACTTGTTGACTATTTCACTATTTTACAATTTCAGGAGTTTACTAGTTTACTAGCATACTTATTAATAGTTCAGTAGTTGGCTTGTTTATTATTTCGCTAGTTTACTATTTTTTTAGCTTACTATTTTACCAGCCTAGAAGTTTACTAGATTACAATTTTACTAGTTTACCAGCTTGTCAGTTTACTAGAAATTTTTTAATATAAATAAAAATTATGGGGAACAAATTTTTACAAAAATTTATAAAGCTTTCTGTCCTGGAGGATAATTAATCATATAATACTATAATTATATGTAATTTTAGAAATTATTCCCGAAATTCATATAGAAAACAATAAAAACAGATCGAATGTAAGTGATACAATTTATATAATTAAACATACTTTTAATTGTAGACATACCAAAAAAATATGCTATAAAAGTAATGAAAATCTTCATAAAAGCAACTGTCGTCTTAAAAATCAATTTAAATTCTTAAAATCGTTGTAAGTTTCGATACTATAGCATCGATTTCTGAAAATTAATTAAGCGTTCAATAGAAGTATTAAAAATATTTAAAAATATAAGAAAATGCTACAAAATTGGATAAATAATTTACTATACGAAAAAAATAGAAATTTTTAAGGTACCTTTTATCTGCGTAGTTAAAATTTGCTTAAAATTCAATTCAAACGTGTACATTCCTTAGAAGTTTGATTCTTAGAGCATCGAATTTCAAATAACTTCATAGAAACCCATATTACCTAATATCAGATAATCTTCAAAGTATGTAGTAGTAAAAAAAATTGAAACCTCAGTTACTAAATGAAAATCACAAAAATCAAATTTCATTATTTACGAACATGAAAAATATGCAACTCTGGATTCCAGAAGTTGCATAACTTTCCAATTCTGAAGTGTAAAGTATTTCAAAATCACTCCTTTGTAACCATATTGTCATCATCAAAGATTAAAAATTATGAATCCCCGAAGGGAAAATATTTTCCAGAATAACCCCTCCCGAAAATTTTTTCTGCCTACGCCCCTGATGGTTCAACTATTTCATTTGATAAAATGTCACTAGTTGTAAATTTTGCGTATTTTATTATCCGCGTATGCGAAATTTCAGCGGTGGCAAGGAAGGAGGCTGAGAAAGGGCGCGGGATAATAATGTTGACGTAAACTGCATAATTATGGAACGCCCCGGCGCTCGTTATTGCCAACTAAATTACCAGGGAGGAGCTGCAATTACGATTCAAGTTTATTCATAACCCAGCACGAATGGCCCCCCGACACATTTCGCTCGTATCTTCCGATTATTGAAAATCATCCAAGAGCCCGCGGGCTCTCCAAGTTTTATTCGTGCCCATATTTTTTTTTTCTTTTATATATAACTGGCCTTAAAAGCCTCGTTCACTCGAGGATTCAATAAAAATTCCAAAATTTTATCGGTCAAAGAAAATTTTAAATTATCTCTTATGATTAGAAATATTTTTAGGAAGTGGGAGAAATTTTTGCACGTAGTTTTTATGATTTTTAGGTTCGATTGTTAAATATATCCAGAAATGAAAGAACCATACAGACAGACCATAAATTTCTTCACGAGAATTCCTTCCTCTGCAGAAAACGCGAAAAATGAATTTCCAAATCAAGCCATTTCATTCTCATGTACAAAATTATACAAAAAACCGTCGATTTTCAAGACCGGCATATTTCTTTTGGTTCAAATTACATGATAAACGAAAACTGCTCGTCGATTGCAAAAGGAACATCCATTTAACCCGACGTGTCATTCTCAGACAAGCTTATCTTCACGTGTTAAACTGCTACAGCGCAGCAGGAAGATTATAAAAGGAGGGTAAAAAGGGAGGAAGGGAGGGTATAAAAGTTTGTCAAAAAGTCCCTGGTTCCCTCGGCGTTTGGAAAAATTAAATCCGAGCCGAGCAGTTAGTATGTTAATTGGGGCCGCGATTTTCCCGGGCGTCACCCTTCCTCCAAAATGAACTTATCTGCATCAAATGGCGATTATGCTTAATGAAGGAAAGTTATGCCCCCGAGTATTCGCGAAACTTTTCCGCGGGCCTTAATTCCGAGCGATTGAGGAAATTGCAGGAACGCTCGTTAAGGTTCCGTTTGGATCTGGGAGGCAGCTTTCTGAAAATCATTTCCTCGAAGAGTAGTTATAGGACTTGGGTGGATCGAGTATTAGGAAAACGTTTTTATATTGATCGTTCAAAAATGAGACAGTAAGTAATGATGGGTTTATGTACTTAAATTAGGAAAATTTAGAAGGATTTTTTCGTGTCTTAAGTTGTGATCGTCAATTTGGATACAATTCTACCATCATTTGCAGGATTTTGAATTTTATGTTTCATCAGTTCATTTGTATTATTCTGGGTATTTCTGGAAGTTTTTTTTTACAGTTTTTATACCTTTTTTTCATACTGGAATTCCTCAACTTTTAGAGTTAATCCTCAACCTTCAAGGTGGACACTTCTCTCTCAGAGTTATTTGGACCACTTAACTACAGTAACAACCTTTGAAACCTTTACGATGAACCTTCAACTTGCAAGTTGAACCTTTAAACTACGAATAAGGTTAGTTATTTTATTTCAGGAACAACCCTCAAATTTGAAGGTTCATTCGACCTGTAAATTTTTAATGTCAATATTCCACCTTCAGGGTTAATTTTTCATCTTCTAAGTTGATTTTTAACTTTCAAGAACTCTTGGCTAACTCAACCTTCAAGGTCGACCCTCAATTTACAGGCTTCATCTTCAATTTTCAGAGTTAACCCTCAACCTTTAGGATTGACCCTTAACTTTCAGGATGGCTTTGACCACTTAACTCTAGTATCAACCCTTGAACCTGAATAACTACCCCTCAACCTTCAAGTAAAACCTTCAACCTTTAATGTGAGCTATGTACTTTCAAGAATAACCATGAACTTTCAAGGTTATTTTAACCTCTAAACTTCAGGGTTCATCCTTAACCTTCAAAGTTAAACCTTTACCTTCAGGGTTAACTCTCCAACTTCTACAATAATTCTCAACTTTCAAGGACCTTCAGACAACTTAACTTTTAGTGTTAACCCTCAAACTACAGGTTTCACATTAAACTTTCAGGGTTAACTCGCAATCTTTAGGATTGACCTTTAACTTTAGGATTACGTTGACCACTTGAATCTAGTATCAACCCTTGAAACTTTTATAATGAACTAATAATTTTTGAATCAAACCTTCAACCTTCAGAGTTAGCCATTCACTTTCAGGAATAAACCTAAACTTTGAAGATTCATTCGACCAGTGAACTTCAAGGCCAATCTTCTACCTTCAAGGTTAATTCTCCATCTTTAAAGTTGATTTTTAACTTTTGAGAACTTTTGGTTAACTTAACCGTCAAGGTCAACTCTCAATCTACAGGCTTCATCTTCAACTTTAAGGGTCAACCCTCAACCTTTAGGATTGACCTTTAACTTCCAGGATCGCTTGGACCACTTAACTCTAGTACAAACCCTTGAACCTTTATAATTAACCTTGAACCTTCAAGTTCAAACTTTAACCTTTACTATGAGCCATGAACTATTAGGAACAACCCTGAACTTGCAGTGTTATTTCAAGCTCCGAACTTCAGGGTTCATCCTCAACCTTCAAAATTAAACCTTTATCTTCAGGACAAGCTGTGTCCGACTTATATAGTTATCCTCAACTTTCAAGGACTTTTAGACAACTCAACTTTCAGTGTGAACCCTCAAACTACAGGTATTATCTTTAACTTTCAGGGTTAACTCTTAACCTTTAGGATTGACCTTTAACTTTCAGAATTATTTTGACCACCTAAATCTAGTATCAACCATTGAAACTTTTATAATGAACCAGTAACTTTTGAATCAAACCTTTAACCTCCAGGCTTAGCAATTAACTTTCAGGAACAACCTTCAACTTTGAAGGTTCATTCGATCCCTAAACTTTCAAGATCAATCATTTACCTTCAAGGTGAAATTCACATCTTCAAGGTTAACTCTTTACCTTCATAGTAGATTCTCAACTTCCAAGGACATAATGAGATCTCAAATTTAAGGTAGACCCAGAACCTTAAATGTTAACCATTCATTTTTTGGTAAATCTTGATTTTTCAAGTTAACACTCAAACTTCAGGGTGAAACCCTAACTTTGAAGCTTTTTGAGACTACTTAACTATCAAAATTCATATAAAAATTTTGGGACGAAACTTTAACCTTCACGAGTAACCCTAAATCTTGAAAGAAAATTCTCCATCTTCAAGGTGAAACCTCAATTATCAGAGTTACTTGAACAAAGTCACTCCTGAATTAACTTTTAGCAACCTTAAAACTTCAGGGTGAGCTGTCAACTTTTAGAAAAAATTCTTCATTTTCAAGATTTCTTCAACGACTTAACTTTTAAAGATAATCCTACATCTTTAGGATTATCTTTCGATCACTAGAATTTATTTGTGACTTTTAAGGTTATTTTAACAACTTTACTTTCAGGGTCAACCTTAAACCTTCAGGGTCAACCCTTCGCTTTCAGATGACTCTAAACTTCGAGATTTAACACTCAATCTTTAGGGTGAACCCTAATCATCAAGACTTGCTTGTACCACTTAATTTTCAGGGTTCACATTCAACTTCTGGAGTTAAGCCGTTACTTTCAAGGTGAACCCTCAACCTTTAAGATTAACTGTTATCTTTTAGGATTATGTTACATCCATTCATTATCAAAGAATTTTATTTAGTCTATATTTGGTTTTGGCATCAAAAACTTGCAATTGCAATTGGAGCAAATGATAATTTGGAAGGTTATACATACTTATCTGATATTTCTATCGTTCTTGTGTACTTCAAAACTGCTCCTAATGTTTCCTACAGAATTCTAAAAATGAAGGGCAAATATCGTGTAAAAAGAAATACAATCAGTTTTTCAAAAGGTTGAATTGTGAGTTTTTGGGGCTAACTTTCACTTGAGTTTAGAGTTGAATAAACCAAAAAAGGTCGGTTAACCATGAACGTTAGAGGTAAGCTCTGATCTTGTTTGAGATGTAACTCTTGATATTAAAGCTCAGCTATGGAATTTGAAGGTGAACCGTTAATGTAAAGCAGAAGCTCTGAAATGTAACAGTCTATACTGAAGTTAGTTAAAGGTTTACCCTGAACTTTAAAGATTAATTTAAAATTTTGAGGACTAACCCTCAAAAGTTGAGAAAAATCATCTAAAGGTTATGTGATGCGATGTAATGGTAATATAAAAAAGCATCTATAATTTGCTGTAAGCTGTGTTGTCCTGAGTTGATCTCTCTTGAGTAAAGCACTTTATTGAATCAAGCTACAAAATACACTTCTCCAATATTGAAAGACATTTGTGTACCGATTCCGAAATTGATGGAATTAGGTATTGTGATCAGTAATCAATGATCACAATTCACAAATTACATAAAAATATTCGGTCAGAAAACCCAAGATCCAACACTATCTAAATCTCCATTTAGGGCTAACGTATGGCCGGCGATATCTCATAGCCCTGTGAAGCGAGCACTCGTGTAGTTTTAGCCCTTCGCACGTTCATCCCTCAGCGAATAACTCGCTCAGTGGCTACCTTCGGCGGCTACGGAAGGCTCTCACTTAATTCCTGTAGGGCAGATTATACGCATAGCTTTATTGCGCTCGTGTCCCTATCTAATGTCCAAAATACTCGTGGAGCCTATTATCCAAGTGAGAATACCCCGCCCTCGTGTGCGTCCATGTGCTTCTGGGCCGAAGCCAAACGCACATATTTCACCGATCACTATGATTCCCTCCCATCCATTTTTATTACATTACAAACTTTTCCCTTTCGTTTCTTTCCCTCCGAAGCAGCAAAAACTCGCTGACTTTTACGGCTCGTAATAAAGAAAGAAGCCGTTCCCATTTTCCCGTTGCCGTAAAGATTTACGGAAAAAAATTCGCGGGTGTACAGCACGGTCTAGGAATCTTGGGTTCCATGCACTCATTAGGAACATTGTCTATAATATGTGGTAGAGTGAATTAGGAATTGGGGGGGTAAAAAATTTCTGGTATTCATACTGAGAGGAAAGTATAATTTTGGTTTATATTTAATTTTGAAAAATGGTTATTGTTTTAGTTGCGATGTTAAAATAGTTCTAAATTTCGATCGCGGTTATCATTAGATTTTCTCCAAATTACGTATACGATTACAATGCATTACCCTTGAAAACTTTGTTGTATTTTTATAGTTTTTTTTATAAATCGCTGTATAAACTTCTAGAATTGAATAGTAGTGTATTGAAACTGCCAAAGATTTGCAGAATAGGAATCTGTTCTTCAAAAAACAATATGTTTTCTATAGATTTGCATTATTTTCTTTCTTACTTTTCTAGTATCTGAAGAATGAAAAGAATGTTTAAGTATGTAAGTTGTATATATTAGAATAAAGTATTTCCATGGTTTTCTTATTAATGGCAAAAAATTATATGGTCTAGAATTCGAAAATTTTTCATTTATTGAGAACATTAAAACTATACATACCAAATTCTTTATTTTAAAAAGTTTATTTTCTTTCTTGCATTTCATGATTTTTTTTTAAGATCTTAAATTTTCAATAATTTTTGCATAAATTTCAGGAATTTGATACTGTAGAATTCAAAATTCGATCTATTTTGAGTAACATCATAGATTGCTGGGAAAACTGCATCCAGAAGTTTTGTCATGTTTTACAGATGTCAAATCTGCTTTTACTCTCACTGTTTTTATCAATATAATAAATTGTTGTATGTATATGCTGTTTTGAACTTGACGCTCCATATTTCAAAGTTTTATAGATCTTTGGTATTTCTCTAGATTTTGCAGAAAACAACTTTTTCATAGAAATCTATAAGTTTCGGTATTTCTTCACATTTTGTATGATTCAAAAGAGTTTTTTAACTCATTTTAGATTTTTTTGAATCTGAGAATCCATGATTCAAATTTTTTTAATTTTCAGTTTTTTTGTAGAGTCCAATTCTTCTTCTTCATCGCCTGGATTGTAACTTTTTTTTATTTCTCTTTTCTACGTAAACTAAGTCAAAATTTACGAATATTCATAACTTTAATTATCTACATGCTATGTTTATCATATTTTAAATAATAATATAACTGAAAATTGTCAACTTTCTGCGCTATCACGCATGAATTTCACTATGCTTTCTCGAAGTTTAATTTTTAATCAGATCCATTAAATCGATATAGAACAGTTGCGAACAAAGAGGAAGGGATGTGGTTTGAAAATATTCCCGAATTCCACAAATCTTGTTTTTTTTTTTCATTTTGTGAATATAACGGCAAAAATTCAAACATGTAACCATAAATGAAGTTTGATTTTCAAATATGAGTGCTTTATTTTGAGGATCAAGATTTCTGTTGTTTTAGAAAAATAAAATTAAGAGAGTATGTTTGACAATCTACGTTTGACAAATATATCGTAAAATAATTTGTGATTAAGCATTGTGGAAAACATTAAATAATAACTTAGGAATGAGAACGTACTAAATATTATTAAAGTACCAATTTTCAAAGTTGAATCAAAAAATTCGAATTGCTCAGATTTTCAAGATTTTTTATTTTATTGATTGAAATCATGAGTGAAATAATTGACATTGGTCAAGAATTTTCATCTCCGAACACTGAAATAACAAATGAATACAATTTTATAATTAATATTTTTAATACCTTCAAAATATATATTATATTTCAATTTCCTTTATACCGAAACATACTTGTGCAAAAAGTTTTTTATACCATTGGATTATTGCATTATTTATTATTCATAATATTAGATACAGAATATAGTATATTATGTAAAAAATTATTCATGTGATCAATTGACGATTCTTTTACACTAGCTGTAAAAAAATTACACTGGACGACTATTACTATCAGCAATAAATTATATTCAATTGAATTTTCAAACGTTATTTATTCGATAATTACATACTGTATTTTAAATTTCAAAAGCTCATTTTTCATTCGATAATTCATTACAATCAGAATGAGGGAAAAATTTCTATACAGCAAAAATATCGAAAGCAATATTTCGATATTTAAAGAATTTAGCTTTGTGGAATCAACGATTTTAACTATTAGGCATGAGATTTAAAAATTAAAAATTTAAAGTTCATACGATTATTGACAAATGACAATTCTTGCTTGGAATAATGAATAGTAACCATTCATAAATAAAGGTGCCTAATTTCAAAAATGTTAATTTTTTTCCATGCAATGTTTGTGAAAAAAATTATTTATTTTACTCATAATATTAATTGTGATCATACATCAAATAATTTTTTAATTTTTCATTTACTAACACTAATTCGAACCTAAACTTTTACAAGGTATATTACTGTATATTTACTTAGGTGGAAAAATTACAAAAATTCTGTTATTGAATGAAAATATGTAGAGTTTTGAATTAGTAAAAATTAATTCACGGTAGAAATTAAGATGGTAAGATTATACCACAAAATTTAAAACACTGATTATTCTACTTTTACAGTTGTAACGATTCCCTATAAATTTCCACAGTTGAAAATCCATGATGTAAAAGGTATATAAGCTCGTATTCAAAAATCACCACTTAAAGTTGGCAAATCAGAAAATTGATAACATAATACTTAAAAAAATTAATGATATGGTGTAAAATCTACAGCTAGATAAAAAAAAAACAATTATTTTTAATTACAACGAATGAACAACTTAAAATGTCTGTCGTGACAAACTACCCCTGTAGAATTAAATATTCATTGCACAAAATATCGATTTTGAACATGTGCAACCCTTGAATATCCTCAAATTTTTATTTATTTTTAAAAAAGAGCAGATAATTCAATGATCAAAATTCAACCATACGAACATTAAAGATTTTCTAAACTACATGTATTTTTGGAAAACCTCTCCTGATAAAGAATCACATTTCTGTCGTTGGCATTTGTTATTCGGACGGTAGAAGTTAAGGGGTGGCTGGGGGTGAAAGCAGAAGGGGGGGGCAAGTTCGCCACGCAAGTCGAGATGCCGTGTGTTACCCGAAATATCTACGAGTATCCCGGGAGGATATGAATGAGCGGCACGAGTCGACAAATCAAGAAACTATCGACATAAATAAATTTGCGGCCCGCCGGGGCTCTAGTGGCAAACATTATTGTAAGAGCCGCAGCTTCCTGTGACTGTGAAGGAAACGCCAATTAAACGCGCCCCCACTCGACCCCTGAAACACCCGTACATTACACGCAATTACGCCCCAGGAAAATTATGTATAACGCGTGGAAATCGAAATCACACCCAACGATAGGGTCCCTACAAACTTTCAAAAGTTAAATAATATATCTATTTTCCATTCTCTGCCATTTTCAGCTTTTGTTTATTCCCAAGCCAACATGAAATCATCATTTTATGACAAACATATATTACAACTCGCGTGGGTGAAAAATTTACAGCTCGCTGTAAAATTGGTCTAGCCAATAAATTTAGCCAGAAAAAAAGACGATGATTAAATTTTGTATTACATTGTTCCAATGTCTTTAACGAGGGACAACGTTGAAGGCATACTTGAGTGATCAAGAGCCGTGCGCCATAAAATATGATTACATCCGCGAATCCCGTACTACAGTTTAATGTACACATTTATAATGTCGGGTTACTCCATGATTTATCGCCTGAAATTTTATGAAATGTGTACCGTTTGATGAACGTTTGAATAACGCGCGCAGTTAAAGCTTGTCGAGTGAGAAAAAAAAAGCGGAGATATGATAACGGTGTGAATGTTGCTGGGAGTAAATTTCGAAAAATTGAAGCAAAAATTCCGGTACCTGATAGAGCGTGACGATAGTGATACGCAAAGATTGAAATTTTTGATTATCGTTCAGAAAAATTTGTTTACTAACGATTTTTTTAATATAAATGGTCTTAGTTTTGAACGGAATAAATTAAGAGCAGTAAAAAACTTGAAAAATCAGGGGTGCCCTCACTGCGGACCTTAAATAACTTTGTAAATTTCTTATAAGAATCTAAGTTTCCTTATAAGATTGTTAGTCCCTTGAAAGGGAAGCTTAATATTACCTTATTATGAATAAAATCCTTCTCACTTTTTGTGCTCATAATTGTTTCTGTACGAAGAAATTTTAATTTTCTTACGTGGAAATGGCAAGATAAGAGTCTATTTCATCGATAACTCGAGGAAACGTAATTCGGTTGATGAACCACAGAACAAATTCAGATTGTCATTGAACTAATGACTCGAAAAACAAAAATTGTAAGTCTTATTATCATCAAAAAACAGACACAACATAACATAAAAAAATTACAATGTAGTACTCACTGCGTTAGGTTGGACTCCTTTCCATTGGATCAGTACCGATATACAATAGTAACTGTCTCGGGAAAGGAGACAAATTTTTCAGCGCTTTCGCACTCTTGAAATACACTCTACACTACTGAATAAGTTTGAGAAGCGCTCTGCTCTGACGCCTCTAGTGACGAAGCCCGAACTAATTCATCAGTTCTCGCATTTCGAGACTCGCGGCTGAGGAAAGTAGTGTTTACGCATTCGAAAATATTCATAAAAGGTATCCAGCATTAAATTTTCAATAAATCTGAACTTTAGGAGTTCCAGTTACTCACCTACCACCTTACTATGAGAAACTATAATTTTAAAACTTTTTTTTTACATTTATAACCTGTTTTTACGTAAATGTGACTTTCTTCATTTTGGAGTTATTAGTAATCAGGAACAAGGGAAGAAATAAAGTGATTCTTATGAAACATTTAACATCCATAATGTATCATGGTTTTATAAATTATTGTTAGCCAGAAGCGAGAGCGAAAAAAATAAAGGCGTTTCGTAACTTTTAAAATTTTTAAAATGACATTATGAATGTATTTTTAGTTGTTTTTTGCCAGGAGCAGAACAGGAGTGTGATGGAACTGTTTAATGAATAATTTGAAATTGTGATAATAAATGTTGAGTACATCAAAACTATGATACAGTTTCAAAAATCAAAAAATTTTCATTTATTTTCTGGTCTAGGTGTAGGTTTGTTACCTTTTTGATATTATGAAAAATCGTGCGTTTTTTGATCTTATAAGAGTGTAAGTTAAACTTTTGCCCGTACAGAATTGTAGCTCTTTGTCATCTCAAAAATTTTGATCTGTAGTACTGGAATGCAACTAAAAACTGTCAACTTTCTACGTCATAACGTATTAATTTTACGATTGTTTCCCATAGTTCAATTATGAATCAGATCTATAAAATTGAAATAGAATAGTAGTCAATAAAGAGGGGGAGGGTGTTGATTCAAACTGTTCCCGAAATAAAAAAAATTTCTTTATTATGCCAATATAACGTGAAAAATTCAAATATGTAACCAAAAAACAAATTTTTCTTTTCAAAGTGAGTGTTTAATTATGAGAATCAAGATCTCTATTGTTTTAGAAAAATAAAAACAAAAGATAATATATAACAATCTACTATCGACAAATCTATTGTAAAAGAAAATCATGATAATGCATTGTAAAAAATTATAAAATACTAACTTAGAAATGAGAACGTATTAAATATTTTTAAAGCACAAATTTTCACTGTTGAATAAAGAATTCGGAATTGACAAGATTGAAAAATAATGTACTATACTCATTGAAACTCTAAGTGAAATAGTAGACATTGGTTAAAAATTTTCATTTTCGAACACTGGAAGAACGAATAAATATAATTTGTACATTAAAATTTTTCATACTTCAAAAATATTCCTCTTACTTCATTATACTTTACACCTCAGTAAACATGTTTTTAATGTTTTCTATATCATTCGATTATTGCATTTTTTACTCTTTATAATGAGCACAAGTAAAATGACGAGATGTAAAAAAATATTCATATTATCAATCGATGATCCTATATGTAGAGCAGTGAATCAATTACACCGAATGATTATTACTTTAAGCAATAAATTATATTCGATTTCATTTTAAAACGCAATTTATTACTTAATTACATATTTTATTCTGAATTTCAAAAGCTGATTTTTCATATGTTAATTCATAACAATCAGAAACAAGAAAAAATTTCTGTACATCAATAATTGCGGGAGAAATATTTCTAAATTCAAATAATTTACTTTTGTCGAATCAACGATCTTCACTATTAGACGTGAGTTTCTAAAATTAAAAATCTGAAGCTGATACGATTATTGACAAATGACTACTTTTGCTAAAAATAGTAAATAGTAACAATTCATAAATAAAACAAGTAAAAACATGCCAAGTTTCAAAAATGTTAAATTTGTATTATATTATTATATAATGAATACGAGTGAAATTGCAAAATGTAAAAAATCATTTATATCATTATCAATTCATGATCCTATATTGATGGCAGGAAAGTGATTTCACTGTATGATTATAATTATCAGCCAAAAATTATATTGAATTACACTTTGAAACGTTATTTATTTAGTGATTACGTATAATATTCTGAATTTTTGATTTTGATTTTTCATATGATAATTAAGTGCAACCGTAAACAAGAAAAAATTCCCATACATCAAGAATTTTTTAATTTTTCAAAATAGAGCAATAAAAATAAATTTCTTTTTCTCTCTCCTTCCGAAAAATAACTCCAAATTCATCCTCATCCAGGGGCGTTGGCAAACAAATTTCAGGAGGGGTTTTTCTGATAAATATTTTCCCTTCGGGATTTTCGAATTTTTAATCTTTGACTATATGGTTACAAGAGAGCGATTGTGAAATATTTTACATACATTTCGGAATTTGAAAGTTATACAACTTTTGGAATCCAGAGTTGCACACTTGTCATGCTTGTAAATAATGGAATTCGATTTTTATGATTTTCAATTATTAATTGAGGTTTCAATTTTTTTTACTCGTACTTTTAGTTCTTATAACACTGTAAGGATTATCTGATTAGTAATATGGGTTTCTATAAAGCTTTCTGAAATTCGATGCTCTAGGAATAAAACTTCTAAAAAATTTATATATTCGAAATAATTTGTTAGTAAATTTTAACCACAAGGATAAAAGATACATCATAATTTTATATTATTTTCATATAATACATTATTCATTGAATTTTTTAGTATTTTTATATATTTCTAATATTTCTATGGATCGCTCAATAGATTTTAGGTAATTGGTGCTAATGTATTGAAACTTTCAACAATTTTGAGAATTTACATTGATTTTCCAAACGACAGTTCCTAATATGAAGATTCTCAATACTTTTTTTCTATATTTTTCAGTATTCCTACAATCAAAAGTATGTTTAATTGTATGAACTGTATAGATTGAATTGGATGCATTTTTATTGTTTTTATATGAATTCGTAGAATGATTTCAAAAATTTTATATAATTGTAGTATTATTATAATAATATTGCTCTAGGAAAAAAAGTTTTATAAATTTATAAGTAAGTTATATCTACATAATTTTTATGTATTGAAAGATTTCTAGTAAACTTGTAAACAAGTAAATTGGTAAGCAGGCAAACTGGTAATCTAGTACACTTTTAAGCTAGTAAACTAGTAAGTTAGAAAAAAAGTAAACTAGCAAACTAGTAAGATAGTCAAATACTAAACTAGTAAACAAGTAAAAAAGAAAAATAGTAAGCTTGCAAACTCGTTAACTAGTAAATTAGTTATTTTATAAACTCATAAATTTGTCAAATTAGTAATAGTAAACTAGTAAGCTAGTAAGCTAGTAAATTCTAAATCTAGTAAGCTAGTGTACTAGTAAACCAGTTAACTCGTTGACAAGTAAATTAGTAAACAAGTAAGCAAGTACACTAATAAACTTACCTTTCACGTTTTTCTAGTATAATATATACGAATCCCTGGAGGATTTCTAAGTATTTTTATAGATTACTTATATATTGTAGATTGCTACAGAGATTTAAAAAACTCGATGCTATCAAAAGCGAATTTTGATCTAGTCTTTTTTTTAATTGATGATAAAATCACATTCATACAGATTTTTCATGTTTTATATCGTTATTCTTTTCTCGTATTTTCAAAGTATTAAAGATTTTGTTACGTTTTCTAGAATTATCATAGACTCATAGTATATTTATCATTTGATGCTCTAGAATCCTAAACTTTATAGATCGTAGAGCCATTTGTCGAGATATTTAAGAAAACAGTTTTTTAATAGAGTTCAATTGATTTCATTATTCTTTTAGAGTTTGTATAAACCGAAAGATTTTTAATACTTTTGTATGGATTTTGTATAGATTCCAACTTTGAATGCCCCTAGAAGAAAATTTGTTTTTCGTCGAAATCCCGAGCTTACTTTCTCATTCGTTTCAGAGCAATTGTTATTGTTTAGCCTCGCACGGCTTCTCATTTTTTATGAGCTTTTCTATTGCACGCCCGAGAAGCCGTAAAGTTGATCCTTGGTGTAACTTGAGTGATTGGGGGCATCGAAGGGCTTAACGTCTCCGTTTATCGTGGAAACGTAAATTTAAGTGTTATGAGGAACGTACGCCAGGTGGATCGGCCAATAAGGCCAAAGCCCGAGCGCTCGTAAAACGCGTGTAACACTGAGCTCCTTTCTATTGGCCACTCGCGGATTATTACGGATATTGCAGGCCCCGAAAATGCTAACTCGCATAAATGCTAAATGCACTTTGCTAACTCCCGTATCGCCACTTCAAATCCGAGATTCATTGCCTCACGCGATCATCGAGACGTCACTTGAAGCCAGATAATATACAATCTATATTTAGTAACTTGGTCTGAAGAAATTTAATTAAGTGTAATTATAAAAAACGGAATGATTATCATTAAATAGTTCAAAGTTAACGCTCCGTGCAGTATGCAATCTTCAAAGTTTCATGATCATTGGAGTCAGGGAGAAAGAACACACACAATCCTTTTCCTTCTATTTTCCTTGTTATTGTGTATTTTCAACTTCGAGCTTTCGACCCCATTTTTGGGTCCTCTGCAGGTACTGTATTTAAATGTTTTTAATTTAATAAATAAAATTATTTTGACAAGTTTTAAACAATTGAAACCAGATTTTTCAAAAATTTACCATGATCTATTCAAGACGAGTTCAACAACTTCCTGCCCATCAGTGTGTCAAAGAGTCTATCTTCCTCTCTTTTAGACGATTAAAAATAAAAGTTGTCTTTTTTCTCCGTTATTTCTGTTTACATTTCTGAAAACTAAATTCATTTATTTTTTTTCTTTTTCATATTTAAGTTTAAATCTAAATTTAAGTAACAAATATATAGATATTTCAAAAACTTACTCCGTCAAATATATGTTACACCAATTTAGTTCTTTCAGATGCACATTCCATTATGAACCAATCATTCACTATTTTCATAGAAGATTCTTTTTACCAAAGGTAAACTAATAATTTTCCAACATGAGCGAAATCAACTTTATGATTCAAGCGACAAGGGCCACGAGTAACTATTCTGAAATAATCAAACCACCCAATTTAAACTTTGGTTCAGATAAGAAATCCGATAACACTGGTAAATTTCCTTCATATTCAAAAAATATTTCATCAAAAATTTTTTTGAACAATTAATCATAGTTCGTATTCAAATTCGATGTGTCTGTCTGTTTGTTTATACTATTTTTCTCCGTTTTTATGTATATCATTTCAGCTATTTGTCTTTTATAATAATTCTTCTCAAAATTCAATATTCTAGCGTCTTTCTAATTGAAATCATGACCACTTTCTAGACGATGATTCGTGACAACATTATGTGTATTCATTGCATGTTTTATATTGTTCTTATGTTCCTTAATTCTCGTTTTCAACTTTCTCTTGGTCTCACATATATAAACTAAGTTACAATCTTTGCGTTTCAATTAATAAACTAATCCTTGATTTTCTTCTTTACCAAGCTTATCTTTTTCTTTCTTTATGATATAAGTGTTAATTTTAATTTGAGTTTTAAATGTTGTTTTTAAACCGTATTTTTCATTGATTCTCACAAAGTTCCTTGATAAACTTCCTATGTAAGGCAATGAATGAAATCCATTTTTATCTTTAAGACCTGATTCTTTAGTTTTATTATGAGAATTTTTAAAAGTATTCAATCTCTTTTGTATGTGTTTATTTATCAATTCTTCTGGATATCCACTATTACTTTAAAATTGTTCTAACAATACTTAGATTTTTTTGATGGAACTCTTCATCTGATAATTTTATCGTTTTATCAATCATGTTATAGATAAATTGAATCTTTGGAGATTGTGGATAGTTGGATGAATAATGAAAAAATCTATCAGACGATGTAACCTTCCTGAACCGATCAAATTTTAAAGTCTCATTATTTTTAGTAATCTTTAATTCTAAAAAGTTTATATTCCCTTCGTTTTGGATTTCATATGTAAAATTCAATCTCTTGTGGTAAGAATTAAAGACTTTAAGAAAACTATCAATTTTATCTTCATGGATCGCCGTTAAACTATCGTCTACAAATCTTACATAAAATGTTGGTATGAAATCCAACTTTTCTAAATTTTCTTCTTCTAAATCTCTCATGACAAGATCCGTTACTATTAAAGAAATAGGGCTACCAATCGCTGTACCATAAATTTGTTCATAAATATTACCTGTATTTTTCTCTTATGTTTACATATGGTAAAACCTTAATATCGACTGCTTACTATTGAGCCTTATGACTTATTCTTAAACCTTAAAATATATACTGCTTATTATTAAGCCTTCAAATGTATACTGCTTATAAAACTAATATTCACTGTTTATTGGTTGAATACGCAAGACAGGATCTAGAATCTTTTCAACATTGTAGATTCGTCGTTGAAATCTATAGCGGTCACGGGCTGCTTGTTCCCATGGGCCCCGTCTCGCTAATCTATGCGCAAAATCCCACATATACAACACATGTACTGTAGGTGGGTTACAGTCAACCGTTACACGCTTCATAATTTTCTGACAATGCCGCTGATCGGTTGATATTCGGTAATACGATAATGTATAATGAGGCAAGAAGCTGCAGCTTGAGCGGGGAAATTGTCTCCCGATTCGAATTCGAGACGAACGTCAACTGGCCCCGTTATGAGGGATTCGTTTTGTTTAGCGCAGTCAATCACTACGAGAGGAGCAATATCCTTGAATTGTGATTTTGTCAATAATGGAGCATTTTTCTGTCCATAATATGAAGATTGAAAGTTGGCAAACATCTCGTATAACATGGTGAATTGATTTCGTCTGAAATTTACATTGAGATTCGTATAATGATAATACTGCGAGTTAAAGAATACCTTCATATCTCGTAATTCGCAATTGTCAAAAGCACTCGCACTTGTTCTTGCTGATTTTTTTCGGCCTGTTTGAAAGCCTACGATGATGTATCTCGGCTTCTCCAGTTGAGTCGTTGTCTTCACACTCCACACGTGCTTGGTTGTTTGCGCTTGTAGCGGATACTCGTAGAGTTCCCAACTTCGGAAACTCATAGCGATGGTAGGATCGCTAGTGATGTAGTTCAACATTCGAATCTTTTCGTGGTCCGACACCTTGACGTATGGCAACATCCATTCGATTTTATTGAGAATTATTTTATACCCCTCCGGAACTGCAGGAGCTGCGACCGCTGTCTGCACGATAGCGTTGACGTCTGTGTTGGCTCCGATAATGATGAGCTCGTGTTTGGCGTTGACGATGATTCGTTGATAATGCTCAACGAATTCAAAAATGAATTGTAGTGGTATGCAGACATCGACATATCCATGATTGTCCACCAACGATCCCGTATTGTCAATAATCAATAATTACAACAGTTCCACCCGTTCGGAATGGGTAAAATTTAGTGCACCGAGAGCGTCTAGCCGTTCTTTCCCGTTCTCACCCGTTCCTACCCTTTCTCACCCGATCTTGCCCGTTTTCAACCACAAACAACGTGTTCCCACCGTTTTGGGTGGGGACGAGTGGGAACGGGTTGACGATGTCGATGCACAAAATTTAGTCGTCAACAAGCAGCCATGGTGGACACACTGACATTGACACTTTCGGGGACATCATCCATATTGGAGTCTAAATATTTTCCTTCGATCGAATTGTCACCCCTGAAAAAGTATTCGTTGGGATTATTCGAGTTGGCGACTTTCAATTCAATTCCTGACATCGACGTTGGCAACAATAAATTTTCCGTTGACAATACCGTAATCACCATACCTTCGGGAAGTTACGAGTTAGAAAGTATGGAGAGATGTTTGAAAAAAGCGTTCCCAGCAGGTATTGGACTCCAGTTACGAGCGAACAGTATCACGCTGCGTAGCGAAATCAAATGTAAGTAACGAATCGATTTCCGACCAAAAGATTCTTTCGGAAAACTATTCGGTTCTGATCTAATTTTCATTGCTTCCAACGTTGAACATGAATCACAATCACCAGTGAGAATGCGTAGCGAAATCAAATGTAATCAACAAATCGATTTCCGACCAAAAGATTCTATCGGAAAACTATTCGCACCACCCATACGCCTCGTCAACGTACAATAACAACGATGAGATTCGCATCAGCGCACAGAACCAGGATTCATACATGTTGCCGAGAAAGAGTTCCCTACATATCCAAGGACGTTTAACGAAAGCAGATGGAGCTGATGTTGGTCACAATTCTATTGTCAACAACGGTATAGCCCACCTGTTGGAGGAAATTCGTTACGAGCTCAACGCTATAGAGATCGAGAGTGTGAAAAATGTCGGGCTCACCAGCGCGATGAAAACTTACGTCTCGCAGACACCCCATCAAGAAGATCTCTTGGAAAATGCCGGATGGATTATTGACAATACGGGATCGTTGGTGGACAATCATGGATATGTCGATGTCTGCATACCACTACAATTCATTTTTGAATTCGCTGAGGATTATCAACGAATATACGAGATGTTTGCCAACTTTCAATCTTCATATTATGGACAGAAAAATGCTCCATTATTGACAAAATCACAATTCAAGGATATTGCTCCTCTCGTAGTGATTGACTGCGCTAAACAAAACGAATCCCTCATAACGGGGCCAGTTGACGTTCGTCTCGAATTCGAATCGGGAGACAATTTCCCCGCTCAAGCTGCAGCTTCTTGCCTCATTATACATTATCGTATTACCGAATATCAACCGATCAGCGGCATTGTCAGAAAATTATGAAGCGTGTAACGGTTGACTGTAACCCACCTACAGTACATGTGTTGTATATGTGGGATTTCGCGCATAGATTAGCGAGACGGGGCCCATGGGAACAAGCAGCCCGTGACCGCTATAGATTTCAACGACGAATCTACAATGTTGAAAAGATTCTAGATCCTGTCTTGCGTATTCAACCAATAAACAGTGAATATTAGTTTTATAAGCAGTATACATTTGAAGGCTTAATAATAAGCAGTATATATTTCAAGGCCTAATAATAAGTTAGAAGGCTTAATTGTAAGCAGTAGATATTAAGGTTTAACCATATGTAAACATAAGAGAGTGAAAAGCATCTGATTGGTCGGTGGTTGGGGTATCAACATTATTGATTGGGGGGGCGGGGCGGTATATAGGCACATAGATGTGACGGAGCGCGTCAGTCATCATGAAGTACGTCCTGGACGTTCAAGGGTTTTTCGTGAAAAGTACCTTCGTTTTCAAGGAGCTCGCAGTTTTGAGGATTAAGCCCCACGCTAACGCTGTCACGACATTGTTCAAGACACTATGCGCCTGGGATGGTTCGCCACCAAAAGTAAAGGCCGCCAATTCGTGGCTGACACAAAACTACCATGGCGTGCCTTGGAACTCTGGAGATGTGCCATACGAGGAACTCTATCAAGAGTTGAGAAGTCAGTTAAAGGATGGCTCATTCATATTTGTCAAAGGATTGGACAAAAAGCGTTGGCTGAAGCAGTACACAAATGCGGTCATCATCGATTAGATGGTTATTGGCTGTCCGTCCCTGGATGATTTGCGAGTGACTGCATGCCCCTACAACAATTTTTATCGACCTGTCTACGATCATGACTGCGCTACGAAAAATGTTCGACGACTGCGAGTATGGTTTTAGGAGAAATTTTGTGATACGCCATCGCTGAGAAGATCATTCACGTTACTCTCTTACGCAAACGGGATAGACGAGTTGGATTCTGGAGATATCTCTGTGTTATCTCGAGAGTATCTTCTTTACTTTCAAACGGAAAATATAGATACTGCTTGGGATAAGCTTTCGCTAGAGTTGCAAGAAGATGAGGAATTCGTCGCTTGTACGCTATGTGATGAACATTGTGGTGGTCCGTCCGGGTGACATCCCGGACGGACCAACTGTGTGAAACAACTGTTATAGTTGTAAGCGAAAAATGTTGTAATATTGGGAAAAAAATCGAGGGGTAATTGAATGGTTGTGCCTCACACCTAGGGGCAAGGTTGGGGCTCTTGTGACGTGTAACCCACCATGGGATTTCGTGTATAATGTATAAGCGAAAAATATTGTAATGTTGGAAAAAAAAATGAAGGGGCTAATCGAATGGTTGAGCCTCACAGCTAGGGGCGGGGTTGGGCCTCTTGAAACGTGTAACCCACCTGTGCGTGGAATTTCGTGTAAAGATACTGCGAGGGTTAGAGATAAGAGGTAGAGGTTGCAGTTTTTTTAAAAATGTTGTAAATATTGAATGATTTTTTAATTAATTTTTGAAATTACCATGGTGTTTTTTATCATACCTTGATAATAATACTGATAATAATGATCTTAATCTCAAAAATTATAGCGTACTCAACAAAGAAGAAAATTTACAACGACAATAACAGGTAAGTATTATTTTTAACGATACCAATCTGCCATCTTGTTTTACTAGGGGAGAGATACTCGAGAAATTGTAAAAATTCGCTGGGAAACTGAAAAATCGCGGAAAATAAAGGTAAGGTTAGGTGAAAATTTCAAGGGCCCTATCGAGGAGGGATGAAGTTAGCGGAGCCTGGTGGGATGGTGGGAAAGAGTGAAGGGGTATGCGAGTGTAGGCGTAACGCCGCGAGGGACTCCGCTCAGCGGACCACCCCCCCCCCCCTCCATCCCCCAAAGTGACGGAGAACCGGCCTATTCCATCTACTTAGATATTTGAAAATTCAGTTTTTTTTTTCAATTTTTTATTTCATGATTTTCGTGACTTGTGAGTAAATTGAAAGTAAGTGGAATTTTTTTTATATACAAATTAGTAATGGTTTTGAAATGGATAAAATTTCAAACTTAAAATTCATTACTGTTTCGCTATTTCGATAATGTTGTGTCGATAAAGAACAAATTTGTAATCATAAAATTTACCTTCCTGATGCCGATATTACAATGCACGAATTCCGAATATTTTTAGTGAATTTTCAAACACCCCTTTAAAAGCATCATGGTTTTAATATTTTAGAATAAAAAGTGTTTTAATTTTTATGGTACATGATTTCTGATATTCTCAGTTCCTAATGTCAACAAAATAAATTTTAATAAAATATAAAAGATTGAAATACACCGAGATTTAAACTAGGAATATATGGACATGAACACCTTAAATTTCATAAAATTCCTGAAGTTAGAAATTTATAATTATTTTTGATTCGAAATTCGGAATTTCCGATACCTGCCAAAGTACCGGCGTTAAAATCACAAATTACAGTTTTTTCAATTTTCCTTTCACTTGCACCCAATTGCATAATTTTGTTATTAATAATTTCATAGCAAAAAATTTTGATTTCCCACAATAATGAAACCCCGAATTTTGAGATCATCAATTCTGTAAGTTTACATTTATAAATTTTTATTAATTTTCAAAATGCCTGAATATGCTGAACATCGTAATCTTCAATTATTGAAAGAAAATTGAACCAAAATGAAAAAGGTCTACACTTTGCAAATTTTTTTACTGAATTTAAGGATCACAGAACCTTGAATTTTCTTTTGATAATTTAGATAATGAAGGAGAAAATGACATAAGTAAACCCAGTCCCAAAAATTTGCTATCGATCCCGACTCCCGAGGAACTGACCCTTTTCTGAATTGAGGTTATGCATGCTCCCACGAAAAGTCCACGTCCATCGATACATAGATATACGCGCATAAATATAAGAAGGGCTGCGCGAGGATCGCGGGAAGAGGAAAGAAGAATAAAGAAAAAAGGTGGAAGAAAAGGAAAAAAGGCCCCTTCGCAGCCTCCAGAGAAACCGCCCATGAATTTCGGCTAATGAGAACATTCGGCGATACGTCAGTTCCAGTATGCTAATGGCCATACAGATGCCGATACAATTTCAAGATGAATCTCGCTTTCTCCCTCTCTCTCCTTCCCCCCTTTTTCGTCCATCTCCGTCTCGTTCCCTCGTTCCTCTTTCCCGTCGCGACCTCCCTATATTACGACTGTCCACCGTATATCTGCCCGTCTTCACATAATAAACAAATAAGCATTTCATTTAATTGTCATTGATGAACTTATGGCGGCCCTCGGACGAGTAACAATCCGCATCTCCCCAAACGCGAGGACAAGATTTGAATTTAAGATAGCACATTTTCGTTTCGCGTTCTCATGGGCGAAATATCGCCGCTCTTGCATCGTACTCCTGCAGGTTTAGTTGGATTTTTGAGGGAGGGAATCGGGTTTAGAAGATTTTCATTTTAAACAAGTGATTTTTGAATTTTTTGGTTAACTTTTTTGTATTTTAGAAGTCCTTTGTGTTTATCTAGGAGGAAAAAATTGGAGGTTCGAAAAAGATGGAATGAAAGCTCGAAGCTTGCAGCCTTGTGGAGAAACGAAAGCATGTTATTTCATGCGAATGTGAAAAAAGTTACATCAATAAACGATAAAAATAAAAGTTACAAAAAAAACGCATGAAAACGGTAGCAGTATATATTTAAAAAAAAAGTAATAATTATTAAAACGTAGGATAACGTAGGAAATATGAATCAGAAAAATTGTTGCAATCTAGTGAATAATAGAGAAGTATAAAAATCTACCAAAATTCTAAAAATTTTTACAAAACATTCAATCTTAGATCATCAAATTCTAAAAATCAATATAAAATCCGTATAAAAGTATTAAAAATCAATCGATTCATACAAACTCTAACAGGATAATGAAAGTAATTGAGTTCTATAACAAAACTGTTTTCTAAAAAATCTCCACAAATGCCTCAATGTCCTATAAATTTTGGAATTCTGGAGCATCGAATTCTAAATAAACTGTAAATCTACAAAAATTCTAGGAAATGCAACAAAATCTTTTTAATGATTAAAAACTACGAAAAAACAATAACGATATAAAACGTGTAAAATCTATTTGTATGTGATTTAATCGTGAATTCTTGAGATTACTGAAAATAGATCAAACTTCGAATTTTAAAGCATCGAATTTTTCGAATCTCTGTAGCAATCTGCAATAATATAAGTAATCTATAAAAATAATTATTAGAAATCCTCCAGCGTTTCGTATATTACACTAGAAAAATGTAAAACATAAGTTAACTAGATTACTAGTTTACTAGTTTATTACTTTAATTGTTAACGAGTTTACTAGTTTACTAGTTAACTAGCTTTTACTAGTTTATTTGCTTACTAGATTACTAATTCACTAGCTAACTAGTTTGTTCTATAAAATTTTGTAGATTCCTCAAAATTCATCAAAATTTATGTCCTGGAGCATATTTATTATGATTATTTTGCGATTATATATTATTTTTAAAGTATTCTTGAAATTCATATAGAAAATGATAGGAATACATCGAATTCAATTTATGAAATTTCTATGAATAAACACACTTTCAATTGTAGAAATACTAAAAAAAATATGGAATGAAGGTATTGAAAATCTTCATAGAAAAAAATGTCGTCGGTAAAATTAATGAAATTCTGAAAATCCTTGATAGTTTCAATACTATATCATCAATTTCTTAAAATCTATCAAGCGATAAATAGAAACACTAAAAATATATGAAAATAATAGAAAATACTTCCAAATTCAAAGAATAATATACTATACGAAAATAATATACGTTTTTGATGTAGTTTTTATCTGTGTGGTTTAAATTTGCTCAAAAATCAATTCAGATATATACATGTATAAATTCTCAAGAAGTTTGATTTCTAGAGCATCGAATTTTAGAAAGCTCTATAGAAACCCACATTACTTAATATCAGAGAATCCTTAAAGTTATATAATTACAAGTATTAGTAAAAAAATTTATACCTCAGTTACGAACTGAAAATCACAAAAGTTGTATTCCATTATTTACGAACATGAAAATGTGCAACTCTAGATTCCAATAGTTGTATAACTTTGGAATTCCGAAATGTAAAATGTTCCAAAATCGTATTCTAGTTACCATATTTTCAAGGATTGAAAAATCTGAAATCCAAAGGAAAAATATTTTTCAGAAAAACCCGTCCCAAAAATGTGTTATGCCTAGACACCTGGCCTGGAAGCTCAATATGGCTTTAAATGTAAGCTTCAAAGCTTAAAGAAAATTTTCATGCAGTATAATAATGTACTTTTCTTACAGTGATAGTATATTTCGTATCAAGGAGCAGAAACGAGCGTTTTTACGAGTGCAAAGTTTTGCGAGCGAGCGTAGCGAGTGAGCCAATCGCACGAGTAAAACGCGAGTTTTGATGCTCCTTGACACGAGAGATATTTTTCACGTTCGCAGCACATGAATCATTTAGTCTTTTGTTTAGTGTTGTGTCGTGAAAAAACGAGTTCTATGCCGCTCGACCTTGGAGCGGCATAGAAATAGCAGCGAAAGGCGGTGGCGGAGAATTCGTTTTTCACGGGACAGTAGTAAACACAAGAATAAAGGATTTCTGTGCTGCGAGCGTGAAAAATAATTTTACTCGAAGTGGGCGCAAAGTTACAGGCTAAAATTAAAAAAAGCCTGAGACCCCAAACTAATAGAGTAATTTAGTTTGCATCAGCTTTAGTTACAACAACTAATTCCAATTGACCAGAACTAATAATTTTTTATGTACACATTATGCCATACGTCATTTTGATATTTCCACAATTATTTCAGCCCCATCGATCCGAGATTTTCGAGAAATCGAAGGTGCGAAAAACGAGAAAAAAAAAACCAGACCCTCTCACTTTTTTTCGGGCCAATTTTATCGTGATGGCGAAGCAAGCGAATCGAGGTTTTCGGAAGAAATCCTGAAACACGTGTCGGATGGCAATAAAACCAAGTGTAAAGTACGTAAAACAGCGGTAAAATTGGTGCAAGAGATCCGGAGATATAATCATATGTAATACTCAAATTTAACGGGTTTTAACGACCGCGTTTTCAGAATGTACGTTCTCATTGAGAATCGCAAATACACGCGTTTTATTGTTTTTATACGCTCTCAGATAAAAAGCTCTTTAATTAAAGACAAACGCTATCGAAAAAATTTTACGATCAACCTGGCGACTCGAGCTTCATTGATATTCTCACATTATCTTTTTACAGTTAAAAGGGAACGAAGAATTGAAAAAAAGTAAAGGGAAAAAATGAGGCTGGAGCTGTTTTGGAGCGTCGGCCAATAATATTTCAATAAAATAAATTTTGTTTGACGGAAACACGTCCCGAAGATTTCCAAAGTTGTCAGGGACAGGGGTTTTGCGATGCTGCAGAAAATGTATGTAAAGACAGGATGAAGAGGAATGCCTTTATATGCAAATAACGTGAGAAAAAATTGCGAAGGCTGCGATAACGACGGGCAAAATATATATCAGATATTACATGTTTCAGTTGTATTCTTTGATCTTTGAAATGTGGAATGTCCTGGTATTTTTCGTTCTGAATTTCATTACATTTAAAAAATTTTTGTTGCTTTCAATTTGAAAAATTGATGCAATGAAAAAAAAGTTTTGCTTGGTTGAACAGTAGTTTTGTGGAGATAAGAACTCGATTAGACTCGCATTTTAAACAAAGCACGCTTTTCGAGGCCTAGATGTGAGACTCGTATCGATCGATAGTTCTTGGTACTGCTAATCGTTGCTAAACTTGATGCGTCCCAACATTTTTTCACTGCATTTGCATTGCGTCGTCGCGTCAACTTGGAAACTTGTGGCGCCTACCTGCAATCCTAATCTAGTCTAACCTAGCATTTTTCTCTGGAAATTCAGTCTACTGTTTCACATTGAAAAACTGATCAAAAGAATACCTAAGATTTCTTGAAAATATATTTTTCTTTTAAACAATTCAACTATTTTTATTGCAAAGATTTATTTTTGCCTATTCAAATATTTGAGAAATGTTTGTAAACATTAAAGAGCCTTTGGAAATGTATTTACTGACAAAACAATTTTGTTATATTTTTCAGTTGCAGATTGTTAAACAAAAATTTCATGGCATGAAAAAATTTTGCCACGTTCATAAAACAATCTGTAGCATGAATTAATAAAATATAAAGTATTCAAGCATATAACTACATATAAATATAATTGTTTTTCCAAGAATTTTATGTTTCTTATCTGATATCAAATTTTCTCTCGGAATCGTGCTTAAATTTCACAAACACGATCATGTGAAATGTTCCAAAATATTCACCTTTCGAAATCATTTCTGTTACTTTGTTGTATATTACATTTAAGACAAATTTTCAAATACAGTAACTGAAAATTTGATATATTATAGTAGAAAACAATTATATTATTTCATCTTATTTGAATAATATTCTTTTAAAATAAGTTTCTTTGATAACTTTTTCATTTACGTATCCATGAAATTTCAAACACGATTTTAAGAGAAAGTCTATGAAAGATGTTTCGAATTGGAAATTTATTTTGGACAGTAAATATTTGAAGATATGAAAAAATTTACTCAATTTGAGAAATACTCTAAAAAAAAGAAAAAAAACTCAAAACCTGTAGAGAAAATACAGTTTGCTCAAAAATCTTATTAAATACTGAAAATCAATGCAACGTTCAATTCTCAAGCATTCAATTTTTCTAAATCTAGAGAGTGATTTATAGGGATATTCGAAGTCTATAAAAAAACAATAGAAAATATTACAGATAGCTAACTGTACGAAAATTATAAAAATCTATGAAATACTCAAAATCTGGATATCTATTTTATAATGAAAAAATTCTCTAAGTTTAACAAATACCGCACAAATATAATATATAGAGCACCTAAAATTAAAAAAAAAAGAGTCGAACATTAACCTCAGTGATGTGAAAGTCACTTAAATGAAATTCCAGAATATTAAATACGCATTTGCGAAATTCGCGACTTTTGACTCTAAAATTCATATAACTCAAAAATTCTTAAATTCGATCAAATTCAAAAATTGTATAATAGTAAGCAGCTCATCGAAAATTTTAAATTATCAAATCTTAGTGTAAAATATCTTTTTTTAAAAAAACTCTTCCCAAAAATTGTTCCTCTCAACGTCCTCGTAAAGATGGATATCATTTGCTCAAAATATAAAATAAAATTTACAAAAAAAGTAAAAAAAAATTCAAAAAACCATATTATATTTAGCATTTGATGCCAATTTGCTATCTTTATCGTTATTATAATAACTACGCAATAAAGCTGAAATCTATGTAAATATTGAAAATTTTTAGAACTTTGATTCCAAGAGCATTAAATTCTAAGAAACTGTGTAATAAAAATCTATAGTAAAATGAAACGATTCTCCAAGGTCTGTAAATACAGCAAAACTATATAGAACAGCTGAAATGTAAAAAAAAAAAAAAAAAAAAAAAAAACAGAATCGAATATCAGCCTCAGTGACTTGAAAATCACGAAAATCAAATCGCAGAATATTAAATACGGATTTGAAAAATGTGTGATTCTGGACTCTGAAAGTTATATAACTTAGAAATTCTCAAATTCGAACAAGTCGAAAAATTGTACACTTGTAACCAGCTCGTCAAATAAATAGAATTATCAAATTTTAGTGTGAAATACACTTTTTAAAAAAACCCTTCCCAAAAATTGTTCCTCCAACGTCCTTGTAAAACTTTAATATTATTTGATCAAAATAAAAAACACAATTTTCTAAAAAAGTAAAGAAAAATCAACTGAAATTCAAAAGTCCGTTCTGCCTTGCGCAATTCATGCCGATTTACTATCTTCATAGTTATTCTTATGACTGCACAATAAAGCTGAAATCTATGTAAATATTTAAAATTTTTAGAACCTTAATTCCAAGAGCATGAAATTCTAAGAAACTGTGTTATAAAAATCCATAACATTATGAAACAATTTTCTAAGTTCTGTAAATACAGCAAAACTAAATAGAACCCCTTAAATGAAAAAAAAAGAATCTAATAGAAGCCTCAGTGACTTGAAAATCACGAAAATCAAATCCCAGAATATGATATACAAATTTGAAAAATTCTTGACCCTGGACTCCGAACCAAACTTAAAAATTCTTAAATTCAATCAAATAAAAAAATCATATATTAATAACCAGATCGTCAAAGATTTAAAAGTATCATATATTAGTGTAAAATATATTTTTTCAAAGAACCCTTCCCAAAAATTGTTCCTCCAACGTCCTCGTAGAACTTAAGTATCATTTGCTCAAAATAAAAAAAAAAAAACAATTTACAAAAACAGTAAAAAAAAAATCAACTAAAATCCAAAAATCCGTTCTGCCTTGCGCATTTCATGCCCATTTATTATCTTAATAGTTATTCTAATGACTGGAAAATAAAGCTGAAATCTATAAAAATATTAAAAACTTTAAGAACCTTGATTCCAAGGGCATAAAATTCTAAGGAACTGTGTAATGAAAATCTATAATAACATGAAACAATTCTCTAAATTCTGTAAATATAGCAAAACTATATGTATAGAACACCTAAAACAAAAGAAAAATAGAATCTGACATACACCTCAGTGACTTAAAAATCACATCAAATCCCAAAATATTTAATTCGAATTTGAGAAATTCACGGCTCTGGACTCCGAAAGTTGTGTAACATAGAAATCCTTAAATTCAATCAAATCGAAAAATTGTATGTTAGTAACCAGCTCTTCAAATATTTGAAATTATCAACTCTTAGTATGAAAAAAGAATTTTTTCAAAAACCCCTTCCCAAAAATTGCTCCCACCAACATCCTTGTAAAACTTAAATATCATTTGCTAGTAATAAAAAACACAATTTACAAAAAAAAGTAAATAAAAATTCAAAAATCCGTACTGCCTTGCGCATTTCATGCCCATTTATCATCTTAATAGTTATTCTAATGACTGCACAATAACTCCGAAATGAAAAGAAGGTAAATGTACGTATGAATGTATACGCGAACAAGAGAAAAGAGAACGAGTGGCAATGATTGTCAGTGGCGGAGTTGGCAGAGGAGCCGGTGAATTGACCCCACGCGCGCATTTCGCGTCTTTTGTACGATTGTGCTCGGCAAGTAATCTAACCCAGTCAGTCCCCTTCTGCCTAATCCAAGCGTGCGCCCGTAATGGCATCGAGGAAGAGATTGACAGCTTAAAATATGTATAATGGATCGGCGTATGCTGAGTTTCGAAACGAGGGGGAGGCCACGAACCATAATATAGTCTCTTCTTCCTTCCAACGTCGATGCTCGATTGTCGGCGCTGACGGATTTAATCGGACGCCCCGAATTAATCGGCTTCTGTTTGAGTGAAATTGGGCGAGTGTTGTTAGGAAACGCGAGTTTCTCCACCTCTTTTTTCCCCCAACCCCCTTTTTGGTCGCGACTCATTGTCTGCACTTGACCCTCGCGCTTTCAATGCGAGCGCCCGACTTTTCAATTACCGATCACGTGGGCGACGACCGGGTTCGATCGATTGGTGACGTCTATGGAAATTCGCAATGACGAGGCGATTGATGACTCCTACCTCGCGAAATTTGGATTTTACGACGTTTTGGATACTGCTGTTTGGTGGTTTTCGTATTTTTTTCTTGATTTTTTGGCATTAGAATTAATTAATTTATCATTAACAGTATTATTTTTGGCGAAATGGAATATTCATTCGGAGACTCGAGATACTAGAGTATCCAAATTGAATACTCGAGTTCTCCAAGAGTCTTCAAATGAGTATTCCGTTTGGCAAAATGGAAAAGTTGAGATACTGTTGAGACTCAAACGATACTCTTATTGTTCCTTCCAAGAAGTAAAGTATTCAAGTCAGGGATCAAAGGTGACTGTAGGAGACTTTTGGAGACTGTTAAAAAAAAATTGTATACTGTTGGAGACTCGCAGTCACCTTTTTTTACAACTTTGTATTACTCTTGAATACTCTTGGTGGTTCGATGATACTGATTCCGAGACTCAAGATACTTTTGGAGACTGAAACGATACTGATGTATTTTATCCTGGGTAAAGTTAAGTACATTTGTTTTTAAGAGATTCTGAGTGTATTTTCAAAATCTTGATAGTTAAAATGGACACAAATTAAGGAAATTTATACAAATATATTAAGCTTTTCAATAAATTACTTACAATTATTATAATCTTTACAATTTTTTCACGATTGACTCAGTTATGGAGAAATTTCAAAATTTAGACGGGTTATTTTGAGCATAATTTGAGCAAATTTTAGACGCGTTAGTTTGAGCATATGTAGAAAATTTTTCTTATATTGGTTTTTACGTTATAATATAATCAGTCTTACTCATTTTTAGGAAGTATTTTAAAGTTTTATAGTTTTAATATATCTTGGTTAGAAATAGACATTTTAGTATAATAATTTTAGTTGAAAATTTTGAGAAATACTTGTAAAAACCTCAACTGATTTTGAAATGTATTTTGAAGTATAACAGATACAACAGAAGCCTTGGATTGAAAAAATTTTGTTCAAGATTCCAACGGTATTTTGGTACAATTGTTTTCATTACCTTATCTTTTTACTTGAATCGCATTTTAATATCTACGTGAATTGTTTTTTTAAAAAAGTAGGCATTAATAAAAAAAGATTGTACGTTTTCAAATTTTGAGGTGAAAACGAAGAATGCCTTTGCAGTGTAGATGTTAGATACTTAATTTATTCGGTGCAAATTTTCTAGGAAATTGGAAAAAATTCAACATTTTGGACAGATATTGAAATTAGAGTGTGTCTTAATATACAAAAAAAATGTGCCTCCTTATGCAATTTTATATTCAGAAATATTTTTGATTTCAAGTGTTTTTCCACAAAAGTGCTCCAAATGGTTAATGAACAAACCATTCATATCGTTTTTGGATATTAAGAAATTTGAAAGATAGAAACTAGATTTAAGGAATTTTTAGCTAAAATTTTTACTTAAAAAAAAATTATCAACACGAAGTTTCACTTTTTTTTCAACATTTGTCCAAATGAATAAGAGAACGAGAATTTTTTATTGTCCTCGAAAGTTTTGATAAGTTCTTCCTAAAAAACAAAAACTTTGTTTTGAAAGTTTCCTAATTTTATGAATTTTTTATACTCACAATCAGCTCCCTAAAGTTAAAATAGTTTACACAATTTCTATAACATTTTTTTATCAAACCTTAGTAGAAATTAAAATCCTTTTATCCAGAAAAAGTCAGAAACCTTCAATAAACTTCTAAAATGGGATTTAATTTTTAGGATCTTTTGAACCTACATTTTTTTTCGAAAAATATAAAATAATCTAGGCTGATATCATATACTTATGAATTCAAAAACTTTTTTTCTTTCTTGTGAGGGTTTTCAAATATTTTAATATTTACAATTTCTCAATCTTTACATGTAAAAAAAAAAGATGTTCCTCAGTATACTATTTTATAAAGGTATAAATGACTGTAAAATACTTCCTTTCATTGATTTATTATTTTTCAGACTCATATTTTAAGACTAAAGATTCTGAAACTAAAAAAGTTCAAATTTCAATTTGCAATACTAAAATATCGAACACACAAATTTTTATCTTTCCACACCGAAACTCCAAACCTTAAATGTTTTTACTCAATATCAGACAAAAGTATTACATTGTATTATTTCTGTACATATGAAAATTTTGAAAACAGGCTAATATTATGTAAAACCCTATTTTCTTTAAATTATAGAAAGAAAGAGAATAATTTGAGCCACCAAAGATCGAATAAAATATTGACCAACTTCAAGTTTAGTGTTAAATAATATCATAGTTTATATTTCAGTGAAAAAGTTTTGAATAATAAAAACTCTTCATATTTATAATAATGAAACCTACTTATTATATTGATAACAAACATGATTGTCGTCACATCCTAAAATTTTGTACGTCCATATCTCACTAAATTTTAAGTTGCTGCAACCAAACCTTTTTATGGGCGATATAAATAATGGATATATTAGTAAAGAACTTTTGGAAAATTTGATTATCAGCTTTGGTAAAAGATCAATCAAACGCGTTATTTTTTAATCCTGATATTTCTTTCTTATGGATTTGTATTTCATGATTTCCATTATAACCATGATTATTTTTTCTACAAATCTTCAAGTAATATTTATGTCGCTTCAGTATTTCATAACTATCATAATTCATGCAATATAGGGTAACATTTCTGCTATCATTTTGCCAGCCCCAGAAAATCTCATCTTATTGTTGTTACTTTCGTCTAACATACGTTTCCGGCCGGAATTAACCAAAATTCAGCCGCATCTTCAATTATTTATCCGCACTTTTTTGCGCTAACACCCATACATCCTTATGCGTTTTTTGATTAGGCCATTTTATGACCAAGGCGTTCTTTTACAAGTCCGAGTCAACTCAACTCACGTATTCATCGCGGATCTCAATGCTTTCTTTTTCCCTCGAAACTGCATACGTCGCTCCTGTTTTTACGTCTCCTCTGGGCTTTGCTCGCCGCTCCGCACGTCGTCATTACACACCTCATAAAGCAACACTGCGGGGACAATCACATTTCCGAACGAAAATCGCTATTCCTTTTTCTCTTCGTCCAAGCTTTTTCGTCAATACTCCCTTCTGCCCACGCAGATTCCAGATCCATCATAAAAAAGCTCTTAGATATTTTCAATAGTCTACATATCAATAACCTTTCTTAAAATGACGAACTGAAGTTTGTGACATTTATTTTTGACGACGCATAAAGTTAGCTGCATGTCGATTGTTTTGTTAACAAACTGAAAAAAATTGCGAACACGCTGTGAGAATGAGTAGTGATAAATTAATAAATGAAAAAAATCTTAGCTCAAGTCATAATGCTTGGTTTTTCTTCAATTTTGTGAGTAAATATCGAAAAATGACATGTTATTGTTTGTAGGTGTATAATTAAATTTTGAGTCTAATATAGATTCCGCGGTTGACATTTGATAAAATGTCATCTTAAATCATTTTTTGTGCTTGGAAAACTAAATTTGTATGTTTGTTTACTTTTTGAACTTTTTAAAGTGATGTTCAGCAATACGTCTTATTTTTTCAGTTTGTCGCATGAAAAAATTTTTTTTTAATTTAATTAATTTAAAAATTTACACACAACTACACAAAAACTGTCGGTTTTTTTTTTATAATTTGTAAAATTAAATGTTTCAAATTTATACCTAATCCAACACTTAAATTTGAAGGATATCAAATAAACTTGAATTTCGAAATTTCTATATTGACCTACAAAATCGATTAAAAATTCCATAAATTGTTTTTTATAAAAATCAATTTCTACTGCTTAACATATTTGCACAAAAAAAAAAAAATAAATGATTTCAATTTTCTTTATATTTTATATTTTTTACAAAAAAATTAATAGTTTTTTTTTAATACGAAAATTCAATCAATTAATATAAAATAATTGAAATTATCAAATAAAATTCGAATTATTTGTTTAATTTATGAGGTTCAATAAAAGTGTGATTTATTGATTTCTTTTCAATGACAAAATCTTTAATTTTATTACTTCAGTTATCAGTGATCAAATAAAATCCAATCGGTAATAGTACTATACATCGAAACATTGATAATATAGTATTGCATAATTTCAATTATGAATTCCGAATCATTTTCCTCGATTCAATCAAATAATATTATAATAATTTCAAAAATCGATTCAATACTCTAGTTATAATTACAAATTATTTTATTATGTTTTGTTCAAATTTAAGTACGATGACGTATACGTATATGTATAAGGAGTAAAAAATGGATGAATGTATATTTCATTATTTTGGGAAAATTTAATTTTCAGGATACCCTTTCATAGATGAATTTTGTCGATCAAATTTCCAAATATACGTGAATATTTTTTAAGGAAATTACTCACAGTATATTGAATGTTAATACTCATTACCCTCGATCAATCGTGGCAGAGCCATATTATTGGAGACAATAAAAACTTTACTTCACTTTTTATTGTTTCGAAATTTGTGAATTTAAAATTTTTCAAAAATTGTTTCAAGTGTAGAAAAAAATGGTGTTTAAAATTGACCACTGAAAAATACACAACAAGTAAACAAACCAAAATTTCAAAATAGCCATTTTTGTTTATGATCCAAAAGTATCATTACACGGACAGAATAACAAAAAGACGTATCTTTTTAATAAAATATCAAAAAGATATAAAGGGATTTCTTTTTTTTACTCATCTCATTCATATTTCAGGTTCAGGTAAAGTAAAAAATTGTTAACGAATTTTTTTAAGGGCATCGTATTTGCTGCTACACTGTAAAAGTTTGGTAAATTTTCCATGGAAGTATATTGAAGTTTTTAACGTGTACCCTGAATGGAATTTTTCCCAATGATTGGTCTTGAAATGTTCTGTACATGATAGAAATTATTCCACAAATCTTAATAAAATTATAATTGTTGTTTGTTCTATGTATATTGAAATAATGTAAAATCATGATTTGATCATGATAAAATACGTGCCATATTAATCCTCAACAAAACAGCTTTGACAGATCTTATTAAATTTTAATTTTGCGGAAATAAAAATGATTATTGATAGATGATAAAATATTCATTTAGCTAACACTTATTTGCAAAATCAATTTCAGACTCTGTAATGAAATTTTTCCATATTTTAAATGAAACCATCAGATTCTACTGTATGGTTCAATCGCTAGTATATTTCATAGTGCTTCCAAGCAAATCGACAACATCTCGAGCAAAACTCAAGCGCGCTCTACGCAGATGACATAAAATCAAATATTCTAATTGTTAGCAGCAACACCTGCTCACTAACAAACCAAATCGGTCTGCTCAAAACCGCAATTCAACAGTCGGTCATTTTGAAAGTTAATATACTTTTTCCAAATTCTGTCCAAATGATGATTCTTGAATGGCGCGCCCTACGGACGCGCTAGTTTGATCAAATTGGTATAAAAAATAATGATAAGGAAGTATTGAATCCCTCAGATAAAACATCTCGCGCTGGAAAACAGCGTATATCAGATCCCTCGAGGCATAAAAATGTATAACAAATCGATAAAAATGCACTGGTGTACAATGAAGGCGCCTGGCGATAAGAGAGCGTAATTGCATACGTAAAGTGAAAGCCGGGAAAGTAATTAACGGAGGACGATGAAAAAATGCAGAGCCTGAAAGCGGCGTTCATGATTTCTTGCGATGTGTATGAACATGAGAAATAAAGTCCTTTCGCAAAGCGCTGATTCAATTATGGAACGTACGGCATAAACGTGGCCGAGTCGAGATTATTAGCTCGAGATTAATGTAAATAAATGGCGACACGATACGGCCCTGGAAAGTACCAGCTATTACGGCTCCTCTAGCATGTAGCCGACTCTCGCGATCGGATCTTAGCCTGCCGCCGCAGCCTCCGCCAGCTACGTACTGTCTACAAAGTTATGCGTTATATTGTCCCGAGTAGGGATTCCCGGCTATCACGCGTCCATTTCCCTTTTTCCTCGCCGTCGTCGCGAGAAAAAAGCTCCTCGCGATGCATAAACATAACCTGCGTTCGAGGGCTCATAAACATGGGCTTGATCTGTAGTCATAAACAGAGGCGGAGTATCACTGAGAAAAAAAATGTTCGGATTCAATTGATCCTACTCAATTTTTGTTAGAATAGGTAGACTTGAGAATTTCAGTTGAGGTGGTTGAATGTTCAATCGTACTGATGGAATTTTCAGTCGGTTCTACTGATTGTTAAAACAGGAGTTGGCACTTTTGAGTAAAGAAACTTTCTATTGCAGCCAATTTGGGTTTTATTCATAGCAACGGTTATTTCCAGTTCCTACAACTTGATTTTTTAGTTTGAAAGATTGAATTTTTTGGTAACAGCTATGACGACAGGCGCGCATGCAAAGGGGGTTTTGGGGGTTCAAACCTCTCCCAAAATTCAGATAAAATCAATCAATATTTCAGGTAAATAGAAACTACGAGGGTTGAGAGTTAAATTTTTGTTTACATATTATCTATTTAAAGAGATTCTTTGTTTTTCTAGATATTTTGCAATAGTTCTTTAAATACAAAAGATTAACGTCGTTCTTCCAGATTTTGAAGACAAAGAATGCATCGGACTATTCTTCTACATCGTGGCACGTAAGACCGCATTTCCCTGTCATCTGTTTCAATGATTTCTAATCCCTGTGCAACAATGCAGCTCGAGCTGCCGCCACAATCTAATCTAGATCTCGGCGTTTGACAAAAACATGCATTAATAGTGACATTTTTATGCCCGTAATACTCGAGATAATTAAATGGTGTAATTGATTGCTCGGCGAACGCGATTGCTAACAACGCTTATAGAATTTTCGAGTCTCATATTAATATACACCGAGTAAAAGTAGCTCGTGGCATGACATTTTTCAGTGCTGCCCTTTCAAAGAACGCTTGATTAACGCTTCTGCTATGATCGGATAATCTATTGATTATGGAAAGAAAAAAAAAAAAAAAAAAATTGATTTTATTAGAGTAGTTTGTTACGAAACCGATCGTATATGTGATTAATAATAAGGAACATTATATTCTAACAAAAAAAAAGTTTAATTTTATCTTGATTTGTGATTATTATATGGTTTTTAGAAAAATAATGAAGCTTACTTTATTTGAAAAATTTTTTGTTCAAAATCAACCGTAAGTTATATTGATAGTTCAAAAACACGTTTATCTAAGTTCACGCAAACTAATTGCTTGCCAAAAGAAATGCTTTTATTATTGATTTTTACGTTTTGATATAAATTTTTATATCTTGCATTGCATGATATTTTTCAGAATACAGCGTCTGAATAGATTTTTATTTATTTTTGGTATTTTTCGTATGTATCTTCTACAATTTTAAGGATTGTTCAGTATTTCTGGAACTATTCGTATTTTTCAAGATCTATAAAATGTTACAGGATTTTCTGGTATTTTTGTATATTTCTAGCATTTTCATTTAAATTGTTATAGTTTCCGAGAATTTCTAACTGTTAAATTTGGAGTTTATTAAATTGACACTTTCAAAAGATTTTTCAGAAAACAGTGTCTCAATAGATATTCATTTCTTCTAGTATTTTTCGTATTTCTTCAGTTTTTCTACGATTTGAAGGATCGTTCAGTTTTCTTGTATATCTCTATATAAATTTCTGGAATTCGATGCTCTTGTTTTAAAAGTTGTATAGATTATTGATATTCCATAGGTAAACTTGTATTTTTCTATACATGTATTTTCTTTTTGTATTTCCGAGTATTTATAGAATGTGTGTAAATTATAAGTTTTTTTTTAAAGATATCTTTTTTACTTTCAAGAATTAGATTACTTGGAGTTGAAAGTTTGAAATATTTGCAGTATTTCGATCGATTTTGCAGAAAACAGTTTCTTTATAGATTCAGGGTGTCCTCAATATTTTCTGAATTTTTAACAGATTTTTGAAATTTGAACATTTTTCTAGTATTTTTATGGTTTCCTATACACATGTATCATTAGAATTCAATTCTCGAGAAATCGGAGTTTCTTAATTTCTGGAATCACAGAAAATTTCTAAGAATCTGGTAGCTTTAAAAAAATAGCAAATAGTATCTAGTATTTATCGTATTTCATTTTTTTTTCTGTATTCATAAAATTACGTAAGTTTTTCTAGCATAATCTAAAGATTTTAAGGATCCTGCAATAAAGTTTAAGAATTACGGTCTCTAGTATTTTCATGTATTTACATGCAGATTTCTAAATTTTATTCCTAGAATTGTGAAAATTTATTATTAAAAGTGAAAAAGCCTCATACTCTTTGTCGATATTTGTACATAAATAACTAATATATCACTCTGTTTCGTCTAAAATTATGAAATTTTACAATTTTTATCTGAAAATAAAGAAGTTAAAAAATGTCTCATAAATATATAAGTTTCAAAAAATTTCTTTAAAAGTTACAAATCGTTCTAAAAACTTTATGGGACAGATGTGAAATGAATTACACGATTTTTGTTCCTCGTTGCTAAAAAAAAAAGAGGAATTCGTTCCTGTTATCGTTACTTGTTAATTAATGTAACGCATTACGTTATCGGTACTCTAAGAAATGTAACAATTTGGTATACATATTATAATTTCAGTTGACATATTGTATTTGCATTGCAGTCATTGCAAGCCTCTTAAAAAAAAAGTTGGGAAAGTGCCATAACTCCACCATCAGTTGATATTTTTTTTAATCAAATAATGTTTGTATATTAAAGTTGATAATATTCCATCACTATTATATAACTTCCATGAAATAGAATTATGTGCTATATGCATTAAAAATAATCCAAACCGTCCTCAAAAAAGGTGTATAACCTTTTCAATCATAAAATATGTGTATAGTATGGCAATAAAAAATGTTTCTTTTTTTATTTATTATGCATTTGTTATACATCTAAATGTAAAAAAGAAATAATAAACGTGTTCTTCTCAAATGTCTATCTGTTATTTTTAAGTTGCTTGTGTTAAATCTGTTGAAAACATAACGAAGATTCAATATATAAAGTAGAGGTTTTTGAAAACAAATTATGTTTTGATATTGCCTTATACTTTCAATTATTTATTGATTAAATAATTTATATATTTACTTGCTCAATCTACATTTATCATCTACATCATTATGAATGGACCATGTACTGTCAAACCAAATCAATTTCAATTGCATGTTATTCTACAAGTACAACATAAAAGTTGCAATCCCCCCCCCCCCCTAAATACAGGTTTTTGTGCACGGGCCTAAATTGTAAGAAACACTACTTTTCGACTTGCCTCCAAAAATTTGAGTTAGCCTTGCCATGGAACACGACACCCGCATAGCGGTACAAATGATTGTAATTAGCGGGCAAGAAAGTTGGTTAAATATTGGACGGTTACGGGTGGAAAATTTGTGTTTGTCTCAGCGGGCCTCGATTTATGTGAGATGCGAAAACACCCCAACTAAAGTCTCGATTTCCCGTAAGCTTGTACCGACGTTGAAAGCAATAAAGATACCGACCCTTACATGCCGAGTATACGAGAGCCAGGGCCAGCGACAACTTTAAATTAGAAAAGTTTCTTCGCGCTACCCTCTCCGCTGCGCCCATATCCGAGGTGAGAAAAAAACACGAGTAATTATGCACTAAAAAAAGTAACCAACACACCTTATCGCCTCGCGCGGAAAATATATGCTCCTCCGAGTTTGGAATTTCTACGGCTATGAGGCAAATAAATCTAAATAATGGGGCTGTAGATGAAGGGGGAGGGGTAAAAGTTCAGTAACTTTTGTGACGTTTTCGAATTAAATTAAAGGAATTTATTTCAGATATGGAATAAAAAAATGTTCATAATCAATATTGAACTGTCCAGTACCAAACGATTGATTTGAACTTTTATTTGTGAATTTTAAATGTACATGATATTCATTTTCATATCAATCTGAAAACTAAATAAGCCAACAATATTGAATTTGATAGTACACATATTTACAGTACAATGCTCACAATAACCAACAGTTTCCACCCATAATTCAAACGTCCTGAAGTCGCATCTGGATTTGAATTCAATTATGCATACGCAATTCAAAAGCAATCCGATAATGCTTGGCGAGCTTTTCGGAGACAATAAGACCCTCGTAATTATATTCAGCGATCGCATAATTTGTATATTTTGAGCGTTTGTCAGCGACAAGCTGCTGGGGATCGATTTGCAATTCATAGAAAGCTTTCCTCCGCTACATTCATGAACATCAAATCGATGGAATCGCGTGCATTTATCAAGCGCAGCGTTGATTGTGACGAGGCCAGGGGAAAATTTGATCAGAGAATCTCCATTGCCCTTCCATTTATCAAGTCTAGAAATGTGTGCATTGACGAAAAATTTTTTTCCCTCACTGCATTGATTGCTTTTGTACTCAGGGGCGTAGGCAGAAAAAAATTTCGGGAGAGGTTTTTCTGAAAAATATTTTTCCTTCGGGATTCCATCATTTTCGATGTTTGACAATATGTAACAAGAGAGTGATTTTAAAATATTTCGAATTTCAGATTCTAACAGCTATACAACTTTTTGAATCCAGAGTGGCACATTTTTCATGTTCGTAAATGATGGAATTTGATTTTTGTAATTTTTAATTAGTAACTGAGATTTGAATTTTTTTTACTAATAATTTTTGTATTTATACACTTTAAGGATTGTCTGATATTAGGTAATATGGATTTCTATAGAGCTTTCAGAAATTCGATGCTCTAGAAATCAAACTTCTGGAAATGTTACATATTTGAATTGATTTTTTAGCAATTTTGAACAACAGACAAAAAGTACAATTTGAATTTATTATACTTTCATATGGTATATTATTCATTATATTGAAATTTGAATTATAAAATATGAAGTTATATTTTCTGTTTTTTTTACATATTATTAATATTTCCATAGATGAATAGATTTTTAGAAATTGATGCTATAGTATTGAAACTTTCAACGATTTTGAAAATGTGAATTGATTTTTCAGACGACAGTTTTTTTTTATAAAGATTTTCAATACTTTTATTTCATATTTTTTGAAGTATTTTAACAATTAAAAGTATGTTTAACTGTAGTAATCGTATATATTGAATAAAATGTTTTTTTATTGTTTTCTGTATGAATTTCTAGAATAATTTCTAAAATTATAGGTGTATAATTTTTGTATCATATTACTAAATATACTCCAGGACAATAAGTTTTATAAATTTCTAGGAAAACTATATGTACATAATTTTTATTTATTAAAAGATTTCTAGTAATCCCGTAAGCTAGTAAAATAGGAAACTAGTAAACTAGGAAGCTGGTTGACTACTAAACTAGTAAACATGTAACCTAGTAAACTAGTAAACTAGTGAAATGGTAAAATAGTAAAATAGTACACAAGTGAAAAATTCAAATAGTAAACTAGCAAACTCGTTACCGAGTAAAGTAGTTGATTAGTAAACTAGTAAACTTGTCAAATTTGTAATAGCAATCTGGTAAAACTAGTAAGCTAGTAAACTAGTAAGCTAGTTGAATAAAAAAACTAGTTGGCCAGTAAACTAGTTGGCTAGTAAACTAGTCAACTCGTTAACAAGTAAATTCGTAAGCTGGTTAAATATTAAACTAGTTAATTATTGAACTAGTAAACTAGTAAACTAGTAAACTACTGAAATGGTAAAATAGTAAAATAGTACACAAGTGAAAAATTCAAATTGTAAACTAGCAAACTCGTTACCAAGTAAATTAGTTGATCAGTAAACTAGTAAACCTGTCAAATTTGTAATAGCAAACTGTTAAAAGTAGTAAGCTAGTAAACTTGTAAGCTAGTTATATATAAAAAACTAGTTAGCTAGTAAACTAATAAGCTAGTGAACTAGTAAATTCGTTAATAAGTAAATTAGTAGGCTAGTTAACTGTCAAACTAGTAAATTAGTGAGCTAGTAAACTCGTAAACAAGTGAGCTAGTAAACAAGTGAAATTTTAAAATAGTACACAAGTAAAAAAATCAAATTGAGCGTGTGGATTCCATAATGTGTTCTATAGAACGCGCGGAGCATGGCGTAGAACACATTATGGAATCCGCACGCTCAATTGTAAACTAGCAAACTCGTGACCAAGTAAATTAGTTGATCTGTAAACTAGTAAACTTGTCAAATTTGTAATAGCAAACTAGTGGAACTAATAAGCTAGTAAACCAGTAAGCTAGTTAAAAAAAAACTAGTTAGCTGGTTAACTAGTAAGCTAGTTAAATAAAAAAACTAGTAAGTTAGTAAACTATTAAGCTAGTGTAGTAAACTCGTTAACAAGTAAATTAGTAAGCTAATTAACTGTCAAACTAGTTAAGTACTTAGCTAGTAAAGTATTAAACAAGTGAACTAGTACACTAGTTAAATTGTAAAATAGTACACAAGTAAAAAAGTCAAATAGTGAACTAGTAAACTTGTTACCAAGTAAATTAGTAAGCTAGTTAACTATTAAACTAGTAAACTAGTGAGCTAGTAAACAAGTGAGCTAGTAAACTAGTAAACTTTTTTTTAACATTTTTTAGTTTTATACATATAATATCCGAAACCCTGGAGGATTTCTTAGTACTTTAATCAATTACTTATATTTTTGTAAATTTCTACAGAAATAAAAATAACTCGATGCTTTAAAATGCGAATTTCGAGCTATTCTCAGTAATTTTAAAAATTAATGATAATATTTCAGTGACATAGATTTTCATATTTGATATAGTTTGTCTACTTTCCTATTTTTAAAAGATTTAAAAAATTTTGTTACGTTTCCCAGAATTTTCATAGATTTATAGTATATTCAGAATTTGATGCCCCAGAATCCCAAAATGAATAGATCGTAGAGGCATTTGTCGAGATGTTTCAGAAAACAGTTTTTTGCATAAAATTCAATTATTTTCAGTAGTCTCTTAAATTTTATGTGAATCGAAGGATTTTTAATACTTGTATATGAATTTCATATATCTTTTTCAAATTTTATGATAAAGGATCCAAAGTTTTGTAAATTTTTAGCATTTCCGTAGGTTTTTATATTTCTTGATTATTCATTGGGTTGCAACAATTTTTCTGATTCACATTTTCTAAGTTATCCTGGGTTTTGATATTTTCTCCTTTTTTATTGAATACATACTGCTAAAGTTTTTATGCATTTGCTTGTTAAAAAATATACTTTTTTAACATTTTTTCTAAATTACTTTTGTAGAAATTGCAATTTTCCTGGGGTGAAGAGATCTAAGAATTTCGGGGCAATGTGAAAAATTAATTTTAAGGAGCCGGGGCTCAGCGCACATGGGGTGTTCGTGCCGTAAGGAGACTGTATCGGGGTAACTCGAGAAGTTAATAACTCGACTCGAGGGGTTCGAGGGCTGCGAATATGATATTGTTATGGAGGTTTATCGTGTCGAGCGTGCCGTGAACTCTACACTGCCCGATTAGCCCGACCCCCTGCACGCATTATTAAGCCGCCAATTCCGCGGATTAACCTCTAACGACGTAATGAACGCAGTTATACGTCCTGTAACTTGAGACTCTCTTTCATCCGGATTGGCGATATGGGAGGGGTGCGTTACAGCAATTACATGCGAGCTTTTATCGTATGCATGCACTAAGAAAACGATATTTTTACTTTTATTTTACCTTTGGGGACGTAGATGGAATGGTTGGTTTTTAAAATTATGGAAAGACATTGCAGTTATTTGAAATTTGGTTACATAAATTATGAATCAAGTCAACAAATTGTAGACTGTTATTATTCAAAATATGTTATAATTTTTTAGTTTGTTTCAATTGTATGTGCAAACGAACTATATTTTTATGTTTGGGAAATTCTGACGTGTTAGTTATTTTTGCGATGTTGAAATTTTTCGCAAAATTCAAGTCAAATTCGATGATGACGTGCCATAAATCAATTAAAGTGTTAAATGGAAGAGGCATTTTTTTCATATGTTTGACAATAAAATAATGATTGTTCAAAAAATGCAGAACAATCTCTGAAACTTGACAATCTTTTAGGATTCAATTAGTAGACCGAAATAAATTTTTTTTTTTTTATTTTCAATTGTTTTGGTTTTTTTATGATAAGGGTTGAAATAAAAGATTTCACAATCATTATTACCTTCAGATAATAGTCATGAATTTTGAAAAAATTTTATTCTAGACTTTGTATCACATGTTTTAAAAACTCCTCAAGTTTTCGAAGTATATATGCGTATTTCAGAATTTCATGCCCTAGAATTCGAAAAATTAGAGATTCAAAACATTTGTTTATTCCTACATTTTTAGATTGCTAGTATGTTTTTAGATAGATACATAGATTTCTTAAACTCAATGCTCTATAATTTCAGTAGATTATTATTGAGGTAACATTAACAAACATTTTTGTTATTTTCATGATTTCTGCTGTTTCCAGTTTTTCTAAAGAATTTCAAAGATTCTTTTGTTTTTTTAAACAAATGAATCGATAAGTTATAATTCTATAAAATGCATTTCAGAATTTCATGCTCTAGAATTCGAAAAGTTGAAGATTTATAATATTTGTTTTGATTAAAAAAAAAGTACCATAAAACTTCTTCATTAATGTAAATATTTCTTAAATTATTTTTTATATATAAAGATATTCTGATACTCTTATCAATCTTCCATGTAAATTACTAGAATTCGATTCTCCGGAATCCAAATTTTTTAAAGTTTTCATTATTTTGGTGTATCCTAATTTTTCTTTATTATCTGCTGGGTTGAAACAATTTTCCAAATTTTTATTTTCAGCATTATCTTATTTAAATACTTTAATTTACAATTCTCTATAAGAAAAATAAATTTCTGAAGGCAGAATTGTTGATCTTTATTTTTTCCTTACGACTAATAATACTGGAATTTGTTCAACTTTGAGAACTTGTATGAAACCATTTATTTCCCATTTATCTTAGTAAATACATTTTTAAGGATTTGTGTAAAATCATAAATTTTTAATGAACGTTTTTTTATAATTTAATATTTTTGTTAGTATCTAAAGTTTCTGAAATATTTGATATTAAAACATAGGTTCCAAAAATGTCAAATTACACAAAAAAGTACGATATCCCCTCCCCCCCCCCCCAAAAAAAAAAAATTGAAAATAGCCCAAAGAGCTTTAGGGCACATAAAAATATTGTTAAAATGAAAGAAAAATTTTAAAAACAAAACAAAAAAGCATGATATTACGATTTCACGTATCTCTTTATTTGAAAAAATTTACCTAACTACACATCGAAGAAAATCATTGGATCGACATAATTCATATGACTTTTGAAGAAGATAATGCTAAATTTCATTCATTTATTTATTTATTAATTTATCTATTTATTTATTTATTTATTCATTTATTTACTTATTTATTTGCTAACAGCCTTACAAAATTTTATAATGTGAAATGTGTTTTCTGTCGTCTGACAAATCTCTCGTTGTGATAAAAAAAACTTTACATGGAATTACTATAAACCCATTCCTGACCCTACACATATAAAATTTGATTGATGATCCTATCGTTGAGAATCAAGCTAATTATTGATCTTGATCTCAGGAAAAATATGGTTCAATTTCTTCAGCTGATTCCGACAATTTATTGAAAATTCGGTATTTCACGCAACAAGAAGATCTTCAAGTAACTAATTTTGTGAATTCATTATTTCGATGGAACAAGTTAATTAAAAAAAGGCAGGTGAATTTCCTTTCACAGAAAAAAAAGGCCTTTTCTGAACTCCGATTCAGTAAATCAATTCTTATTTCCTTGCCATCAGTTTTAGTGCGTTTTAAATGAGAAAAAATATACGTCAAGTGCGGGGAACGGATGAAAAAAAAACGTGTAGAAATGCAGAATCCGAGCATCGACATTGTGAGAAGAAATTGAAGTAGCGGGGGACAGGTACGTTCGTACAAACCCGCGTCGGCGAGGATTTCTCGTGTGTCCCAGGCCAGTTGCCGTCAATTAAAGCTTCGGCAAATAAATAAATGATTCCCCGCGTTCAACGGCCTGCCCGTCTCAAGAGGTCTCATTAACCCAATAATAAGCTGATAATAATTGCATTGCCGGTGCATCGGGCCCGCCGCCGATCTTTCCTTCCTCTTTCTTTCTCTCTCCCTCTTTCTCTTTTCCCCCATACGCTTCGAGTGGATGAATAAATTAAGGACCAACTTCCCTCTTGCTCGAATCCCAAGCCCGGACAACTCTACTGCACTACAATTATCTCTTTTTCCTCTTCTCTTGCGTTTGGTCATTTTTCATTATCACAAAATTTAATTGGAGCACATCAGATCGATTACAAGGGACTTTTACTTGGATTTGATTCAACTTTTGAGCAAGATGGTAATAAATTATTTCACCATTTTCGATTTCTGTAAGACTAGATCGAATTAGTGCGCCTGTAGGGCGCGCGGTACAAGAATCATCATTTGAACAGAATTAAAAAAAAATATAAAAACTTTCAAAACGACTGACTGTTGAATAGCGGTTTCGAGCAGACCAACCTGGTTTATTGGTGAGAGAATGTTGCTGCTAACAATGGGAATATTTGATTTTATGTCATCTGCGTAGAGCGCGCTTGAGTTTTGCTCGAGAGGTTGTCGATTTGCTTGGAAGCACCATCAAATTTATTGACGATCGAACCAAACAATGAATTCTGATAATTGCCTTTAAACTATGGGAAAATTGCATTACAAATTCTGAAACTGATTTCGCAAAAATTGTCAGCTGAATAAATATTTAATGATCAATCAATAATTTGTTTTTTCCACAAAAATTATATCAAATAAGAGCTGTCAAAGCCGTTTAATTGGGAATTATTATTGCACGTATTTTATCATGGTAAAGGAATTATTTAACATTATTTCAATATACATAGAACAAACAACAAATTATAATAATTTTACCAAGATTTGTGGAATAATTTCTATCACGTATAGGAAATTTCAAGAGCAATCTTTGAGGAAAATTCCATTCAGGGTAAACGTTAAAAACAGCAAGAAATAAGATGCCCTTGGAAAAATTTCTTAACAATTTTATACCTTACCTGAACCTGCAATATGAATGAGATGAATGAAAAATAAACACTCTTTCTATCTTTTAGATATTTTATTATATACATACGTCTTTTTGTTATTCTACCTGTATAATGATACTTTTTGATCAGGAACAAAAATGGATATTTTGAAAATAAATTGCTACATTTTTGTTAGTTAGTAATTTCAATACTTTTTTTTCTCGTTATAATCATTACAATTTTAGTTTGCTCACATGTTATATATTTTTCAGAGGTCAATTTTACACACCATTTTTTTCTACACTTGCAACAATTCTCGAAAAATTCTAGATTCACAAACTTTGGAACTATAAAAGGTGAAGTAAAGTTGTTATTCTCTCCAATAATATGGCTCTGCTATGATTGATCCAGGGTATTAAGTATTAACATTTAACATAGTGTGAATAATTTCCTTCAAAAAAAAAGTACATATATTTGGAAATTTAACACACAAAATTTATCTCTGTAAGGATATCCTGAGAGTATAATTTTTCAATTTAATAAAAAATGCATGTATCCATTTTGTACTTCTAATACATGTATACATACGTCATTTGACTTAAAGTTGATCAAAAAATAATGAAATAGTTCAAAATCATAATTAGAATATTAAATTGATCTTCGAAATTATTGAAATATTATTTCATTATATCCAGAAAAATGATTCGGAATTCATGATTCAAATGATGTAATACTACATTATCAATAATTCGATGTATAATACTATTAACAATTGAATTTTATTTGATAACTGATTACTAAAGTGAACGAATCAGAGATTGTACCATTGAAAAAAAAAAAAAAAATCATAAATCACAGATTCATCGAACTTAATTATTATGTGAAACAAATAATTCTTATCTTATTTGTTATTTTCAATTATTCAATATTGAATGATTTGATTTTCGTAACTAAAAAAAATCATTATTAATTGTTTAAAAAATTATAAAATATGAATGAAATTGAAATTATTCATAATTATTATTATTTTTTTGATATCCTTTAAATTTAAGTTTTTAATTACAAATTTTAAGCATTGAATTTTTAGAATTATTAAAAAAAAAGACAGTTACCGTGTAATTTTATGTACATTATTAAATAAATGAAATTGAAAAAACAATTTTTCATGCGATAAGCTGAAAAAATATGACGTATTGCTTAATATCACGTTGAAAATTCAAAAAGTAAACAAACATGCAAGTCTGGTTTTTCCGAAAAAAACAACAATTATTATACAACATTTTTTTTTCAAAACACTTCATATTATATTTTCTTCAAGCAGGAAAAATGTTTTAAGATGACATTTCATCAAATGTCAACCGCGGTATCTTTACTAGACTCAAAATTTCATTATGCTCACACAAACAGTAAAATGTCATTTTTCGATATTTACTCACAAAATTGAAGAAAAACCAAGCATCATGACGTTAGCTGAGATTTTTTTTCATTTATTAATTAATCACTACTCATTCTCACAGCGAGTTCGCAATTTTTTTCTAGTTTGTTCACAAAACAATGGACATGCAACCAACTTCATGCGTCGTCAGAAATAAATGTCACAAAATTCAGTTTATCATTTTAAGAAAGGATTCTTAATGAAAAAAACATTTTGAAAATCTAAGCATTTCGTTTCAATTCAATAATTTTCACCAGATTAAGCTTATCCCCACTGATCATATTTTAGAAAGCGAATTTTTAGTAACTGTGTCTGGGAAAATCATAACCTCGCGTCATATTTCACGGAGATACACGCGACTTGTAGCGCGTCAAGGATGCATAAATGGGTATAAATTTTCATTAAAATATTATATCGGGGGGGAAAAGAAGGGGCGCTTGATAAATTGCGCAAGTTGCCGGGTTACGTGCAACTTGCGCTATCACCGGAGATGCAAATATTTATTGCAGTCGATTTCCAGCGCATATATACGATTATATCGATTTCGCATAGCGTACGCTCCGGGAGAGGCTAAACTATCTGCATCAGCTGCGGATCATCCGCGCAGATTGCGCAACCATTTCGCGTATTCTCATTTTTTATTATTATTATTTTCTTTCTTTTTTAGACATTTTCATGCGAGGATAACAAACATGAGATTATGCAATTTTTGTGTCAGCGACGGGTCATACTTTTGCGATGGAAAATTGTGTAGATGGTTGTGGGAAAATTCAAAGCTTGAAGCGACATTTACAAATCTGTTTAGAAATTTTCTTTGATAGGTCTTTTATCTAGATCGAAAGTTTCTTATATCAGGATCGAGAATATTTATGCTTTGAGAATGAGATTATGCAATTTTTAGACCAATGATAGGTCATACTTTTGCGATGAAAAATTATGCAGGTGGTTTCAGGGAAATTCATGATTTAAACGAAATTTACAAGTCTGTTAAGACATTTTTTGATACATCTTTCATCTTGATTGAAAGTTTCTTATTTCAGAGTCATGAATTTTATGACTTCGAGATGAGTTTGGATATTGAGTGTCGAAATTCAATTGTTGCAATGTTATACTATTCTTGATTGACTACAGCATAAATCTCAATATGTAAAAAGATCTTTAATTTTGTGGCACTGGAAAGTGATTTTTTTGGGTATGTAGTCATTGGGACTCAAGGAAAATGCTCATATCTTTACTAAACATGCATGAAAAATTTTTTCGTTACATTTTTATAGAACCTCAACAAACATTAGACATATTGAAACAATGTTCAAATTTTTTATAAACCTTAGAAAGTTTATAGCGGTTCGTAATATGTTCTGAATTCCGGAAATTTCTGAAAATAATTATTGAATTATAAAGTAAATAGTATTTTAATAAGCCTACAGATTTAAAGAAATTGTGTTAATATGAAAAATTTTCAAACATTTCTTGATGATGATAATATTTTTTCTTAATACTTATCCATTAAATTTTATCAACCCTAAGAAAAATTTCAAGAATTCGAAAACTTTCGGGAAATTATTAAAAATTTTTATTTGTTGGCATTATTGGAACAAAACTTGGGAAATTTTGAATAGTTTGTATCATATTTGGAATTGCAAAATTTTCAGAAAAACAAAAAACAGAAAATTCAGGAGATAGGTCGTAAATAAGTTATAAGATGTCGGAAATTCGTTATGGTTAAAAAATGTTTTGAATTTTTTAAATAGTATTATTGTAATTTTCTTTTTTTTTTTTTCAAATTATTTATATTGTAAAACTTTGAAAACTAAAAAAACCATGTATGATAATCTTGAGTAACATTGAAAAAGTAGTTTGAGTACTGAATAAATTAATCTATTTTTCAAAAAATCTGAAAGTTTTGACCATCCGATATAATTTTTAGAATTATAAATATTTTGAAAAATAAATAATTTCTTTCATAATGAAAAATTAACGGTATTCCTTAAAAATTCATGAAATGAGTAGCGTTCCAAAAAATTTTCGTCAATTGCGTAAATTGCTATTATTATCTTATTTCTTTGACTCGTACACAATTAAGTTTTTTTTATTTCAAACTAAAAACTTGAAAACGTCGAAATCATTGACAACTTGCAAAAAAAACATTATAGGTTTCGAAAATATATTAAAGAAAGTGTAAAAAAATTCGAATCGTTTGTATAACGTTCAAAATTTAAAAAAAATCAAAATATATTTTAAAATATTGAAAATTGGTCAGATTCTCAATAACTCCAAAATTTGGTAAATTTAAAGTATTTTTAGAAATGTTTGAACTTTTCATTTATTAGGATTATTATGTGTTCTTTTGAAATATGCATTTTTTTCGTTCAATTATTAATGTCTATAGAACTTGGAAGGCATTAAAAAATTACGAAAAATCTGAGTAAGTTAAAATAACTTTCATCCAATTCAATATATTTCAAATGGATTGTGATATGCCTGAAATTATAAACATTCCGTAAAAATCGTAAAATAAAACAACATTAAAAATTTTCAAGATATCAATTTTTTTATGAACATTGTTTATATGCTTTGGAAATTTCGTTCATAATTATTATTTCCTTTTTTTTCCCTACGCACGGTACTTTCTACTTTCATTTCTTGTCTGACTAAAATACTTTAGAAGTATTAAAATTTACAAATAATCTTAATAAATTTGACATGTTTCATTATATTCCTAGGAAGCCAAATGGTTAGTGGTTTGGGAACCACAAAAATTTCGGAAAATTGGAAATTTTGAAGGTACCTCCTAATTTTATCGAATTCGAAGAAATGATCACATTCTAGAAAACAGTCATTCATTAAATACATTATTTTCTTTTATATTTTTTACAAAACATGCATGTACTAGCTGTTTTTTACATTTAAACAAAAATGTATACTATCTCAAAAGTATTACAAAATTTTGAAAAACCTTGATAATTTGAACTATTTATGGTAAAAATTAAAGAAGTATTCTATAATTTGCATCACAAATGAAATTTTCCGAGTATCAAAACATATGAAAAACTTTTTTTTCTTTAATATTCCTTTACTTTCGAATACCCCACTAGAATTCTATAAATACAAGAGTACAGCAAATTGAAGAAAATTTCCAAGTAAAAAAAATGTTTCGTCGTACGTTGATGATAAAAATTCCGAGAATATATTCAAGTTTCTGCAATTTCAAAAATTTAATGAATTTCGTACATCGTGAAAAGTTTCGACTACTCAAAAAACTTTTAAGTTCTCACGTAAAAATCAACCCTTAAACAAATTTAAACCAAGATTCTCTGCTGTCCCTACATCAATTGGACAAAAAAAGAAAATATCTTCCAACTTGAATATGAAAATGCCAAAGCAACAGATGAAATCATTTTCTCAAGAAAATAATAATTCTTACTCCTGGTGCAGGTTATCGTGAATAAGGAATTCATAAATAAAATCGAAAGATGAAAACGATTCGTAAATCAGCGCCATGAGGCACATAAAGGATTGATTTGCGAGCCCGTATGAAGCGGTCGTCAAGAAGTCGATCCGAGAAATCGATACAAACGACCCCCCCCCCCCCCCCTCAACCGATCTTTTGTCCGCGTGGCTTATTCCGCTTATTCCGATATCTCATAGTCGTAACCGGTAGCCCAGTCTCTGCTGCTGCAACGGTTATGCTAATTCCGCCATATCAACATTAATATCGAATATTTATGATCGGCGATGCTATGACTTACGTTTATGACTTTCACCTCCGATATCTCGATTCAACGCGTGTCCGCATACCTATAACTTCCCTGTAAATGGTAATGCGCGAGCTCACTACCGCGGCGTCTCAATGGCCACACATTTCATTTTATTTTTCACGAGGAAAAAGCTACTGAAAAACGCGAGGTCGATTGCAAGTGAATTCGTCATCAAGCGAGCCGAATGAGGGAAAATTTTCCAGTTATTCATGTGAAGGTTAATGAAATAAATGAAAAAAATTGAAGAAAATGTTTTATTATTTATGATTTATAATTATATGATGATTTATTATTGTAACTCTCTGACGACTCTGGAAGGCTGGTCTTGCAATCCAATGAATTTTCAAAGCTCCTATTTTTTCTTCAAGGACTTTTTTGCAATCGGCATTGGCCAACGACCCCTCATTAGCCAATCTCAGAATCGTCATATCGCTTATTTCGCAAGGAAATTCCCGAGCGAGTTTTTGCTCGTTTTCCGAAGCGGGAATATCGGTGAAATTGGGGAGAAAGAGCGGTCTTACACAAAGCGCAAAATCCCCGCAGGGTTCGACACCCGGCATTCCCTGCGTTTTTTCTTCATCTCCTTCTACATACATCTCGTTTCTTTCGAAAAGTATAAGTTCGTTCGCGCCATTTTTTTACGCTTACTTCAACGCTCAAGACGAAAAAAAATGCAAATCGCGAAAAAATGTGGATTTTACAGGGAGTTTTGCTGGGGTACATTCATCATTATCGAAAATTTTGAAACAATTGTTAGAGTTTGACTTAATATAAACAACTTTTATTGTCAATGGGATTTCATAAACTTTGAATACTTTTCATGAACAGAGGTGTAGGCAGTAAAATTTTTGGGAGGGGTTATTTTAAAAAACATTTTTCCTTCAGGGTGTCATAGTTTTTAATCTTTAATAATGACGATATGGTTACAAAGGAGCGATTTTGGATTATTTAATACTTCGAAATTGAAAAGTTGTACAACTTTTGGAATCCAGAGTTGCGCATGTTTCATGTTCGTAAATAAAATGGAATTCGATTTCTGTGTTATTTAATTAGGAACTGAGGTTCCAATTTTTTTTACTAATACTTTTTGTACATATATACCACTGCAGGATTTCATCTGATATCAGGTTATATGGGTTTTTGTTAGAGCTTTTTTCAATTCGACGCTCTACCAATCAAACTTCTACAAAATTTTTATATTTGAATTGGTTTTTCAGCAAATTTTAACCACACAGATAAAAGGTAAATCATAAATTTCTATCATTTGCGTATGTTATATTATTATTCAAATGTTGTAGTATTTTTTGGTATTTTTATATATTTCTAATATTTCCATGGATCGCTCAATGTATCTTTAGAAATTGATGCTATAGTATAAAAAGTTTCAACGATTTTGAGGATTTTAATTGATTTTTCAGACGGCAGTTTCTTTTATGAAGATTTTCAATACTTTCCTTGCATATTTTCTAATTACTAGTATGTTTAATTTTATGGATTGTGTCAATTCCATGCGATCTATTTTAATTGTTTTCTATATGAATTTCTAGTATATTTTCTAAAATGATACATAATTATAGCATTTTTTGCATAATTGAGCTCCAGGATAGAAATTTTTATAAATTTCTAAGAAAATTCTTTATACATAATTTTTAGGTATTGAAAAATTTCTAGTAAACCAGTAAACTAGCAAGCTAGAAAAAGAGTAAACTAGCAAACTAGTAAGCTAGTCAACTACTGAACTAGTAAACAAGTAAGCCAGTAAACTAGTAAACTACTGAAATTGTAAAATAGTAGAATAGTAAACAAGCGGGAAAGGAAAATAGTAAACTAGCGAATTCGTTGACAAAGAAGTTAGTTCATTTATAAACTATTAAACTTGTAAAATTCGTAATAGTAAGCTGGTAAACTAGTAAGCTAGTAAACTAGTAAGCTGATTAAATAAAAACCTAGTACGCTCATAAACTCATAATATAGTAAGCTAGTGAACTAGTAAACTAGTAAAATTGCTAACAAGTAAATTAGTAAATTAGTCAACTGATAAGCAAGTAAACTAGCAAACTTGTAAACTGATAAGCCAGTAAATTATTAAACAAGTAAGCTAGTAAACTAGTAAACAAGTAAGCTAGTAAACAAGTAAGCTAGTAAACTAATTAGCAAGTAAACTAGTAAACGAGTAAAGTATTAAGCTAGTAAACTAGTAGATTATTAAGCTAGTAAACTAGTGAACAAGTGGTCTGGTTAACTTATTTTCGGCATTTTTTTTAATATAATATACGAAACCCTTGAGGATTTCAGAGTCTGAGATTTTTCAAGTAAATCTAGTAAACTAGTAAGCTGGTGAACTAGTAAACTCGTAAACTCGTTAACAAGTAAATTAGTAACCAATAAAGTGATAAGCAAGTAAACTAGTAAAGTTGTAAACTTTAAAGCTAGTAGACTAGTAAACTAGGGAACAAGTAAACTAGTGAGCTAGTGAACTAGTAAACGAGTAAGCTAGTAAATTTGTTAAATTTTTTTTTTACATTTTTCCAGTATAATACACGAAACACTAGATTACTTGTATTTTTGTAGATTGCTACAGAGATGTAAATAACTCGATGCTCCAAAATACGAATTTCGTACTATTATCAGTTATTTCAAGAATTTATGATAAAATCACATTCATATAGATTTTCCATGTTTCGTATCGTTATTATATTCTTATATTTTTGGAATATTTAAATAATTTTGTTGTCTTTTCCAGAATTTTTATGAATTTATAGTATTTTCAGAATTTGATGCTCTAAAATCCCTAAATTCATAGATCGAAGAGGCATTTGTCGAGATTTTTCAGAAAACAGTTTGATCATAGAATTTAATCAATTTCATCATTCTTTTACAGTTTGTATGAATCGAGAAATTTCCAATTCTTCAATGTGGATTTCATATACATTTCTAGAATTTGATTATCTACGATTCAAAATTTGTAAATTCTTAGCATTTTCGTAGATTTATATTTTTCTCCATTATTCACTGAGTTTCAACAATTTTTCTGATTCTAATCTTCTACGTAACCCGACGTTTTGATAATTTTCACTTTCTCATTAAATAAGTACTGCTAACGTTTTCATACATTTCACTATCCAAGATGCATTGTTCAATGCATTTCATTATCCAAGAATCTGATTCCAGAATCAAACCAACTCCCTTAAATTTGATCCAGCTCGAATCCAGTAAAGTAGACAAGCTCGGAAGCATCTGAATCCCCACAACTTACGACTCGATATGAAACCATGGGACAAGCTTACTGTTCGAAATGATCTAAAAATGCGAATACGATTTCACGGCGATAATATTGGCGGGTGTCGGAGGAGCGTCGTAAAGCGCGGATTTGTTTGCATCGCAACTACTGTGCGTTGCCATTATAAACATATACAAATTCGTCAGAGTGTACCGCGAACAATGGGCCGTTTAGCACCCAAGATATATATCATCGTGCCGCGGCCGCCGCCGCCACGTTAGTGGTAGTGGTAGCGGTATAGGCATCGCCGACCGAAGAAAGGATTATACTACTTATGGTCCATTCGGGAATTTCAACCTTTTCTTCGCAAGCGCGCGGTATCGCGATATTATCGATAATGCGGCGTGAATAAAGTGCCCGATCAAGGTGGAGATAGCTACTGTGCGCTATATACACGCCGAGTGTGTAAGCCGCGTCTTGACGTCTGAAGCTTTCGCCGTTTTGGGCCTAGAAAATTAGCGCATCTCGATTTCTCGGGCTTGAAAGAGAAAATTATCGTACGTAGTTTTAATGGTCAACATTATACAATGTATACATAATGCATTATGACCTAATCTAACGCTAGTAAAAACAAAAAAATAGAATAATAATACAGTAAAACACTTCACTGTGGAATCGGTTTAAAATATTTAGCGTTTCGCTAGTTATTTATTGTCCTTTTAGTTATTATATGATAGGGTTAACATTAAAATTTTATGTTCCAGTGATCGATATTTAGTGTGACAATTTAGAAAAGTATTGCTTTTTATCATAGTTGTATTGTTCTTGCTTTAATATCATACTGTATTTCATACTAGTCCACATTTTACAGTAGGCCACATAATAGTTTATCCAGAGTTTGAATTCGTATGTTTTTTCTACCTTTTTATGTACATTTTATTATATTATACTGCAAATTTTAATTTTTTATGTGTTACAATCATACATTAGGTTTTGCAATATTATATAAGTATTCGCCAAATGCGTATTTGCACAGTAATTTCTTTTAATCCATTCATTACAGAATTATTTTGTGCGAACTGGAAACATAAATAGTAAATGGTTATACAATTAAAGCAATAGTTTTTGAAACAATACTTGGATATAAAAATCTGTATGCTAGTAGAATAGACGATTTATGTAGCACAATTTATATTCTGAATATCCTGACTTTTCTTTTATAATGTAATGGAAAATCCTATGTATATAGTTACTTGTACAAAATAACTTAAATTTATAAACAATGCTATAATTAGCAAGATAAAAATGACAATATTTGCAATAACATTCTAAAACATGCAAAACTCTGATAACAATGAAAATATATTTCTTGGTGAAGGGCATATAAGTATACATATACAATTTGTTTTGGAGATATTCCCCGAAAAACAGGATCATTGTTTTACTGAGAATAATTTAAATATTCAAATTTTCTAATCCCTACTTTCACTTCAATATATTTCTTTTTTTTTATATTGAATTATATTACATTTTACGTTGGGGATCTTTCAAATCTAAATTTGAAGGGTTTTTCATGCTGAATAATAATACTTTATATCAATATATTATAATTTTTTGGAACCATTTTTTTCTGATTTTCCATTTGCTGCAATAGGAAATCGTCAATATTACATATTTCAGCTAAATTAATGTAAAAAAATATTTAAAACATTTGACGTTATGAATTTTTTCCTCTAACAGTAATTTTTTCCATAAGAAACATATTGTGTGGATTATAAAATTTGTGGTTCATATTTATGCAATACTTAAAAACTTTGAAGAGATCAACATCAGTTTTTTCGCGAAGACAGGGAAAGAAATTCACTTTCAAATCGATAACATTGTTTTGATTGTAAAAATCATTTTCCAAATAGTATCCATTACTGCATCTTTTGTCATGAAAATAATTTTAGTTCAAATTATTATATATATACAATACGAATGTTGAATGAAACATGTAAAAAGTGTTCATTATTATTGGTGTGAAAACAATTTTCATTTTTAATATGATGTACATTGTGCTCTGTTGCTGTTAATTATGAGTGAAATTTACATTTAAATATTAATAATCCTAAGGCATGACTTTTATCTGAAACTCATTTTCACATATTTTTTATTCAACAAATTTCAAAAAATAACATAAATTATTCAAAACGGATAAACTCAACGCAATTCTTTTAATTTTTTTTACTTACTGGTTTGTAACCTTTTTTTTCCTTCTGTTTTTAATACAAAGTTTAATACCTTTTCAACAGCATTCGATTAGTAATTATAATTTGTCGATTCTGATGAAAAAAATAATATTCAATAAAGATTAATTTTTAAACTTCTCCGAAAAAGTGTTAAATAATAAAAAAGAGTAATAGCAATTCAAATATACACTGTAAAAGTAATACGTAAATTTCCTATACCATGGTACAAGAAATTTACTATTCTTTCATGTTTCACATACTTGGATAGGAAAATTTTATTAAAATATGGAATGTAAGTATAAATTAACTGAAAAATTCCAATTGCGTTTAGTAAAACTGCAGTGAACTAATGACTTTCGTATCGGTACGGTAAAATTACCACAAATTTTTTTTAGAGTGTAAGGGTCCCCTACTTTACTAAACCCTCCCCTAATGCACATAACAACACTCGTCCAAAATAAATTATTTCCCTACAAAAGAAAATCCTCAACTAACTCTCCTTGCCCGTTCAAAAACCTCGCAAATTTCTTACAACGACGACCATATCTTCCCCTTTTTCCTGTTATCCCATCGCAACAAGACTTTTTTACAGTAACGCCAAAACCCAGGGCCCATACAAACTTCAATTTCCCAAAAAGCAGCGTATCCCGTTTAAAGCGGGCCGCGAGACAAGATCGCCACGAAATATAAGGCCCACCGCTTTGGGCCTTTCTATATAATATTATAACGAGTCGAGCGCGTCCTCATTAGAGGATATGACAGATGCTGCATCGGCGGGTACACAAGGGCCGCGTCCAAAATATTTATTCACCAAGCCGGAGCTACCTGTCGTCGGGCCCATCTTTCCTCACCCTCGCTCTATCTCTCTTTCTCGTTCGCCGCCGCATTGTAATGCCCGCGCTTACACATGCTCCTTTTTCTCTGCCCATGAGCCGCCTGCTACCGAGGGGGGGCAAAAAGACTATTTCGGGGCCCCACGGTTATATATAAAAGAAGGCGAAAGGACATTACCATAATATTCAAATTTATAAAATGCGCGAAAGTATCGACGCAGGGACGAAAAAGAGGATAAGAGGGAGATAGAAAGAGTGGCGGCGAATTCGCGGTATGGTGGTAGTTCCGCGGCGGTGTTGGCCGGTGACATATTTATCGACGCCAGCGGCACCTGCGAGCGGCGGTGTTTTGCCCATTTGTATCCCCACCGCCAATCCACCACGGGCCCACAAGCTTATTCGCGGCTCTTTTTTGTCGCCGCTTCTTCTTATTCTCCTCCATCGAGCTTTGGGCCCTTTTGTCTTATATCATTGGCAGTGCCTTGAGGTATGTTCAGTGGAATTACGGACATTTTCACATTTCGATGAACGACTAGATTAGTCATATTTAGTGAACGAGAGTCTTGTGGTTGGGGGTTGTTTATTAGGTAAGTACTGGGGCTTTTTTAATTACGTCAAGTGGATTCGCACTTGTAAGGAATTGAGGTTCAAACAGGCCATTTGTAATGGCCCTTTCTTGTTTGTTAATTCGCCAAATCAGGCCCGCAGAAACTTTGTACAAATTTATTAGTACATAGTAGATATCTGGAATATTTATATGATCATATTGTAAAATGGCTGGATATAGATGGAAATGGAGTAGTTGCTGATGTTGACCAGGAAAACGCTTATGAAATCCAGAAAAAACTTCGGCTGAGACGGGATTTTAACATGGGACCCTGGTGAGTAAAACTGAGACGATACCAGTGAGCCAATCCAATGTATAAAATGTGATGAAAAAATTGTCAGTACAATGCTACCGAGGGTCAATGATCCCTTGATAAGATTTTATATGTAGGCTGAATCTTTCGAAAAATATATAGGTTTTGTCTAGACAATACCTATTATAGTCTAGGATGTATATTAGGGTCCACACTAATCTATGGATTTTCTCCGATAATTTTCTACCTGTGAAGCATTGATATGAAATTAGGGATTGAAATTAGCAGTCCCGCATTTTTAAGACAAGTTTTTGTTATGTTTTCACTCAGGAGAATAAATTTTTGTGTAGTTGAGACTTTGAGATTTTGCTTTGTTAGTTTTTACTTTGGTTTTTATTTGAAATTTCTCTTTTACTGCATCAGTCCTCAGAATACAAAATGGATTTCAGTTTTTTTACAATTATCGAAAGTATCGATATATTCAACGACAATATCGTAATAATCCTATTATACTTTATTATTGAGAAATAAAATATGACATCATCTTAACACAAAATTTAGGATACATTATCTATACTGAAAAAATAATAAAAATGGATATTAATATATATGATAAAAATAATGGTACTCCAAAATATGAACAAAAAAACATCGTACAGTCGATTAAAATAATTATAATAAATCATAAAAATGATTAAAAATGTTTAAATATACACTTTTAGAATTATGAGGACTTAAAAGATAGTTTCCTGTACTTACTCACAGGTCAACAAAGTTCAGAATTTTAAATTTCAAGTACTTAAAAATTTGAATGTCTGAAAAACTTTGCATCCTGGAGCATCGAATTCCAGATATTCACATTGAAATTGATGAAAAATAACAGAGAATCTTTCGAATCATTCGAACGTTCAAGTTATACAAAAATTAAACAAAATCTTTGATAGAACCCTTTTTTTTAATATTTTCATAAAATACCTCAAATATTATGTAAGACTTCGAATTGTCTAACATCAGATTTTTAAAAACGTATGAACTAGTCTATATAATTACATAGAATTTATGAAAATACTAGAAAACTCTGAACAATCTTATAAATATTCAAAAATAGTACAATAGTGAAAGACATCTATAAACATGCAAATAATTGATATAAGTTTGAATTCCAGAGCCTCAAATACCAAAATCTGTATTGCAATCTAAAAATCTACCAATGCTTAAAATCTATGTATATTTATGTAACTTCATTAAAAATGTATTAAACTTTGAAGCTTGAAAAATCGAAATTAAAAAATTCAATGGAACTTGATCAAATTGAGAAAAAAATTCAAATTTTATAACCACTGGGGAAAATGAAGGAAATACTGTAAACATTGGAATTCTATTCTAAAGATACTTTATAATTTTAAAGAATTTTCGCAAGCACTAAAATTTAAAGTAAATTGCAGTGCATTCTAGACATCTATAGAGCAATATTCAGAAATACTAGAGAGCTATGAAAATTCAATCAATTAACGAATAATGGAACAATTTTAGAATAAGTCTGTGAAATTCTCAAAATATATTGAATAAGTTTTATTATTTCATTCATCTGTTAAAATGCCACAAATTTTAGAACTTTGTTTCCTACAACATTAGTTTCTACGCGTGTAGAAATAAATCTATTAAAATATTAGAAATTTATAAATATATCATAAAATACTTGAAACTTTCACTCATACCGAAAAATTCTAGAATTAAAATCATTTCTGGAATACGTTCAATCCATTTCAACAATGAGATCTTTTAGGTTTATAAAAATATATTCGAAATCTTTCATAAATTAACCCTTCAGCAGTATATTACATAAGTCTACATAGAACTAATTTATTTTAAGTTAGAACATCTTCCGTATTCTATGAGTTTCAAAGAAAAACAAAAAAATGGAAAAGTATAAAAACGAAAAAACAAGCAATCTTAATCCTAATAATTTCAAAATCAAAATATTTAAATTCCATGAATAAACCACGCCAATGAAAAATTACAAAAATGAAAAAAGTGCAACTTAGTACACCATGTCTGCATTAATAGTAATTTTTCAATACGTAGGTATAGATATTTTCGTAGTCTAAAAATTTTCCATATTTAAATAGAAAAATCTTATTGAGTTATAGGTTAATCTCCATAATAAACTTATTTTTATGATTACAATTCAGATATTATTTCTTATATGGAGCTAGCATATGGATTTTCAGCGAATCAGTAGAATTTGTCTATAATTAGTCGGCCATTAGAGTTTTACAATAAATCACCAATTAGTATATCGCAATACAATGATAAATCAATGAGATATGCATATCCATAATTTGGTCTTTAGTATTTAGTCGGTAGAATATGTTTAGCGTGCGAATCAGTAGGAATAGTCGATTATTAGTCAGTCAGCGAAGTATTCTCATAATGAATCGAACAGTAAAATAGATAATTGATCAGACTGTAAGTGATGAATATCAATTATTTGTCATATGGAGCTAGATTATGGATTTTCAGCAAATCAGTAGAATTCGTCAATAATTGTCCAGTTTATGGAATGTTTCAATAAATCGCCAACCAGTTTATGGTAATACAATGATAAATCAATGAGTTATAAATATCCGTAATTTGGTATTAAGTATTTAGTCAGTAGATTATGTTTAGGGTGCAATGGAGTAGAAATAGTATATTATTATATTATCATATTATTCTTGCAAACACGGAACTTTCCTCTGAATGAACAACACCGAAATTCACCAATGGACTCTATAAAATCAACTTGGACAAACCGAATCCCCAGTGTATATCCACCAACCGTTCCTGTTCCCTTGACAATCAGTCGATGAGTTAGCCCAGAAGAAAATTGTCCAAGGTCCTGCAGCCAAAGCACACACTTGCGTGCAACGATCCATGGGTCAACGAGGCTTTGGATTATTTGCACGAATTATCCAGTCAGCACAGAGTGCGAACCGGCCGATTTGTATACTTTGTTGGGAAGATGGGACGAATAACAGGGCACATAGTGCCGGAGTTGATACAACAAGGTGGGGTTCGGGTCAACGCAACTTTGTTAGCATTGTCGGAGCATGCATTTCCCAGCAGCAGCGGCGCTTCTTGATGCAAACTGCCCATTTGCAATTACAATCATCTCGAATCGTACATCGCGTGTGCGGATTCCCTTTCGGCCCAGCCATCATCGCTTGACGAGCGGTTCAGTTCAGTTTCGTGAATCAGAAGCCAGGATTCGCCTACTCGCGTGCAATCCACCTTCACACAAACGCGCATTGTGTCACTCGCTATCGAGTGTATATAAACTGACCGCGCTTATACGGAAGCTGCCGGTGCCGGTGCATAACAGAGCGAAAACAAGCGGAGACCAAAGACCGTATCAATACGTGCATTGCAAATGCTCTTTCGACGGCATTCAAATTGGGAAAGCGTCAAAAGATGGGTTTTTTCGACCAGGCGGTTCGGTGCATTGTCATTTGACCGGCGTGTTTACTGGTTGATTGATCAATTTGATGAGAGGTCGTAGGAATGTGGATGAAAATATTTTTGAAATGGAAGTTACTCTGACTGAAAACCAGAAGCGCCTATCACGGTTCATCATTATTTGCATTTATTAAAATTGTAAGAAAGTAGGCAGGCTAAGAGAGTTCTGGATCCCCCCCCCCACTCCTCTCAAACCTAACCTAAGTTGCATAGCTCTAGTCTGACCTAACCTAAGTAAAGGACAAAGTATATTGCTGTATATAATGTATGTATTTTTCCAATTGATTGGAAAAGAGTGTTCTTGTACTAGGATTAACTTATTTTGTTATAATATGACAAAAGAATAGATATGTAGATATAATAATAAATATATATTATGTATTTCAATCTAAGAGCGAGACTCTTAGTCTAACCTAAACTAAGTGGCATGGCTCTAGTCTGACCTAACCTAACCTAACCTGACCTGTTAGGTTAGGTCAGGCTAGAGGCATGCCACTTAGGTTAGGTTTGAGAGGAGTGGGGGATCCAGAACTTTCTTAGCTAACTTACTAAAGAAAAATAAAAAAACACAATTAACATATTTCCGTGAAAATGTTGTAATTATGCAACGCTTCACATCAATCATCTTTAATTTACCTAGATCTTTACTGGATCTAGAAAAGAATCAGAGTTAAGGCGAGTATAGGTACAAAAGTTTTTTCGTGCAGATACATAGTCCATGCGAGTTAACGAGAGTTGCGTGAGTTCAGGAGTTACTCAGAGTTGCTACTCCTACTCCCGAGTAGCGAGAGTTTTTGATTTCTCGAGTTGCTACTCGAGAGTGAAAAGCCCTTGGAAAATTCGACTGAATCCAACGTTGACTTCCTAGTTCCTTCTAATTGATGGCTAGACTTCAATTTGCTTGTCCAGAGAGGACACCAATGAAAACACTGCTCAAGGGACCCTCGAATTTGTTCTTAAGGACTCGGGTGTTGCTTTGAGGATAAAATAAAACAGACAAATTTTATAACCAATAAAGTCAGCATAACTTGCGTACGATTCATAGAATCTCAAAATTAATGATACATGTCTTCACATAGTTTCATTATTTGTACTCCGGGTTCTCTTTTGTATAAGTTGAAGCGAACTTTAATATTTCTCAACGTCTTATTTCCCAAGGGAATGCATCATAACGGTCTACAGGAGGTCAACGAATATATGACAAAGATTCTGAACTGTTCAACTTCAGAGGATCACCAATGTTGCTTACAAGTCTATCGTAAGCGCCAATAATACAATTTTGCTCAAGACTCAATTTTCTTATATTTAATGACAAATTTCGGGGACTTAATTGTCAGATCTCGTAAATGAGCAGTCTCCTTGGAATCTGAATTTTAATAGATTCGCATTACTCTCCCCGATGCCGTGTTCGGTGTACGCGATGACGTATTACGGGGGAACGCGAGATCCCGGCTTTTATAAGTAGCTTTTAATTTCGTTGCAATTTGCGCTGGGCTCGAATAAATAAGCCGAGATAAGGATCGGCGTGTGTATGAAGCAATCTCTCGGGAGGAACGAGCGCTGTAATGGCATATAAACTTCACACCTAGCATCATCATTGGAGACGGGGCAAATAATGTAGCGTACTTGGTCACGTATCGCGGTAGCCGCTGATGGGAATGGCTGATAAGTGCCGCAGCGCGCCAACCGAGCCACGCAAGACAAAGCTCGATCTTCTCAATCCAATATGTTTCAACCTTCTCAAAGATGATGAGCTTCAAATTTTTCTTCCTTCAATTGTTTTATGGCATCTCCACTTCTTGGAGTATCACAATCAAGCACCAAATATACTCCGGATCCAATGATCAACCGGACGCTGAGGATCGGAATGAAGGAATAAAAAACGTTTGAATGCCTCCGAGAAAAGAGCCATTATTCTGTCCACTGCTTTTTTCTCCCAGGACGCCCGAGTTTTTCGGCTTTATTTATGTGCTCCTCACACGGCGCGCACAATTTTCAATAAAGGACACACTAAAGCGCTTCTAGCTTGAGATTTAAAAGGACAATTTATCCTCGGCAAACCGAGCGCTATATATTTGCGCAAGCCTTTCGACGCTGCACCAGCAAATGTGGAGCGGCGCGACGTCGACAAATAATGTCCGCAGCTTATTTGTGCGATTCGGCTCAATATTGTTTCAAGCCCGAGTTCCCTTTCGCGATACAATGCCCGATCGCTTTTCGTCCTTTTCAGCGTTTAGATTTTGGCCGCTTTTCCGGGCCAATGGAAATTGCTATCTTTTCGAGACGAATTCTCGATGCACTGTAAGAACGGAATCTAGTACCATTCGATGTATTAATTGTGAAAAGAATTGAACTCTTACAAGATTTTGGCAGGCTAGACAATATTATTGCAGACTTTATTATTTACTTATACCTTATTACAATATCATTGTATAAAAAGCATTACGCTGAACAAATTACTTTATGCATGACAATTTGAAACAGACAATATGAGAACTTTCAAAATGTTCAGAACGAAGATGATACTATGTTAATCGTATACACTGAGAAAAAAATTTTGTACTTTCTGCTGTATAGATTGTAAAAGTACAATATTATTGTAGTTTTCACAATAATATTGTAAAATCTGCAATATTCATTTTACGTACTACAATACTATACAGTAAAACCGCTATTAATGTACAAATTACAATATGTACGCCAGTTTTCACTGTATAATTTTGGAAAATTAGAAATCTTAAGATGCAAATAATACTATACAAACTGTAATATTTACCATATCTGGCGAAAAAAATGAACAACATTACTTTTATCCAGCTTTTTCGGAAACTGTACCATATTACAATATGATGCACTAGAAAGCTAGAAAGTATATAAAAATACTGCAAAAAGAACCTATACAGATCTGCATACCGAAAGAGCTGTATCAAATTTTGAATAATCGGGATTAATAGGAATTACAATATGATATTGCAAAAAGTACAAGAAATAAAGTAGAAAACGGAAGATGTATAGGAGTTTTTACAACAAAATATATCTATAACTAAAATATCATTTGACAATATTTACAATATGTTATTTCAAAAATTGATATATTATCTTGCAAAAAGAACAATATGTCAGAGTGATTCCCGTTTACTATACAGTATTGTAGTAATTACGATATTTCTTTCTCAGTGTATTTTATTATAATGTTAAACATCATTTTATACCTACGTACAGTAAAATAATTATTTAATTATTTTCCCTTTTGCTTATGTTTCCAGTTCCTACAAAATGACTATTTATGTACTAAAAGAGAAAACCCGAAATTCATAATTGTTCAGGAAAAGTATTCTAATAATGTAGAATCTACAATATATTTCCAAAATAATAATAATTTCGAATGAAAATATAGTATACTAGAAAGGGTACAAAAAATAGCAAAAAGAAAAAAAAAATGTTTTAACTGTCAAAATAATACTGCATTTTCGAAATGTAGATAGGTATGATTTTATGATACAATATGATTTTGTATACAGTAGAACAAAAGTACTGTATAAAATAAAATACATCTTGGAGTTTACACAACATATTTTATGTACTAATACAATATTATTTTACAATGTTTATAACATAGTGTAATGAAGAAAATTTCTGCCTTTTGAACATTATTTTGTTTTTTATAGAATCATATGTATATTTCTCAGATTCAATGAAGATTCAAAGTTTTACAAATTTTAAGGAATTCTATAAATTTCTCAAAAAATTATATTTACAAAAGTATATAATATCTTATGGGTGCTGATACATCGAGTATTTTTTAAAATTTTTGTAATCATAATATTGTTCAGGTTCTTGTACTGTTTTTTTTTTTTTTTTTTTTTTTTTGTTTATTTCAAGTGTCTTAATAAATCACTACACATGTATGGATTGCTGTAATTTAATGCTAAAAATTTATTCAAATTTCGTTAGTTTCTAGGTAGTACTTGCGAAAATTTTTCATGAAACTATGTCTTTCTAGATTTTTCAAATTTTGTAGATCTGTCTACAATACATCCTATGTATAACATAAAAAATCGGAGATGCATTATATAATATATATATTTTACATGTACCTATCACTTTTCTTACATGATCACAATTTTTTTTTTTAATCATCACTCAGAATTTTTTTTTAGTTTCCATGCCGTTTGGGAAATCGTCTCGTACATATTTTTATGAGTTTAGATTTATATAACTCGATGGTCTATGGTTCAAAGTTTTATACATCAAAAATTTTTTGTAACATTAAAAAAATGATACAAACGTATATTTAGGTAAATAAACGAACTTCTTGTATTTCAGGTATGATATGTACTTTTTAGAATTTACAATTTTAGAAATTAATTTATTTGAATCTTAGTATTTTTGATGATTATTACATACAGAGAATTCCATAAATTCAGAATTCAAAACTCGTTAGAGCTATTACATTTTATAAAATTTTTCTTCAAAAGTATCGTAGTAGATTTCTAGAATTTTTTTGTATTTCTTCCAAGTATATCATAGAGACATTACTATACTGGTTTGGATAATATCTACATACATACAGAAATTTCAATATATCAAAAAATTCGTGATTTTTGTATTTCTGAGTGAATTTCGGGAACATCGACTATGTAGCGAAGATTGAACATTTAATTTTGTTATTATTGTAAAATCAGTTTATTTCGAGTCGATATTTATATTGTAAGTGATTATATAAACAGTTTACTAGCATTTGCCGACTAACTTGGAAAACATTTTATCAATTTGTTCCTAAAAGAAAGAATAGAGTAATATTTATTAAACGATAATAAATACATTATGATACATCAATAAATAAATAAATACATTAAAATACATTAATAAATTAAACACTACATTGTAATTATTAAAATTACAATGTAGTACTAACTGCGTTGGGTTGGGACTCTTTTCCATTGGATCAGTACCGATATACAACACATGAATGTTTTTTGAATTCAGTAAAAAAAATTAAGCAAAATTATGATACCATACATGATTTTCTACAGATAAACATCCTTGTTTCTAAATTTTCGAGACTATTTCGTGTAGTAATTAATGTCCAATTTTTTGTACTCGCGTTTTTCGTCCCATACGTGCAAAAGTCGAGTTGATGATCAACCACCAAGTTCCGATGTAATGTTTATATGCCGATGAACAAGGTGAGAGCGAGTAAAAAGCGGACGAGGCTTTTACGAAACGTGCTGCGCGCGCCAAAGGCATTCGCGATGATTTTTCAAGCGCCGTTTAGGGAATCTTGGCGAGCTGCCAAAGAGCTCTTATTCGCTTTTCTCGAGCGCGCAATTCGTCATATCATCTGATACATCATACAAAGAAGGTTGTGAAGAATTAGACGTGTTGAAACTCGCTTTTTTTACGAAAGCAGAGGATTTTCTGAGGCATTTTTGGAATTACATACTCAAATGAACATTGCGGGTTTCAGGGTGGTTTAGGAAATAATTTTGCTAGGTGAGTAATTATTGACTATTTCCCCCAAAAAAGAAAAAAAATATGTATATTGCTTTTATCCTGTGTATTCTGTAATAAATATGTATATGGAGTAAAAGCGAAAATATTTTTTTTACTAATAAAACGAAAATGTTTGATGATGAAATTTTTTACATGACAATGACTTTCATAAGATGCACACTGATAATTTCAAGACAACACAATTTTATTGGTGAATGTGAACATTAGGTACTCATAGTTCATCAATCATAAAAATTTTAAGTTTTCTTGTATGAAATTCCGCAAAAAATTACGTCAGGTTTAGGAATTTTGAAATAAAAAAAAAGAAATTTTGGGCTTTTAATGCGAGTATCTTGGTACTTTGTTAGTAATGTATAATAATTAAAATTTTAACTTATGAATGCATGAATTCATTAATTTTATGAATCAAGTTTCAATTTCAATTTACTTAATTTTATCATACCTAAAAAAAATTAATAACTGTGGAAATTAGATATTTATACATCATGAAAACTCTGAAATTTGCCATTCTTTCGAAATACTAAAGTCATGTCACTCTGAAAGAGATTTAAAAAATTAAAAAAGAAATCACTCAATCGCTAAATGTATAGTCAGCATTAGATACACTTTTAGTAAAAAATTCGTGAAGAGGAATAGAAAATTTTGTAATGAATTTAGACCACTGAAATGTTCTTGAATTTTTAAACTTTTCATGAAGTATTGAACGTTAGGCATTTTATTGATTTGAGGATCATACTAATCACAATATTGAAAATAGAACATTTAACTGCACTGATAAATATAATTTAAATTAAATAAAGAATCGAAAAAAGCTAAATTCTTAAGTATACAATTTTAAATTACATGGATTTTCTTTAGTTTTATAAAATATGATATTGACAAAATATGATTCAGAAAGAAAAGTATTGAATATTGAATTCATAGAATTTTGAAAATAATAGTTTTTTTTATGAATTTTTACATTGATACCTGAATTGTCAATTTTCAAAGTGTTGTGAATATTTGGGATTTGAGATTGCTCTTATTTTAAAAAATTTTCGAAATTGGTTGCTTCAAAACATAAATTCTCGAATTTAGGATTTTCATGAAAATTATATTCAATTTCCTTATGGGAAACAATGAGAAACTTGTATGTTTGTGATACAATTTTTCAATACAATAAGTATTCTCTGTTTTGCTTGATGATGATACTAATGAATTCAAAAATAAGAATTCGATCTCTTGAACTCATAAAATCCCGAAAATAACAGAGTGCAATCATTTAATTTAGAATTCATCGCTCAATCAATGATATATGAAATTTTATGCATTCGGTAGATTTTTGATACTTGTAGATTGCAGTTACTTAAAAATTGGCTGCTTAAAAACATACAATCTTAAATTTAAGGCATCCTGTAAATTTACACATAACTCAAACTAAGAAAATCGTACTGGAATCTACAATTTTTTTATAAGAAAAAATTTCATAACATTTTATCTACAATCCTTATTAATCTGCAGATCCTACACTGTCAAAAAATTTTGGAATTTCAAACATCTTTGACAGACTTTCTCTTAAAATCGTGTTTAAAATTTGATGGACACGTATATGAAAGGGATATCAAAGAAATTTATATCAAATTTACTGTTTTCGTATTGTAAGTATGAATTTCAATATTTTTTATTATTAATAATTTTATTTTAAGACACTGGATGTTTGAATATTTTAAAATATCTTTTGCATATTCTCAAATATATTATATCATATTTGTTATACAATTTATATTCCATACAGTATATCTTTTATGTTCCAATCAAATAGTTGTTGATAAATTAGGAAAAATCTGCTCTGAAAAAATTTATTATGTTGAAATCCACTTTAATGAAAAAAGTTTGAATACACATTTCCAATGAGAAATCATTTAAAGGTAAAATGATTTTAGTATCTGCCTTATATTAAATAAACACTTCGATTTCATAGAAGGTTCATAATTTTCATAGAGGGTCCTTTCATAGTTGCGTCCATTACTTTAGTAGAAGAAGAAGACAGTCTCTTAAATTGATTAGAAAAATTTCTGAGCGTATACTTTACAAATCGAAAACAAGAGATTCCAGAAATAACAAGTACTTTCATTTTTTGCAGAAAATCTACCCCCACCCAAAATTTCATATTGTAAATTGCAACCTAGCTTTGACATGGCAAATAAAACCAAAAAATAGTCTCAAACGACCACTATTTCAAAGTCTTCACTAAATTCCTAAACCCCAACGAGACTCTAATATTTCATCCCAACTGACTGACATTCGTCAAGACGAAAGCGACAGTGATCGAGCATCGAAGAAAATACCTGAATCTACCCACGGGCCGAATCCCGAAAAATACCTTCCGTATTCCAAACACGAGCCATGCGGATTCGGGCGAAATCGCGAAGATTAAAGGGATAGCGCGAGTAAGGTACATAAATAATGCTTCGATTGAGATCGAAATGAAAAAGTGCGCGGGGCCCCTCCGGGTTAAGAAACATGTTTAATCTTTCGCTAAAATCGAACAACATCGGGGCGATGTTAATGAGTCTTCGTCTAAAATATGCCCTTATCTCTGTGAATCCCTCCCCCCCTTACTACCCACACCCCCTCCCCCATTTGCCTGAGGGGCCCTCCAGCAGCCGGGCCGTATAGGGCCCCTGGGGATTGGGGGGAGGATGAGGGTCCTGGTCGAGTCGTATTCTCGCGCGAGCGAACGCTGCTGCATCCGATCGATACCGCAAACATTTCGGAGCCGATAAATCACAATTAATTAGCGGAGCGTAATGATGTGGCATGTCGCTTCAATCGGCATGAGTTTAGCATACACATACGTGTAAAAGCGCGCATACACGCGAGGACTCGACGTGTACGAGCGAGCATTACACATATACGCGATGTACCTGATTTTAACTTCCCTTACAGCAATTTTTTTCGATTGCGAGGGAAAAGAACGTGGATGGGATTGTCTTTGGGTGGATCTCTTATTTTACGAATGTGGCACTTGACTTTTCATTGATAAATGTGGTTATTTACTTTAAGAAAAAAAGGATACCACTTTCTCAGTTCAGACATTTTTTTCTTTTCCTAAGTATAAAAAAAATGATTCACTAACAATATTATATTCTTTGAACACAGTTAAAACGTTAGTTCAATGTGACAGTATACTTTTAATAACAAACTGCAGAAAACGAGAATTCCAAGAATGATTAACATTATGAAAAAAAATTTTCTTACCATCTGAATAGATTACCTGTAACGTTAAAATAATAAATCTAGAGAAAAACTAAAAACTAAAATTCTTTAATAGTAGTTATTTGGAACGCCACAATAATGATCTTGTCAACAAGTTATTTCCCTTGTACCAGCAAAATGAATTATTTTCTACCAACATAATTCTTTTGAAAAAGCAACGACAAATTAAGAGTATACTGTCAAAAAAAATTTGAAATTTCAAACATCTTTTATACACTTTCTCTATATAGATTTTATAGATTTCTTGATTTCAATATTTTTTATTATTATTGATTGTATTGTAAGACACTACATATTTGAATATTTTAAAATATCTTTTGCATATTCTCAAATATGCAATATGATTTTTTTTATACAATGTACATACCATACAATATAAATTTTTTGTTTCAAACAAATAAATGGTAATAAATTAGGAAAAATCTGCTCTGAAAAAATTTATGATGTTGAAATCCACTTGAATTTAAAAAAGTTTGAATACGCATTTTCATTGAGAAATCATTTAAAGGTCGAATGATTTTAATGTCTGCTTTATATTAAATAAACACTTCAATTTCATAGGAGGTTCATAATTTTCATAGACAGTGTCTATTTTTTTCATAGTTGCATCCATAACTTTGATAGAAAATTAAATAGACAGTATGGGAAGTCTGCTTCAAAGACAGTCTTTTACATTCAATAGAGAGATTTCTGAGAGTGTAGATTGAAAAATTTGTTCATCTCTAGAAAAAATTTTTGTCTTAAAATGCTTTTCTCAACAAACTAGAGGCTGCATTTTTAAAACGTTCGAAGGAGTAAAATTTTTACTAATTTAATTAGTAGTTCAGAAATGGTCAGAGATCTGCTGATAAATTAGTAGACAAGTTGGCTAAAGAAAAAGTTTAATTCTTATAAATAATATATGTACCTAGTTGTAAAAAAATTTCAAGTAAAAAACATTGTTAAAAGCTAGATTTTTCGAGGAATTAATATTTAAACAAAAGTCTGAATATTTTCATTATTATTGTTTTATTTTTTACTTTAAAACAAGTATAAAGTAATACCATTTAAATGCTACTTAGATAATCCATAATTGCAGTGATATATATTAACTAATATGAACAGTAACTATTTATTAAAGTATTAGTAAAAATTGACTTTTTCATTAGTTGACCGATACTTATTTTTTATTCATAATGCAAGTCAAAACCTACTTACTTTAGTAGTGGATTTCTAATAAAGTTTCAAGATGTTTATTCACTTTTTTTTTAGTCAAATATTACTAATTTCATCAGTAAGCTATATCACCAATTTATTTAGTAGATTTTTACTAGAACTTTAGTTGCTCCCTTTTCACTTTTTTACATAGTAAAATTCTACTATTAATTAGTAGTTTTTTAACAATTCAAATATTTAACTTGTGGAAAAACAGGAAATAGGACGATTTTGAAGAAATTTTTTTTATGAGAAAAAGCATGTGTCATTTAGTAAGAAAAGTGTCATCTGGAAATGTGTTAAATAATATACAATTAATATACAAATAATATACAAATAATATACAATTTTGAAGAGCATTTCAATCACTGTTGAAAATGGCTCGTAAATTTTCCATAAAAGTATTGAAAGTTTATAAACCATATTCTGCATTGGATCTATCTCATTAGTAGATCTGGAAAGTTTTCTGTATATGGCAATTCTTCCCCAAATTATGGAAAATTTTCCAGATTTATATCAGAGTTCCCATAATGTATTGAAAAATTTTCTAAATATATTTATAGGAAAAATTTCATACAGAATGTAGGTTGAAAACTAACATTTTATGGAAAACATACCGAATTTATTTTAACAGTGATGTAGATAAATAATCGTCCATCGTTATTCAGAAAATTGCTCACTTTTCTCGAAAAAGAAATGATTACTTTCATATTATTAATTTGGAAAATATAATTATTCCCAATCGTCAGGTTGGTTATCACATAAGAATTGTCGAAAGGAGTTTTTTAAAAATATTATCTTTCTCTTTTGAAGTATTTCATTTATTCGATTAGTTTTTTTTTTTCATCTAACGACTTCTTTATTTTTTTTCTCGTAATATTTAAGAATTTCACATGTTCGATTTCGATTCCTTGTGAATCAAACATTCCGATCTGAAAGAATTATTTTTGTTATTTTACATTTTCCTGATTTTATATGCATTGCAATTACAAAGAATAGAATTTGCAATAAATTTCGAGAATTTTGAAGTTCATAGTATTCTATTTCCTAGATTTTTAACTCCAAGCAGTAATTTTTTTCCACAAAAGAAAAATATTCTTTAACATTAATTCCATCCAATTTTTAATAGCAAAAATAACAGTTTAAAATTTTTCGAAGATTTATTACAATTAGATTGTTACAAATATCGATTCTCCAAATTTTTGGTAACATATTCCGATTTCATTTATACATGTATTTTATTAGTAATAATGCTTATTCAACAAATGTATTTTTTTAATTTTTTTATTTTTAAAACAATAAGTACGGTTACATACTCGAGAAATTCACTAGTGTAAAATCCTACATCTTTTTTTTCAATTTTTCCAATAAATTTTTACTTATTTACCAAAAATGTTGATTTGTTGAAAATTTTACTCATAAGTTCCCTATTTGTATAACTCACCTGAAATAGTTGGAATCGACAAGTATAAAACATCAAGTTATTTGATTTTAGAGTTTTATTTTTATTGTTCTTCATTTATGAAATTTTTTTCTGTTTCTCATAACAACGAACTGTTGTCTAAAAATTCAACTCTTCAAGATATACAATACTATATTATGTGTTTGAAAATTTTATAATGAAACAAGAAATTTTATTCATTATAAACCTAAATATACTAACTCAATGCTGTAATAAATATATAAACGTTGATACAATTATTTAAATTAGTCTTATAAATGAATTGAAAACGAATGAAATGCTCAAAATTTCATCAGAATATTGTGTAAAATGAATCTTATGGCAAAGTAAACTTTCTAAACTATGCCAGAATGTCACAGAAATGCAAAAAAAATTGAAAAATGTAAAAAATCGAGTATATTCGATCATGACGTGCAAATATCCATTTATTTTTCACGTTTGTCGAAACGTAAATTGGATATAAATATCTAGATTTTCATTCTAAATTCCATCTAAAAAAACAAATAACTTCAAAGTTGGATTGTATTAATATTTTTACTCAATCGTTTAAGTTTTTAAGTAGAAGCTATTAAAGTCTTTGTAATTCAAAAATAATAATTCCAGATCCTTCACATTGTCACGTTTTAAATAATTCTACAACAGAAATGTCAATGTTCGGTAGTTCAATAATTATCATCAATTTAAATTTTCATGTAATGATAAAAGTATTTTCATCGTATTTGAATTTTTGCGGCTATGTCACCTAAAACAATAGATTTTCCCCAATTTTAAAAAAGTTTAAACACCCTGAACCTTCCTCTGTGTTCGTCCCTTAACAAATATAGAAATAATTGAAAAAAGTTATAATGATTGATAAACAAATCCGACATTATTATTGCCTTAATTTTCTCAGCTTGTTTTATCTTTCACACTGAGAAAAAAATATAGTAATTATTACAATACTGTGTAGTAAACGGGAATCACTCTAACATATTGTACTTTTTGCTAGATAATGTATCAATTTTTGAAATATTGAAATAACGTGTTGTAAATATTGTCAAATAATATTGTAGTTATAGATGTAGTTTATTGTCAAAACTCCTCTACATACTTAGTTTTCGACTATACTCCTTGCACTTTTTGCAATATCATATTGTAATTCCTATTAATCCAGATTATTGAAAATTCCATACAGCTTTTTCAGTATGCAAATCTGTATAGGTTATTTTTGCAATATTTTTGTATATGTCTAGGTTTCTAGTGCATCATATTGTGATATAATACAGTTTTCGAAAAATCTAGATAGAAGTAATGTAGTTCACTTTTCTCGCCATGTATGGTAAAAATCACAGTTTGTATAGTGAAATTCGCATTCCAAGATTTTAAATTTTCCGAAATTATAAGTAAAAACTGGCATACATATTGTAATTTGTACATTAATAGCGGTGTTACTGTATAATATTGTAATAAGTGAAATAGATATTACAAATTTTACAATACTATTGTAAAAACTACAATGATATTGTGAAAATTGGAATGTTATTGCAAAAAGTACATACAATAATATTGTACTTTTTACAATATATACGGCAGAAGGTACAAGATTTTTTTCTCAGTGCAGCTTGATATACTACTTTGCAGACATGTATAATTGAATATGATATTTCGTTTTTCAAGACGAAGTATTCGCAGCCGAAAGAACGAGGAACGCAATGGGCGAGCCAAGTAGGTCTTGATCCCAAGTTGCGGTTCAAGACAGAGCTGCTGCAAAAAAGATAATAACGCTACAAAAGCGTCTATTCTTAGGGTGCACAATGCGTCGTCTTCTCTTTTCTTCAACTCTTTTGACGTGGCATTTCTATGTCGAATATTTCACCTGTTGAAACATGGTGTGTGACACCGATATGGTGCATCCCAATTTTAGAAAAAAAAGGATATTTAACTTGACTGTCGTTAATTTAATTGCACATAAGTGAAAATATAAGTGAATATTCAATTGCCAACACTAACTTTCGAAATCCTCAAACAAAATTCCTAGTAAAAAAATTTATTGATGATCATGTTATTTTGAAAACCTTCAATTTCTAGACCAGTCAAATTAGTGTATGTTTTTTTTTCTTGGTAAAATACAACTGCAAATTGCTGCGTCAGGAAATTATCGGTTAGGAACGTTTTTCATCTTAAAAAATTATACTTTTTTTTACCAAAACTATAATTTTTTACTTCAAGTCGTTCGAAAACCCTTCTCTCAAGAAGCCTTTGATCCCTACAAATTCTCATTGAGTCAAAAGTTTGTACAGCTCTGAATTGATGAAAAAGGAGAACGATCTCGTCATACGTATACCCAAACCCATTCAACATTCTCAATAAACTTTCAACATCACTAAAAACATGCTCATGAATCCGTCACCACTTTATCCCATCAAAAACACGAATCATAAATATCATCATCGGAGCGGAAAAATGTCCTAGAGACCAACAATGCTTCACCGGCTATTGTGCATTCCGTATTGTCCGCGAGAAAGCCTGAAAAAGCTCGAAAATGAAAGAATGAAGAACACTATATTTTCGAAGGCTTCTGAAACATGTAATGATGAAGTGGCACTTTCATGCTAATTGCTGGTAATTTTTTTTTTTTTAAATATAGAAATAAATGTGCGAAAATTGTCAAGAAATAAACGAAATTTGGATGTTGGAGAACAAGAGTGACGTCTTTTTCAAGTTTAAATACTTTGAAATTTTACATGGAGGGGAAAACTCTAATCTCATGTCAGAAGGGTCAATGTATATTTAATCCAAAGTACAAAAAATATTTATTTCAACATCATGAAATCGGTTTAAGATGCTCAAGCTTTTACTTTTATAAAATATAAGTGTCCATATAATTTCAGAATATTAAATTTCTATCGTCTCTCATTGTCGGTACTTATTTTTTCACTATGTTTACCATCAAAACGGTTATTTTGGTTTTGCAGAAATTTTCAACATTGACATCTAGAATTCGATGCTCTAGGATTCAAGGTGTAAATAAATTTTCATAGACTTTAGAGAAAATCATAACATTTTTTTTTTTTTTTTAATGTACTTCATATGCAGTGTAAATATTTTAAGGATTTTTCGTATTTAGTATTATGTATGATATTTTTCAAGATATTCTAGGTTTTTTATTTTTTTTTGTGTTAATTGAAATTTGTAAAGTTTTTTACAATATACAAGTTCCTCAATCGATTTCCAGCATTTTCATAGATTGTCATAGTTTTAGAGAATGTATAATCTAGGATTCGAAAATGACAAGATTTTCAGTATGAATTTTAACAAATTTTTTGAACAATAGTATGTATTTCTAAAGATAACTGTTATTTCATAGATTTTCAGTATTCTTAGTATTTGTCGTATAATTTTAATGTTTTTTTTTTAAGAATTTGAATATTTTTCAGGCATTTTATAGATTTTTACACAGATGTCCAGAATTTAACCCTCTAGATTAAATGTTCAGAGTTTTTTTGTCTTTTGATATTTATTTAAAAAAATGATATAAACATTGATATCTTGCATTTTCAGATTTCTAGTGTTTTCCGTATTTACCATACTTTTTAGTATTTTTACAAAAAAAAAGAATTTTCTAGGTTTTTTACAATCACTTGAATTTAATTCTCTAGAATTCAAAATTTTATTTATTTTGGCTATTTTTATAGGTTTTTCAGTACGCAGTATCTTAATAAATTTTAGTCTTCCAAACATTTCTGAAACTTTCAGTACATTTTCTATTATTTTATTATTTGTAAATTTCATTGGATTCTCTTGTTTTTGATAGACACCTCTGTAATTATTCAGAATTGGATGCAGTTGAATTAAAAATTTTCTATAGAATTGATTGCTAGTATAAGTTATGAAGAATTTCAACAGTTTTATAGAATTTTAACAATTTTTTGGCATTTTACAGATTTTTACATAGATGTCTAAAATTTAATGCTCGAAGATCACATGTTCATAAATTGTTTGTCATTTGTTAGTAATTAAATAAATGATTCTAACATTTATATCTAGCACTTTCAGATTTCTAGTATTTTTGGTATTGAACAATTTTTTTTATCATTTTTACAAATAAGAACAATTTTCTAGGTTTTTTACAATTACTAGAATATGATTGTCTAGAATCTAAAATTTTCTAAATTTTCGCTATTTTTATAGGTTTTGCAGTACGCAGTATCTTAGTAAATTTGAGTATTTCAAACATTTCTAAAACTTTCAGTTCATTTTCTTTTTTTTTTCTTTTTCATGAATTTTATTGGATTCTCTTGCTTTCGATAGATACCTCTGTAATTATTCGGAATTGGATGCAGCTAAACCAAAAATTTTATTTAGAATTTGATTACTAATATAAGTTATGAAGAATGTTAACAATTTTCTAGATTTTGAACAATTTTCAGCATTTTATAGATTTTTACATAGATGTCTCGAATGCAATGCTCTCAGATCAAATGTTCATATATTTTTTATTATTTGATAGTAATTAAAATAAATGATTCTAACATTTATATTCAGCACTTTCAGGTTTTTAGTATTTTTGGTATTTAGCAATTCTGTTTTATTTTTAAAAATAAGTAGAATTTTCTAGGTTCTTTACAATTGCTACAACTTGATTCTCTAGAATCTAAAATGCATTACAAATTCTAGAGAATCAAATTGTATCTATATCTAGAGATTTGTTTATTCAATTTATTTATTTCCAATAAATTTGGGAATTTAAACATTTATAAAAATTTCAGTTCATTTTCTTTTTTTTTATAATTCAATAATTTCATTGGATTCTCTTGTGTTTTGATGTATACATATGTTATTATTAAGAATTGGATGCCTATGAATGAAAAATTTTAAAGATTACGATTATTTGCAAAATTTTGAAGAAAACAATATCTATAAATGCAATTTCATTACTTTAGAAATATCTATTATTTGAAGCCTTCCTCATATTTCTCAGCATCAATAAAGTTTCAAGAAAATTTCCATAGATTTCTAATATTTCGATGTGCATATATGTTGCTTTGTTAATTTTAAGAAATTGATACTCCAAATTTCAAAATTTCATAGATTCTTAATCTTTCGAAAATTTCCTAGAGTACAGCTTTTCATACATTCATAGTTTGTCAAGGACTTGGTGTTTCCTCATGTTTCCTTATCAAATGTAAATCATTTGTTAATATTTTCATGGATTTCTACACAAACTTCTAATTTCCTCTATAAAATTTAAATTCATTATTTGATCATCAACAAAACTTTATTTTCATAAATTTCGTCCATTTCTATATTTCCTCTTTCTCAAACGTTGTGTAGCCTTCTATTCATTTGATGCTACAAAAAAATGCGCAAGCATCTTCCTCAAACTCAAACCCTACTGACGAACTTCATCGAACCATAGCGCCTTATTTACCTGCATATTCATAAAAATTTGTCACCACCCTGACGAATAATGAAAATCATCGTCCAAGCAGAAAAATGTCCCAGATCCCAACAATGGGCCACCAGGCATTGTACATTTCGCATTGTATGTACACGAGAAAGCCCGAAAAAGCTGGAAAAAAATCCCGTAGAATATAATATTTCCAAGGGTCCCCGGGGACCGTCATTAAAGTGCCATTTTCACGCTAATCGCGTCGGGGCACGCGGCGAGTTTTGACGAGTTCCGGTGCGTCAAATCTCTCTGGCGGCGACGCGACAACGGGGAAGCTTGCGGACAGATCTCGTGGATTATTCGTGGACGGGGACGGGAGTTTGACATCGCGACAATATTTTGAAGTATCCGCCGATCCGTGAGTAAACGGTTTAAAAGAGCCCGCATTGTGAGTTCTCTTTTTAAGGACGCCCTACTCGCGGAACGGAATTTAAGAGAAAAGAGCTTGCTCGTGTCGTTGTCATTGTTGCGGGCCCCGGGCGTAAGTATGGGCAACTTGTTGCACGAAATTCATGCTCGACAGGCTCGACCGAATGAACGAAACGTACCTCATAATTGTACTCGTCATCGTGATGGATCCTCCGATCGCGCCGATGCCAGCTGCGGATTCCCTCAGGTCCTGGATTGCCGAAACGCAGGCCTGGAATCGGAGGAAAACGACTGTTATGAGAATTTCGCACGGTTAACGTTTATTTGGTATTGTTTTTGGTAATGACCTGGAATGAGAATTCAAGGTGTGAAAAGAAATATCTCGTAGAGTTCAAAGTCTCTGAAATAATCTCACAAACTTGCTGTTTGTTCTTTATTGGCTGTTGAATATATGAGTCTCTGAAAGTGTTCTGGAAACTTCAAGAGACAAAAAATCTGTCAATTTTTTGCAGTATTTGAGCAAGTTGAAATTCAGTTACTTTGCAGGGGAGTGGATGAAGCTATAAAGAGACATTTAGAACTTGGAAAATTTGAGAGACAAAGTCATCTAGCTTGGAAGTTGAGGTTAGTGGTAAATTAGATACATAAGAACTCACAAGTCTAGTATGTAAAAAATATCATAATTTAAAGAATTTACATAACTAGCTTATTCATTCATAGTTACTAAAGTTTGATGGTAAAATAACGTTATTATCAATATTTTTTTTCACATTCAAAAAAAGAAAAAAAATATGTAGTTAGAAGTTGAACCTCATGAGCAATTTAGAATATTTTCATACAATATCATTAGAAATTTACGTATATGTTGTGTCAATAAAAAAATTCTTGCATTTAATAAAATTTATATTCAGAAATATATGATATTTGATTTTCTGATTGGAAATTGATTTTGGAAATGTCTACACAAAAAACAATAAAATCCAAGTGGGTTCATATTAAAATAAAAATTACCAAAATTGAACTTAAAGATTAATTATGCCAATAGGTTGAAAAATTAACAAAAATCTATCAAAAAGATAAATTCATCTAACACATGTTGTGCCAAATTCAAAAATATTTCTGAAAACTTAATTTTCCCAGGGCTTGAACATTTTTCCTCAAAATTAAAAATTCTGTAAGGAAATGTTAATATTGATAGGCTTTATAGACATCATCTCAAAGTATTAAAGGATTAACCAAAAAGCAATTTACCTGTCTGTATTTATTATATTAGATTGTGCAATTATTAAAACAATTTTTGCTTTCGTCCTTACATCGTTAGAAAAAATCTGAATAAAATATAAACATGTAATGTGCAGCTGATGAAAATAATCCTATTTAAAATTGAAAATTTTTTTAATAATTCTTGATAATGAAACTTCTGACACCAAACCCCTAAGAAAATCAATGTACTACGTATAATAAAAAAAGTTTTTGACAATCCATTGAAAAAAAAAAATAATAATAATATATTGTTTATATTATGATATCACTACAACCTCGAATTCGACAGTTATTTCAAAAATTTATGAGTATAGAATTATAACCGCAAGATTTTAATAAAAAAATAATAAAAAGAACAAAAATTTACACTGATATTAGTTTTACCTAATAGATAAAATGACAAAACAAAATTAATTACAGAAATCATTACCTATAATCATCGAATACAAGAATATGTTCTAAAATTTTATTATCAATAGCTCTTGAATCTAATTACTTGAAATTTGAGAATCCTGTACAAAAATGCATCAAGTTTACCATCTTTGGTATTATAATTTCGAAGTAATTGACCATAAAACGAGAGACACTGTAAATAACCAAAATTAGTATTTTTATTTATTAATTTTTTTTTTCAAAATAATCACTAGGATTTAATTTAAACTAACAGTTCTAGAGATCACCGTGCCTAAACCTATGTATCATTGGAAGAATTTAATGAAAATGAAAACAAAAGCTGTGCCATTTGAAGAAATCTCACATGTAATGAAATTTGCATACGATGATTTTTTGAAAAAAGTTAAACTTCTGACACTTAACTCGTAAAAAGATTGGTATGAATAAACAAAATTCAAAGCAACACATTTAAACAATTCTGTGAAGAGAATATTTAATTATTACAATAATATAGCCTGGAATTTGACGATTTTACAAAAAATTTAAAAATACAGCACTATACATACAATCAAAGATTTTAAAAAATGAGAAAAATTGACTCTCAAGGATAATGTTAGAATATTACTGATAAATTTACGTTCGAAAAAATTCAAGAAAAAAATTATTACATTCTTAACACAATAAACAACATTAAAATATCTTTTTTTTTTACTCAAAGAAATAATGCTTTTGCAGCTTCAAATCAAGGAATAAAATGGCCCTTTTTGAACGTTAAAATTATTATAAATTATTTAATTTGGGTCGTTTATTGTAGCATACAAGATAAATTACTTTTTTGTCTTAGGACTTGGAAGTTAACTTAATTGTAATTCGATATAAAAAGTAGATTTCCTGACCCTAGCGGTGTAATGTACTATTTTAAGAATTTTATTGTTAGTCATTTTCACACATAATTTCTTAAAATCAAAATTCTCTAAAAAAAGCAAAAAACTGATAATCTCAGTAATGACCTCACTATGATCAACAATATAACAAAAAGCATTCAATTATCTACCATTACACTCAAAACAACCTTCATAATTTTTCCCCATGTACATTACCCATTTTTCAAGTAAACTAACTAGAATTTCAAACTCAAAACGTACAAGCTCCAAATAAATTGTACAAACACCCATGGAAAATACTCCGGACGTTTTTCATGTTCTCGGAAAACCTCCTGGAAAATGGTTGACGAGGTGGAGGAAGTCGAGTTTTTCGCTCGCGAGGGGAAAAGAATTTCGTATGGGTCATATTGGCTTCTTTTGTCGGCTTTTTCTCGATCTTGCGCGGTATATATTCTCGCGGGACATTCGTTAGTCTTACGGCTTCGTTAAAAATGATTTCCCTTTTTGTGGCGACCGGCGCGCTCGCGGTATGCGTGCCAAGAGAGTCCGCTACAGCAGCAGCGAGAGGAAAGACAGGTCGAAGCAACGATCTATGTACGGAAACGGGATGTGCTACGTGGCAAAGTACGGATATCGTGCACTTGCACCGTGTTAAGTAAGGGCATGTCCAACTTTTTAAACAGCCAATTGACGGATTCCGAACTTAGGATCAGCAAGAATTAGAAGCGAATTCCAAAACCACTTCAACTCTCAAGGCTCTTTCGACGTTTTCATCTCAAAAAACAGGTAGAATATTTTTTCAAAACTTCCTTTATTTAATTCCAACATACATCATTTCAGATTGTTCATTTTGAATTTTTATTCAATTGGATGAACGCTGTTTTTATTCAAATTTAGGTTTTTCTACGACGATAGATCGAAGTTAAGCTTTTTCTGCCCTGGCGCTTCTTCACAAATAAATCGTCGTGGCCCGAGCTGGTACAGGGCGCGCCTTAAATAGGAATACTACGTTGCTTGGTGCAATATTCGCTCGCGAGCAGATCGGTTAGAGTGATAAAAATGTACACCGCAGTCCCCATAAACGAAGCCCCCAAACCCAAAGCCCGTTAAAATTAAAAAAGTGACGTTTAAGCACGCTCGGGTAGACTTCGGGGGGTGTTCGCACGGCCCACCCGGCCCGCTCTCTGGCTCATTTTTTACGACCACGTACAGCTAAATGGTAATTTAACGCAATTCGCATTATTTTCTTTCCATTCTCTTTGCATAAAAAAGAAACACGTACGCGCGACTTGAAAAACTTGATTTCATTACAGGATACGTTTTTATTTCGCAACAGTTTAATTTGGTCGATTTGGGGTCAAGTTTTGCAGATCTAAAAATCAGGGCACCCAATTTCTCCTAATTGCTTCTGGATCCACAAAAAATTTCACAGAAATTCTCGAGAAAATGTCCCCGTGGTATTCGAACCTTAATGATAAACGTGCAAATAATAAGAGCAGCGTAATGCCGAAGAAAAGGAGAAAGATAAAAAATCGAAAAAAAAGAGAGAGAGCAAAGTGGTGGTGAGCGTTGCATATACAAGAGCTGAAGGCGATTGGATCTCTTCTCCCTGCAAGGGCGAGAGGCCGGGCCTCACCTATGACCCAACTTGATCCTTTTTCCCTTTTTATCTTCCTCCTTTTTCCTCTCATGAGTTTCACTTCTTGCCTCTATTTACATCTCTCTCTCCTGCCTCGTACGTTCCTCTTTTTCGTCCTCTTCTTCTTATTCTCTCTCTCTTCTTGTTCTTACCCTAGCCCTTAACCTTCTTCTTTCTGTTTTCTCGCCTCGCCACAAATGCTTCCATCTCTACCAACCGCGTGTCTTCGCATTAGCATTCTCGATACCGATTATTCTATTTATTACCTGCACTCCTCATGTAACCAGTCAACTAACAATGAGCAATTCCCGTGGCCACGTCGGGTTTTATTGGAGCTTTTATCGGGATTTTTTGCCATCGCTGCGAGCAGTACCCCGGGCGGCTATGAAAATTCCCCGAGGATAAAGATCCGAAGAATCTTTGGACATTGCCGAGTTTTTTGCCGAGCTAAAATTACGCGGGTTTGAGTTTCTTTGTGTCGTCGTTGGCGCGGCGATCGCCGTTGATATTTGTCAACTGATCCCTCTTCGGTCCGACGTTTACATTTTCTTTCTGATTACTTTTGCTCATTTCACGTACGGTTTCGATATTTTTTTGATAACGACTTTGTATATCCCGTTGCGATTTCGAATTGGAAAATCGGGCATACATTTATATTTCGTTATAACTGATATTTTGCGAGAAAATAAGAATAGTACATCACACGATAACAGACTTTGAAAATCCCATTGAGATTCCCGATCCATTTGGAAAGTCGAACAAAATTACATTTATGTTTCGTCATCAATTCTCATTTTGCAAGCTGGAGTTCTGAAAACAAAATATGTAATATGAATGGTAAAAAGAAAAGAAATTGTCCATCAATCAATGAAGATTGTTTCCTAACCTAAAAGTTACTCGATTCTTTCACCTTCATCTCACAATCATTCGGCAGTTGGATTGAACGATGACAAAAAACTGAAATGTCAATATGATCAACCCATAACGAAACGTTCAAACTTGTTACCCATAAATCTAAGATTTTATCGAATCCGGGATTTAATTCGTCGAGAATTTATGAATGAAAAAAGTATCAACGCGTCATTGAAACGCCCACGTCGCGAGAGGAATAAGAGATGACGTGGGAAAAGGAGAAAGATGAATAAGAAAAAAAGAACGAGGAAGAGGACATTCGTGAAACATTCGTGAAAGAAACGCGTCCCGTTGCCAACAATGGCACTATATAACCGAGGCAATTAAATGGGATGTTTCTTGGGGGCGCCTTGGCTAAAACAAAGCTGGCGCTATATGTAAAATCCTGTTAATGCGAGCGGCTTTATCAAAAAACGCGTTTAAAATTATAAATACCTGTCCCCTCGGGTACAAAGTCCCTTTTCTCAGCGAAAGGCTCCCCAATTTCGATTCTAACGAGCATAATATTTCAGCCGAACCATCCCAAATATATATAAAGATCATGATTGAGATAGTACGTCCTCCGGGTCCGCGACTGTCTTCGCGGTCATTATGAATTTACTAGGCGCCAGGTTTTTTCTATATCTCCCATATTTGTTCTGACGAAATCTCTTGTTTTACAATCTTATAAGACATTGATAAAGAAACTTTCAGGAAAATTCATTAGTATTGATGTTGATCTCAACACTTTTTTCCATATGACTCTGTTCAGAAAGATCGAATCAACCTAAATAATCCGCAGAAAACTCGAACGCAAACTAACAAGCTCTTAAATGTATATTGACTTTTTGCAATAAAATCGAGCGAGTTACTATTTAAAGTAATATCAGCAAATAGAAACAGCTCGGAACTTGATAATACCAAGAAACTGTCCCAACGCATTCAAGCGCGCGCATTATGACATCATTGCATGCGCACGTAACGAGTCTTGTCAGCACTCGATGATTTACGCCGATCGTCCGTTCGGCTATTATATCGCAATAATTGCGCTACTGGTTTTCCATGCATCGACAGCGCGAAATAAATCATGTGGAGGAACAACGCTAAAGGACTCTACGAGGTCTTTCTTGATTTACCGCGTCGCATTATTAGTTCTTTTTTCTTCGACGTAATTGGAAATTTATTCCGCAACGGTCATAAGGATCTTACCGTATTAGTAGGAATGCGTGGAAATAGAATCATGTGGATTGTTTTATTCTGTTTTATTCAATATAATCAACGGGCATAGCCCTTTTGTACAAAAAATAATATGATTCTCTACAATAAAGTATATAGTAAACCAACAAACTAAAATAAAGCAACAACGAAGTCATTATCACAATCAGGTTCACTAAGGACGAGGTTTATCAGCATGCTGCAAATCGCCGGTAGACAAGCTATTATGAAGAAAATGTCCTATTCACATTGGTCATTATCCTCGAGATTCATTCGTTCGTACGAGGTGGTTCTAAAATCCAAATCAGAAACATAGTAAACTATCTTCCGGCATATTTCCGAAGAATCCACCATGTGGTTCATGATCTTATACAAAAAAAATAGTATCATCAACCTGCCTTCTAATGACCAATTTCGATATCCCGAAAGTGGATTCAATGGGTGAATAATCGTGATCGGTAAAAGCCATAGGACTATTCGATAAGTAAGCCAATCTTCTAAGGAATTTGTGCTGTACCTTCTCAATACGCGACGCCATAACCTTAGTATAGGTTCCAAATGACTGTAGCATACTCAAGGATGGGCCTTACCAAAGATTGATACAATAAGATATACATAAATGTTCACACTCCTCAGTTCCCATATGTTGATAAGACCCAATCTTTGATATGCTTTGCTACAAATTGAATGTATATAATCAATGAAGGAAAGAGAATAGACGACATAGATACAATCATATGTTTTGGCAAACGTAAACAAATATATAAGCGGTATCAACGTATGTGAGTGCATACAAAATAAATGAAAAATATTTCGAAATGCCATCTTGCTGTTACAATGAATGCAAAAGCAACAATCGAAAAGGAAAAATCTACATGGCTGTGTTTCCATCCGATGAACCACGGAGGCAAGTGTGGATTGAAAATCTGGGAAAAAAATTGCACCTCGTCAAAAAATTCAAACTACTAACTGATTTGTCATTTCTTATTATTTAATTCAGTAAGCTTGTTTTACTATTTGAATTAGTAATTTTTAACTATTTCTTAGTAACCGGATTCCTACTAATTCGTATAGCAAAAAATCACTATAAAATAGTTAAATTCGACTAATTTGATCTGAGAGAGTATAGTATAACGGAACACCATGTGTCTATGACACCTAGAAAAACGTACAATTTCACATTGTAAAATTGTAGAAATTATATTGTATAAATAAATCTACAGCAAGACTCTTCTCCCAAACCATAATTAGGGCTCTATTATTTTGGAAGTCATTTAGTCCATAGGCAGAAAAATGGTAGAATCAGCACTTTTTCCTTGTGAAGTGTGGGGTATTTTGGGGTGGCGGTCGCGTTGACGGGCAACGCGTGTAACGGTTCCGAATAAATCCCGCTCGGAGGCTCGAATGGCCGTAGCTTCCGAGTCGTGCGATTACCATAGACATGCCACGCGTTGATTATAAACATAATTAAAAACAACGACACTGCAGCGTGGCAGTGGCAGCAGCAGTCGATCCCTTTTAAGCGTATGCAGCTTACTACTCGTGTGCTGCCCCCCTCGATCCCGGTGGTCCTATACGTTCCCCTGTTGGGATTATCCTGTGGATCTCGCAGGAGCATCTCTTCCCATCCGAGGTACCAATCGGATATCGGCGCGTAATTAATTCGACGATCGCTACAAAATCGATCCCTACTTTTTTCCTCGTTGCAGTTTTTGTCATTCACTTTCGTTTCTCATGATTCTCGATGCAACCGCGTATAGTGACGAAAACTTCTTCCACTACACTACACAACAGACCAGAGCATTGATGGGTTTTTCTTTTTGATGTAGTCTGAAGAAAGTGCGAAAAAAGGGCTGGGAGGCTAATTAATTGAAGATAAATGGAGCGGGCGTGATGTGTTTGTTGGCTCGTCTATTAAGAAGTAATAACGGGCGAGCGGTATAAATTATAATCGCGCTCGGGGCGCCCCGCGGTGAATCTCCTGCCACGCCCTGGGACCTTTCCTCGCGGCGAGCTCGTGCCACGCTGCTGCTATACATGTATTATACGCTGGCACAGCTTCTTTATAATGTAGCATCTGCAAACAGCCACGTCATAAACACACCCCTCGCGGCAAATACGGCAAATGTGTAACGTGTTTGTCTTGGGCTTCTGTCTACATGCGAGTCTACACCCAGCCTACCAGAGACCAGTCGGCTACCGAGGCTTGCGACGTAACTATTCTCATGCACTGAGACATAAGTTCACTATTTTTTACCATTAACGATTGACAAAAGGTCATTCACTGTTACTTTTACAGTAGCAGAAACAGTAACACTCATAAATGTACTCTCTCAGATCAAATAAGTCAATTTTATACTATTTCAAATAGTAACACGTGTTGTTACTTACAAAATAGTCAGTTTTGTAGATTTGACTATGTAATTAGTGAAACTTTTACATCGAAATAGTTGAATTTTTCACCAACTCAAAATAGTCGTGCATTTTCACTATTTCATAGTCACGCTATTTTACTATTTTCTTAGTCAAAATTATTTTTAGTAATCTAATAGTCGTCTCACACTATTTGATGAGTTATATTTCGGCACTGTACGATCGTGTTCGATCGGCACTGTTCAGCACATAACTTTATATAAATATACACTCTAAGTGATTCTGTGGATGCACTACATTTAGCGGAGATGTGCATTATTGTTTATTATTCCTGGAAAAGAAGTTAAATTGTTGTTAATTTTCATAAGTGAAAAGGATAACTCGCAGGTGAAAAAAAGGTAAATATGGCATTTCATATTGATAAAATTGTTTGGTTCAAGGTGATCGTCATCATGAATTGTCACAGACTATGTATATTTTTGTTAATCAATGAAATATCATCGATCGATATCTTTTTTCATCAATATATAAGAAATCCAAAAAATTGAACATTTGAATTAAATGATTCGGAGAAATTCTCGGTATTGCTGATTTTGGAATTTGAAATATTGTTTGCATTTGATATTTTGATAGTTTTACAATTTGACGTTACAGAACATGTTGAAATACAATGAAACTTTTTTTTATTATCTTGAATGCTAAATAAACAATATATATGTTAATTAGAATTTTTTGTTTTTTTTTCATGAAACAAATTTTGTCAGGCAGATATCAATTCGAGAGAAAAATAAATCCTCACAATTTTTTTTCGGATTAGATCCCCAAAAAAATATATATAGAAATGGACTACTGGATTAGTAATTTTTGTCTCTTACACGTACAACATTTACTGAAGAATAAGTTATATTTGACTAATGATTCAGGTGAAAAACTACTAATTGATTTTTCATTTCTTACTATTTCAAATAGTATGCTGGTTTCACTATTTAAATTAGTAATTTTTAACTATTCCTCAGTAACCGGATTCCTACTAATTCAAATAGTAAAAATTACTATAAAATAGTTAAATTTGACTAATTTGATCTGAGAGAGTATTTAAATCTTTTTTTATTTTTTGTCCAACGTTTTCATCACTAATGTTTGGTGCTTTGTAAGGGATGATTGTACAGTAGATGTTAGTTCAATGAATAATTTTTTAAATCAATTTTTTGGTTATAAACATCGGAAGATTGACCAATAAGAAATTATTTTCATCATTCCTCAATATTAGTCAAAGTCTAAACCTTTTATCGAAACCTTCTGTAAAAAAAACTTGGACAGGACAAAAAATGTGTAGTGAAAACATTAGATGTGAAATAAAAAAATGTTGACTGAGAAGAATAGGTTCATTTTGACCAAAAGTTATTTCATGAATTAATTTATTATTATGATAAAAATAAAGGATGATAAACATATGCACGAAAAAATATCAAAATATGCATGCAAATATGTTTAAAAAATGGTGAAAACATGCACAAAAACTTAAGTAAATATGCTACAAAAATCATATAAAATGAAAAATATGAACTTATAGACAAAATGATCATTCATTTATCTTCAATTTCAACTTGTCAGATACAACATATTATAATGTGTTGTTTAAAATTTCCAAATGAAAGACGACGTTTTTTGTCTGTAAAAAAGTATTTTAACACCGAAAATTTTGCAGCTTTCTGATATTATGTCATGCCGGTGTGCTGCTTTACTTGAAACATCTTACCAGCAACCACTTTTTGACTGAAATAAATGCAAATCAAAATTAATCTGTCTTGACGAAAAACGTTTGGATAAGCACGTACAACACGCGTTAAAAACTCGCAAACGACCTCTCGTTCTTTCAGCATTTCACTTTGAATATATAGATGAACCGTCACTTGAAGAATTTTAGATTCGTTGTTTATGGTTGTGTATTAACTGTTTAGACAAAACGTTTGAACTTCAGAAAACTTCATGATTCTCGACGAAATTCGCTAGTAATTTCAACTTTTTTCGAAAAAATGGACAAAATATGAACGATCTGGCTGGGATCGTAAAAATATGCATGCACGTTCAAAAAAGGCCAAAATATGCATTATATGCAAAAATATGCACGTGCATATTTTTATCATCCCTGATAATAGTATATCGAAAGTACTAGATTTTTTTCTCACAATTAGCGTACATACTCGAAGAAACCTCCAGATCCTCCAACTTTCAATCACGATCACAATCCTGAGATCCTTCGACGCAGGAAGGATCTCTTACCCCGCGTGCAGAAATATGCGAGAAAAAAGGAGATCGCAAGCGTTCATCACCCTCGTAATAACAATAAAAGAAGAAGGAAAAGGAGGAGAATAAGACGAAGGACTTGTCCCGGGCCTGCAGGCTGTCCAAGTGCGCCGTCAAGAGTCGCGAATAGACCGGAACGGCCTTCGCCGGGATCAGCCGGTGAGCGGCTACTTTCCTTGTCGAGCGGGCGACAGGCCACATGATTACGAGCGCGCGGGAGCGTCTTCACAAATCACTCGGCGCTGTTCGGTTGTGAGTCCCAGGGCCCGTATACGCATCCGCTCCAACTTCTGCTACCTACTACCGAGTACCAATACCCAGACCCCTGCACCACCAGCAAAAGCCGACCGCTCGCGAAATAAATCTGTATCATACGCCAAAAGCCCTTCGCGAAGCTCTCGCTTGATGTGCCTTTCTCCATATAGCATGCATACCTATACCCACAGCAAGGACACCACTGGGCATCCCTTACATTTTTCTCTCGTTCTGAAATTCCGGGCAAGATGAATGACAGTATTCTCACCCTTTTTGCCCTTCAGGTGGCCATGGATTCCTGAGTCGAAATTAGAATCAAACTTTGAACCAAATACATCAAGGATATTTCGGTTCTCATCGGTTCAAACAAAGCTCATTTTCAACCAACTCTACACCATAAACACAGCAGTTATTATCGATTTCACGAATTTTACGTCTAAACTAGGTTTTGTTTTAAACCTCATTTAAACCATTTATAACCAACAGCGGCGAAAAATCTGCCACATTGCGCATGTGCGATTTGGGCATGAAATACACGGCAATTTTCCACATTCTCAAAATGATACAATCTCTAGTAACGCAAAATATGATAAAAATATGCCATTAATATTCTCAAAAATATTCGTTTTTCCAGTTTTCCTCATAGGCACATTAATAAAAAAAAATGTACTGAAAAGAACATTTCTAACGAATACTTGAAAATTGACAGTAGTTTAATTAACTCGCCATTGATCGTGAGAATTTTGGCCTGAAAATGCTCGGTCTTCCTAATTATCTACTAAATAAAAGCGATTTTTTTTCGGCCCATTTTTCAAACTTTTGATGAACTTTCAACACTCGAAAACAATTTTTAACGCCTATTCACATTTGACATATAAAATGTATAAAATGGAACTCGAAACAAAAAACAAAAGACGATCTGTGTCAGAAATGAGCCAGAATTTAAAAAGCCGTGAAAATATAGGTACAGCAGATTGCTTTAGACATTAAATTGTATTATAAATATCAATAAACTTTCACTTCGATTATAGGTGATTTCTAATTATATTTCTATAATATATTAGAAATAAATTTAATTTGATCAGAATGAATTTTCTTACCTTGTCAACATACAATTTTCGTCACAGAGTCAGAAAAGAAAATTCCGAAGAGAAGTTAGTTCATTCAGCAAGGAATCTATGTATCTCTATTGTTTTCAATTTTTAGAAAAATAAATGATGCGTTTTTTCGCAAAGCGTAGATTTTACATTCAAGGAGCTCCCAGTTGACATTAAATATTCCGAAATGTTACTGAAAGATTTTCAAATGTTTAAGAAATGTTTCTGAAATATTTCGTGCTGAATGGGCCGTTCATCAATAAAATAAATCGATTTTCAGGATTTCTTGATACCTCCCTTCCCTATCTCTGTGTCACAAGCTGTCACGTTAGCTAGACCCCCCCTCTTAAGATGAAGGGGTCACATTATCCCTAATATAATCGATGAAAATTCACGATATTGTATACTTTAGAATATTCGCTAATCAAACATCATTGAATAAACTTTTATACATTGTACAACGTAATAATATTCGCGTTTTTATTTAAAATAGTAATAAAAATTTATATTCCTTAAATTCAATGACAACTAGCAGATGCGAGTAATGTGATAAATTTTTTCGACTTGAAGGAAAAGAAAATTATCATTCAATATAGTCTTTTCAATAATTGAAGTTTTCGAAGTGTTCATTCAGTTTAAGAACAGAGAGTTATGAAAGTTTGCCTTCGTTTTCCTCAGGTTCAATTTGATTGTACTTTCGATCTTGATTTCGAATGCGTAGATTAAAATAGTTGAAAAATCACTTACGAGGGTCATTGCATGCTATTTCAGATTTCACAGGTCATGAAGGTTTTTAATCCGATCTAATAGGTTTAAGTTGGTTATAATTCTGATTCTAATTTCGTCTCGGGTTGAATTTGATTGTAATTACTGATTCATTTTCATTCAATTTCAGACAGCCTGAAGGTAGGGGGTAAGTCCTTCAAATCCGTTTTTTCCAAAAATTTTTTTACTAAAACAATTTTTTTCATTCGCTCTTTTCTTTCAAAACTTTTTTTCCTGATCAAGGGTCAGTTTCAAAACATGTATTCCATAATGAGGTATTTCCAAAACATTTTTTTCCGAAATGAGGCATTTCTAGCATACATTTTTCAAAAAAAAAATTTTTTGCCAAAAGAAAGTTTTCCTTTTAATATTTTCTTTTTAAACAATAAAAATAAACTGTTTTAGAAAATTTTGATATAATTAATTTTGAAGTGTCAAAACTGTCTTTTAATTCATAACAAAAAATCAATGCGGAGTATGGAAATATTCAGGTTGTTTATTTGGTTCAGTTGTCAAAATTTGAAGTGTCAAAATTTTCATGCTTCTAAATTGTACCCCGAATTTTAAGCTCTGTGCAAGAATAAAATATGGCTGAATTCATCAAATCGAAAAAACAACTTTTCTAAGTGTCCCTAGATATAAGCCAGCGCTCTGGAATCAGTATGATTCGGTGAGACTTGAAACTACAGGAACAAATAATACTTCAGAGGGATGACACAACAGGTTCCAACTTGCTGTCGGAAAGAAACATCCAAGCCTCTATTCTTTTCTTGAAGAACTCACAAAAGAACAAGGTGACATCGAAACCATGCAACGTTAGCTCCAGTTAGGGCGAAAAATCAGAAAAGGGGTAGATGTGAAGAAAAAACAGCGTGAAGAACAAATTTCAAACGTTATTGCTCAATACCATGACTATGTTGATAATAATGATATAATTCAATATTTGAAAAATTTAAGTTATAATATACGTAATTGGTAATAGAGGAATTGTTATCACTACCTTTTTCATTTTCAGTCAGCCATAGTGCACAGTGAGGTGCATATCACCTTTCTGAAGGTTTTTGTTTTTTTCCATGTTTCTTTCGCTGTTTTTGATTCATATTGTTTATACGAGTTAATTTTGACAGTGATTAAAATGTGTATTTGTTTTTGACATGGGTCATCTTGAGATCAAAGAAGTTTTTTAACAATTATTAGGATACACGATCACTTATTTGTTGAGTTATGATGTACAAACTGTGAGTAAGACTTTATTGATTCCTTTATCGATTTCTGTTAGATTCTTATACGTGCTTTTCTGATTTTGTAACAGTTCCTGAAAGGGCCCAAATTTTTGGCCGAAATATAGAAAAGGATTGTTTTTTTTACACTATTGTTGCGTTTTATTGAGGTTTTGTAATGACGACCTAAGTTTCGCTCTGTGTGATCAAGATTTGATAAAATAATGATTATAACATACGATTATAAATACACACACTAAAAGACACTTTGATAAATAAAACCATCGACTTTGATATGGCTGCAATATGCATTTCTTTTATTGAACAATGATATTTTTGCTAATATTCCTTTTTTTTTTTGATAAAATACTTTGATGTATTGCGAAATTCGGACTTGGTACTATTGGATATTGGGAAATTCGGGTTCGATAGTGTTAGGCACTGAAAAATTCGGGATTGGTATTATTGCATACTGGACGATTTGGATCGGAATTTCTCTGGTTTGGAAAATTCTGGAATGGAAAAAATGGCCTTTGGAACTCGTGGAATGGAAAATGTGTACCCCAATCTATATCCCCAATTTCATTTTCTACCCCCATATAAAACCAACACAGGATGGCCCTTCGAATACCCAATTGTACCTGCCTTCAACCTCGGTAACTCCCTCGAATCTTACGAAAATTGCCTACAATCGAAATGAGTCGAAACGTACGAAATATCGCGGCGAATTCTAATTCACGAGCGACTCCCTGAAATTCCTGCGGCACCTCCTCGAAAACAATGATCGGCGAGCGCGCCGCGGCGCTGATTTATAACCTGAGAATCTTTCGCTCGTGGGAAATATTGCGAACCGCGTTCGCCCCCTCCCCCCCTTTAAATCCCCCCCCCCCCCAACAAACGACACTCTCCAACACGTACAGCTTCATGCAGCTTTTTAGAGGCGCGAAATTCACGGTTGTGTTTCCGCCCGCGAAATTTCACGGGGGAACCACGAAATTCCTTCTCGCGCTCGTGGATTGATTCGATATCTAATTTGGCAGAGCGCGTTAAAAGAAGAGGGGAAAGGGGGGAAGGGGGGGATGTGCGAGGGGAGGAGGAGGACGGAATGTAATTAAAATATCGTGTTTTTATAATCTCGGACCATTCATTTCGCGGGAATCTTACGTGCAGCATCGTGCGGTGCTTGCGTGCGCCGCCGAAACCTTTCGATCGAGCCGGAGTGATATGCTCCAATAAATCAACATAATTGGATCATTTCGCAACGGGTTTGCACATTTTCGCGTCCTCCGGCTTGGATTTGGTGACGGAGTCGACTTTTTTTTCATCGGGTTTCGCAAATTTTAAGTGCAAGGTTTGCAAATTGAACTCGACAATGTTCGGTTCAAGGCAGACACGATGGTAGAGGGGTTCAAAAACATCCATAAATAAGGAGAGAATTTTTGTCGTTTCATGTAAAAGTGCACAAAAGTTCTAACGATAAATAAAATACAAATTATACTAATGAAATAAAAATTACTTACTCAATATTAATAAAAATGTATGTCTCAACTAAAATCTAGAGAAAAAACAAATGGTTTCATGTAAATTCTCAAAATCAAACGATCTTTACAATCAATAATTTTAATAATTCAAAGATAATAAGAATCCTGGCATGAAAATATTTGTTGCTTAAACAAAATTTCAATTAGTAATGTTCGATTAGGGTAACGTGAAAAATAAAAATTTACGAAAAAGCATATATTCGCGAAATCTTTGAACCTTGGAGCATCACATTCTGGAAATATAAAAAAAAATTCATAAATGTGCTAGAAAAATCTTTTGAATCAGACAAACTCTGGAGAAATACAAAAAGTAAGAATGTTCTATTGAAAAAATTTTTCTGAAAAATGTAAATAAATACCTAAGATCTGTAAAACTTTAGATTCTAAAGCATCAAAACCTTATTGAAATATTTACAGCAATATATAAAAATACTTGAAAATGAAAGTATGTACTAGAAAACGATTAAGATTAAGTTTAAAAAGTGCAAAAATAAAAAATATCTGTAAAATAATTCATATTCAGGTAAATAAAATTTTTCAGAAACCTAATAAAGAAATAAAAATCAATCGAAATTTTTATTGTACAGCCCCAAATCTAGAAAAAATATGAGAAAACTATGAAAAATACTTAAAAATCATTCAAAGTTTGATAAAACAAAAAAATGAAAAAAATACTAGAAATCTTTGACCAGTCGGAAGCTATGTATATTCAGTTTTCTCAAAAATTCTGAAAATAGTCGATAATTCTAGGATTCAAAAAAAATCAAGTTGAATTTCGTAAATATTTCAAATGTTATCCAAATATTGTTAATTATCATACTTTTTCAGAATGTACATTGAAACTTTTTCTGTTTTTGTATTTTTTTTTTTAAACTTAAGGAGCATGATTTATCCGGAAAATCCTTGTGAATTCAAAAGATTCCTGTGAAATAAAAAAAATTTTGAATAGTTCGTATTACCTTCAAATTTTGAACTGCGTAACACATTCGATTGAATCAAACTTGAATTTTACATATTTAACATGTTTCTGTAATACAGCTCTATACAGTAATTCATGTGTATTTGATTTATTTATTTTTGTTAAAGTGTTGTTTCACTTAAAATAATAACATTTTTGACAGAATAGTGCTGTCACCATCCACAATCTTCTCCTCCCCCTGGTTTAGTAAAATACTCTAATATTTGAATTTTCTCAAAATTCGTGAAAAATTCTGCTTTTTAAATCGTACGATCGTCTGTAAAAAAGATACCTGACCAGTTGGAGTATAGAATAAAAGCATTGATCTTACAAAACAAGATGAAAACTACATATTTCTATTTTTCCATGGTTCTTGGAAAAGTTGCCATTTCTCTTACCATTTTGCATACTGTAGTAACCAATTTTTTTATTCGCCCCGAAAGTTCACTATTGTAAAAACAAAAAACGCTGATAAATAAATAATACTGAATCTCTATTGTTACATTCAGTCCCCACAATCCAACAAGTAGATTCTTACAATAAGGGATGTAGTTACGAATCCCAAACATTTCAGCCCTTCAATTCTTACTTCTGACACAGACTGTACAATGAGAGAATTTGAAAAAAATCATAACCCCATAAAAATGCTTTAAGAAATTCGATATAAGCCTAGTCAGGAGAGGGGGTTTGCAGTATCGGTGGGTGTCCCATCCTCAACCGAGCTAATACGGAGGTGGCGAAGCGTACGCAAATAGAGAAATACGAACTTAAAGAGGAGGAGGAGGATGAAGAAAGAGATGGAGACGACGACGCAGAGAGATGTATCGCCCTGTCGACTGTTAATAAGACGAGACAATGCCCAAGGAAAGACCGTGTAGGACCGATCTACGAAACGTGCGTGTGAGTGCAGTACACAACCGAAACCAAGACCATGAGCCAACCGGATGTACCCGTGGCTACCATACGAATTCATTACAAGTACGATATTAAAATTACGAATTCATCGACTACAAGATGTTATGGAGAAGACGAATTCAAATTTCAACTCCTAGTTTGAATTCATTCGTTCAAAATAAAAAATAAAAAAAACAAATCTCAAAAGAGAAAATTTGAGAAGAACTTTGAGATCGAAAGAGTCATCACTTCAGATCAAGACAAGTTTAGTCAGGTTAGATTCGACGTACTAACCTCAATTTGTCTATCTAAACCAAGAATCTTTTACAGCTGAAAAAAATTGCTTCCCCTGAACCAAAAGAATTTTCAAATAAACCAAATGTTTAGTTGGTTCAATAATAAGCAAGTGTTCAAACAAACCAAATGGGTTTTTTATTGCAAACAAAAAGAGGAAGAAAATTTTTGGAGACATAAGCTGCGTGTAGCTGCAGTGCACACATTCTCAGGTGCTCGTTGACGGAGTGGAGAAGAAAGAAGACACGCGGTGGTAGTGCGTGTGGGAAGAAGAGGCACGGGTGTTCATATGTTTATTAGCCGGACCCGAGCATAAATAACGCGGCCATAAGGTTTATAAGAAGAGCCGGATAAGAGAAAAGAAGAGGGTTGAGGGAGGGTGAGGAAGAGGGCGACTTGAAAGAAGAGGGAGGGAGGAGAGAGAGAGATCGGCCGAGTAAATTGTCACACGCTCTCTCGGTTCTGAGCAGTTCTGAGGGAACGCAGTGAATTGGCCGAGGATGCAGGAATGGTAGGATGGGTTGATGGATGACAAGGCAATGGGCCGAAAGAGAATAGGACGAAGAGAGGAGTAAAATTGAATGTTTAGAGTGATCAGAAAAATTATGTAAACCAGATATTGTCATAATTTAAAAGAATGTATCGTCAAAACAAGGTGAAGTGGACATATAAATGAAACCACGCCATTAATATACAGGGCACTTCTGGATCCTATGAAATATCTCCATCCAATCTTCATCATCCATGAAAGATAGGTAAATATAACTGCTCTTCAAGTCCTGTCACTAATTCATTAGGTCGTAAATTTATGACTAGACAGAGCGATCAAGAAATCAAATGTCAATCGCACGTGTTACGAAACGTGTTTCCTTTACGTCCAAATCCCATAAAACTAGTTGGACAAAAAACTTAGTCACACTATTTAAGGAATATACTGAAATACTCTGATTTGTACCGTTTAATTCTGAAAGTGACTCCTTGCAAAAATAAAACGACATGGTGACAAACGATCCTCGACCCCTCGCGCAGCAGGCACCATCGCCCATGAGTTTCTGAAGATCTCGATTCATTTTCCCCGATTTCCAGCGCGACTAATTCAATTTTCCTCAAATGTATTCTGAATGAATATCAAAAACTAATTCGACCCCCAAGTTTGGTATTAGAAATCAATACCATTACGATAGAAACCTGCTGCGAAAATGGTCGAGACTTGTCATGAAAACGATCGTGCATTTGAAACAGCCCTTCGTGTGTCTCAACGGAAAGTTTTCGAAAATAAAGATCTTAAAGTTCCTCGACTATTTTATAATGGCACTCTAAAAATTAATGCCTCTCAAGACATCGAAAATTCGGACCTTATGAAAATGGCGGAGCGCAAAAAAAGGCCACACCGCAGGGTCCCGAAAAGAAAGGCACAAAGAGGAGGCCAAAGTAGAGGGTGGAGAAAGAGATGCTATCCCAGGCTTATAACACACGGCAGCGGAAGAGTCAATGGAGTCCGGTTCATCTTTTTGCCCCGGGACTCGGCGACGGAGAAAGAAGAGCAGGGTCCCCTTTCGAAGGCCCAGGAGTGAGGGAGAAGCCACGAGCGTGGGCCCAAACGGAGAAAAAAGGAGAGAGAGCCGGGCCCACCTAATTTACCACACAGATAATGCGGCATAATTAAAGCAAAATGTAACGTCGCTGGCAATTAAAACAAATTTATGCGACCGAGATCCGCGATCGGTCCCGCTGCTGCGGGAGCGCTGCATCCGACTTTGTCCAGGTAGTGTGCATGGGACCCAAACGAGGACGAAGACGACGGGGACGACGAGGACGACGACGACGAACCGAGGATTATTCCCTTCTTGCGCACTTTCGTCGGGGCCCTTCGCTTCCTTTTCTTCTCCGCGCGCATTACTACGTTCCGCGCACACACGTACGCGCGGCATTTTCGGTATTATTGTTGAGAGGGACATTCCAGTGTCTCCCGAAAAATCCCTCTCATTTCGCGAGAGCGAATCTCGATCGGGAATTATTCGTGAATTCTTGCCCGCTGTTGCCGGGAAAAGGATGACGATAAATTTGCCGATGGGGCATACCGCCGAGGGGGTCCCACGCGTGAGACCCAAATAAATAGGAAAAAAATCCGTGCAAAAGACAACCCCCTTATTCGTGCACTCATTAGAGTGCACGGGATGAAAAATCAAAGTATCAAAGGTGTCTTGGAGTATTTGAAGTCTAGAAGTGCAAGTGACATTGCAGTGGAAACGAGGACAATCAAAATGTCAAATATCTTTATAAATTTTATTGAAGAAAAGGAATGATTGTAGCAAACAGGTTAGTGGTTATAGGAAAGAAACCGCATGTCAGTATTACATTTTGTGAATACGCATCAGTTTTTTAGTTATGTCATGAAGTGGGTCCACTGTGCCACTCACTACGAAAAAGTCACTCTCAAAGTTTTGAAGACGCTTCGTATAACAGGGATACAAATATCAAAAACAACGATTCCGAAAAGATAAATGCATTTTTGACCCTGTTTACATGCCAGACAAACACATTCTGGACAGATTTAATGAGGTGGGCACTTTTTTTACCAAAAGGTGGACACTTGGTTTTCTTAAAGAAATGTGTTCACAAACGATATCAATTGATATTTATAAATGTTGAGCAGCAGTTAGTCCATCCTAGGTAAAACCAATGAAAAGGAGCATCCTAATGTCACCAGACAATATTGCAGCTTCGAAAGATAAAAAACGTATGTGTGAAGAAGATGATCCGAAGTTGAGAGCTAGAAAAACTATGAAAAAGGCAGTGGAAAATTCAAAACAGCCATTGCCATCTGAACCAACGTGAAAATCGAAACAGAAATCAAAACATCCAGCTAAGCAAAAATCTTCAGAAGAAGATGTAGATTTTTGTATAGTTCTTCTGAAAAATATGGCTATGATACGAAATTCAACTCGATTGCTACAACAGCATGTTACATGAGTTAGAGCTATAGCGTCAAATACAGATATGCTGGATTCGTACAATTATTATCTATATCAGCAAATGCTTTTTTTCCATGAAGTTTGCAGCAATAATGGTAGGCTCTAACAGAGAATACAAAGAACAAAGACAATACGAACAACAAAGTATTCTTCATAATGATAAAGTTCCACTTGATAATGAGAACAACTCATTTGTTAATCAAGTCAACTTGATTCCATCTAGTCTGCAAGACCGTCAGAAATAAATCAATGCTCTGGCCATTTCTAAGGCTGTCATAGCCTTTTAGGATAAACGATGGATAAATGACACTTACGCTGTCATATCAGAACAGCCATCTCGGATCAGTCCAAAATTGACCGATCCGAGTTGGCAAGGTGAATTCTCATCTCGCAATCTCGACTAGAATCTACAAAATTATGACTTTAAGTACAGAACGCGCGTATATGATACCGGCGCTCCGTGGCCCGCGATAATTCAAAAGTTTACGACAACGATAAATCGGACGCGCGACGTGCTTTGCCGGGGCAGAATTATGTCGCCGCTGGAAATGAGCGCGGCCTTAAAATTTCTCGTGTTCCCGGGATAAGATACCCGGGGAATATAAGAGGCGAAAGGGCGCGGGGGACCGCCGATTTTTATGTCGACGCGCGTTCGGTGACTGGCTAATTAAATTCGCAAAAACGCTGATTGTGGTTACCCCGGGCCGGTATCGACGTATCGCAATCATGCGCGCCGTGTTCTCGCGGAACGTACAGATCGGCAGCCTCGGCGCGCGACTCGTAAAGCAACGTCGTTCAGGCATGCGCCGCCAGGAACATTATTTTTGTACCTTTTCAAAGGGTTCTGGTGGACAAGGGAAGAAATCGGTAGTTGGGGCTTACCGATAGGGATGGGAATCGAAACGAAAAATATGAATATCGGCTTGTCTGGTATACTGGAAGTATTCAATATCGATATAATATCAGAAACAAAATATGAATATGTTGATTTGTTGCATGAATATTTATGCATTTTTCAGTACTCATTGGTATTTTTATGAACTTCTACAGAGATATTTAGAATTAGATCCCAAAGGATTTAAAATGTTAAAGGTTTTTAGTTATACTCTTGATTTAAAATAAAAACATGTATACCTTGATTTTCAATGATTTTTAGTTTGGAATTTTTTTTGGCATTTATAAAATTTTAGGGATTTTCCAGTTTTTCGAATATTTTTGGTATTTTCATAGATTGCTTTGATTTGATTTCTAGACATTCGTATGCTTTAGAATTCGAAGGCAGTTACGTATTTTATTTTGAAATGAAATCATGAATTTTCCAGGAGACAGTGTCATTATAAATTAACAAATTTTTCTCTTTTTTTCATTTCGTCACTATTTCCACGATTTCGAAGATTTTTCAGTTTTCTAATTAATTACTGTAGATTTTCTGGATTCCATAGCTCTACTTGGTGAAAGTTTAAAAAGTTTTAGTATCGCACATCGTATTTTTTCAAAAATATTTTCATTACTCATAAAATGTAGTTTGATTTCTCAAATTTTTTAAAAATACCTCTTCAGATATCTAGTATGCAATTCTTCGGAATGGAGGGTTGAAAATATTTTTATTATTTCGATAAATGTATCGGAAAACATCATAGATTTCGAGTACTATAAATGTACTGCTTATTTTTTGGGTATTGATAAGATTTAAAGTATTTTTGGTATTTTAATTGATTTATGAATAGATCCATTGCTTTCAATTCCAACGCTCTAAGAATCAAGGGTTTTATAATAGTTTTTCATTATTTTATAGTATTATGAAATTTCCTATTAGAATTTCTAGAATTTAATGCTCTAGAATCTAAAGTTGCATGGATTTTTATTATATATTCTATGGCCGTTCATAAAACATTTATTTCATAATATCCTAGCATTCCAAAAATTGTTGATAAATAACTGCAAGAATGGTTGTTGGTTTAATCTAGAACTTTGGTTTTGAAGAATATACTCATTTTACAAGAAAACCATCAGAATATTATTATGAAACAATATTGTAAATGACCATTGAATAAATCTGTGAGTATATTTTTGAAGCTGACAACCACTGACTGTACCTCATATGGACCATGTCACTGTGATATTTTGATAGTAAAAATATTTTGTAAAGAATGAAATATTGTTGAAATACATCTTCGCATAAAATGCATTTAATATGTAACTTAATTCTAAAAAACATAAAAACGGCAACTAAACAAAAAAATCAAAAAATGTTATTGAGATTTGAAAAATTTTTTCAAGTCTCAATTTGTTATTGTATTTTGTCGAAATATATATAATAATGTTTTCACATTTTCTAATAAAAAAATGAGAAACTTTAAAAACATTAAAAATTATGAAAATTGCTATGACGTTGGACAATTTTTTATAATTATAGAACATTTTTTAGTAGGCTTTTATAAGTTTTTAATTTCAAAAAATTGCAAATTTTATTCAATGTTTATAAATCGTTTAGTTTTTATAAATCGAAAGGAATCTTTGTGAACAGGACAAATTTGAATTAAATTTGTAAAATTTGAGTGGTTGGCACTATAAGTAAGAAATAACGGAAATTTTGAAAAATCGGAAAATATTGGGAAGTATTGTACTTGTCAATGGATTAAAAAAACTAATATTTATAGAATTTCGAAAAACGTTAATAATTTTATGAGTTAGTTTTTTTCAAAAAATGAATTGTACCTAATATTTTTTATATTTTTGAACCGAAAATTCGGAGTACTCAAAAAACATTTAAAAACATTGAAAATTGGACGAGTTTGACACATTTTACAAAATTTTGAAAGTATTGAGTATGTTGTTATTTTAATGTTATTAGAAACTTCAAGAATTTTGAAAAAACTTGAAAAACCGTCAACTATCTAGAAAAAATCGTCATTTTTATAGAATTTCCAAAAATGGTTAAAATTTTATAAATTGTGTTCTTAATAAATTTTTACAAAATAATAATGGTAACATTTCTAATATTTTTGGACCAAAAATTTATAATACATACTTGAAAAACATTGAAAAATCACCAAAAAATTTGACAAGTGAGACAAATTTTATAAAATTCTAAAAAATTGTTGATTAGTCGCCTTAATGCTATCAAAAACTTGAATAATTTTGAAAAATCATGATACATTCAAAATTTAAAAAACTGGCAGCAATCCTGAAAAAATCGAAATTTTTATAAAATGGAATGAATAATGGACAATAATGTTGAAAACAAAGAAGATATATAATAGTTTCCTGTAAATATGTATCTCAATTAAGATATAATAAATTAACGAATACGTATATCATTATATTCATCGTTTATTGCGTATGTATAAATAATATTCCGTATTATGTATAAAATACGTTATACATATTTATACATATAATTTCAAAATATACCTACTTGGTCATTTTTTATTGCACTTTTCGATAAAAAACGTACATATTTGGTAAGCTTTTGCTATTTATGAACAACTGAAGAAATATGTAATGATTTTTTAGAAATTTCTCAAATAACATAACATATATATATCACACGTTTAAATCGTGTAATGACAAACGAAGAAAAGTATTTTTCAACTTGCATATTTTGGCTTCAACGAAGAAATTTACATATCAAGTGAATCACAAAATTTATAACAAAGACTTGTTATTAAGAACTATTATTGTTGTGAAAAAAAAAAAAATTTATCTAAGAATATTTAACTGAAATTATAATTATAGAATATTAGAGTCGTGGTTGAGGGAGCTGAGTGCAGCAGTAGGGGATCAAGAAGAGCGGAAGGTGCGGGAGGGCGAATGAAGGTGATAGGAAACAGGTCCGCTCTCGCCTCGAGCTGCGCAACTATTTCGTGTTTTTTGCCCTATCCCGTGCTGCACCTTGTTTTCTTCTTCGCTATATCGCGCTCGCCATCTGGGCAGACTCATGAATAATACGTCATATTATTGTTGTTCTCGCTGTTTATCACCAAGAAAGACGAATTTTACGTCTAAAACAGTAACAAGAACAAAAAGAAATGATTCGAAAAATTGTTCATAAATCCTGTGGGAAATAAGCTTTCAAAAACACTTAAAACCATCTGCACAAGTCTCACTTAAATAACAACAATATCGAAAAACATGGAGAAACACATCAAGAACAAAAATTATTTATCGTCATACATGACGTTTGTAGTACACACAAGAAAGCTGTGCTTTCTTAAAAAAGTGTCACTTCAAAAATTTCATGTATGTAAGAAAATCTTTGTATTTTTTTCTGTGTATTGATTTTCCATATTTTATTTATTATTCGTGGAAGTCCTCATTTTTATCTGAATGAGTGTGAAGAATCGATTTCCCCTTCAAACTACAAAGGTCAATATCTTTAATCTTTTCCTGAAACTGTCAGGTTCTAAATTTTAAAATCCATGACATTCCTCCATTTTTCTATGATTTTGCGGCTTTTGCGGTACCACACAGTGGAAATAGGTTGGGGGTTTTCTATGAAAGACCCTCGATTTACCGCCCAATTGGGCGGTAAGCATTTGACATTTTCCTTCAAAAGACGGAATGATTCTGCAGAAATTCGTTCATTCATCAAAATTCTCTAACCTACACTCGACGACATCACAACAAGATACGGATATCTCTAATAGCCATTCTTCATTAAAAGCACAAAGTCACTGGAGCATAATAGAAAAACATTCCTTTTCACTCAAAGGCCAGTTTTTACACCGTGACAGTAGCATGTCACAATAAATAACCCCAAAAGTCATTTGTTATATAACTCTATAGCTCTCTAAATTGATCGAAAACATTTTTCAGAAGAAAAGTGTTTTGTTACAGAAAAGTAATTTATCGATGCAAGTTCTTCTAACAGTTGAATTAGTTATTTTTGCAAAAATAGGTTAGGATAACGATTTTTGCTGAACGTCGAAATATTTTGAACGCATTAGGGCTTTATAATTCGACTCTCTTCTAATTTCAATGCCTGAACATTTTATCAGGTAACCTTGAAGGTCGTTCTGCACAACTCAATGGCTCATTCTAAAATTTTCGAAAATACATATGTACAATTTTTTGGCACTGCTCCTGTCACGATGCGAATTGGTTCGCTCCAGGAAACGGTTCCAATGTCATTTCTTTCGACTAGGGTGGCTACGAGCCCATTTTTCTTCGGTCGGAAATTACGATCGCCACTTTGTTTAGCCGAAAAATGTAAGGCACGTCCAGATAGTCATAAAGCGACATGATCTTCAAAGAACTAAATGAAAAGGAAAAAGGCATAGTGCCACCCACGTTACGTTTTCTCGAGAAGCTCCTCGTTTGTCAATCTCGAAAATCGCGGCGAGTTTCCTCAGAGACCCCGCGGGGCCAACGAAGGGCCTGACTTGGCTGTTTCCCTCCCAGAGAGCCACGTGCCTTTCACCCCTACTCTTTATTTTCGTAGCCACGTGACGAGGAATGTCAATATTTAGGAACCAAAGCAGTACAAGTTTTTTTTTTTTTTTTTAACAATATCAGCTGTTTCCATTTTTTCTGCGCAGCTGAGTTTCTTAATTTCAAAATAATTTTCTGTCTTCAAACAAAAAACCTAAGCTTTCTTAAATTCTATTCTTTTACATTCTGTAAAATTCTAATGATTTCACGGTCAAGTTAATCAACTCAAAATCATACTTCATGTTGCATTCCAAAATACAAATTTTGTGTGCAACTTTTGGAAATCATGTCAAACTAATGTAACTTGTCCACGTAAATTTCAATTCCAGTAAACGCTAGATATTCCTAAGCAATCTCCATGTGTACCAATCTAATATACACATAAATTTCGATGTGTCGAAAAAAACCTGCACTTACAGGTAATAGGATAAAGTGATTCCAATAAAGCATGAATAACCTCGAGATGCACTTTACATTATGAAGAAAAGGTTAAAGCGCGATTCTGCACTTCGTGCAAAAGGAAGAAGCCTCGTAAATCCATCTAATATGGCCGGGCCGAATGCGTTTGATTTACGATCGGCAATAAGGTCAAATATGTTAAGTGAAAGCTCGAGCTCCGACTCGGAGCTGAAGACGCGCCGATCAAATGTGAGGGGCAAAATTATTATCGATTAAATTAAAAAGCGTTGAAATTATGGGTCTCGATTTGTCGATTGATTTATTTGCGAAGTGAAAGAAAACAGTATGGCAACAGCCAGATACTGATCTTTATTCATTTATGTATTGACGGTATTATGAAATTTGCGTACGGTATCAGTCGAACCCGAAATAGAAACTACGTTTCTGTCGAAGACCACCAATACTTAAATATTGTACAAAAATGAACTAAGAATAAAACGCCCTATCTAGATACAGAATCATTCTAGGGAATTGTCGTCCGAAAGAAAATTTTTGTACGTATTCTTTTGCGAAAATTTCAATGTGTATACCAATTTTGTAATGTAAAATGCGTATACTGTCGTTTGACACATCTTTCGTTGTTAAAAAAAACATTACATGGAATCACTATAAATACATTCCTGACACTACGCATATAAATTTTGATTGGTGGTCCTGTCGTCGAGACTTATAAGCCAATTCTTCATGAAAAATATGGTTTAATTTATCTTTTTTTTAAATTTAATCTTCTACAAAGTGACTTTGTGAATGATGGTGTTGGTCACATTCTTGTTCTATAAAACATTTTGTCTTACTGGTCTTATTCCTTCTGTAAGTCCGAATAGAAGTAATTGACTGTTGTTTGTAAAAGAGAATTTTTGATATCTAAAATTTTTTGTTCTGTATAACGTAATTTCAAAGGGTCGCGTCAAGGGTAAGTTTTGCACACTTTTCAATGGCTTGAGTGTCACTTCATCCGCGCTACTCCAAACAATCAAACCATAAGGAACCAAGAACCAAAATAATGCATGATAAACAGTTAACATTTGCCTGCTATTTAAGTAGATCTAAATTTATAGAAAATATAAATAAGATACCTTGTTCTATTGGTAATGTTTACTACGTGCTTATTCCATTTAAAATTGTAATCAATAAATATACCTAGATACTGAATACAATGCTCTCTTCGAATTTCAGGACAATCGTAAAGAAATTATGAAACATTAAATTGTAAAGAGTAGTGGCCCTGAAAAACACCACATTTAACCGTTTGTGTGTCACTATTTTTATTATTATTATTATTATTATTATTTTTTATTTGTTCAGATACAACCCTAACAGTCTTTCGACCAATAACAGAGTTACTACAAAACTCTGCTTACAATAATCTCGGTGGTGCTCAAAAACAAAAAGTAAACGTTGAAATACATTACCAAATCAATAACAGTGCCAAATCCTATATTACCTCACTCTGAATATCATAATACATAAAGAAGCATTACATCTCAAACCAGACTGTCCGTATGAACCCCAATAAACTTAAGAAATTCATTGAATGTATCATTAAATAAATCCAAATCAGTCGATGATAATCAATACAACGCATTCAAAAAACGAGACGCCCTAATGAGTGTAAGATTTTGCCCAATTGATGATCTAGGTAAGGGAATGAAAAAAGGCCTCATCTTCCTCTGATCAACTTGAGGAACAGTAAATTGCAAACCCCGTAATAAGTCCGGAGCCTGAAGCTTTGAAAGCTTGTTTGTTTATCACCGTAACAAGTCAGTGATAATGCATTTCTTAAACAATTTATACTGTTCCCCCCTCCCCTTTTCTCCACTACCAAACAAAATCGTTACAAATATAACCCACATTCTCTCACCTAACCTACAAACATTCCCATGCACATCGCTGAATGCTCACTGACCTGATAAAAATCTGACAACGGCCTGATAACAATTCCGAATATCTCTGCACTCGCTAATCGACGAACCAATACCGGAATTCCCCATAAAGCCACCCCATCCCATTTTACAAAAATACAGAGGAAAAAAAACCCTAGAGCCCAATCCTGTATCCCTCTGAAATTAGAGAAGCACGTGCTCGTAAAGCAGCCAGATTCAATTTGAATAATTCAAAGTCCCGCGGAACGGGGGAAAAGTGCATCGCGGTTTGCACGCGACGAAAGTCAGAGCACGTGGGAGCGACAGAGAACTCTGGGCAGAGGGCGCCCGGTTCGGCCCCTGTGAAATGAAATTCGCAGCGGTGAATTATTCCTCCCGACAAGGCATATATGTACATAAAATCATAGAAAGACGTACACACGAGGCGGTGGTGCAGAGCTATAATAATGCATAAGGAGGCGGAGTGACAGGGGAGACCACGCCTACGATGGCAAGTGGTCGCGGGCGATGGTGGGGTGCGTGGGGCGCTGCTCCTACGGCGTAAGAGATGGAAACTCGCGAAAATTGACCGTTTGAGAGAGATGGGAGACCGGTGAGTGGAGGGGCATCGAGCAATGTCGAGAGAAAAAAGCCGTTACTCATTCAATGCTCCATAGAGAGGAGTCGCGAGGGAGAAAAGTGGAGAAAACCCGAGTGCTGGTGGAAAATCAACCGCGATTATGAGGAGAGGTACCGTCCAAAAGTTGACGAAAGTATATGTCTCCGAATGGAAATGCCAGAATTGGAAGATTTTTTATACAATGGAAAGTGGATATTGTTGTGACAACGATATTCTTTGACTATACACTGGATTACTGCAAATATTTCCATTGTTGCAACATCCATTTAGTATCCTTGAGAGAATGATACAAGATTGTCCATGGAAGGTTTTTTGGTAGTTATTTATTACTGCGGATAGTAGAATTCTACAGGATTCTGATGATAAACTTATGATATTGTTTATAACAGGATATTTTTGTTATGATGACGATTACCATTCTTAGTTTGACAATAAATAAATAAATAATGAAATTCTTATATCAAGAACTTCATTACTTTAAACATATGTGTCACTCTCTGAGAAAAGGGACCTTAGATCGAAGAAATGATTTTTGCAATGCAAAATGATTTATACAATATAGCGTTACTACACAAATCCCTATGCCGCGTGAACTTTAATCGCCTCTCCTGAAAACTTTCATTTTTGGATCTAAGTTCCCTTTTGTCAGAGCACGACACATATAAATATTACGCGTAGAGTTGCTTCCGAAGTATAATCTACTCACGCCAATAATTATATACTTATTTAAGGAACGATTTTTGCTTCGACAAACTTTATGTATGTGGCACAATTGCAACCTCATGACAATCTCAACCTTATGACAATTAAATTGTCATCCGACCACCTTCGCTAGGCGGGTCACATTTGTTTTGCTCCCTCTTACATTTATTGATTTCCAACTTCCTTTTTGCTGTTTCTCAAGTCACGTATTGTCGAGAAACTTTATGATAAAATCTAAAAAAAAGGTTGTCATACATGATCCCTCTCGTCGAATTAGAAGTGACTATTTACTGTTTTGATTTGGAATTCGACAAGATTATTCCAATAACTACAAGATTGCCTCAAGTAAGAAGTAATTGAAATGCATTAGAAGATTGAAAGAGGAATTCATTGTTTTGATTATGAATTAAGATGTGTCAGGCCCTTTTTCATGACATGTACTTGCGCTATCCGATAAGATGGAAAAATTTGACAAATTACTGGTTTGATATTATTTGGACAGTGTTATTAGATAAGAATATGGTGGACTCTGGTGGAAATTATTATTATTATTATTATTCATCGTTCACAAGCAGCAGTTACAAAGCTGATATCGCCTGCACTGCAAAAAATGGTGTCTTGCCACGAGACACTTTTTGACGCCATTTTTGACGCCATTTTTAAGACTTTCCAAGATGTCTTTGAAACACATCTTCTTGACACATGAAAGTAAGACACTTAATGACTGAAGACATGGATTTCGCGTCTTCATGTCTTCTACGGAGACACGTCTCATAAATGTTTTTTTGCAGTGCGTATCTGGCGTAATATTACATTCAATTAAATTTCGTTTTGCAATTACAAAACATAATTCAAAACATAGTACAAAGTAAAGGTGAAAGTATGGTGTCAAGGCCTGTTATACATATATTCTATTGAGTAGCACTCAAGTCGTGTTGATCATAAGCCTTCTTAAACGCTGGCACCTATGATGAGCTTATCACTTCTTGTGGTAAAGAATTCCATAAAGCCACCACGTGGTTAAACAGAAAGTGTTGTCTTTGCATTTGGTGATGTCTCATTGTTCTTAGCTTCAAGGAGTGGCCTCGCAAGTTGTATGTCTCGGCGAGCGTAAATATAGTTGAGAGCTTCTACATTGTAATGCCCTAACAGGCAAATGTCTCGATGCAGTCCCCTCTTTTGCGTTTGTCATTAGTTAAATAAATGATGAAATTCACGGGATTCATCGTCGTGATAATATAGATGAGAAAGAATATAGATGAGAGTCGAAACGTCGATGAAATTAAAATTTATATTTGCTTCCTAATTTGGTATAAAACAACTCATTTCTGTACAGTAAGACGTCTTGGACGTCATTCGATGATTATGGATTTGGCACATTACACTCTTATCTTTGAAGTATGTACCTTAAAATTTATTGCAAATCATTGCACCACCAGCAGCATTGCGAATAAAAATTCCCACTCTAAAACAAAAGTAAATTACACAATGCACCAATTCAAAAGTACAATATCATCCTCGTACCTAAGACAATTTTCTAAGTCTCTTTTGCCCAAAAAAAAAGGACACCAGAACAATCAGTGCAAAAGACATCCGGTCACTTTGACTGAAGATCCCCATTTTTCCTCACTCTCTAGGTCGCAATTCCCAACTTCCATTCTTCTCTACCCAAAACCTGATTCCTCAAAAATACGAACTCATGGAATAGCACTAATCAAGTCCAAAGCCGACCTCGAAAGCACCCTCTCCAGCAAGTTCCCCGCGATTTCGCGGATCTCGCGAACCTCGATCGCTGTCGGCTGTCCCACGCGGGGGTTGTTCGGATGCGCGCGCACCGTGCTCCTACCACTTGGCGACTGGTCCCCACTACCTTATCCCTCTGGTGTGCGCTTGGAGCAGGAGGCGTAGGAGCAGTGGGGACGGTCGCTCGGGAGTGAGAGAGAGAAGGAGGACGGAAGGACGAAAGGAAGGAAGGAAGGAAGGAGAGAGAGGGAGAGGCCGACGTCGCTACACAGAGCTGGTCCGGACGACTCGGCGAGTGGAGCGTATCGCGCGCGAGTGCCACTGTGACGTCTCTCTCTCTGGACCATTTCTTTTCGACTCGCACGTGGTTTTTCGAGCTGTCATTGTAATATATCCCGAAACCTTAATACGTCGCAAGTTTTCGGCACGAGTGAGTGGAGGGACATGGATTACCAGCGGCAGACGTCCCACGGGAGTGTCGTCGGAAAAGCCCTACCCGGCTTTTCCGTGGTATCAGAGAAGAGTGTTTTTCAGTGCTGCTAATGTGTTGATTGTTGAATTTTCCCGGCGTTGCTCGCCAATGTGCTCGATGGTCCCGGGACCCGGTTGAACCAAGAGAAAGCTAGAATTCGAGGAACACGAAGGGAGAAGAGGGCTATGTCACGGAGAAAGCAGGCCCGTCCAAGCCGTGCCCATCTCGAGGACGAACTTGTCCGGGGAGCACTGCGAGTCACTCCCGTCGCTTCTCTCCAGCAACTCCTTGACCGTAAGCCCTCATCATTATTTTCGCCACCACCCTCTAAGACCTTCCGCGTAATCGTTTCGATTACTTTTTGCACCGGAGCCCGCCAAAGAACTCCGGACCAGGTAGATGATGCGTTTCGGGGAATTAATTGCCCGGCATGCGATTGAGTCGTTCCGACCTAAGGATCGCATTTTTTATCAGTTACTCGAGAGACCGACTCTTCGGGGCCTTACTGTCCCAAATGTCAATAGGGACTTGAGAATCTAGTGATTTTTGATGGCCTTATGGTCTTTGGGTTTGATGGAGAAGTCTTTTGATTGTTTGGAGTGAATTTGGACTCTACATCGAGTTGGAGTAATGTCACTCCAAAAGTATGAAAGAGTGAATCATCATTCTTTGAGAGATGGAATTTCATTCTCAGGGGAGTGGAGTTGCACTTCTTTCGAATGACTTCAATTAGAAAAAGTTACTCCAAGTTTGGGTTATTTCAACTCTATGTATAGTGGAAGTGCACTCTTAGGAATCAAAAAAGTAGATGTTTTCTTACTATGTGGTAAGGGAAAGAAGTATCTTTGAAAAGCTGCAATCACCTTGTTTGACAAGTTAGCTGCATTAACCGTACGAAACTCGTTTGACAATGTTTGAATAAACCTTTAAAATTGTTATATTCGTAACAAAAAACTAGTCAATCCATCACATTTCGTAATTAAGCTTCTCTTTAAAAATTGACAACTATTTTTCATGTCTCAAAGGGAGCAAATACGAATTTGGACGAATCAAGCATTGATTTTGAATCAAAGATGATTTTTAAAATTACGTTCGTAGAGTAAGTTTTTCTGTTGAAGTACGTCCTAAAAAGGACCTTCGAAAGTAGAGTCGTGAATAAAATTACAATTTCTTCATTTTTTACTTAAAAGTTGATATCTTACATCTGTGCATCGTTTATATCACGTAAATGTTATGGAATTTTCCGGATATTTTTTGAAAATTTCTATGCATTGAAAATTTCTATACATGAATGAGAGTTTCATACGGAAGAATAGAAAAATTTCTATACCATATTTATGGTAAATAACTTCACATACATATTTTACACTGTATTTGCACCAAGTCAAATAAATTTTGTCAAAGCCAGTACAGTTGTTTTCCAACTCTTGTAAAAATTCAACTTTTTTGCGTTTTGAAAGAAAGTAGTGTTATCAGTAATGTGCAAACAAATGTTAAATAATTGCTTTTTTTTCTTACAAAAGCAAAACAGTAAAAAACAATCATTTTATGAATGGTCAAAGGAAAATAGTCGCAAGCCACACGTTAAAATTAAGGTCATACTGGGGCAACCTTACAATCATTAAAAATCATTCGTTTGTCAAACTTCAAAGTGTTCTACATATTCAAAGAGCTTGTGCCTGAAACAGACGTTTTACTGATTGCAAAAAAAAGTTCCTATCGGAGCTACCAAAACAATAACTTTTTGTGCGAAGTGCAACCGAAAACATCTAGTTTTTACATAGTAAAAAATGTTGCATGATATCTTTTTATGTAAGAATTTTTCTGATGTGACTATTTTCTTTCATTTTTTTTGCCAATGATCAGACATTTTTACATATCCCTAAGATCAATGCTCCTTTTCAATGTTTGCTCCACAAATCGAGTATTATGTTTAAATTTAATGTTTTATCCTCAACTTTCCGGTGTGCTTACTTTAATTTGAAGTTCGACAATCTATAAGAGTCCAGAATTTTCATTGTTTTTTAGTTAAATGTCCTGCACTGAAGTCAAAGGTTTGACAATTTTCAAAATTTTCTGTTTTAGGGCCTTTATTTAATTCTTGAGGTTTGCACTCTTCAAACTTGAAGTTTTTTCTAGCCTGTTCCCATTTTCTTTTTTATATAAGATTGTGAGTTAATCCTTTTCATAAGTATCTTTCTTTAAAAATAATAACAATTCGTACTAGATAATTGTATGTTTTTTTCCTAAATTTTTGTATATATACTGCATACACTGATCTGGATAAAAAAAAGAACATTGTAACAATCGTGTAAGATTTTATCAAACGTGATAGATTTTTTTTATTGCGTGGATATTTATAACACCCATAGTAGACGCTGATTAAAAAGAGATCACTAAATTTGAATAATCAAGCTGTCAGTAAAAATGAGTAAAAATAGCCACGTATTATTTCCGGCGAAAGGAATTCTACTTTTTTATTTCAGAAAAAACTTTTTTAGCTTCACTAAGTCATTATAATGATGACTATCACTTATCACTGTAACCATTCCACTTCGTAAAATTGAATAATATTTATATACATGCAGCTAGCAACAAAAATTCACGAGCTGTGTTTACGAAAAAGACTAAGTACAATAAATTGAATTTAATGTTATAGGCTTTCAGGCTTAATTAAAAAAACTTGTCAAACCTGTTGACTTCAGATTGCATCTCATCAAAATAATAAAACATAAATTGTCGATATAAAGAACTGTTTTGTAATTTTAGTATAAGTTTATTTTTCATAAAGTGAAGAAGAGTTTTCCGAATGGAGTAAATGTTGGAACGATTTCATTGTGGTTTTTCAAGCGTGTTGAAGAAATCGAGACAATTTTTTCTACAGACTTTGCATAAATGTAAAGAATATATTTTAAAAACGAGTAATAGCTTCGTGGTTTATAAAATATTTCTTTAGTTTGAGTGAATTTTCTAAATTAAAGTGGGAGACGATACTTTGAACGAATTCCACATTTCATAAAGCTAGACTTTGAACAGTCTTTGATTTTCGTAATTCCAAGTGAATTTCTAAAACTTCACGTGTTTTTTACCAAAAGTGAATATTTTTTGTTTGAAAACCGAAAAATCTTGGTACATAAGCCAAAAAGATTGTTCTTCGTAATGATTTCCATTTTCAACGCCAAATTAAAAAATTTTTGCTGATTTTGCATACGTACTGAATTTTCAGTTTTTTGACCAGTCGCTGTAACCGGAGAATAAAAATACATTCATCTAAATAAAAAATACCTAGTGATTTTAAAGACAATCTCATATTTATTCTTTTTTACAAACGTTAGTAAGGATGTATTGTAAATTTACTGAAGAGCTTGACCAGAATTTTGAACAAGAATAAGCTCATTAAAAAACCGTCTTCCTATTGTCCAAAAATAATTCGAAAACATTCGTAAGTACCTACTGTTAAAGATTAAATAGATTTTACAGTTTTTAAAAATTCTCTGAGAATTAAAAAGCAAAGATTATGAAAGATTTGAAATAAACCTCAATACCGCAAACTTAAATTGTAGATCGCCACTGAATTCTGAAACTTTTTCTGAATTTACACTGTCTGTACCAAAGAATACAGATGCATTTGTCTAAAATAAAAACAGCAATAATGCAATATCGGAATATATTTCTATTCTTTTTGAAATACATTATCAACGATTGAATGTTAATTTCCAAAAATGTCACTGAAAGCTCAACCAAAAATTTGCAAAAATGCACCAGAAAAGTGCAATTCTATTGTCTCAAGATATCTACAGGGTTTGAATGGATTTTCTACATTTCCAAAAGATATTCTTGACTCGACAAAAAGAAAATGTATTGTTAATGTTTCCAAATTATTTGCAATAATTCAAGCTGAATTCTTAACTTTTACTGAATTTTGAAGCCCTGACTGTATTTTTACATATTGTACTGTATTATTACGGGAAGTGGTAGTTTTTTAGTAGTTGTTTACAAATTCACAAACTCATTTTTTAATTTTCGTGGTAGTTATTTTCTTGAGCAAAAACAGAAAGTGGATGAGTATCCAAAATTACGTTGATTCTTATTAAGACAAGACTAAAAAGTCACTAAAACCCCAGCCAAAAATTTGCAACATCTCGCCCAAAAACCGCTCTTCTATTGTCCAAAATAACCTTCGCCGCGATTTATCGCCGAATTTCCCACGCTCCCGCAGTCTTTGAACTCTCGGATGCAAAAAATACGCCGGGCCGTATATTTAGAACCGCGAAAATATAATAAGCGATCGAAAAATCGTGACGGGGCGTTTTTTGCGTTGCGAAAGAATTTTTCGAAAGCGTTCGCGGCAATCTCGGGGTATGAATTACGCAGTGTAATTAAAATTTCGGAATGTACGAAATTATGCAAATGGCGCATCGATTGTGGCCGTAATGCGAGAGAGGAGTGTAAAATTCATATTGGCCGGCGATTTTTATGGTGGCCGGTTCATTCCCTTATCACCTAAACGAGCGAAACGAGCGTCGAGATTTACCTCGACGAAGGGGAACAGATCCGAACATTCTAAACTATCCAGGCGACACGCGTGATTGCTCGTAAATTTGTCATAAGCGCTGTCGAGGGCATTAATGCGCTACATGTAAGAGACGCGTGGCGATGCTATTTCTTGATACTACTTTCTACGGCTGAAAAAGGCTAAATTTTTCGTTTAAGGAACTAAGAAATGTGACTAGGATATTTGTAAAAAAAACTGGGGCAATTGACAATTGTAACTGAGTATAACATTTTTTTTATTATTTGCTGAATTTTATATAAGAATTCTAGACTATGGGAACGTACCCAAGTAAAAATTTTGCCTTCGAAAAGAATCCATGACAATAAGCAAAGAGGGGTTTTGGGTGTTCAAACCTATACTGAAATTTGTATGAAATAATTATCATTTTATGTAAAAATAAACATTTTCATTCGTCAATAAAAAACAGAAATCATCAAAAATGTACTTACTCAAATATACGAGGTCTTAAAGATATAGTTTCATATAGGTTGTCAAAGTTGAACCACATCCAAAAATCTTAATTTTACAAATTCAAAATCCTGGCTTCAGAGGAGTTTTGTCTTAATGTTAAACCAAATTCTGATCATAAATTTGAGCCACAATAACATAGAAGATGAGAAATTGAAAAATAGTTTCAACTCACAATCAGTGAATTTGTAGAAAAAAATTGGAATCTATGAAAATGCTAAAAATCTAAACAACCGTTATCCCTGGAGTATCAAAGTTTAGAAATGTATATGGAAATTCATAAAAATACCAGAAGAAAATTATAATCATGTAAACAATAAAAAATACTAATTACAACGGAAATCTATGGACGTACTGTTTTCTGAACAATCTATTTATTTATTTTATATCTACAAATCTTTTAACTCTGAAGCATAGAATTTTAAAAACTTAAGGATGAATTTGAAAAAAATCTTTTAGTGAAATTTTAAACGTTTAAAAATAAACGAAAACACGAAAAAATTGTTTCCATTACTTCCCATTGTTAAGGTAATGAATAGTATTATAATATTGATAAATGGCAATCATTATTAAATGTGACTTACTATTTTTAATTTTAATGTTGAGTAGAAATAAGAAACCAATTGTTTTTTCTATTCGTTCATCTCTTAAGCCATCGAAATTTCATACACATAGAAATACTAAAAATATGTATATAAAAATGCTATAAGATGCCACTAAATTTTGTAAATATACTTTTAAAAAACCGAAATACAAGAAACATTTAAAATACTGAAAATCTACACAGATAAAATTTTTAAAAAAATCTATAAAGTTCCTGAAAATAGATAGAAATTCGAATTCTAGTGCATCGAATTCTAGAAATTTATATGGCGATCTACAAAAATACTCACAATCTTTATAAAAATCCTAGAGAATCCTCAAAAATTTTATAAATACAACAGACAATGTGAGTCTTACCTGAAATCTCTCAATACTCAACAATTATGTAGATATACTTTTTGGATATTCTTGAAACTTTTAATCCTAGGGAATTAAATTCTGAGAATTTGTATAGAAATACATAAATATTTTACGAAATTATTTAATTCCTATTAATACTAAAACATTAGAAAAAAAAAAAAAAAAAAAGATATGTATCTAAAGTTCCAAACGTTTGAAATTAAACGAAAATGAAAAGTATGTTAATTTTTTTATTTTTTTATCATCATGAGAAGTGAGACGAATATTTTTTTGGGGAGCATCAAGTTTGTTGTTACAATCAAAAAGTGTTCAAAAGCAGCTGGAAAAAATTTTTTATTCTATATTAACTTATACATTTTTTTCGTTTAATTTTAAATGTTTGGAACTTCAGGCACGTAAAATATTCGAAATTCGTACAGAAAAAACTGTTGACTTAAAAATATTCAAAATCATTGAAATTTCAATAATATGGCATCGAAATACTAGAAATCTGTTATAGCGATCCATAAAAATACTATAAATTCATAAAAATACCAGAAAATACATACTACAATATTTTATAAATATCCAACAATACGAAAATACTAGAACTGAATGAAATAAGGACTCACATTTGTGTAAATCTAATATCCCAAAAATTTATAAAATTATTCATATTTTCTTAAATTTTGATTCCCAGAGCATCGACTTCTAGAAAATTGCATAGAAATTCAGCACAGTACCTAAACATTCTGGAAATAGTTTAAATACCATAAATACCAATGAATCATAAAAAAAATCAGTACAGAAGTAAGTATTTGAAAATAAAAAAAGTCTGAACCTTTAGTGACTCGAAAAAAAGAATTTCATGATAGTAAATACGAACATAAACATTTTGCGATTCTAGACTTAAAAAATCGTATAAATTTCATAACTCGAAATTTGAATAATTATCGTAACCATATAATCAGATCGTCATAGATTATTAACAATTATAACATTTTTAAAATCAAACATTTTCTCTGCCTACTTTCTGTTTCTATACAATGCTTTTGAACATCTATAAAAGATTCATTATAATTAATGCTACTCGTATACATAAATGTAGACAAAGTTAACATGAAAAATTTCATTATTACGATTTCTTTTCCTTCTGATATCCAATACTCAATTCTCATCACCAAAACTTAAGTCGGTTCATTTTGAACTGTAGTGTTCAAAAAAATTTAGTTAATTTCCTATAAAAGTATTGCAAGTTTTTAATCCATATTCTGAATGGAATTTTCATCATAACAAATGGGAATTCTTCCAGAAATATATGAAAATTTTCCATAATGAAAGAAGATGTACACTGTAAAAAATAATCGCAATTTTTCCATACTTGTGTATGGAATAATTTGGTAAATTTTCCATAAAAGCATCGAAAGTTTTTAACCCATATTCTGTATAGGAATTTCCCCAGAAATAGATCTGGAAAATTTTCCATATACTACGAAAATTCTTCCACAAATATGGAAGTTTCTCCATAATTTATAGAAGAACTCCCAGAGCGTATGGAAAATTTTCCAGATCGATTTATAGGAAAAACCCCATACAGAATATAGGCTACAAACCTCCAATACTTTTCTGGAAGTTTTTTTACAGCGTAAATTCCACAAATAAATTTAAATTTAAAAACTTGCATTATTTGAATCAACAATTTTTCAACCTTTTACCAGTGTAATCGTAAATCCCAAGATGCAGTAGTCAAATCCGTGACTTGTACCTAACGAGTGATGAGGTCTGGTCGGGGGATTTTTCGCGGTGCACAGAAATCGGACTTGGTCGTTTTGCTGGTGAGCAACTGTTATAGACAAGTGCTATATGTTGCACAATAAGCGCGAGCGAGCGTCGCCCGGCATATTAGGGTCTATTAATATGCGGACGTCGCGAGTCAGACGTTGCTCACGGTCCTTACTCACTTGTCACACTTGTCAGCCGGTGCATGACACCAAGTCCAAGCCGCACCGTAATGCGCCTGTCAACGATACAGCTGTACGCATCATGTACCGCACGATGCGCCGCGCCCCGCGAAAAACGCGCTATTAGATCCATATTATTCGAGCCTAAACCCTTTAACCTCTGTGAAAACGTTTAATAGAAGTTTCAGTTTAGATTTTGGTCACTGAAGGTTGGATAAATTCAAAGAATTTGGCAAATTTGCGTGAATTGCAATAACTACTGATGATAATAGTGAAGATACATGGAGCAGATTGAATGGTTGTCTCAACAATATAAATATTCAGAAAAATTGGGTGGGAATCCTAATATTTTCATAGGTCTGACAGTTGTAAAGTTTTCTTTGAGCAGATTAAGGCAGAGCTATAAAATTATTCGGGGTTTTGTGTAAAACAATCTCTTTTTCAAACATCAAGAGCTACATTTTTTTACTACTTTATCCAAATCTTGGTGGAAGCATTTAATAGATGTTATAGTGGATGAATTGTATTTTTCAATCACGAAAATGTAAATGTACAAATTAATGGCTGTCATTATAAGTATCTGTGCAACCGAATTTCTAATATCTGAAATATGTCGAAGAATGTAATGAATAAAAAGATTTTTTGTACAAAATAAAGGTGGAATACGTTCTATTGTCCTCGCCTATCATCAATACAAAGAAAAAAACAACATCGTGCAATATCTGGAAGTTTTAGGGCACACCATTAATTAAAATTAGGCTAACATTCAGTGATATACCAAACGAAACATCTCATTCAATTAATTACATATGTAACATGTTTTATATAACGTTTTGATACAGAATGAGGAAAAATTTTTTGTAATCATATTGTAGGTGAAAGTCTGTAATTTTTTATAAATTTATATTCCATGCCATGGAAGCCAAGGACCCTCAGAATCCTTATTTTTTCATATCTTACTACTGTTCTAGAGGCTTTTGTAATTTAATTTTTTGTCTGACGTAGCATTTTTGGAAAAGAAAGATTATTATTCACATATAATTGGTATTAATCTTGGCATGTATATGGTTGGGATAATAATAATTTTTTCTTTCTCTCTATCCACCCAAATACTTTGTTTTAAATTTATTTCATTTAAGTCCAAAATATTTCTCGTAATATTGACACTTTTAGATAAATATAAATGAGTTTTCACATTTTCGAAATTGAAGAATATTTCCGAAATTTCGGATAATTTTATAGAGTTTTGAACAAAAATCCAAAACTGTTCTAAATTTCAAGGATTATTTTACTTACAAAATTTTCCATGTTGGTAAACCCTAATGTAAGAATTTTATATCGCATCTTAATGTAAATCAGTGATAAGTCAATGAATTTATTGAAATTCAACGAAAGATTACAAAAACTTTTTACTGATACTATAAGTACACATAAACACAGTAAATTCTCTTGTTATCACAACAATATAAACAGTAAAAACCACGACAAATATATATTTATTGGCATTGCAACTATATTTAAAGTTTCACAATATTTTAAAAAGTAGAGGCATTAAAGTATGAAGTTTTAACATTTATTTTGATGTAAGTAAAGTATTTCAAAATTTACAATAAACATAGATTAAGTTGATGAAAATCATTATATGTCTATAGTTATGACGTCTATATCATTTTCTCCATACAAAGACTCGAATTTTTTCAGGCGAAGAATAAAATAACAACTATGATTCAGACTTATTTAAAAAATTGATATTTTGAAAAAATGATTAAGTAACAAAATTGCGATACATTTGTAGAAATTTCGAAATGTCTCTTCCAAACTTCCAAACTTTAGAAGATAATCACAATATTACGATAGAAATGTATAATGAGGAAAGAATTGACACCCATTATTTAAAAAATATTTACTTCCGATGTTGAAATAATTTATGAAAACTAAACTTATATTTACAATTGTTTTTACGCTCCGCTATAATACGCTCCGCTATTATTTAAGAAAGAAAATATGAAAGTGATATATAAAAGTGAGAATAAATTGAATATGGATATTATTAAAAGGGGAAAAGATAAATTGGGAATTAAAAGACAACAGAATGTAGTTTACATAATAGATTGCAGGGATTGTCAATTTAAATATGTAGGACAGACAAAAATATGTTGAGAAACTAGAATTACAAAACACGAGGGAAATATTCGCAAAATTACAGATAATAATTCAGTTATAACAGAACATAGAATAAATATGAATCATGAATTTAATTGGGATAAAGTACAGATTTTAAAAAAAGAGAGAGATTATAGAAAAAGAATGTTTTCGGAGATGTTTTTTATCAAGAGCACAAAAAATACTTTAAACAAACAAGAAGACAGTAGATTTTTAAGTTCAATTCACGATGCATGCATTAATGACGTGGTATGAGTTCTTATCGGTTCGTTTTCTATATAAGGAAGTGAAAACTGAGGTATTTTTGTTAGTCGTGTACAGACCACTGATAAGTGCTTGTAATAGCGTATTGTTTCTTTCCTATCCACTTATAAAAAGTTGACGAAATGTTTTTTACACATAACATGATTTTAAACTGGAATTTATATTCTGAGTAAGTGGATTAGGTGATCTCGTGATAAATATTATTGTTTAAATTCGAAATTTATTGATTGTTTGTGATTTTGTACATTCAGTTTTTCTGAAGAGGGCAAAATAAATGCCGAAAGCTTGAAAAAAGATATTTGTCGGAATTATTCATATGGTGTTGGCTCCAGAATTATCGTAAAAGGACAATTTAAACTAATATTTTTTTATCTAAATAATAAACAGAATGTGAATCATATGATTATTTATCAGATCAATATAGTCTACAATGAAATCTATAATTTTTGCAATCATAATAATTTTACTAATTTCCTCTCCATTACTCAAAAAAAAAAGATTACAACACATCACTCCACCAATTATTACTTTTCACAAAATTACATCAAAGTTTTTTTTTCATTTACATAATTGCACTTCATTGAGTTTTTTAAATGTCAATTTCCAACCGTCAGTTTCGATTAAAAATCAACACCAAAAACGTGCAAATCAGATTTACTCCTGAAAAAAAATCTACGAATGAAAATTCAATCAGAAAAATGTGATTTATAGTTTTCACACTTTCGATTTGTCCACGGACAATAAACGCGACGACGAACTGCGAAGCGAGCCAAAAACGTCATCGACGAAATTGGACAGGTGAAGAGCGCTTTGTATATTTTCGGTAGATTTAGCTGTCAGTCTTCAAAACTTGCAACTTTCTGAGCAGTGTTCAATAGTTCCCGCCTCTCCCTCTTTTTTGATTTTTTTTATTGTTCAACCTGAGAAATACTGTTTTAAACAAAAGTATTTATAATTCATAACAGACTTATACGATTTTTCTTTAAATAGAAGTCAATGCTATGTATTTTGTCTGCAATCATGAATTTTAACTTTTAATTAGTTAAAAAATATTACTGAAAGTTTTACTTGAATTTATCATATAAAAGAGAAGACCCAAGTGACAAATAATTCATCGTACACTAAACACATTCAATTTTTTACTGTTCCCACATATATTTACACTTGGTTTTCTCATTATGGTTTGCTTGTAAGTGCGAAAATGATGTGTAATTAGTTCGCTGAAATACAGCTCGATGTCAACAGCAGTAATTAAAAGAGGTAATTGCAGGTATTGGCTAATTAGTTCTGCCGATACCTACAGTTTAAGCGAGATTTCCATGACCCCTATAAATTTATAATGATGAACAAATATGCGGGATCGTTCCATATTTCATACCTGGGCACACTAAGCGTCATTGGCGAACTAAATTAGTTCAAAATCTGAAACAATTGGCATTAGAATAGAATTTATTTTTGTCTCGATTTTGCGGTTTTGAGTGCCATGCAGAGTGCCAGAAATAATTTAAACTTTAAGTGAAGAAAGACGTTATTGATTATTTTCTCATTCAAAAGCAATTTTTTGAGATTCAGTATTTTTATAATTTCTTACCCTCCGCCCAGGATTTCAAACCCCAAAAAAGCTCATATCTTTCGTGCAGAGCAAGCTTCTGATTCGCGAAATAAAGCCGATAGTTTTGACAAGTTGAAATTCCAAAGCAAAGTAAAACGTAGGGACGAGGGGGAAGAAAAAGGCAGAACAGTGAGAACGAAGAGGAGAATGCGGGATGTAAAAAGCTCGTGAAATGCCGTGGCGAAAGGATCTGAAAGGGGTGGAATCCTGCGAAAAAAGCCGCCCGGTTTCTTGCCCTTTCTCGCGAACAATAATATTTGGGCGTCGTGCGAACACCGCAGAAACTCGCATAACGCGCGTGGGTGTTCCTTCTGTTATCCGACGCCACGAATAGAAATTTTTTCAAAAACTGATTTTGCGAAGTAATTGCAAAGTTATGAACAGACTATCAAATCGATCGAAAATAACAACTGCCCATCACTGATAAAATCATGGGAGTAGGAAAATTATAACAATGATTTTCCATCTTTTTCTCAGGCCTCGGCATAATGAAGTCCTCCAAGCTCGGCCCACAACGCGATAAATCAAGATTAATGAGCGATATAAATTGCGAGTTGTAATGATTAAAAAATATAAACGACGATGATGATTCTGCTGGCGATTACGAAGAAACGACGGGCATAATTTATCGCGGGACATCGGTTATTTATGCTAATTGTCGAGATTGTGTGGAAAGTTTTTCATAATTTCAATGATGGGTGTTGCGTTTTTTTCGCGTCTTCGGGTTTTTTCGGAAACACTTGGAATTTCCTCGTTAATGTAATCGTCCCTGGAATATCTGCGTGTCTCAAATTGCACTTATGAACGTTTTTTGCACGAAAAGAAATTATCTTCTTTTGTATCTAGCTTATTTATATTCATAAAAAGGATACCATTTTTGCTAATTATTTAAGTGAGCAGCGAGAAATTGGTGAATGACAAATAAGACCATTAATATTGTATGTGGGATAGTGCTCTTGAGAGAGCAGCTTCCGAAATCTTGAGGTGCAAAAAGCGTGAAAGCCGACTTCGCGGTTCGCCCCGGCAATAATTGGCAAGCTTCCCTTTTCCGCGAAGGAATGCCCCCTCGACATCCCGGCCGCGTGCTTTGCGAACGGAAGATGGCCCGAATTCCGGTGATGTAACGAACTCTTATCACGAATTTGCATTAATTTTTTAATGCTTGGCAACTGCTCTGCCATAATTTTTGCAATATTTTCTTGTCAAGTCATACAAAGTCTTGAAAATAGTTGTTCTTTTTGCCATTCAGGGTACTTTCCAGAAATTTTAATGCATGTTGCTAGTGTACTAGACTTATAAAACGAGATTTTCTCCATGTGCCTGAAGTTCCGAACGTTTAAAATTGAACAAAAAAATTTATAAGTCAATATAGGAGAAAAAGTTTTTGTAGCTGCATTTAAACACTTTTTGATCGTAACTACAAACTTGATGTTACCCAAAAAAATATTCGTCACATTTACTATCATGATGAAAAATCAAAGAATTCTTGTATTTTTTATTTTTGTTTTATTTTGAACATATGGAACTACAGGTACGTTGATTTTCCGAGACTATGGGATTTTTGAAAATCTTCATTAGTTATGTAGTTACTAAAAATTCATGATTTTCATTAATATTCTACGCAGTGGTAAATATACAGTTGATTCCGTATTAAAAAAAAAAAGTGGAGGAAGATCGCAAATATCACGCAAGAATGATATTTTTAAAATTTAGTGTTTGAGGAATTTAATTTTTAAAATAATGATATAATGAAATTCTGTACTTGTGGTTTGAGAGTTTCAAATTTTGAAAAATTCTTAGAAACGTCATAGATTTTTATAAATTTTCCTTTTTTTTTATAAATTACTCGATTCGGATTCCTAAAAATTTGAGCCCTGAAATTCAAAGTTCAATTAATTTTTGTATTTGAATGGAATTTCAGTAACCAGTTTCCTCTAATTGTAATATTTACAGTTGTCATAATATTTTTCGGATTTATTTAGTATTTATACAATTTGAAGAATCTTTCGGTTTTCTTTTAAAAATTGAAGTAGAAATTTTTTATATTTTCATAACCTAGTTGGTAGAATTTTTATACATTTATAGTATTTCATGTATTTCTACACTCAGAAAAATCTTTAGTCAAATACCAACCTAAAAAAATTTTTTTTTTTTTTATCAATCGACTCACAAATTTTGTGATATCGCGTATATTTTTAATAATTTGCCTAAAATATGAGTAAAAACTTTATCATGTTCATGTGTGACTAAATATTTAGTAAATTTTAGTAAGCTTTTCTCTGCGTGTAGGTTTTCATACTTTTTACTCTATTTTGTAGAATTCACCAAATTTTCTACGATTTCCTAGGATTTAAAGTTTATAATATTAATTCTATCAGACATAGATTTCATGTACTGCTATTATTTTTAGTATTTTTTAAAGATAAATAAGATTTGTAGAATTTTGCGTATTTATCTGGATTTCTACAAATACACTTAAAATTCGATCCCATGCGATTCAGAATTTTTCAGATTTTTGGTAATTTCATCGAATTTCACGATAGTTATTAACGCCTAGATTTATCAATTTTTTTACATTTTTTCTAAATTACAGTATTCATACAACATTTGAAGTTTTTTTGATTTTTATAAGAATTTTGTTATTTTTATGAATCACTATGATTTGAATTTCTCAAAATTTGTGCCTTATAATACAAAATTAGTAAAATTTATGTATTTGAATAGATTTTCCAAAAAACAGTGTCTTTCTTATTGTAAAATTCGTAGTTTTTCAGTATTTTTTTTTTTTTTTTTTTTTTTTTGTAGCTATACGATTTGAGGGTTTTTCTATAATTTAATGATCTTGTTTGCAGTGTTTTTTTTAAGTGTTTTCAATATTAATTTTTCGTATTTTTGGGAATTTTCTCTCTCAACCTGAACCTGTAAAATCTCAAAAAAATGCAATCTGTTAAAAATTTTCACTGAACAATCTTTACTTGTTGAAAATGTAACTGTCTAATTCAACAGATTTTCTGTCGTATTCTACAAATTTAATCTGGTAATTTTTCACAGATTACACTGTGAAAATTCTTACAAGGCAATCTGTAAAATACAACAATCTGTTAAATTCAGCAGATTCATATGAATAGAGTACATTTGAAAAAACACCATATTTTTTACCGAAAGATTATTGTTTTCATTTAAATTCAATAGTATTTTGTGAGAATCTCTAAGTATTTGTTGAAAAGTAATGTTATTTTGTCAGTACAATATTATATATCGAAATAGCATATTTCTCTTCATATCATTCCAATTCACTATTCTATCACGACACCATCGAATGTTCTCAAATACCATTGAATTCATCGAAATACTATGTTATTTAGTTAGAATACCATGGTATTCGTAAAAACAGTGCAGTATTCTGGTAAAATACTATTAAACTCATTTAAATACAATACTTTTACACAATTCAGAGAAGCCTTTGTCATGAATAAATTAGTATTTGTTTGGCTATTGCAGAAAACGTCATAATACTGTAATATCTATGAAAATGTCACAATATTTGTCAAAATACTGTATTATTCGTTAGAAATTTTTTGGTTTTTGTCTGAATATCATAGTTTCAAACAATATACTGTAGTATTCAACAGAATACCATGTCCCTAGTTGTACCACGATGATATTGTGTCAAAAAATACATACTTTTATTTCTGTCAGATAGCTATAGTATCCACATAAACACTAAGATAATCTTTTTTCGTACCTCTATATCTATCAAAACGTCATATCTTTGCTAAAAACTATAATCTCTGTCAAAATTAAATAGTATTCTGTCAAAAAATATATTGTTCGTCAAAACACTATAGCCCTTGTCCTAATACTATTATTTGTACGAATATCATAATTATTTCTTCGTATCATCGATATGTTTCGCTGAGCATCATGAAGTACATCAGAATGCCATAATATTCTGTCAAAATACTATAATCTTTCTCAGAAAAAAACTGTATCCCTCAAAAATACTATTGCTTTTATCATATTCCAATTTTATTCTGTTAAATCACAAAGGAGCTAGTCACAACGCCATATGGTATTCTGTCATAGTACCATGACCCTCGTCAAAATATCATAACTTTCATAAAAGTTACCAACGTATTCTGTCATAATAACATAGTTTCATCCATCAAAATACGTAGAAAAACAGTACCATCCCTACCCATCAAAATCCGACATTGAAAATAAAAATTCCTCTGGAAATACCGCATTCAAATGAAATTTCGACAAAAACAAAGTTTCATGCGCCAGCGGAAAAAAGTATGTCACATAGAAAAGAAGCGCCGCGGAACGGACGAAGGAAAATTCCGAGAGCGGCATTTTGCGAAGGCTGCTGGAATTTTTCAACCACGCGTAATTGTGCCGCGGGTTTTTCCTAGCTTCACAAAATCTTGGATCGTACGCGACCATTTCTGCGAGTTCGACCGAACCGCTAATTGGGCGCAGCGGCGGTTCAAGTAGAAAGAGCTGAGTAATTTGTTGCCAATCTCGCCTTGATGCGCCTCCGCGCCCGCGATATATTGACGCTGGCGCGCAATTCTGTCTTCGTGCACAACCATCTCAAGAAAAAAATATATATATCGTTCTTGTTCGAAACGACACGTCGTTACAAACGCTAAGCGTATCGGTTGAAGGAACATCTGTCGTCATAAAACAAGCATGATTTGAAAATATCAAATTAATGTGGACGGTGAAAATCAGGGAATTCCATAATTTGGATGGCAGAAGGGAAGTCATGAACTTGAGATGAAGAGTAACTCGGGGGAAAATTTCCAAATTCACCGACCGGCTGTTACTGTTTCTATTCCATAACATATAAAATGAAGAAATTTTAATTGTTTTAATCGAATTTACATAGTTTTTCAGGTCAATATCTCGTCAATTTGGTTTACATATATTTATTTGTGGTTTATCAGTTGGAACTTTTTTACGTTGAGTTGAAAATATGTAATTTATAAACTTGTGTTATGTTTCTGAACTGATTTCAGAATTTTTGAACACCAATATTTTCAGAGTTCAGAATTTACAAGTTTTTAATATCCTTCAAAGCTTTGAAGTACTCCAAAAAAAAGAATAAAATTCATTAAGGAAATGGTTTGAGAGCTTTTTTTATAATTATGTCATTTATTCAATTGTTTGAATAATAGTTCTTTTAGTAGTAATTTCTCATTTTTTCATGCTCATTGTCCAATATAAGCTTCTCATGGTCATATTAAAATATTTTTTAAATTGAGAACTGTCGATAAATAATTTTTTTCCTTATTTTTGCAATTCTGAATTTGTTTATTATCAAAATGTTCATCACTGAAATTTAGGTCAGATTGTTAATCATAGAAATAAGCTACAATTATCATTTTTGTGATCAACATTCATAACAATTTTTTATGTAAATAATACGATGTTTCGTGGATAATTTTAAATAGTTTTTACTTTTGGGTTGTACTTCGTAGAATTCTTTTTTTTATCATAAAAACCAAATTTTTTCGTTCTAATCATTTCGCCACTATTCTACAATATTGAGGCGATTGATTTTTGTTATATTATATCATCATAATTACCTTTTTCTTAATCCTTTAGGAATTTGCAGGACATTTTTTTTTTATAATAACTCACTGTTTAAACGAAATATTACTTTTTTGGAGTTGAGGTGAATTTAACCTAGTGTGAGTGATTAAAATAATATTATATTTACGTGAGTTTACATTCTTTGATTGATTTTTAAAAATTTTTGTATTTAATGAGTACTAACAGTGATAGGCTTATGTATGTGAAAACTAATTTTTCTCGTTTTTGTACAGTTGTTACGATTTCTTAATTTCTTCTTTAATTTTTTTTTATTTTAATGAATGAATTGAAAATTGTATTTTCCTTTGCATTTAAAGATACTCAATTGTTTATTTTGCTATATGTCAATTGACTGAAACTGTACATTCTAAATTTCGTTGGTCTTTCTTTCTTAAAATCAAATTACCAAATATTTTTGATCGAACAATGAATTACTATTTTCTAAAAATTGTTGAGTTTTTAGATTCTGAATAGTATTTCCTTCCATTTTATTTTTTTTTTAATCCAGAAAAATGAGTTTTCTACTTAGACCATATAGCATGTTATATGGTCTAAGGTTTCCCATTTCAGTCACTAATCTCCTTAAAGGAATATGTATAAATTTTCTCTTCATTCATATTCAAACACTTTGATTTCAAGGTACAATTTCGTCAATATATTAAATTTTCTTTTTCAAGTTTTTAAATCTTTTTCACAATGTACTCAACTAAGCATCATTGAAAAAATATTAAACGCAATGGCTGCCATTTTTAGTTTCTAAAGAATAAATCATTCAGATTCTAGAATTCAATTTTTTTAATTCTTTCATTCATCAATGTTCAGATCTTTATCAAAATCATATAATTATAATTCAATTTCTAAGATTTTCATATATTGTTATGTAGCATGTACTTTCAAAACATGCTTTATGTACTGCTATTTTAAATAACTATGTATGAAAATGCATGAAAAATTTCGAAATTCATCGACCAGCTGTTACTGATTTTGGCTGGAGGTTTATGAGGACAGATGAACCTTAATTGCTGAGTGAATGGCTTCCCGATAGAAAGAAAGGAAAGAGGAGGAAGAAATAAAGGAAGGAATAAGGCAGGAAAGCTGTCCCAGGCATATCCACTTACACGCGACATTATGATGGCGGCGTCGTCGACGTCGTCATAGTTGTTCTTAGGTAGATTTGGGCCGGATAAAAGCTCTGTCCTTCGTGCCAACAATTGTCATGCGTGTACGCGCCCCGCAAGGGTGTGCTCGAATTGCCGCGAATCGACAAAAAAAAGCATCCCGAAATGTCTGAAAGTACGCTCGACTTGGCGCTTCGCCAAAAACGTGCCGCATCGGCCTATTCTTCTGTGCGACTCTTCGTTTGCGGAAAATCCACGGTTCTCACGTTTTTCTTCGGGCCCTTTCATTCTTGGGTTGGTTCTTAGTTTAGGGTTTGAATTTTTGGGAAGTTAGTTTGTCCTGATTCCTTGAAGCGAATTTTTACTCTGTATTGAGATAAAGTACTACCAATTGAATATGGAGGGATTTCCGACTACATATTTTAGAGTGAAATTTTCTCTGGGAATGAAGATGTAGGAGGTTTCTGGCTGAAAATGGCGAATGGTGGTTTTTTGAAATAAACTGTCATTCGGGATCTTCAGATAAAATGATTTTGGATAGTATCAAATTAAATACAATTAATTAAATCCAGTAAATTAGAATGACTTTACATTATTCCCGTATATATGAATACGATGAAATTACGTATTACTACAAAAAAAAAAAAAAAAATTTGGATAAGATACAAAGCGATGAGAAAAAAAGTGAAATTTATTGACAATATTAATAAAACGAAATTTTACAGAAATAATATCATATTTAATTATATTATCATCGTTATAAAAATTTAAATAGAAAGAGGGTCACTTGAATGAAATCGGTGAAATCAGATAGATATTGATTAAATATTATTATATTTCCCAAATTTCGAATGAATCACAATTTTTCAAAATGACACTAAATCACAATCGATTGAATTAGATTTCATTGCATTATTGTTGATGAGCCCGAATGACAGATAATATGATCAAATTGAAAAAAAAGGAGACACATGAGTTAAAAATAAAATAAGCTTTATTATGAGGAAAATTCATATTTTTTATTAGTAATGCTAAACAGTATCACATATCCTCACATTGAATTGCAGTTCAATGCCTTGAACAGAAAAAAAATTAAGAGGACATTTCGAAAAATGTTTTGATGCAATGAAATTGAATCATAAGAAATTAAAAAATACTAAATCATAAAAAATTTGACATAACTTTAGTAACATTTCGAATAATTCAAATTTTTTATAGAGTACATTCATTTTGGAAAAATTGAATAAATATATATGAAATTTCTTCGTGTTAGTATGAAAATTAAATTTTTATATTTCATACTTTCAAATTATTTTATAAAACGTTTTTCATTTACTCCATGGTTCAACAGGCACGCACAAAATTTTGAGAGAGGAACATGATTGAAATTTATGAGTAAACTCCAAATTCAATAAGTATGACGATTCACTCTTTTGGAGTGAATTTTTACTCCTTGTTTAAGTGGCAGCATTTTGACTTAATGTGAAGTGAAAATTCACTCTAAGCATTTAAAAGAGTTTATCAATTTGTTGCGATCAAAAATTTTCATGTTATTATTCATAAAATATTTTTTTTTCACATTGTGCGATAATATTATAAAAAGATAGAAATCGAACCAGAATTTAAGATTGTGGTTGAAATTCTCTGAGTAAATGACAGTTCACTTTTTTAAAGTCAAATTTTCACTCTATGAAATTGAATTTTCACTCCTTGTTGGAGTGACAGTATTTTTACACCATTTACAGTCAAAATTCACTCTGAAGAATGAAGAAAGTTCATCAATCTATCACAATAGAAAAACGTTAAAATTATTATTTACAAAATTTTATGATTTTTGTTTTATTTCATGTTGGAATACCATCAAAATGGATGCTATGACTGAACTTGTGGTTCTGATATTCAATATTACACTCTCTTCAGAGTGAATTTTCACTGTACATTGAATAGAAATATTTTCAATCAAATTATGAGTGATTTTTTACTGATTTAGAGTGAAAAGTCACTCGAAGATATGGAAATTTCACTCCTAGAGAGAAAGAACTTTTTCTTTAGAGAGAAGTCTAACTGGAATCTAAGAGTTAAATTCAATACCTCTAAAGTTGACAATTTACTCTTTTAGAGTGAATTTCTATTCTTTGAGAGTCTACTTCCACCCCCTGATAGATAGGCAGTTTCTTTACTTGATGTTTAGAGGAAATTTTCTCCAAATCAAGGATTAAGTTCCGAGAATTAAGAATTCTCAGGAAATAATTATTGATGTCTAATCAATGATATCCTATATTACACTCTCTTAACTCTTAAGACTGAATTTTCACTCTACATTAAGTCAAAATACTTAACTCAAATTAAGAGTGATTTTCAACTTTTGAAGAGTGAAAAATCACTCGAAAGTATTTAAAAATTTCGCTCCTAGAATGAAACAATTTCTTTTTAGAGAGAAATCTAACTGGAATTTAAGAGTGAAATTCAATTTCTCTAGGAGTGACAATCAACTCTTTGAGAGTGAATTTCTATTCTATGGAAGTCACATTCCTCTTCCTAATAGATAGGCAGTTTTTTAACTTGATGTATAGTAGAAATCAACTCTGAAGAATTAAGATTTCTAAGGAAATAATTAATGACTTCGAAGAAATGAATAAATTTATTGTAAGGAATATTAATGAGAATATATAAGGGAATAAATAGCCTGAATAATTCCAGGGAATCAACAAATTTGCTATTAAAAATTGATAAATTAATTCTAAGTAATGACGAATTAGGTCAACCAATCTGCCATAATAGAAACTTTTCATGTCTTCTATTCGTGACATTATTCAAATTTCATGTTTTCTAATGCCATCAAAATATATGCCATGACGAAATTTATTCTTCCATCATCTAATTTCACTTGCATTCTTTCACGATTTTGAATTGCTATCATATCTCGATAAATTCGCTGCGTGCTTCGAGGCGAAAAGTGAAACGATGGCGGGGGAAGAAGCGAGAGAATGTACGTAGCAGAGTTGATGAGCGCAACAAGCGAGCGCGGATTCGTCGGAGGCGGTTATTAAGCAAATACGCCTACGGTGACGCCGCGGATAAACCCTTTTCGCGCGCGCGCGTCCACGAATCAAATAATATGAAGCGCCGGCGGCGACCCTTAAACGGCTCGCGCGAGAAAGCTTTTGATGTCCCGCGCCGCTTGGACGGACATTCCGAGAGGCCGATTTCGCGTCCGTATCCCTCTTCTGCTAGCAATTTCCCAAAGAGAATTACCCTTCCGCAATTCTCTACCCTCCCTACCTCCCCCCTTCATCGACACGTCATAATCATCAACCCTCCGAAAAGCTCTTCCCTTTAATTTCCCATTTCGGCGCCTGAACTTTATTGGCCTGAATTCAGGGGAGTGTCGGTGGATAAGGGATGTCAGACTTGTCTTGAATTATATTGGTTGGGTTGGGTTTTTTATGAATTGATGAAGGTTCTGGAATTTGCATGTTGAAATAATGGAGTGTATGATTTGGAGATTTGAAAAAAGTTTAGAGAAAATGTGATTTTTGAATGAAAAATTGGGAATTTATTGAAGATTTTTATGTGTTGGTTGATGAAGAAACTATATTTTGAAATTAAAATGAATATGTGGTGATTTTTGGATGGATAGTCATTATTGCAGTTTAAGCTACTCATAAATCGAAAAATGACCAATTTTTAGGTATTATACACCTCGTAGTGAGTCATGATATACACTTGAATTGATTTCATTTTTTTTTATAATTGCAGAAGTAGAAAGGAGTAGTTGAATATTTTTTTGAAAACGTTACATGCGTTACATTTAATAAAAATAATTCCATAAAACAGAGTTTTCTAAAATTGCAAAAGTTTTCTAAGGAATTCTCAAAGATGTTGAGAATACACTACAACCTCGTAATAGAAGATATTTTGAGGATCCTCTGAAGGCACATTAAGAAGTGACATAAAGAAATGTAAAAAAAATTACACATTGACTATTTACAATTTATAATACATGTAATTCTACAAAACATTATATTGCTTCATTTGAATATAAAAACTCATTAATTTTTTGCGTTCAAATTTGAGAAAAATCAAATGCATTATGCAAGTCTGTCAAAGTTCGTTATGAAAGTAAGACCTTAAGAAATGTGAAATAATGTAAATTTTTTTTATTTAGAGTTTCAATGTCAGAAAATTATCGAATCAAAAATAAAAAATATAAATGAAACTATTTTGAATCAAGAATTCCAACCAGTGAACTTTCAGAAATTATGAATAAATTCATTTTGATCAATGAATATCGTGAAGCTCTAAAATATTTTATTTCATTCCTATCAATTTCAAATTCGAAAAACTTCAGAAAACATTTATACTATTTCTTATTTTTTGATTTAAAAGTGTCAGAAACTAGTCAGCTAAAATTTCAGATTTTGTTTTAATAAAATTCGAGTCATTTTTTCTGTTCTCAAATAAAATTATAGAAATCAAAAACTTTTAGAAGAATTTGGTAATCAACGATTTTATTGCTCTGGAAGTAAAATAAAAGTTATCAATAATTATTGAAAGAAAAAAACATTATTAAATAATTATCGCGAAATTCCAACATTTTTTTTCAACGTTACTTAACTTTATTCCAGATTTGAAAAACTTGAATTGTTAACTGAACAGTACTTTTTCGCTCCGACTTTTTCAAATCTTCTCATAACTCTTTCGATTTATTAGAGCCAATTTCGAGATAAATTAATACTCCACTTGGATATTAAATGCTTATAATGAAAAATTTTTAGACACTCCATGTACAAAAGGAGCATAAATTTATCTCGAAATTGGCTCTGAAAAACTGAAAGAATTATGAGAAGATTTGAATGATTAATTTTCTTACTTCTTATTTTTTGTTGCGTATTTTCAGCAAATCATTAGCCACAATTTCAGATTTTAGTTGTTTAAAATTTTAGTTATATTTTAGTTCTTAGACAAAATGTCAGCACTTTGAAATTATTGAGAAAATATATTTTTATTGACTTTAGGTTTCTACGAATTATTCTTGTTTTTTATATTATAAGATGTTAAAACTTGATCACTAAAAAAATTAGAGATTAATTTTACCAAGGTAACTTAAACACACTCTTCTACTTCTAGGTTTTTCCATTTTTTATGTATATTTGAAAAAAATGTCGAAAATATTTGAAATTCGATTCTGAGGCTGTCAAAAACAACTGTACATATTTTTTAATACAAAAATGGTAAGCTGAAAAATAAGAAATCGAATAAGATCAAATTCCCATAGAAACACCATGTTTTATTTTTATTAGATCCTCATGAGTAATAAAACACAGCCTAGAAAATTCTTTAAAATATTCTAAGGTTTCGAAGACATAATATTTAAATTTCAAATGCAATAATTCGTGAACCCAATACTGCATTCCAACTTTAAGAATAAAAAAATCAAGATTACTTTTTTCTTCAAAGGAATGAATAAATATCAGTAATTCCAAAGTTAAATATTGAATAATATGATCTCACTACACATTTCTATGACTATAAGGTATGCAATCGAGAATTTTTCATACATCGGCAAAAAAATTGATAGTGAAACTTGAAAATTTAAAAAATAAGAGCATTTATAACATAAAAGAATTGAAAAACAACTATATTATGGAACTTTCATAAAATCTAAAGCTAAATTCCTCATAAATTTATTATAAAACAAAATCATCACTTCCTAGGAAATTCAGAACCTTCATCATTCAGAAAAACGAGTAGAAGAAAATAAAAAATGAGCTCGGTCTTGTTTTCGTGGGAATGGTCCCCGATTCGCACGCAGTTTTTGGCGCGTGTGATAAAACATAATATGGTATATATAAAAAGAGAAAGAAAAATGCAGAGTGTACCGAGCTACTTAATAAAAATAGCGCGACGAGCGGCGGCACAATGCGCGTTCCAATATGTCCAAATGTTTCCGGTCGGTCGCACCGCGATCCGTACTAAAGGGAGAGGGAGCGGAATCGCGAAATAATGACAAGCCCAACAATGGCCGCGGATATATACACATGCCGCAACAACGACTGCGACAACACGGCTACGACAACGCCCGGAGGCTGATGAGCAACTAATGGGGGAATTTCCCCTCTATGTACCTCTCTCTCTATTTTTATTATCTTCCCCCTACCCTTTTTTTACATACAGTAGAGTTCGAAAAATGCTCTAAAAGCAATAAAGTGATTCGAACTTATGTTTGCTTTTCAGAGCTTGATTAAAAAGTAACAATGTGATGTAGAAATAACAAGACCTAAAATATTTATGTCATAAAAATGTATTTCTTCTATAAAATGGTATAACTCGATTATTATATATTATTAACAATAGCTATTTATAAATACATTTAATTTATTAATATATTTTTTCATGCCATGTCATATTAATATAATATTTATAATGGAATAAATTTAGAACCGCTCCCCCCCCCCCCCCAACGAGATCTTTCAAACGATTTCGATGAAATGCTTTCATAATTGGTTTTTACGTTTTAATACAAGTTTTGATATCTTACATTGCATGATATTTTTCAGAAAACAGCATCTGGATAGATTTTTATTTATTTTTAGTATTCTTCGTATGTATCTTCTACGATTCGAAGGATTGTTCAGTATTTCTGAAACTATTCGCATTTTTCAAGATCGATAAAATGTTACAGGATTTTCTGGTATTTTTGTATATTTCTAGCATTTTCATTTAAATTGTTATAGATTCTGAGAATTTCGAACTGTGAAATTTGGAGTTTATTAAATTTTACGTATTCAAAGGATTTTTCAGAAAACAGTGTCTCAATAGATATTTGTTTCTCCCAGTATTTTTAGCTATTTCTTCAGTTTTTCTACTGTTGAAAGGATTGTTCAGTGTTTCTGATACTATTCGTATTTTAAGGATGCATAAAATGTTGCAGGATTTTCTAGTATTTTTATATACTTCAAGCATTTTGATATGAACTTTTGTCCATGGATTTCGAGAATTTCGAGCTCTAAAATGTGAAGTTGAATAAATTTTTCATGTTACAAAAGAATTTTTAAGAAAACAGGTGTCTCAATGGATTCATATTTCTTTCAGTATCCTTCTTATTTCATCAGTTTTTCTACGATTGCAAGGATTGTTCAGTTTTTCTGTATATTTCTGTATAAATTTCTGGGATTCGATGCTCTTGTTTTGAAAGTTGTGTAGATTTTTAATACTCCATAGATATACTTGTATATCATAGTATTTATATAATGTTGAAAAATTTTTAAGTTTTTTCAAAAATATCTCTTTGAATTTCAAGAATTAGATTTCCTGGAATTGAAAGTTTGAAACATTTGCAGTTTTTTGATCGATTTTGCATAAAACAGTTTCTTTATAGATTTAGAGTGTCCTCAATATTTTTTGAATTTTTAACAGATTTTTAAAATTTGAACATTTTTCTAGTATTTTAATGGTTTTCTATATACATATATATTATTGGAATTCAATGGTCGAGAAATTGGAGTTTCTTGGTTTCTGGAATTACAGAAATTTTCGAAGAATCTAATAGCTTTTAAAGAAAACGACGTAATATCTAGTATTTTTCCTATTTCATTTTGTTTTCTGTATTCAAAAAATTACGTAAAGTTTTCTAGCATAATCTATAGATTTTTGGGGTCCTGCTATAGATTTTAAGAACTAAGGTTTCCAGTATTTTCATGTATTTATATTAGGTTTCTAAAATTTATTGCCAGGATTGTGAAAATTTCTGATAAAAAGTGTAAAAACATCATACTCTTTGTCGATATTTGTACATACATTACTAATATATCACTCAGTTTCATCTGAAATTATAAAACTATACAATTTTTATCTGAAAATAAGGAAGTTTGAAAATCACTTATTTCTTAAAAAGTTACAAATCGTTCTAAAAACTTGATGAGACAGATGTGAAATGAATAACACGATTTCCGTTACTCGTTACCAAAAAAAAAAAACTCGTTCCCGTTATCATTACTTGTTAATTAATGTAACGCGTTACGTTATCGTTACACTAAATAATGTAACGTTTTTGGGTATGATAATTTAATTAAACTTATTGTATTTGCATTGCAGTCACTGCAAGCCTTAAAAAAAAAGTTGGGAAAGGGCCATAACTCCACCATTTGTTGATATTTTTTTCAACAAATGATGTTTGTATATCAAAGTTGACAATATTCTATCACCATTATACAACTCCCATGTAATAAAATTATGTGCTATATACATAAAAAAATAATCCAAATCGTCCTCAAAAAAGGTGTATAACCCTTTGAATCATAAGATATGTGTATAGTGTAGTGATAAAAAGTGTTTTCTTTTTTATTTATTATGCATTCGTTATACATCTAATTGTGAAAAAGAAATAATGAACGCGCTTTTCGCAATTCTGTCTCTGTAATTATTGAGTTGCTTGTGTTAAATTTGTTGAAAACATAACAAAGATTCAATATATATAAAGTAGAAGTTGTTGAAAACAAATGATGTTTTAATACTGCCTTATATATTTGATTATTTATTGATTAATTAATTTTTTTATTCACGTATTTAATCTATATTTATTATCTACATCACTATGAATGGACCATGTACTGTCAAACCAAATTAATTTCAAGTGCGTTTTATGTATTCTACAAGTACAACATAAAAGTTGCAACCCCCCCCCCCCCCAAAAAAAAAATACAGGTTACTGTGCACGGGCCGGATAATATCAACAATTGATCATATCGTTCAAATTCACATAGTACCGTTACAAAACCGTAGAAAAAAAAAGAAAAAAATCAATTTTCAGAATACATATTTCAAACAAGAATCTCTCTATTTCCCATTCGAATAAATATTTTCAAGAAAAAAGGTATGACCAGAATCTAAAAATACCCCAACAACAGTATCACGCATCATCTTTCATCACGAATTTTTAATACCTAATTATACCCCCCCCCCCCCCTCTTCCCTGACAAATCCACCCAAGAACTAGAAATAACAATCGCTTTAGAAAGTTTTTCGTTCCAAGATAGCGCGTGCTAAAAAGGCAGAAACTCTCGCTTCCGCCTGCAACAATAATCCAAAAGACACATTAATGCCCCCGTAGACAATGTATTCAACGAACGTAGAATAGAGGAGATAAGGACATGTATACGGTGACCGGAACTCGAGTAGATAATTAAAGTGCGTGAGAACGATAAAAGCATGTCAAGTCCCGAAGAAGGGCATTGTGTCTTGCCTTTCATATTTATCCTCACGTCGCTGATGCATTATGGAAATCATTGCAATCGGAAACAAAGCCTGTATAAAATAAATACGTAATGGCCAGATAACATTTACGCTCATCGCTCGTTTACCCGAGCTTTACAAAACGTTTTGTTCCCGCGACGTGCTTTTTTCGAGTACCCAGAGAGATTATAAATTGCCATTCGTCACGTCACGAATGCGAAAATAATGAGAGAAAACATTTTGCAACTTTAATTTCTCCATTATCAATCAACTGTCCAGTTAATAGACATCATATTCCAGAATATGATGTTCATATTCAACGTATTTCAATTGTTATACTTCTGAACATAACAGCATAATTTAGGCATGGTGCCTGTTGTCAGACAGTAAATTAATGAACAACCAAACCACCCTTCTATTCAAAGGAAACAAAAACTTGACAATGAGGTTATCTGATAATCGGCCGAAAATCCGGATCGCGAAAAAGTATCCCGGCACCTGGTTTTCCTGGGGTCATATATACTTTCTCGTGTATAAATACAGGCAAAGCACACTGCGCATTCAGCGGCGGCACGCATTCTGCTCGGAATGAAAAAAATGGAGATGCTAATCTCCCGTTGCGTCCGAGGGGGAAACTATGTGCTAATGTGATCCCGTTTAGTCAAGTCATCCGGAAAACGGGACGAACGCCCCACTTTTTTTCGCCATCTTTTTCCCACTCGCTCCTCACATTGCAACCTTCTCACTTATATTTTGATCGGCGCGTCAAAGTGTGACAAAAAAAAACCTAATGCATTTCCGTTGGGAATTTTTTCGATGACAAAGATTACGTACGGCTGAAATAAGGAAGGGGAAGAGGGCTTAGAATTGTCATTTTACAGATGATAGGCGATGGTTGAAGCTTCTTTTTCCATTATTTTGGTTTAAAAAGGAAATTAAATTTGATTATAGAATTTTGTTCGAAAATAGAAAATACTAGAACTCACAAACGGCGTATAGGGTTTTTTCATGTAGCTTTAACCCCGAAAGGAAAAATCTTATTTTTCCCAATAGACATGTATAATGTACATGATATGTGAAAATGTGAAAACAAATTATATAAAAATTAGGAAAATAAACAAAAAAAATTATCAGAAGTGTGAAGGCATGCGAGAGGTCGGAAAACCCGACATGCACATTGCGAAAAATTGTTAAAGCATGTACTTATAATTGAATAAACATCTTTAAATGCGAATCTGAAATCTTAAATTTCATTATTAAAAAAGTATAATTCATGTTCTCAGTATTCATTGACATGACAAGGCGCGTAGGCAGAAGGGGTTTTTGGGGATTCAAACCCCTCTCGAAATTCTGATAAAATCAATGAGTATTTCATGTGAAGATGAAAAAAGTTACATCAATGAGCAATAAAAATATAAGTTACAAAAAAGCGCATGAAAATGGTAGCAGTCTGTACTTAACGAAATAGTACAAATCATCAAAACTTAGGATTAAGTAGAAAATATGAATCAGAAAAATTGTTTCAGCCCAGTGAATAATCAAGAAAAATCAAAATCTACTAAAATGCTAAAAATTTACAAAACTTTGAATCTTAGATGATCAAATTCTATAAATCTATAAAAATCCATATGCAAGTATTGAAAATCTTTCGATTTATACAAACTCTAGAAGAATAATGAGATTAATTAAATTCTATGAAAAAACTGTTTTCTGAAAAATCTCCACAAATGCCTCTACGATCTATAAATTTTGGAATTCTGGAGCATCAGATTCTAAATATATGTACTATTCATCTAGAAAAATTCTAGAAAACGCAACAAAACCTTTGAAATACTTCAAAAATACAGAAAAATAATAACGATGTAAAATATGAAAAATCTATGTGAATGTGATTTTATCATTAATTCTTGAAATTACTGAGAAAATATTGAAATTTGCATTTTAACGCATAGAATTTTTTAAGTCTCTGTAGCAATGTACAAAAAATAAGGAATCTTAAATTTTAATTAAAAATCTTCCAGGATTTCGTATATTATACTAGAAAAATGTGAAGCATAAGTTTACTAGTTCACTAGCTTACTAGTTTATTAGCTTACTACATTACTAGTTCACTAGTAAACTAGTTTTTTATTTAACTAGCTTACTAGTTTAGTAATTAACCAAGTTACTAGTTCACGAGCCTGCTAGTTAACTATTTTACTTTTACACTTGTTTACTATTTTACTATTTTACAATTTCAGTAGTTTGTTAGTGCACTATTTGACTTGTTTACTAGTTTACTAGCTTTCCAGTTTACTTGCTTACCAGTTTATTAGTTGACTAAAAATCTTTTTATACATAAAAATTATGTAGATATACTTTTCTTAGAAATTCTTAAAAATTTCTGACCTGGTGCATAATTATTACTATAATTTCACGATTATACATAATATTGAAAATTATTCTATAAATTCATATAGAAAAAAAAGTAATACACTCAATTTAATTTATACAATTTCTACAAATAATACAATTGTAGAAATACTAAAAAAATATGGAATAAAAGTATTGAAAATCTTCATAAAAGAAAATGTCGCCTGAAAATAAGTGAAATTCTAAAAATCATTGAAAGTTTCAATAAACGTAGAAAATCGTACTAAACTTGCAAAATACTAAAAAATATCGAAAATACTGAAAATGGCAGAAATTTATAAACTAAACTGAAAACTCATGAAGTTATTATTCCTTTAAATAACTATAAAATAACAAAATATCCATAAAATCTCAAATCCTGAAGAATTAAATTTTAGATACCTTTAGTTGAATATTGGAAAATCGTCCAAATTGTAAAAATTTTGAGAAAGTACGATAAAAACTGAAAGTATGTACTATTGATCTTAGAAATTAACATGTACATGTAGTTCGCAACGTTAAAATTTTCACGAAAAAGAAAAAAAGACGTCATTCAAGATAAAAAATTTCCTGGTGCTTTCAAGTACTTCTTGGTCTTAATATTTAACTCTATGCTCACCAACAAAATATTTTATACAATTCTTCTCGTGACGAAAAATCAAAAATTCACAATTTTTCTTTTTTGTTTAATTTTAAACGTTTGGATTTTCGGTTGCATGAAGTAGTAGTTAATTTTCAAAATGATACTTCCTGAAAAATTCTCAAAAAATACCGAAGATCTCATAATTTACCATATAATTTTCAGATTATAAATTTTTCAAAAATTACATGACAATTTACAAAAATGTTAGATAAATAATACATATATGTATTTTATTTCATACTTAAAAAATTAAGAATGTCATTATATATTTTATGAATAGTATTGAACACGAAAAACCTTAAAAAAGAAAGCCGATGTATAAAATACCTTTAATGTATGCATGATATATAATTTGTTCAAAAATTTGTAAGACTGAAAAAAAATGAATGAATCTAAATTAATGATACTAAAACAAAAAACTAAAAACTTTGGATTAATATACTGTATGAATAAATTGATTTTACTGTAAAATATTTAATTTTTCTCATTTTTATTAAAAAATTTGCTTCTCATATAAATGTACATAGTTCTCGACGAGGGCTCAATAAAGAAACCAAAAGCTCAGTAAATAATCAGATTTTTCTGTCACTAGCTCCAAAAAATAGAATTCTGAATCATAAAAATTGAGTATTATTCCTCGACTACTAAAAAAAATATGAGACCTTGAATCCCAGAATTATAATTTCAGAAATCAATATAAATAATGAAAAAATGAGTACTGAGGGACGTTAAAAATAAGATATAATGATTCCATTCGACAAAGATAGAATATATTTCTAAAATTTAAAATTTAAACTTGCAAATCGATTATTAAGATGCGACACATTATAATTAAAATGTGTTGATCAACTAAAATTAATATTTACTTACTCTTTGACATTTAAGCTTGCTTTTCTACGTAAAATTTCCCTTGATAAAAATTTCCAAATACCTCCTCTAATATCTTTTAATCCAATGCAATTTCTTTCCAACACTTCCGATAGATCCGACGCCTATGCCCGGGATTAAGCCCCGTAACACCCGTAATATATCGCAACAAACGGCATTTACGGAGGCGAATGCAAATTACGAATCGCCCTCGGAAAAGGGCCAAGATGGCGGACTGTAGAGACAGAGGGTTTCATCCCTCGGTGCGTGCTGATGTGCTCGTTAGCATATCATAGGGCGCGACGCTGATTCCGAGGGCACCCAAAGGGTTAAATCCTCCTCGACCAATAACAATCCTTCCCTTTTTCGACCCTTTCTCCCTCCACCTCCCCCCTTTTTCACCTATCCCTCGTTATTACGTCCCTGTCGTCATATCAAAAGCGTCTATCCAATCGGCGGACAGCTCAATGCCTGCGCTCCATATGAACGCCATTTTTTTCCATTATATGCAACGCCATATTTACGTCTCGTATTACGAAATTAATAGGGGGTTTCAACTTTCTCAATTCTTTTTTCTTCCTTTTTCGAGGTTTTATGTCATTTTCGTGAAGGGGAAAAATTTCTTTGGGGTAATTTTCGGCGTGGTCTTTCTTTTGGAAGGAAGAAGAATTGGGGGGGGGGGGGAGTTGTCCGCGACAGACAATGAAGAGGATGAGGGATATGTCATTGGAACGTATGGGGGTGTCGAGTTTCTTAAGGGACCATTTTAGGGATATGGAAGGTAATCAGGGGGGAGGGGGGAATTTTTTGCGATTTATTGAAGAAGTGTCTTGCACAGGCGCGTAGGCAGAGGGGGGTTTTGGGGGTTCAAACCCTTCCCGAAAGTCTGATAGAATCAATCAATATTTCATGTAAAAATGTAAAAAGTTACATCGATAAACAATAAAAATATAAGTTACGAAAAAATGCATGAAAACGTTAACAGTATTTATAGTAATAAATAAAAAAGTAAAAATTATAAAAACGTAGATTCAGAAAATATGAATCAAAAAAATTGTTGCAACCCAGTGAATAATCAAGAAAAATAAAAATATACGAAAATGCTAAAAATTTGCAAAACTTTAAGGCTTAAATCGTCAAATTCTATATATGTATATAAAATCCATATAAAAGTATAAAAAATCTTTCGATTCATACAGACTCTACAAGAATATCTATGAAATAACTGTTTTCTGAAAAAATTCGACCAATGCCTCTACGATATATAAATTTTGGGATTCTAGAGCATTACATTCTGAATTTACTATAGATCTATAAAAAATTCTAGAAAACGCCACAAAATCTTGTAAATATTTCAAAAATACGAAAAAATAATACCGATATAAAACATAAAAAAACTGTATGAACGTGATTTTATCATTTATTCTTAAAATAACTGATATTAGATCAATCTTCACGTTTTAAAGCATCAAGTTTTTTAAATCTCTGTAGCTATCTACAAAAATATCAGTAATCCATAAAAATACTTAGAAATCTTACAGAGTTTTGTATATTATACGACAAAAATGTGAAAAATAGGTTTACTAATTTACTTGCTTACCAGTTTACTAGCTTACTAATTTGCTTGTTAAGGAGTTTACTAGTTCACAGGCTTACTAGATTATTAGTTTTCTAGCTCACTAGTTTTTTTCAACTAATGTACTAGTTTACTACCTTGCTGGTTTGCCAGTTTACTATTACAAATTTGACAAGTTTGCTAGTGGACTAAATAACTAATTCACTTGCTAACGATTTTGCTAGTTTACTATTTTTTTATTTTTTTATTTGTTTACTATTTTACTATTTTCAGATTTCAGTAGTTTACTAGATATCCTTTAAAACATAAAAATCTTGCAGTAATAATTTTCTTAGAAATTTATAAAATTTTCTGTCCTGGAGCATAATTACTACCATAATATTATAGTTATATGTAAATGTAAAAATTATTCTAATCATTCATATAGAAAGCAATAACAATATATCCAATTTAATTGATACAATTCACACATTTAAACATGTTTGTTATTGTAGAAATATTTAAAAAAATATAGAATACGAGTATTGAATGTTTGCATAAAAGAAACTGTCGTCTGAAGAATCGATTTAAATTCTCAAAATCGTTTGAAGTTTAAAAACTAGACCATCAGTTTGTACAAATTTATAAAAATACTACAAAATTTAATGAATAATACACCATATGAAAAAAATATAAATTAATATAATGTACCTTTCATCTGTGTGGTTAAAATTGGCTGAAAAATCATTCCAAATGTATAAATTTTTGAAAAGTTATACTCATAAAGCATCGAATTTTAGAAAGCTTTGTAGAATAGAAACCTATTTCACCTAATATCAGATAATCCTCAAAGTGGTATAAATACAAAAAGTATCAGTCAAAAAATTGAAACCTCAGTTACTAATTGAAAATCACAAAAATTGAATTCCATTATTTACGAACATGAAAAATGTGCAACTCTGGATTCCAAAAGTTGTATAACTTTCAAATTCCGAAATGTAAAAGATTTCGAAACCCCTCTTTTGTAACCATATTGTCAAAGATGAAAAATTATGAATTCCCGAAGAAAAAATATTTTTCAGAAAAACCCCTCCCGAAAATTTTTTCTGCCTACGCCCTGGTCCTGCACAAAGTAAAAAATAATTTCATATATGACTGTAAACAAATTCACTTGGTATTAAATAAATTACAACGTAGATGATTAATTGAAAAAATGAATGCATTCTTGAAAAAATATGGACTACAATTGCGAGAAAGTACGATAAATGTTGGGAAAAAAGGTTCGCGAGAGTCCGTTATAAACACCTCAAGTTTTCGTAATTGATGGGGCCGAAAAGTGGCATCGGCGAAGGTCGCATCGAATTCGCGGCCGCGAATACGAGGGCAAGAAACGCTCCCTGGAGCGCGTCGGCTCTTCTTGTTAAAGGGATATTAAACTGTCGCCGCGTACGAGGAGAAGAACTCGAGCGGCTATAATGTATGTTCCATAATCGAGCTTGGGAAAGAGCGCGTAAAAAGCTCTTACTTTCCCGCCTCGTTAAGAACGCTTTGTCCTATCAATTATCACATCCACGAGACGTCAATCCACCAACCCTTCGCATTCGCGTGAGCTACGTATTATGTGAATATTTTTGCTTCAGAGGTTTTTTTGTTTTTGCACTGGGTTCTAAAATTTTTCTACTGCTGTAGGGAATTTTCATAGTGTGAAGTTTGAACATGATTTGAATTTTATAAAAGATTTTTTATTGTGTTTTTAAATTTTATGCATTAAATTTTTTTGTATTTCATGTGCATACTGAAATAATGAAAGCTTTAGTTTTTCTTCCATATACATATGAAATCAATAATTAGTAATTGTTGTAATTGAATTTTCATAGTTTTTCAGGTCAATATTTTGTCAATTTTGTTCATATATTTATTTGTTGCTTATCTGGTGAAATTATTTATACATTGAGTTAAATATACGTAATAATTTATGAACTTGTGTTATGTTTCTGGACTGATTTCCGAATTTCTGCATACCAAAATTTAAGAAGTTTAGAATTTGAGTTTTCGAGAAGTACAAAAAAAAAGGATAAAGTTCGTCAAGAAAACATGTGCTTACTGAAATAATGAACTTTTTGGTTTTTCTATTCCATAACATATAAAATCAAGAAATTTTAATTGTTTCAATCAAATTCATATAGTTTTTCAGGTCAATATCTCGTCAATTTGGTTTACATATTTATTTGTTGTTTATCAGTTGGATTTTTTTTACGTTGAGTTGAAAATATGTAATTTATAAACTTGTGTTATGTTTCTGAACTGATTTCAGAATTTTTTAACACCAATATTTTAAAAGTTCATAATTTATATGTTTTTGAACTCCTTCAAAGTAAAATTCATCAATAAATGGTTTGAGAGCTTTTTTTATAATGATTTCATTGATCGAATTGTTTGAATAATAGTTCTTTCAGTAGTAATTTCTCATTTTTTCATGCTCATTGTCCAATATAAGCTTCTCATGGTCATATCAAAATATTTTTTAAATTGTGAACTGTCGATAAATAATTTTTTTTTCTCATTTTTGCAATTCTGAACTTGTTTATCATCAAAATTTTCATCATTGAAATTTTGGTCAAATTGTAATAATAATAGAAATAAGCTACAATTATCATTTTTGTGATCAACATTTATAACAATTTTTATGTAAATAATACGACGTTTCGTGGGTAATTTTAAATAGTTTTTATTTTTGGAATCTGCTTCGTAGAACACTTTTTTTTATCATAAAAACCAAATTTTTTCGTTCTTATCACTTTGCCAAGATTTTACAATATTTAAACAGTTGATTCTTGTTATATTGTCATAACTACCTTTAATTTTATTCCTTTGAGAATAGAAGGTCTTTTTTTAAAAGATTGAATAAAAAACATTGTTCAAACAAAATATTACTTATTTGGAGCTTGGGTGAATTTTACCCAGTGTGACTTTTCTGCGATTTTACTGAAATGTAATTTTATAAGTTTAAAATAATATTAAACCATCGTCAATTCACATTTTTTAATAGATTTTTTTTTTCATTTTTGTATTTAAAAGTAGTAAAAGTGATATGCCTAATGAATGTAAAAAATAATTTTTTTCGTTTTTGTACAGTTGTTCGGATTTATTAGTTATTTCTTCATCAATTTTTTTATTTTGATGAATGAATTGAAAAATGTATTTTTTTTTTTTTTCATTTTCAAATACTAAATTGTTCTTTATTATGTCATATCCTAATTGGACTGTAAATTCTGAATTTGGTTGGTATTTTATTCTTGACATCAAATTACTAAATATTTTTGATCGAAGAATAAATAACATTATTTTCAGTGAATCGTCCATTTTTCAGATTCTGGATAAGTTTCCTTCCATTTTATTTTTCTATCCAGAAAAATGAGTTTCCCATTTCATTTACTGATCTCCTTAGAGGAATATAAATTTTCTCTTCATTCATGTTCAAATACTTTGATTTCAAGGCACGATTTGCGTCAATGTATTAAATTTCCTTTTTCAAGTTTATATATTGCATTTACAATGTATTTATATAAGCATTATTGAAAAAATTTTAAACGAATGGCTGTCATTTTGGGTTTCTACAGAATAAATCATTCAGATTCCAGAATTAAATTTTTCTAATTCTTTTATTCATAAATGTTCACTTCTTTATCATAAACATAAAATTATAATTCAATTTGAAAGATTTACATTAATTGTTATATAGCATGTACTTTCAAAACATGCTTTATGTATTGCTTTTTTAAATAACTATATATCAAAAAACATAAAAAATTTCGGGAATCCTAATGAGTTCCATAAATTATAAAATTCAGAAAATCTCGAATGTATTTTGTTAACAAAATACATTCAAGAAATTTCTAATAATTAGAAAACTTACGAAATCCTTAAGATTGTCTATAGTTCTGAAAAATTCGAAAAATTTGTAGAGTTCCAGAAAAGATGTACAAACTTTGTCAATATTGATAATAATCTGAAAAACTTGAAAAACATGAAAAAAATACGAAAATCCTCGTAAAGTGGACAGAATTTCAGAAAATTTGGAAAATTCAAACAATTTTTGACGATTTAAAAACTTGAAACAATTTCAAAAATTGCAAGAAATATTTGTGAACTTTGCAAATTGCTATTTATTATGTGTTTTTTTGAAATTATGCATTATGTATCGAAAAAAACTTGAGAAGCATAAAAAATAACGAAAACTATAATAAGTTTTTTTTTTATCGAATTTGGAATATTTTGAATAAATTGTATCTTATCTGAAATTTTCGAAATTTTGAAAAATTCTAAAACGTGATATATTATACCATACTCGGAAAATTTTTTACTTAGAAAACTTTTCTCACACTTTTTTTTATGCTGCACATTTAATGAGCATTTTTTTAGTTCTACAACAAGAACACTTATTTCTCACTCATAAAAAAAAATTCGTGTGATAATTCAAAATCAGATTATTTTTCAACTTGCCCCACAATCTACTATTTCCTCGATCAAAAAATTAACAAAATAACAATAACCTATAGTTTTTAACTGAAAAAATTAAATTTTTCGTGATCCTTGTGTCGAACTTACATACACATATGCAGAGGTATATAGGTTGCTCGCGAGGAATGCCCAACAAAGGACCTCCGAGCACGCAACGGCTTTCGGACGACAAAAGTACGGCTACTTTTATCGGGTTATTAGCCGGCTATTAAAAGCTCTTAAACAGTAATTACGAGCATTGACAAACGCGCGGCCGTGTGTATAAATCGTGTCCAGCAGCTCGTCTCCAAAGACTTACGTGCAACAATAACCCTCACTTTGGCCGTGGGGACAATCAAATTATCGTCGCGCTCATGTTTTGCCCGTGAATTCATGGCAAACCTGATTACCAAATGTTTAAGCAAAGTCTCGCAAAGAAATATCTCCTCAAAAAATAACTGCACTTTCGACAATTCACCAAAAATGAACATAAAAACAACTTATTTCCTTCTCTGTGCAAACATCTCGAAAGCCCTTGGAAAAAAAGCGCGTTATCGACGCGGAGTGAAAACGTTTGAGGTAAAAAAGCGTTTAATCTTTCATCATAAACGACTGAGAGATGCCCCTCATAAATAATAGCTCGGCGCGGCGCGTGCGAAATTTTTCGCCTGGGGACAGAAAGCGGGTGGAAAAGGGAAAACTGAGGGAGGGATAAGCGCTCGCTCGCGAATGTTTGCGTAGAAACGCGAAACCCTTCAATTTGCCGAGCGCTGTGTTTGCCGTGACTCCGTTTTCTGCGGCCTCGAAGGGGGCTGATTTTTTTTGCTCGATTCTTCAAGCGCCTCCGCAATGATATGATATATTATTAATGCCCCGGGTGCCCAGCATCGGCACGCCGACAGACTGCAAACATTCTTGCAAGCAGTCTTTTCTCTCAGCCATAAAACACGCGTTTGTGTGAGTGCAAACATCCCGCACCCTCGGCTATCTATTTCGCTTTGTCGTCCTAATAGTCGTCAGTGTTTCAATTATTGAGATTCTGCAGTGTTGGAAAACATTTTGTGGATTTTCTATAAAGGTATTGGAAGTTTTGGACCTATATTCTGTATGGAATTTCTCCCATAAATTGATTTTAAAAATTTTTCATACACTATGGGAATTCTTCCATAAATGAAAGAAAATTTCCATGTTTACAGAAAAATTTCTGTAACGTATGGAACAATTTTTCAATCTATTTATGGGAAAAATCTCATATAATGTTTTAGTTATTGAGATTCTGCGCTGTTAACAAAAATTTTTTGTGAATTTTCCATGAGAGTATTTTTGAAGTTTTCAACACATTCTCTGAATAGATCGGGAAATTTTTCCATACGTTATGGGAATTCCTCCGAGATTAGAGAAAAATTTCCATATTTACAGAAAAATTACTAGAACGTTGGAACAATTTTCTGATCTATTTACGGAAAAAATCCATGTACCTGAAGTTTCAAACGTTTAAAATTAAACGAAAATAAAAAATATATGAATTTTATGATTTTTCATCATGATGAGAAGTGTGGCGAATATTTTTTTGGGAGCATTAAGTTTGTTGTTACGATCAAAAAGTGTTCAAAGGAAGCTAGACATTTTTTTTCTCCTATATTAACTCATAAATTTTTTTCGTTTCATCGTAAACGTTTGGAACTTCATGCACAGAAAAAATCCCATATAATGTTTCAATTAGATATCGAGATTCTGCACTGTTGAAAAAAATTTTTGTGAATTTTCTATAAAAGTATTGAAAATTTGGAATCCATATTCTGTATGGGATTTTCTCAATAAATAAATAGATCGGAAAATATTTCCATACCTTGTAGGAATTCTTCTATGAATATGGAAATTTTTCTCTAATTTATGGAAGAATTCCCATAGTTTATGACAAATTTTTCAGATCTATTGATAGGAGAAATCTTATATAGAATATGGACTTGAAACTTCCAATACTTGATTGTAAATTTACTAACATTTTTTAGCAATAAGCACTCCATTCTCTGAGATTTATATTTGCCATTAGTATTATAAAAGTTATTAATTTTTGAACTTTTTCTTGTAATTTCAATATTTGGAAAAACTTAAAAAAAAATTTTTTTTATAAGAATTAAATTTGTTATTAGGTGACCTTATGAAATTCTTATATTAAGTTTTTCAGTTCATATACCTTATAAAAACGTTATAAGAAACTGAAATTTCTTATACAAAATTAATCGACAGAGGTTTTTTTCTTATAATATTTTATACATCAATTCTTATAAGAAATTTCGGTTTCTTATAAGGTTTTTACATGAATCAGAATCACTAGGATTTTTTGAGCTTTTACAGCTTTTTACAGAGATTTGATTATCATCATCGTGATTAGAGCTTTAATAATGAAGGATACATATAAACATTTTTGGGGTGTTTCAGAGATTTTTACAGCTTTTTACAGGTTTTGCCAAATCCTTGTTATTTTCATCGTGATTTGTATTTTAATTACTTTTTGGTCTATTTTCACAGCTCTATATATCCACTGTCATTAGTTATAATAATTTAAATGACATTGAATAATATCAAATTTGATTATTTTTACTATCACAGCTTGACACTACAACAAACTTGCCTTCTTTTTTATTGTAATAAATGTTGAAGTTACAAAAAATATCCAAACTTTTTTTACAATTCCTGCGACTTCAGAAGAATAATCTTTTCTTCATCGTTTTTCTTTTTTTGTTTCGTTTTTTAGTTTTCTAGTAATTAAGAAATAATTATCATTTTATATGTTCTCGCATGGTTTACAAAAATTTGTACTGTATATATTATCTTTACAGTTTTAAGGATGAATTATTGTGTTTGTGTTTGTATATACTTGTTCATAGCATTTTAATCAGTTGAAGAGTATATTTTACAGTTGTTTACGGTAGTAAATTCAAGTTCGATTGAATTGAAACATAGAATGCTGATAAATTGATAAGTTAATAGAATCGTAAAGTTTATAGTAAAAGTTTTCAGATTCACAACATAAATGTCATTAATTTAAATTTTTTGATTCAGAATCTCAGTTCAAAAATGTACGGAACTTACAGTTTGTTTAAATCGTTACCTTAAAATTATCATATTTCAGTATCTAATTTATCACTATTTTTTTAGAACACTTAAATTTTCAATAAATCAGAGTTTTCTAGACTTATTCAATTTACAGTAAAAAATAATAAAATTCGTCTTCTTTTGTCCCGGTATGAAAAAACTGATTCCAGATATTTTCTGTAGAATTTTTGACGTCCTAAATGTCCCTCTGACAAAAAGTTTGAAGGCAAAAAGTTTCTTAGATTCTAGATTCCGAACGAGAATTCTAACTTTCTAAAATTCAACTGCTGTAACATTCTCTGAAACAAAAAATCAGGAATTCCTAATTTTAATTTGTATAATCGACAAGATAAATTTTAGAATTGTTTTCTTGAATCGTACAAATTTTTATGATTATATCAGTTGAAATTGATGAATAGTTGTAATACTATTTTGAAAAAAGAAAACCAGTTGAGACGATGGATTTTTCACTTTCTATATAAAAGTTTAAGGTTATATTTCTTTTGATAAAATTCTTCAAGTCCAAAATAGTTCTGTTTTTTGATATATAAATTATATCTATAATTAGAAAATAGGACATTTTTATTGGCATAACCAAGGAAGATTCTGGAATAGATTTTTACATAACAAATTTTTATGAACCAGGTATCTTGTTTCTCGATGCCTTGAATTCTAAGAAATTCGACAATCCTGAATTCTTAATCCAAGAAGAAGATTGTTCAGTTTCAATATCACGAAAAATCTCGATTTAAAAGTATGATTTACTTTGAAATTATATACATACTAATTTCCAAACTTCGAAAATATGTTTCCTCAATAGTACTTTCATTACTAATCCATACCAAACATTTTCAAACTTGCTGTAACTTTGATTCAAGGTGTTTTGTTTCTGATCTTAATCCTTTAAAATCTATTAATATTTTTTTATAGTTTAAATCTAATGAATTCCGATCGTCTCTTTCGAAACTTGAATTATTCAACAACCAACTTCATGATGAACAAACTTGACCCTAAAATTGCAAAATATAGCTGTCTTCTCATAATAAAATCATTCAAGGATGCCAAAATTCATCATCATTTTATCCTTTACGTTATCGAAAATTCATTTTCCTGATAAAAAAATAAACAAATTTCGATTCTTTTCAATTGAAATCCTGAAAACCATACCCAGATTGATAACCTAGTCCATCTTTTTACCAACAATACTTCTTCTTCCTCCCAAAAGCTTCGCAACTTGGTGGGCTGGAAAATTATGACGTCGGAATGTTTGGCCTGCACAAAAGTCCCTTGCGAAACCGAAGCCAACTCGTCCTTTGGAGCTTCTGCTTCTCTACTCAGGGTCGTTTGCGACATAACGGGATTGAATTGCTCTCTCCCCTGCCCTGTCCCGGCGACGACTTTCCCTTGCCCTATTCCTATACATACTCTGTCCTCGTAGCTTCAACCCCCAAAGACTATAATTGCAAACTTTCGCAACTTGACCCTTCCCTTCTTCAGACCATTATACCACCACTATTTTGCATCGGCTGTTTCGTACAATACTCGAGTTAATTTATCGATGCCTGCTCTACCAGAAAATTTTACTACTTAAAGTAGAAAAAATAGCCATCAGTTTTTTGAATGTGGAAATACTCGCAAAAGTTCTGAAAATCTCGATGTACAGAATGAAGCTTCTAATTTTACTTCAATAATTACCCTCGATTGACGTTAATTTCCAGTCGAGTCACTATTTTGTCTGGCTGCTTTATTTTTGCCGATCCAAGTCTAGTTGGGAAAATTTCGTTGGGTCACGAATTTTTTAGTAACAAATGTTTTTTTGAGATCTGCCAACTGGAAACAATCATTTTCAATCAGGGGCGTAGGCAGAAAAAATTTTCAGGAGGAGTTTTTCTGAAAAATATTTCTCTATCGACATTTCATAATTTTTAACCTTTGACAATATGCTACAAAATAGTGATTTTTAAATATTCATTCTGGAATTTCTAAGCTATACGACTTATTGAATCCAAAGTTGTAAATTTTTCATGTTCACTATTAATGGAATTTGATTTTTATGATTTTCAAGTAGTAAATGAGGATTTAACTTTTTTATCTATAGTTTTTGTATTCATATCACTTTAAGAATTATCTGATATCAAGTAATATAGGTTTTTATAGAGGTTCCTAAAATGAGATGCTCTAGGAATAAAACTTCTAAAAAATTTATATATCTTTGAATTGATTTTTCAGCCAATTCTAATCACACAGACAAAAGGTTCATCATTAATTCATATTTTTTATGTAATACATATTTTTTCTGATATTTTCATATATTTCTAATGTTTCTATGGATCGCTCGATGGATTTTTAGAAATTGATGCTATAGTATTGTAACTTTCAACGATTTAGAGAATTCAAATTGAATTTTCAGATGACAATGTCTTTTAGGAATATATTGAATACTTTTACTCCATATTTTTTTCGTATTTCTGAAAATAAAAGTATGTTTAACTGAATAAATTGTATAAATTGAATTGGATTCATTTTTATTGTTTTCTAATTGAATTTCTGGAATAATTTCTAAAATTACACATAATTATAGTAATTATATTAATAAATAAATGCTCTAGGACAGTAAGTTTTATAAATTTCTAAGAAAATTACATCTACATAATTTTTATGTATTGAAAGATTTTTAGTAAACTAGGAAGCTAGTAAAGCAGTAAACTATTAAGCTAGTAATAGAGTAAACTGACAAACTTGTAAGCTACTAAACTACTAAACTAGTAAACAAGTAGCATTCTAAACTTTTAAACTACTGAAATTGTTGAATAGTAAAACAGTAAACAAGTAAAAAGTAAAACAGTAAATTAGCAAACTCGTTAACGAGGAAATTTGTTTATAAGTACACTAGTAATCTTGCTGCATTTTTAATAGTAAACTGGTAAACTTGTAAGCTAGTTAAATAAAAAAGCTAATAAACTAGTAATCTAGTGAGCTAGCGATGTAGTAAACTCATTAACAAGTAAATAAGGAAACTAGTTAGCTAGTCCATTAGTAAACTTATTTTTCACGTTTTTTTTTGCATAATATACGAAACTCTAGAGGATTTCTTAGTACTTTCATAGATTACTTATATTTTTGTAGATTGCTACAGAATTTTAAAAACTCGATGTTGTACGATGCGAATTTCGATCTACTCTCAGTAATAATTTCAAGAATGAATGATAAAATTACATTTACATAGATTTTTCATGTTTTATATATTCTTTTTTCGTATTTTTGGAATATTTAAAAGAATATGTTGGGTTTTCTGAAATTTTTATAAATTTATAGTATGTTCAGAGTTTGATGCTTTAGAATCGAAGAGGTATTTGTCGAGATTTTACAGAGAACAATTTTTTCTTATAATTCAATGAGTTTTATAATTCTTTTAGAGTTTGTATGAATCGAAAGATTTTCAATATTTTATATGGATTTCATAGAGATTTCTTGAATTTGATGATCTAACATTTAAAGTTTTGTAAATTCTTAGCATTTTCGTAGATTTTTATTTTTCTTGATTATTCACTGAGTCGCAAAAATTTTTCTGATTCATATTTTCTACATAATCCTACGTTTGGATAATTTTTACTTTTTATTCAATATGTACAGCTAACATTTTCATGCATTTTTTTGTAACATATTTTTATTGTTTATAGATGTAACTTTTTCCATTTGTACATGAAATATTGGTTGATTCCATCAGAATTTCGGGAGGGGTTTGAACCCCCAAAACGCCCCTCTGCCTACGCGCCTGTTTTCAATGCTTCTCAAGAATATCATGATTATTTCAAAACCTCAAGAATTCAATAAATTCAATTCCCTGCATCCTGATGACTCGTCATTGAATTCCACCTGTCCGAATACGTCACATGAAACATGAAATTCGTCGAATCCAGGGAAATGGGTAATTAAATTGATAGCCGCAAAACGTGCACAAGGTTATTTACATCGTTTGGCGTCCTTCGGAGCGCGAGCGCATCACCGAGTTAACGGGATTGGTTGCGCAATCGGCGATGTAAGAACAATATTAAATTTATTTATGGAACGAGCGAGTTCTCGATCGATTATTCGCTGGGGCTAGGTTGCCGGGGAAAAAGGAGAACCGTCAGAAAGCAGGAAAAAAAACGAAGGCGCGATAGCCGTTTGATATCTGCTCGTATTAGGTTGTGCCGGGGCGAAAAAGGGGATGCGGAAGCCCCACGTGTATAGAAACACGGGCGATAACTGAGAGAACGATATTTTAAAGCTTCACGTTTTAATGACCATCGCCGGATTAGGTTACGTTTCGACATTTCTCCTCCGGCCAAATTCAATTATTCACCATTCCCTGTCTCATTGCCTCCTCTTTCACTCCCAGTTTTGTCAAGTTTCAAGAGGTCATTTTCGAAGCCTGAAAAATCAAACTGCATCTAGAGACAGAATCACGTGAATAGAATGAAATGAGAATTGACCTAATCAAATATGACGATTCGTATTGTTATTTCTTTTTGGAATATTAGAATTTTCTTATCAACAATTTACTGTAATCATTGCGTTGATATTTTTGTGTTGGAATTAAACGACGTATTGCAAAGTTTTAATGTGGAAAACAAATTTAAGGGCGAATTACTGGTTCGATATGTTTTATTTTATTTAAACATTTAGCATTTAGGTCGGTGATTCATGAAATTTTATTTATCTTTTTAAATATTCTTATAACTCTTAAATATCATACACTGTCAAAAAATTGAAATTTCAAACATCTTTTTCAAAGAAATTAATATTGAATTTCGTTTCGATATTGGGTATATGGATTTTTATATTTTTTTATGATTACTGATTAAGTTTCAAGAGACTACATATTTGTATTGTTGAATATATATTTTGTTTATAAAATTTGCTCTAAAAAAATGTATTATGTTGAAATCTACTTGAATTTAAAAAAGTTTGAGTATTTATATACAAGGAGAAATCATTTGAAGTTGAAATGATTTTAATGTCTGCTTTATATTATATAAACACTTCGATTTCATTGAAGTTTTATTTTTTCCATAGACAATGTTTATTTTTTTCATAGACAGTCTCGTGAATTTTATAGAGAAATTTCTGAGATTGTAGCCATATGAATCAAATGGATACACTGAAGAAAAAATACAATAATTATTATAATACTATATTGTACTGTGCAATCAGTCGGAAACGTCTGAAATATTGTACTTTTTTCTAGATATTCATAGCAATTTATTTCATAATAATTAGCCCAAATAATGTCAAATGATATTCTTGTAGTAGATATATTTTGTTGTAAAATCTATACATATTTTATTTTCTACTATACTTTTTTTGTACTTATTGCAATATCATATCGTAATTTCGACTAATCCTGATTTAAAAAAATGCCGTACAGTTTTGCCAGTATTCAGATCTGTATAGTTCTTTTTGATATATTTTTATACATTTTAATAATATAATTTAAGGGATGCAATATCGGAAAAAATCGACAATGTATTGTAGATTTTACAATACGTATATGAATTTTTGTAATAATTAATGATAATAAGTAAATTTTTTTATTTGCTGTTTTCCTATACACGGATAATAACTCCTGTGTACCTGTATAGCAAAAATTACAATTTATACAGTGCAATTTGCATCCTGTAGATTTCAATCTAGTAAAAACTGGCATACATATTGTGATTCGTGCCATGTCGAAATTTTTACCATACAATATTGCAATGAGTAAAAAAATACTTACGAAATTTGCAATAATTTTGTAAAACCTGCAACAATAGTGTAAATCATATAATATTCTATTACTTTTTACAATTACATATGTCAGGAAACTACTAGATTTTTTTCTCACTGCATTAATATCCCTTCAGTGCGATATTGTAATAATTTTCTTTTATTAAAGTAAATAAAACTTGTTATGATTATTAGGAAATTATTCTACAAAAATTTTTTCAGGACATTAATCGAAAATTTTCGAAAATTGACTATGAATCAACAAAGTAAACTATTTTATCTCATCTCAAAAAATAATGAAAATCTTCCAAACTCCAAGTTCTAGAGCAGGAGATTGTAAAAATCTATATAGGTATCTATAAAAATATCAAAAATTGGTAACTCTGCTATAAAATGATTCAAAATTTCATAAATGCAGAAAAAAGTACGATGAATACTCGAAATCCAAAAAAACTCAATAACTTTGAGTCAAAATCTATAAATATTATACATTAATATTAGAATAATAGTAGATATTTACTATTATTAAAAGTAAAAATCTATTTATATTTTGTGAACTATTTCCATTGTGATCCCAAGAGTATTCAATTCTGGAAATCTGTAATCTATAAAATACTATAAACTATTTGAAAAATTACAAATTCTTCAATAACACGCATGACACTGAAAGTATTCCATAAATATGAAGATAATACTTTCTGAAAAATATACTGGAATAATCAATATCCTCAGAATATAGTTTTTCAGTAAATTATTTCCTAAAAATCAAAAAGATAACTTGTTCAACAATCGGATTTTCAGTAACATTTTATAAATATTTGAAAATGCAAAATTAAAGAATTAAAACACTAGAAAAATTCAGAGTTCATTACCAGAAATTTATATGGAAATTGTTGAGAATACCGAAAATTCTTCTGATTGTTTGAATACAGAAAAAAACTCTAAAAGTATTTTAAAGAAACTACAAGTCAATAAAGACACTGTTTTTTTAAAAATCTATTTCATTTCGAAAAATTAATTAAGCTTCAAATTCTTTTTCACATGATTCAAGAAATTTCTATAGCAATCCATGAAAATAAATACTAGTCATTCTACAAAAATATCAGTAAATCCTATGAAGTTGTGTATTAAAAAAAAAAAAAGTAAAAAATTATTATTTATTATTTCTAAAATCCATACAAATTCAAATCCTGTAGGATCAAATTGCGGATATCTATGTAGATATTCATAAAATGTATTCATTCAGTCGAATAGATCATCCGATGTTACATTAGATTTATTTTTACATTAGCTCTATTTTACAGTCCATCTGAATGTAGATCAGTTTACAATCTAGTATTTTTTTAGTCTTGCTCTTTTATTCCATGGCTTTTACAGTTACCTACGAATCAAAATTCAGTACTATCACATTCTGGTACAAATTCCAGTGTTTTTAAATCTAGTAATACCTCTTTTTAAAATATTTCGCATAACATAATTACACATTCATAAAAATATGCATCTAATCCACCTGTATTTTTATAATTCATCTGATCAATAAAATTACTTTCGGTAACTACCTTCTTCTTGAATTGGAGTAACAATATTTTAAGTAACTACATTATTGTACCAATAGAATCGACTGCTTTAACATTCTAGTACTATATGACTTTCAAAATTGTTCTCATTATTTGTTGAAAATTTATGAAATAATCATTGCAACCATGCATGTAGTCCAACTGTATTTTACAGTTAATGACGTTCAAAATCTAGTGCTTTTACATTCTGGTACTACAGCATTCAATGCTTTCACAATCTTGTAACTTCACTTTCTAAAATGCTTCGCATCACGTAAAAACGTTCATTCGATCATGTATCTAATTCGACTGTATTTTTACAATCTTTTCAACTAATACTTCATGTAATCTAATTACAGAACTGTATCTTACAGTTCATCCAATAAAATTGTATTCTACATCCTAGTACTTTTACAGTAAAGTATCTTAAACACCTAGAAGGTACTTCATTTATACAGAAGACTTGCATCATCCAATACATTTACAGTTGCAATAACCATAACTATTATACCCATGTATACATATCCCTGGGGTATAGAAAACCATACTCGTCCCAGTGCGAAATCAATACCACCCGCGTTTCCCGATACATAAATCGAATGGGACGCGGAGAAGAATCGCGATTTGGCAGAGACGAATACTGTATAAGAGCGGACAAAGATTTGCTCCGCGGCGGAAGAAAAAGGGGAAGCGTTGAGGGAACGTGGCAGTTTTCAATGCAAGTTATGACCGATAAGGGAGAGGCGCTTTCCCGGGGGTGCGGCGAGCGAGTAACGTATCAGCTCGATTTCGACTCGACTTGTTTGCTCGGGATCTCGCGGGGCATTATGCCATATGAGTATAAATAACTGAACACGGGCAATAATACGTAATAATATATCAGTCCGGGATTTTAGTGCCGGAGCCACCGCGTGCGGCCCAAAGGTCGTAACTCATAGCTCGCGAGCCGGCTCCCGGTTATATCCTTCTTCTTCTTCTCTTTTTCCTACTCTTATCTCGTTCCTTTCATTTCCGCTGATGCATCGACCCCGGGCACATATTTCGATAACGTCCTGTCCCCTGACCTGGGTCAACAAGCTTTTGATAGGGATGTATGAACGTCGAAACTGACGGATTACACTTATGCCTCGATAAATGCACTTCGGTTGGGATGGAGGGAGAGGGAAGGGAGAAATTTGCCGAGGGGTGAAGTTTGAGAGGAAGAAAGAAAATGTATCGATATGTGGGTGTATCGTGAAGGTTTTGAAATTGTTTTTTTAAGAAGGGTTTGTTTAGGATTTGAATTTTTCCAATGCGATTTGGTTGAAAATAATTTTTCCACGTCTACTATAGATCAGGGGGAGTAGGTTGAAAAAATTTTCGGGAGGGGTTTTTCCGAAAGGTATTTTTCCTCCGGAATTTCATAATTTTTATTTTGGGTAATATGGTTACATGAAAGCGATTTTGAAATAATTTATATTTCGCAATTTGAAAGTCATCTAACTTAAGGAATCCAATGTTGCACATTTTTCATGTTTGTATATAATGGAATTAGATTTTTGTGATTTTCAATTAGTAACTGAGGTTTCAATTTTTTACTAATACTTTTTGTATGTATACCACTTTGAGGATTATCTAATATCAAGTAATATGGGTTTCTATAGAGCTTTCTAAACTTCGAAGCTCTAGGAATAATACTTCTGAAAAATTTATATATTTGAAATGATTTTTGAGCAAATTTTAACCACATAAAGGTACATCATAAATAATAAATAAATGGTACATTATTCATCCAATTTTGTAGTATTTTCTGGTATTTTTATATAAATCCAATATTTCTATGGATCGCTCAATAGATTTTTAGGAATTCATGCTACATATAGTATTAAAACTTTCAACGATTTTGAGAATTCGAATTGATTTTTCAGACGATAGTTACTTTTATGAAGATTTTTATTATTTTTATTCTATATTTTTTCAGTAGTTTTACAATTGAAAGTATGTTTATTTGTGTTCATTGCATCAATTGAATTGGATGTATTTGTATTGTTTTCTATTTGTATAAATTTCTAGAATAATTTCTAAAATTACATAGAGTTTTATATTAATAGTTATGCTCTAGGACAGAAAGTTTTATTAGTTTCTGAGAAAATTATTTCTTCATGATTTTCATGTATTGAAAGATGTCTAGTGAACGGGTTAGCAAGTGAATTTGTAAGCTAGTAAACTAATAAGCTAGAAAAATACTAAACAAGTAATTTAGTTTAGTTTAAATTACTTGTTTAGTAAACAAGTAATTCAGTAAACATGTCAAATTTGTAATAGTAAACTGGTAAACTAGTAAGCTAGAAAAAGAGTAAACTAGCAAACTAGTAAGCAAGTCAATTACTAAACTAGTAAACAAGTAAACTAGTAAAATCCTGAAATTGTGAAATAGTTAAATATTAAACAAGTGAAAAAGAAAAATAGTCAACTAGGAAATTATTTAACAAGTAAATTGGTTATTTAGTAAACAAGTAGGCAGGTAATTTAGTGAACAAGTAATTCAGTTTAGTTTAAATCACTTATTAAGTAAACGAGTGATTTGATAAACTTGTCAAATTTGTAATAGTAAACTTGTAGACTACTAAACTAGTTAAATAAATAACAACTAAACTAGTAAGCTAGTGAACTAGTAAACTCGTTAAAAGTAAATTAGTTAACTAGTAAACTGCTAAACAAGTAAACTCGTATACTTATTTTTCATATTTTTCTAGTGTAATATACGAAACCCTGGAAAATTCATAAGTATTTTTAAAGATCACTTATATTTTTGTAGATTGCTATAGAGATTTATAAAACTTGACGCTTTTGAATGCGAATTTCGATCTAGTATTAGTAATTTCAAGAAATAATGATAAAATCACATTCATATAGATTTTTCATGTTTTATATCGTTATTCTTTTTTCGCGTTTTTAAAATATTTAAAAGATATTTTTGCGTTTTCTAGAATTTTTATAGATTTATAGTATATTTAGAACTTGATGCTTTAAAATCCCACAATTTATAGATCGTAGAGACATGTACAGAGATTTTTCAGAAAAAAGTTTTATAATAGAATTCAATTAATTTCAATATTCCTTTAGGGTTCGTATGATTCGAAAGGTTTTTTAATACTTTTATATAGATTTTTTACAGATTTCTAGAATTTCAGGATCTAAGATTCAAAGTTTTGTAAGTTTCTGGCATTTTCGTAATTTTTTATTTTTCTTGATTAATAACTGGGTTGCAACAATTTTTCTGATTTACATTTTCTACGTAATCCTACGTTTTCATGATTTTTTTGTAACTTATATTTTTATTGTTCATCGATGAAACTTTTTTTATTTTTTCATGAAATATTGATTGATTTCATCAGAATTTCGGGTATTCGGGAATTGTTGCCTACGCACCTGGATGCTATAGTATCAAAATATAAAAGCACTAGATTTTTATTTATAACCAACCGAAAAAGTATGAGTGAAAAAGAACAAGACTAGAAAAATACTAGATTGTAGACTGATGTAGTGTAAGATACAGTTAGTGTAAAATGAGACTTAATTACATTGGATAATCTATTTGACTGTGTAAGTACAGTTTGACTAGATACATTATCACATAAATATTTTTATGAATTATTCAACCTGTTATGGGAAAAATTTTGGAAAGTCAAGTTACTGGAATGTTATTGCACTAGATTGTAATAACGCCAGAATGTGAAAGCCGTAAACTAAATTTAATTAATTGAAAAAATATTAGTCATATATTTTCAGCTCTTTAATATTATAAAAAAAATATGCACTCTTTCCATCACTTTCAACATTTATAATTAAAAAATTCAGTACACTTTTTTTCTCAAATTCTGAATAAAATTAACCAAATCCACAAACCCATGAAACTTTATTTTCTCAGTCATCCGAGGTACGCACAATGCGACAAAAGAGAGCTTCCTGGAAACGCGAACGTAAACGATTAATTGAAAAATAGAGCGTGTGAAATGTGTTTGTTTAACGCGGAGCCCTTCCAATGTCTTGGGATAAGTATCTTCGCCATTCTGAGGCCAGATGACGAATTGTTATCCGAGAATAGAAAAGGGAGAGAAATCCGAGGCGCGCCAGAAGGATTGTCGTGGCTCTCCGCAGCTCGTAAAAAACTAGGGATGTGCGATACTTTGTCAACAATCAATGTTTTGCCCTCTTGTATCAAAATCGTGAAACACTGGCATTCTGAATACTGATATTTTTTGCGAATTCATCTATTCTGAAAAGAATGATAAGAATTCGATTGATTGATTACACTTCTTGAAGCATGTGTCTTCTTTACAAATTTTGTTTATTCGAATTAATTAATTTCCACGATACTTATAATCACAAAAAATAATGATATTCTTAAGCTTTTTACCATTGCTGATTTGTTTTTCTTGTTTACACATTGTTCCAAGAGAAAAGCAAAGCAAACCATGGGGTTGATTTCCTTCATGTATGTATAGAAAAATATTCGGCTGCCATTGTAATAAATTGGATCATTGTAGCGAGCAGCTGCCGTCAATTTATTAATTTGTGTGCGCGAATCATGTCGAGCGCACAACTCTTTTAATTGCCGGAAGTGCGCTTGGCAGGGCATGCTTGGATTCGCACTTGACTTCACCTTTCTTCATTACGAGAGCGTCACGCGATAAATTGTACAAGGTGTCTCGGAATCGATACACCAGCTCACACTTTGAATTCCTCATGGAAATCTGAGACGAAAGTTCTTGAACCATTTTTGCCTACCATCAAAATTCAAGAAGTTACAAGCTGAAGACAATCTGGAGATCTTCAAAACGTTACAATAAAAAATGTAACGTTTTTGCATGTTATAATTTCAGTTGACTTATTGTATTTGCATTGCAGTCACTGTAAGCCTCTTAAACAAAAATTTCGGAAAGGGCCATAACTCCACCATTTGTTAAAATTTTTTAACCAAATAATGTTTGTTTATCAAAGTTGACAATATTTTTTCATGGAGATTTTCAAAGTTGCAAATATTTGATACCAGGCCCGTGCACAGAAAACTGTATTGGGAGGGGGGGGGGGGGAGATTTCAACTTTCATATTATACTAGTAGAAAAACATGCAATTGGAGTTGATTTGGTTTGACAGTACATAGTCCTTTCATAATAATGTAGGTAATGAATGTGGATTATATCAGTAAACTGATTAATTGGTTATTCAATAAATACTCAAATACATAAGGCAATGCCAAAACATCATTTGTTTTCAACAACTTCTACTTCATATATTGAATCTTTGCTATGTTTTCCACAAATTGAACCCAAGCAACTCAATAATTACAGATACGAAATTGCTGAAAAAACGCGTTTATAATTTCTTTTTCACCCTTAGATGTATAACGAATGCATAATAAATGAAAGAAAAAGCCCTTTTTATTACTACACTATAAACATATTTTATGATTTAAAGAGTTATACACCTTTTTTGAGGACGATTTGGATTATTTTTTATTGTATGTAGCACATAATTTTATTACATGGAAGTTATATTACTGTAATATGTAGATTATTGTCAACTTTAATGTACAAACATTATTTGATGAAAAAAATATCAACAAATAGTGGAGTTCTGGCCGTTTCCCAATTTTTTTTCAAGAGGCTTGCAGTAACTGCAATACAAATACAATACGTCAACGGAAATTATAATATCCAAAAACGTTACACTTTTTAGTGTAACGATAACAAAACGCGTTACATTAATCAACAAGTAACGATAGAAGGAACAAGTTCTTTTTTTTTGTTAACGAGTAACGAAAATCGTGTTATTCATTTCACATCTGTCTCATCAAGTTTTTAGAACGATTTGTAACTTTTTAAAAAATTGTTGAAACTTAGATATAAGTAATTTTTTAACTTCCTTATTTTCAGATAAAAATTGAAGAATTTCATAATTTTAGATGAAACAGAGTGATACATTAGTAATTTATGTACAAATATCGACAAAGAGTATGCTTTTTCACTTTTTATTAGAAATTTTCACAATTCTAGCAATAAATTTTATAAATCTGCATATAAATACATGAAAATACTATAAACCTTAGTTCTTGATATTTATAGCAGGATCCCTAAAATCTATAGATTAGGAAAATAATAAAATATTTATTACAAATATTTCAAACTTTCAATTCTAGAAAATCTTGTTCTTGCATATCAAAGAGATATCTCTGAAAAATTCTTAAAATTTCCCAACATTCTATAAATACTAGGAAATACGAAAAGAAAATACATGTATAGAAAAATACAAGTACACCTATGGAATATTAAAAATCTATACAACTTTCAAAACTAGAGCATCGAATCCCAGAAATTTGTACAGAAATATACAAGAAAACTGAACAATCCTTTAAATCGTAGAATAACTAATGAAATACGAAAGATACTGAAAGAAATATGAATGTATTGAGACACCTATTTTCTGAAAAATTCTTTTGGTACATGAAAAATTTATTAAACTTCACATTATTTAAGATCTCGAAATTCTCGAAATTCATGTATAACAATTTATATCAAAATGCCTCAAGTATATTAGAATACTAGTAACTCCTTCAACATTTGATGCATCCTAAAAAATACGAATAGTTTCAGAAATACTAAAAAATCCTTCAAATCGCAGAAAAACTGAAGAAATTCGAAAAATACTAGAAGAAATAAATATCTATTGAGACACTGTTTTCTGAAAAATCCTTTGAACACGTAAAATTCAGTAAACTCCAAATTTTACAGTTTGAAATTTACGGAATCTATAACAATGTAAATGAAAATGCTAGAAATATATAGAAGTACTAGAAAAGCCTGTATCATTTTATATATCTTGAAAAATACGAATAGTTTCAGAAATACTGAACAATTCTTCAAATCGTAGAAAATATATACGAAAGATACAAAAAAGAAATTAAAATCTTCATAATTGATCCCATGTTATATAAAATTTTTTATATAAATCTTATATGAAAAAATTTTATAATTGTAATGGGTCTATCGGAATGTAAGATACGTAGTGAGAAACTTTTTTTTCATTCCCTGGAAATGAGTCGAAGGGTGGCTGCTGGCTTGTTGTCTACTGCATAATAAACTGCTGTAAGCGCCATGTACACGCGCCCAGACTAAATATACCGATGTAAATAACTCGGAGTCTGTGAAAAAGTTGAGTATAATCTGTCGTCATGAAGTAAACAATAATTTATTCACAAATTCTACATACAAAATCAATTTATACCTTGAAACGAAGAAAGAAATTTCTATTCTAGTTAAATATTCAAATTTCAGTTTCACATTTTAGTGCACCTGGATAAATTGATAACTCCAAAATAATCGAGGAAAATGATAAGGTATAAATAAAAATGTCCGTCAATTTCCTAAAAGCTTCTTCGAAGCTTGCATAATGCATCGAATAATGAAGATGCATTTCCGAGTCGTGGGCGTTTTCGTAATACACAGCGAATAACGCTCAATAATGAAACAGTGACAATCAAATTCCCCAAGCCAAGCGAAAAATGGACGCCATTAATAAAATAATACGAGTGCTCGATCAATACGAATTATACAACCCGTATACATCTTTTCTCTCTTTCGCTCTCGAAGCTTTTCTCACTCCCACTCCTTGCGATCCCGGACCTCATATTGATTTCTATACCGAATCGCCGTGTATTTATATGTTGTGAAATTGAATAATAAACAAATGTAATTACTCGACCCGGCGCCATTTTGAATACATCTCGTGGGGTGCGGCGAAGGCGTGGAAAATCGAGGGAAATGGAGAGCAAAATATTTTCTAATCGCGGGTTCGTTGTTGCGAAATTTTCTGTGATTGCTTTTCGTTTCTCAGAGGGGAAATTCTGTAATTTAAGCTTGAGATGAAAATTCACTTTGGGATTAATGTAATCTAAGATTAATCTGCTTTCTTTGGAAAAGGAAAACCTCTCGCATGAGTATGAAATTTTGGTTTTCCAGTAGATAATTTTTTATTGGTATTTTAGATCAATGTGAGCAAAAAAAGTGACATATTTCAATCTCTAATAATACATGAATATGAAATATTAGAAAAGCAGAAAAAAAGGGAGTGTTTGGAAATAAGAAGAAAATAGAAAGCCTACTAATTTTCAACATTTACTTACGTTCAATTTTTTGTTTTTATACAAATTAACATATTTTTAAGTGGTATTTTCAAGAACATTTGTTTTATCCTTGAAAAATGTATGCATATAATGTATAGCTTCCAAATTTCGAGAATATAAACAGTTCTACCTAACATTGAAATTGTTGAAAACAAAAATTCAGAAAAAATGTAATCTTGAAATCTTCCCATTCTACATTTTCATTACTTCTTTTTACATGAAAAAACATAGTTTTTCGCAATTTTTCGTCTTTAAATGTTTCATTCTTCAGTTTCGAAGTGACTTGAGTTTTCGATGCCTAGAGTTTTACGTTCTCAATTTCCGTACTTTGTTATTCAAATATGCCAATTTGTGAAGTGTAATTTAGCAATTTACAAGTCACTGATTTATGAATATCCATCAATTTTCATAAGATAGCGGACTTTTGAACTTTGCTTCGATTCGAAATTTTTATCATACAACTTCAGTCTATTCAGTGGAATTAATATTCTGAATAAAAAATATTTTGGGTTTCCACTCTCATCAACAATTGCAAAAATTAATCAGAGAATGGAATCACAATTGTTCATACCTATTTCATACAAATTTATTTTAGCTTTGAACGGTGTTTAAAAACTCAATTTCAAGTATTCTATTAAAGAAAAATTCTAATTAGATACAATATTTTGGCAGTACTCTATTAAGTAATTGTTTTTTTACGTTTGTACTTTCACTGCAGTAAAAAAGACTATGGACACGTAAATTTTGTGGTTTTTTTTTCCAAAATCATGAGCAAAAAAATTTATTGCTAATTTTACCTTTTGAATATGTCAAATTTGTTGTAAAAGGAAAAAAAAAATCCAATAATCAATATTTAATGTTAAATAAAATTTTTTTTACAGTCGTATCCATAAATAATTCGGAAAATTCAGTGTCTAAAAACATTTGTACAGCAGTTTATGTACACAAAAAATTACGAAAAATACCTTCGTGGCGATAGAAAATTGTTGTTTTTCCCTCGCAATTGGTAAAAATGGTGCGGAATGCAGGGCGAAGCCACGGAAATCGCGGGCAATAAACAGAGCGCGAGAGGAAGAAAATGACGTGCATGAAAATATACGAGTGTTTATCAATCGTTTCTACGTATAATAACGCCTAATTAATGTGCAATTAAGTCGCCTAATTCTCCGTGACTTCATGGCCAAAACCACTTTTAGCTCGCTTGGCCGATCGCGTGCGCATCTTCTATACCTTGCAATATGATCAAACCTAGTCCAAAAAGCATATTTTTTACGAATATTACTTCTTCATTGTTCCTTGCATTTTTTACGTTGTTTTTTAAAGGCTGATTGTTCTTTTGAACATGGAACTCATAAACAAGTTCCATATACAAACAATGGTCTGAATTTATAAGAGAATCTTATCGACCAAGATTTTTAGTATTTTTGACACTTTCGGTTTTTATCAGTTTGTGTAAAATGTTGCAGGATTTTCTAGTATATTACATGAATTTGTACTATTTCTCTAAAGAGCGTTCAATAATTTTATGCTCTAAAATTTAAAGTTCAGAATATTTTTTGTATTTGAAAGCATTATTAAAGAAATGGTGTTTATGTAAATTTTTATTTATTTTATTTTTTCAGTACTTTTTCGGTTTTTCTACGATTTTAAGGATTGTTCAGTATTTACGAAAAATTTTTTTTTTCATGATGTATAAAGTATTGCAGTGTTTTCTAGTATTTTTATGTAAATTGTTGCGAAAATTTTAAGAATTTCGAGCTCTGAAATTCCAAGTTCATTGAATTTTGCGTGTTTCAAAGGATTTTTCAGTAAACAGTGTCTCAATAGATTTTTCACTGAAAAAAATTTATAGTAAGTTTCGCAATACGGTATAGTGAATGAGAATTACTCTGACATATTGTACTTTTTGCTTGATATTGTATAGAAATAGATATATTTTGTGATAAAAACTGCTACACATATTTCGTTTTCAACTATACTTTTTGTACTTTTTGGCAATATCATATTGTAATTCTTATTAATCCAGATTTTTGAAAAATTCATGCAATTTTTTCAATATACAGATCTGTATAAGTTCTTATTGTAAAATTTTGGTTTACATAGTAAAAATTACGATTGGTATAGTAAAAATTCACATTTTCAGATTTAAAATTTTCCGAAATTATTTAGTAAAAACTGGTTTACTATACAATATTGCGATGAGTAAAATACAAATTACAAAATTTTCAATAATCTTATAAAAACTACAATAATATTGTGAAATCTGCAATATTATTATATTACTTAAAATATTATTGTACTTTATACAGTATATATAAAAAAAAGTACTAGATTTTTTTTCAGTGTTATTTTTTTTTACTTTTTTTCGTATTCCTTCAAGTTTTCTACGATTAGAAGAATCTTTCAGTATTTATAAAAATTGATGTGTATAAATTTATGGAATTCGATGCTCTAAACGTTCAAATTGTATATATTTTTAATGTTTCATAGATTTACTTGTATTTTTCTATAATATACATACATTTACTTTTTGTATTTCCTCATGTTTATGGAATGTTGGAGAATTTTTTTGTTTTCGTAAAGATACCTCTTTAGATTTCCAGAATGAGATTTCCATGAATAGAAAGTTAGAAATAATTGAAGTATTTCGATAGATTTTACAAAAACAGTTTCTTTATAAATTCAGAGGGCCTTCAATATTTTTGAAATTTTTTTGACTTTCAGGATCTGGAAAATTTTCCAGTATTTTAATGGGCTTCTACATATATACAATATTTCTAGATTTCAATGCTCGAGAAATTGAAGTTTTTTGATTCCTCGAATTACATAAATGTTTGAAGAATCTGATAGGATTTTGAAGATTTTTATTAAAATATGTTATTTTTAGTGTTTTCTGTATTTTCTTTTTATTTCTTATTAATCAAATTACGTAACTTTTTCTAGCATGATCTTTAGATTTTAAAGGTCCTGCAATTTTTAAAATCTATAGATTTGTATGCTTTTTCACGAGAATATCTAAAATTTAATGCTTGGAATCGTGAAAGTTTCTAATAAAAAATGAAAAAGTATATTCTTTGTTGATATTTGTACACAAATCACTAATATTTCACATTGTTCCATACATAGAATTTTTTATTTGAAAATAAAAAAGTTGAAAATTACACATATCTCAGTTTCAAAACATTTCTTTAAAAGTTACTTATCATGCTTAAAGCTTGATGAAACTGATAAAAGTAACGTGAAATATGTAACGGCATTTTCATTATTCGTTACCAAACAAAAGTAACTCGTTTCTGTTATTGTCACAGTAAAAAAAAATGTATGTTTCATGTTGACCATTGCTCTGTAATTCATTTAAGAATGAGCATTTTATAATAATTATTATTTCACAGTATCGAGAAAGTTAAAAAAAAAATATACAAGATATTGAATTTTAGTATTATTTGTCTTAAAATAATGTTTTCATAATATTTTCTTACTATTATCAATTGAATAACAAATAATCAATCAATCGTAATTATTATAAAATGAATTAAAAAGATACAACTAAAAACGTAGGTTTCATATTTACTATTTTCCAAAATTCTTGTAAGAATTAGCGTTTTAAATGTCTATTATATGGTCTAAGCTTTGTTCCCAAACCATTGTAACGCTCTTAAACGGATTATACTCCCAACACGCCATTAGAAGTCTCACTTCAAAATCTTACTTCCAAACCCTGCTTTTTCTTCTCTAGTTGACATCTCGCTATTTTTCCATGGTCCTAATTATCTTACAAGCTTCTGTTGAACGGCAAAAAAACGCGAAGGAGAAGACGATGAAAAACGGGGAAGAAAAAAAGCTGGAAAATGGGGGACGGGTGCAAAATATCTGCATTCATAAGCGCGTTCTGGCGATCTCGTCGCTTTCGCCGAACCAATAAGTCCGCCATAAATATTTCATTCGCCGTGCACTCGCGCTCGCGTACATACGCAATGCACTAGCGCCGTCTCGTCGCCGCCGACGCCGTCGCCGTTTGCCACCATCGACGCCGATTCTTCATTTTACATATTCTCCCTGGGAAACGACGTCGCATCCTGTCTCTCCCAAATACATGCATTTTTATCCTCATCCTCGCTGCACTCTGGCTTGAAATTCGCCATTTTCTCAGCAGAACTTGAACATTATTCTTTAAAATATTGTGTATTTCTTCAGCGAATCTTTTCTTCTGGTTCTGCAGGTTCAGATATAGCTTCTTAGATCAACAAAAGAAGTTGTCAATGTCAAGTTTCAAATACATATTAAATGAAGAGCTTAGTTTATTACAAGCCCGTGCACAGAAACCTGTATTTGGGGGAAGGGGGGGGGGTTTAACTTTTATGTTATACTTGTAGAATAACATGCAGTTGAAATTGATTTGGTTTGACAGTACATGGTCGATTCATAGTGATGTAGATAATTAATGTGGATTATATAGGTAAATTAATTGATCAATTATTCAATAAATAATCGATATATAAGGCAATATAAAAACATCATTTGTTTTTCACAACTTTTACCTTATACATTGAATCTTTGTTGTTTTCAACAAATTTAACACAAGCAACTCAATAATTACAGATACAAAATTGTGGGAAAAACGCTATTTCTTTTTCACATTTAGATGTATAGCGAATGCATAGTAAATAAAAAAAAAATAGAAAAAAAACTTTTTATTACCACATTATACACATATTTTATGATTTAAAGGGTTATACACCTTTTTTGAACACGGTATGGATTAGTTTATAATGTATATAACACATAATTTTGTTACATGGAAGTTATATAACTGTAATATGTAGAATATTGTCAACTTTAATGTACAAACATTATTTGATGAGAAAAATATCAACAAATGAAAAAGTTGTGGCCCTTTCCTATCTTTTTTTTAAGGGGTTTGCAGTGACTGCGATAGAAATACAATAAGTCAACTGAAATTATAATATGAAAAAACGTTACATTTTTTAGTGTAACGATAACATGACGCGTTACATTAATTAAGAAGTAATGATAACAGGAACGAGTTCTTTTTTTTTTGGTAACGAGTCACAAAAATCGTGTTATTCATTTTACATCTGTCTCATCAAGTTTTTAGAACGATTTGTAACTTTTTAAGAAATAAGTAATTTTCAAATTTCCCTATTATCAGATAAAAATTGTATAGTTTTATAAATTCAGATGAAACTGAGTAATATATTAGTAATTTATGTACAATTATCGACAAAGAGTATGATGTTTTTACACTTTTTATCAGAAATTTTCACAATTCTAGCAATAAATTTTAGAAATCTGCATATAAATACATTAAAATACTGGAAACCTTAGTTCTTAAAATCTATAGCAGGATCCCTAAAATCTACAGATCATGCTAGAAAACCTTACGTAATTTTATGAATACAGAAAACAAAATGAAATAGAAAAAATTCTAGATATTATGTACTTTTTTTTAAAAGCTATGAGATTCTTCGAAGATTTCTGTGATTCCAGAAATCTAGAAACTCCGATTTCTCGAACATTGAATTCCAATAATATATATGTGTATAGAAAACCATAAAAATACTAGAAAAGTGTTCAAATTTTAAAAATCTGTTCAAAATTCAAAAAATGTTGAGGACACTCTAAATCTATAAAGAAACTGTTTATGCAAAATCGATCAAAATACTGCAAATATTTCAAACTTTCAATTCGAGGAAATCTAATTCTTGAAATTCAAAGAGATATCTTTGAAAAAACTTTAAAATTTTCCAACATTTTATAAATACTAGGAAATACAATAAGAAAATACATTAGAGAAAAATACAAGTATATCTATGGGGTTTTAAAAATCTATACAACTTTTAAAACTAAAGCATCGAAATTCAAAAATTCAGAAATTTATACAGATATATACAAGTATAATGGACAATCCTTTGAATCGTAGAAAAACTCATGAAATCGAAGGATACTGAAAGAAATATGAATTCATTGAGACGCCTGTTTTCTGAAAAATTCCTTTGGAACATGAAAAATTTATTCAACTTTACATTTAAGAGCTCGAAATTCTCGAAACCCATGCATAAAAATTTATATTAAAATGCTTAAAGTATATAAAAATACTACAAAATCCTGCAATATTTCATGCATCCTAAAAAATACGAATAGTTTCAAAAATATCGAACAATCCTTAAAATCGTAGAAAAACTGAAGTAATACGATAAAAACTAAAAGAAATAAATATCTATTGAAACACTGTGTTCTGAAAAATCCTTTGAACACGTACAATTCAATCAACTCCAAATTTTACACTTCGAAACTATCGGAATCTATAACAATTTCAATGAATATATTCAAAAATGCTAGAAAATTTTGTAGATCTTAAAAAATACGAATAGTTTCATAAATACTGAACAATCCTTCAAATCGTAGAAGATATATACGAAAAATACCAAAAAGAAACAAAAATCTGTTCAGACGCTGTTTTCTGAACAATATCATGCAATGCAAAATATCGAAATTTACATCAAAACGTAAAAACCAACAATATAAGCATTTAATCGAAATCGTTCAAAAGATCTAGTTGGGGGGCGGGGGGAGATTTTAACCCCCAACCTCCCATTTACCATTCATAACTGCATTTGTTCCATTAATTTTTTGTATTTTAATCATCCCTCGCTAAAAATGAACGGAAGAGTAAGTTTTTCCCTCGGTTGGGTTCATAAGCTCGAGCTCATATGCATATTCGAGATTATGTCTCGCCGAGGCGCAATTTAGATGACGTACTAAACGTCGTGTATCTCGGTCCGCGAATGGGCAATTTATCGCATCGCTAAAATCTTTATGACTCTCGTTATAACGAGGTGCATGGGGTGCTTGTATGAATGTAGTCGAAACGAAAAGCCGAAGAAGCTCTCTCGAGCTGGGTCAGGAATAGGGGCTAAATGCAAGAGCAGGATGCGGTGCAAACAATTGAATGCTTTCCTGTGCAAGTATTCCTAATGCTTTCGACGCTGCCAACGCGTGTAATCACGGAATCAACTCTTGGAAAAAGAAATTTACGAGCCCCCAAGGAAGCGTTCGTCTTTCTTGACACCACCCACTCGAAGATATAGAGCTCCGTGCTCTGTATCTTTATTACCATTTTGTACCCTGAAATCGCGATGGTTTATAATTATAAGATTCCTGATTATGGGATCCCTTGCTATTGGTTATGCTGCGGTGGTTCCTTGAGTTTTTTTTTTTTTTTTCTTGAGGTTATGCAAGGTGAGAAGTTTTGATGGTGGGAGGTTGAGTAGACATTTTAATTGTAATGGTATGTGGATATGTTTTAACAGATTTTTATTCTGTAGGAAATTTATTACTTTATGATGACATTTTTCGCAAAAGCAGGTTTTTACAGGGTTTCATGATTAAGGGATTGAATATTCCAAGTGACCACGCGTTTGTTTCATTTGATGTAAAGATTCAAAGATTTCTTCTTTAAATAAACTTCTAGAGTTTGATTTTATGGAAATTAAACTTTCATTGATTTTCGCAATTCCAAAGTTTTGAAAATCAATGCCTAAGTACTGGAAAATCAACAATCATCGAGTAATTTTTTTGCTTTTCCGACCAAGTCAGCCAGCTGGCGTTCCTCCTTTTTCCCATGATCCCTGCGATGCGGGTGATCGGCATGTACACGTATAAAGTACGTGCGTGCATCGCTCTCTCTCTTCCCTCTATTTCTTTCTTTTTCTCGCGACTAAAACAAATTTATATCCGCACGCGTCCTCCAGAGAAGTAGAAGTACACGCGACGAGGCTCGCTCGAGATCTGCACTTTTTATTTCGACATCTGTTCCCGCTCGCTCGTGCAAGGAAAAATCGTCATTCCTCCTCGCGCTCGTGTTATTTAGGAAACTCGGCTAATGGGTCGTATAAATCCAAGATGTTTCCCTTGTAAGTCCAACGGAGGGAGGAATCCAAAAACAATTTTAGATACGAGGGATTCTAGGTCGTTGATATATCATTGACAAAACAGTGAAAAAATATTGTAATTGACTGTAAAATGAATGATTAGAGAAAATGGAAATTTAATGTGACCTTACGACAGAAATAAATTAAGAAAAATTGGCTGTTTTGGAAAGTGCAGGAAAGTATTTGGCCTATTCATAGAAAGCACGAGTCTCACTATACGGGGCAAAATAGAGGCGCGTGTTTCCAAAAGAGCCGAGATGACACGTTGTCACGAGGGCGCACACGTGGCTACGTTTAAGGGTCGTGTAAGGTTGAGAGCGATATGGAAGCCACGACGGAAGCCCTATATTTCTCGCCCCGAAAAGAGAGAAAACGAGAAGACTAAACACGCCGAAACACGCGTTTGGCTTGACCCCCCCCCCCCCCCTCCCCCAACCCCCGTCATACGTTTTAAGTTAAGGCGCCGCTTGATCCCCCTTTACAAAAGCAGCTAGCAATAGTTTTTTTTATGTAAGATGTTTTTTAGACAGAAACTTCAAGAATTGTCTGTGATATAGAAAAAAGGTATAATATTTTTTGACGTATATAATGGTCTAATTTTCAAATAAATAAAAGGTCTAGAATGATCTCTCAGAGCCACATTCAACATATTTATTCCATCAATATTTCGACCTCCTATTGGGTCCTCGTCAGGGTCTTTAGAAAAATTCGGAAAAATTTCTTATAATAACATTTTAACAAAAGCAATCATAAAGAAGAAAAATTTTTTCTCACGATTATGAAGATTCTTTTCTTCGAAAAATTGTGATTAGCAAGAATCAAGTTGGAACCAACCATCATTAAAACTTTCTACAACTGAGACACGATCACAATTAAGTCGTTATTTTTTCAAAAATAATTAATATATGTATATACAAAAAATTTCTTTTCAAATTCTTTACAATACGTAACTTGCACTAGTAGTCGACGACGAATAAATGACAAACGACACCAAAAATTCATCATATTTTTTAACTCATCATTGTCAAAGTATGCCAAAAAACTCGTCATAAATCGAATCCAAGTTTCTCGTATCTTCTTGTCTATTGAGTGTAATTAGAGGAAACTGTTTCCTAAAAAAATTATTCTAATACGAAAATTTGATAAAGTTCGAATTCTTGAACACAAATTTTTAGGAATCTAATTGTAAATCGTAGCAGTCCATAAAAATACCCAAAATCTCATGGGATCATATCCCACATATATACTTTTTCAATCTAAAACTGTTAAATCTTAACTGATTGCAATCTTTACTGCAAAATTTACTGAAAAATTTATACTTTAAACAGATGTGTCAGTTTTAACAGATTTTTTTTTGTATTCTACAAATTCGATCCGTCAATTTTCCACGGGCTACATTGTGAAAATTTTAACATGGAGATCTGTAGAATACAGCAAATCTGTCAAATTCAACAGATTCAGGTTAAGAAAGTATGCAGAAATCCAGAAAATTACAAGAAAATTCTTCAAATCTTATCAATCCTCAAAAAATACAGCAAATTATAGAATTATGTACCTAAAATCTTTGATTTATGGTAAATTAATTATTTCAAACTCTGAATTCTAGGAAATCGCATCCTGGAAATCTGAGCAAGTATCTTAAGAAATACGAGGAAATCGTACACCTTTTTGTCAATACGAATAAATGCAGAAAAAATATTGAAAATTCAAAAATGTATGAAGAACTAAAAAAATATAAAAACTTCACTTATTAGGTCAACGGAATCTAGAAAGTTTCTACTGCTATTTCAAAGGAAACCGAAAAATCTTTCAAATCGTATATATACATACTACAGAACTACGAAAATTTTTGAAATAACTCTAAATCTTCAAAGAAACTGTCTACTGAAAAATCCATTCGAATACAAAAATTTAATGAACTTCGATTTCTGAGCCACAAATTTTTGCGAATCTAAATCAAATTATTCCATAAAATTACCGAAAATCTTATAAAAACCAGAAAATACTTCAAATTATATGGGTACAGAAAAATACTAAAAATATTCAAAATAATATAAATCTATGAACAAACTTGTTTCTGAAGAATCCATCAAAATCTATGCAATAAATCGGGATATCGATGTAATATTTTTTCTCGATACTTACATATATTATAATTCAGAGGGTGAATTGTACTCAATATTTAGATATCATTTTTGACCACATACATATAACTCTAAATCTCAAAAGAAACTATCTACTGAAAAATCCATTCAAATACAAAAGTTGAATGAACTTCGAATTCTAAGGCACAAATTTTTGGCAATTTAAATCAAATAATTCCATAAAATTACTGAAAATCTTATAAAAACCCAGAAAATCCTGGAAAAATTATGAATAGTTCAAAATATGTACTTACGACTAAATTTTGTTAATCTACGAAATTCCCAAGAATCTTAAAATTTTAAATATGATGTGATGTGATTATTTTCTTGATAATAATGTAATTCATAATAATACCAGAAAATCATTCAAAATATCTGAGTACAGAAAAATACTAGAAATACTCAAAATAATATGAGTCTATGAACAAATTGTTTTCTGAAAAATCCATCAAAATCTGTGCAATACATCGGCATATCTATATATTATTTTTTCTCGATACTTACATATATTGAAATTGTACTCAATTTTTTCAATTGTATAATTTTTGACCACATACATATAACTCTAAATCTCAACAGAAACTGTCTACTGAAAAATCCATTCAAAAATATATATATTTTTCTCGATACTTACATCGAAATTCTGAGGGTGAATTGTACTCAATTTTTAGATATAATTTTTGACCACATATATCTTGAAATGGAAGGATCATTACATCAAAACCAGATATCTCATTCATATTTTTCACAAACTTAGATCTGAATCAAATAATACGCAGAAGTTGATTATTTAATATTTTTTTTCTGGTCTTTAGTTTTGTTATGGTTTGACAATTTGGATTAAAACAGATAATAAGATCATATTTTTTAAGGACTGATACTATTCTTCGTCTTCATTATACACATAAAAAACAGAAAATCTTAGATATCAGAAGGTCTTATTAACAAAAGACAATTATGTATTTTTACTCACATCAGTCTTACAGAGGGAATAGAAAGTATAATACAATATAGATATTCCATCACAATCATTCACAAAGAAATTATGTATGCTGCGTTAGTTATAGAATTTTGAATACATTGACAGGAAAATTGGCAGATGTAAATCACACTTTTCCTCAGAACAAAGTAAAAGATAGCTTGTTAGATCTGGACTCTATACATCAAGACTATTAATAAAACTTCTATCGATAATAACTCAAAAATTTCTACATTGTTTCTACCTATATTTTCCCCTTTTTTTTAATTCCACTATATCACTGTATGAATTACATCTTATTATTATGTCACTGTAATGAATTACATTCACCTGAATATGCATTTGATAACACTATGCAAATTTCTGTAATAATCAGTAAAAAATGACAAAATTTCTTGAAATTCTTGAAAAATAATAACACTACGCAAATTTCTCTCATTGTCAGTAAAAAATGATAAAACTCTACAAAATTTTTCTCTCAGTGTTAGAGGCCTGGCCCATTGTCCTCTGGATGCTGGGTCGAATCGTGGGCGGGTTCTGGTCACTCGGTGCTTGAGAGCACATACTCTTAGAGTAACAGCTGTGGGGCTGCGGGGGTCTTCTACCGTGCACTGTAAGCTTCGTAGACGTATGTAGCTTGCGCGACACCCACACGCGAGCGTCCCATGAATGAACCCGAATGAATCCGCGTTTACTACCGTGCCTTGCACGCGTGGCTCACGAATATAGAGACGTTTAAGCGCATTGAATGACAGCTGTTTTGGACCGGCGTTTATAGAGCTAGCTCCACTGACCATTGTCCACCTTGGAGAACCATTAAAAGGAGCGCCAATTTATCAACTTCTTCTCGCCATTGTCAGCCTTTCCTGGATTCAGCCCGACATTTTCGAGACAATTTAGCAATTTCGGCTCTTGGTTTTATATGGTCCTGGGACCGAGATTTTGATTAATGGTTGTATGGGGTTGCATTTCGACATGGATTTGGCAGTGTTTCAATTCTTGGAAAAGACATTTACAACATTGTTGGCGTGATCTTTGATGTCGAGGAACTTAAAAATATTTTTTAGAAATAGACAGAAACAATAAAGTTATTTCAAAGCTGAATGAATTTCCCTTTTTATGTTGCAGTTTCTGAAAAGTACTAAAAAAAGGGTTCAAATTTTATAGAGCGTATTGGCTAAAACTTGAAAAATGGGCAAAATGCATTACTGCATTCGAAAATTCGTCGCCCCCTATTTTTTCTGAAATCTGCCACATTGGTCAGTTGCCTCTGGCCGCAGGGATAATGGGGAAAAGCTTTGGCGCGTGACGGCTTGTCTTGGACCATAAGCGCCATAACTACCCCAGCTCGACGCCCACGCACTTTTCGGATTTTGCGCTCATTGTCCGGTCGGGATCAGGACACATTATGCGAACCCACAGAACGTCGCACAATTGGCCCGATTGAGCGGCAATTAACGCGTGCTTTTCAAACGATATTTTCAATGCGAATAACGATAATAATACCGTACATCTGTTCAGTCGGTTTTTTTGGGATTGAGGGGGAGGAATGAGCGAAACGAAGGGTTTTTCGGGAGCTAGAGAAAAAAATTTTGGAATAAAATGGAATAATTGATAACAGTTTTGGAAAATAAAAATTAGGAGGCTTATTGGAATCATTGTTTTGAATATTTGAAGAAATGATGTAAATTTTATTTTCGTTAGTCAACTCTTCATCAAAAATTCAAATACCTGCAAAAATTCGAGTTGATTTAATATTTTATCATCTAAAAATAAAAAAAGGGAAGGATAATAAACAGGAAGTAATGAAAATACGAACAGTAGAAAAATAATGGATCGAATTGATGATGATAATTACAAAAATGAAAGTATGTGTAAAAATGATGATAAATAATAAAAATAAGTGAGTCATCCAAAACGTACTTTTACAAATCAATATTACAAACTTACCAAACGGTTACAGTTGAACGAAATAAAATTCATGATTTTATCTTTCACTAATTTAGAAATAATAGCAATCCTGTCTTTACAAAATGTTTTTTCTTAAACAGAATTCTAATTATGCATGTTTGGCCGAGACAAAATAGAAAATTTTTTTGAAAAGTTTGTCAACCCAGTGAATATTAAAAAAAATGGTAATCTACGAAAATACTGAATATATAATAACTGTTAATACTGAAGCATCGAATTCTGGAAATCTACATTGAAATAAAAAATGAGAGTAAAATAAAATAATTCTGGAAATAATATCTAGAAATAATACTTACTAAAATTATATCAAAAATACTAGAATATCTTTCGAATCATACAAACATTGAAGGGATACTAAAGGTTATAGAATTTTTGAAAATTATTTTCCTCCCTGAAAAAACTAAACATGTATTCAAGATATACAAATTTTGAATTTCAAAACATCTAATACTAAAAAATCTATGAAGTAATTTGTAAAAATACTAGAATTCAATGAAAATACTATAAAATGCTACAAAATCTTTCAAGTTTTTCAAAAAATACAATAATACCACAAATATTTTGAATACTCAAAATCTATTCAACTCAAGTCATACAGAAATTAATAAAAATTGGAAAAGTCTATCGAAATTCGAACTGTAGAACATCAAAATTTTGAGATCTATGAAGTCTATAAAAATACCTACAAAAAATCCTTTATTATGTATTGCATAAATACCTACAAAATGCGAGGTGTACTATAAAATAATTATTTTGTAAAAACTATGTACAAATGTTTTTTTCTAAAATTCATAGAACTTTGAACTCTACAACATATAATGTTTAAAATCTGAAAAAAAATCTACGAAAATTCGATAACATTCTTCAAATTTTGTAAATAGTTAAAAAAATCGAACAAAAAATCACTATTGTATCTGTATAATAGGTTATGTGCCCTGAAAAATTAATTTTTATGCTGTAAATCTTGAAAATTTTGGAAACTATAGTATCAGATTCTAGAAATTCAAAGAATTATCTATATAAATAATAGAAATCTAGAACAAAAAAAGAAAATACTACGAAATTCTATAAATAAGACGGAATAAAAAATTTCAAGATATCTAAAAAGTACGTACCTGAAACCTGTACATTAGACATTATTTAATCATTCATAAAACCTTGACATCTAGAGCATACATTTCTTAAAATTAAAAAAAGTTGATAAAAATCTTTAAAATTTTCGAAGCTATAGCATCACATTCTGGAAATCTAAAGAGTTATCAATATAAATGCTAGAAATCTTGAACTGCACCAGGAATTATTGCAAAATTATAAATATGTAACATCAAATATGAAATATAAAATTACTTGAAGTATATAAAATACCTAAAAAGTCTATGTACTATAAAATTTAATGTGCCCTGAAAAATTATTCTATGAACTCAATTTCATTAAAATCTTCAAAACTCTAGTATCGAATTCTAGAAATCAATAGATTCATCTGTATAAATATGTACTAGACATTTATTGAAAAAACACTAAAAAATATGTAGAAAATTCATAAATATGTAACATCAAATATAAAATTTCTAGAAATCTATAAAATAGTATAAATCTGTGTTGAAAATAGACATTATTTTCTCAAAAATCTGTAAAAGTAATAACAATTTTTAGAACTTTTATGTCCATAATATTAAATTCTATAAAGTTGTATAGAAATCAATAACAATATCGAAAAACCCTCTAAGTTGCATGGGATACTAAAGGAATATGAAAATGCTAAAAGCATAATAAAAAAAAAAACATCTTAACGTCAATGACTTTAAAATAACACCAATTGAATTTCGTAATGTGTGCTACTTTTTACCCTTACATTTTGTATACATTATGTATAACTTTATAATCACGAAATTCGGAAAATTGATAACTCTTCCTTTCAGAACCACATCGTCATAGATTAAAATTATAAAACCCTGAAGAAAATATATTCTTTAATGAAACCCCTCCAGAAATGTTTCTCTTCTCATCCACTGCTGACAGTAACCAATTTTATCACCATCGAATTCATTTGTCTCAACGAAAAAAAAATGTAAAACACTGAAGACTGTCCAAAAATGCTTGTTTTTACATTACAAAAACGTTGCAGACAGAAGAATAGATGCCACGTTCCTAAGAATGAATAAATTGAGACACTCCTTAAATAAGGATGTTACACTCATTTAGAGGATGAAATACCATTACATACTACCCCTATAACAATATGGATACATCGAACGTTAAAACGAACTGTACATTACCTTTGCAATAATAAAAAATCTTCATCAGCCCCATCTCCAATTGCTCCAGATCACCCTCAAACTCAAGGTACCTTACCCTCCGTGAAAATCGCAATCAAAGAGTCCCGACCTGGCCTCGAACAGGCCCCACCGATACAAGCGCGAATCATAAACATCGATATCTCGGAGCAGGGTGGCCCTCGAAACGCAGGAAAAAAAGAAGTGTAAGGAATTGCGATAAAAGGCGAGCGCGTATCTTATCGGGACAGGGTCGGGGAGCGTTCATCTATTGGCAAATGAATAAATAAGGCCGATCAAGGGGAGTTCGGAGGGGAGAACGTGGGCATGCTCTGCAATTTTTTGGCGAGGGCAAAATCCCGAGGCGTGTCATACGGTTTGGGCCTTATCTGGCGGAGAGTCATGATCCTTGGGGCCCGCACTCCGAACATGAGAGCCCGTGTCGTCGTCTTCTTCGTCGACGACGGCGACAACGAGGAGGTCGTCGTCGTCGTGCAATTCGAACGCGATACTCGATCGGGCCCGTACACAACGCGTGACCGGGGCCCTGTAAGAGGCTTTTAATGTTCGATCACGGACCGATATTCATCCTCGCTTCGATCGCATTAGCAAAGTCCGTGTCGAATACGTCGAATCGGCGCCAACATTCGCGCTCTTTCATTTTCTTGCGGGGCCTAAACACTTCTTCTTATCGCCCATGAGCGTTATACCAGGGTAGAGGATCTACGGGAAACGTCTTTTGTATATACGGTCTTTTTCTGGGATCGGTCTTATCGGGTTGAGGAGGGGGAGAAAACTTGGACATGTTAGAGTATTTTTGTAATAGTTTACTCATGTGCCTTTTAGATGGAAATTTGCTATTTGGTTTAGGGGTGTTGGATAAGGACATTTTCTGGTGGTGTTTTTTGAAGAAATGATATATTTTTGGGGGAATTTGATGTAATATTTTTATCCAGGGTGGATTTGTTATGGAAGCATGGTTTTTGGGGGAGGGGGTGATCTCTGAAAGGAATTTTGAGTTTTGGGGGTTTTTCCTGAATTGTTTTAGGGATGGAAAGTTTTAGTTTTGCAGTGTGTTGTGTGTATTATCCTTTTCATTTGTTGTTCTTTTTTCATAATAACCATCATCACCGCCATGTTTTTCTTTTCAACTCACGATACATACGAAACACTTACATGAAAAACATGTTAAATTCACTTTCTTCACGAAACTTCACACAGAAAGTGTTCGAAAAATATTTGCAAACTGCAAAATTATTTTCCAGTTTCATGCAAGTTATTAACAGTTAGATAATGCATTTTTCTGAATTTGTAGCCGACTTTTTGACGACGAAACAAGCTTAATTGATGCTCGCATTGCGCAAGCTCTCGAAGCTCGCGCAATAGAAGAAACCGGGCGTACTTGATCGATCGAAAGTTGCGAGGAATCCTTGCACATTGTACATACATGCGCGCGTGTACATATGTATATGTAAAGGAAACTCGAGTACTTACAATAATCGTAATACGCGCGAATGCAAGGGAACGCGCAGCCCGAGGCGGTGCCACGGAACAGGTGCAAACCAATCCCCAAGCACCGCTCGCTAATTCTCTCACATGAGCTCATCCAGCTTTTACTCCTTTCTTTCATTCCATTTTTTTTCTTCATGCTTGCCATTTTCTTCTTTTTATACTTCAAACGAAATGGACAAGACTTTTCTGCACTGGAAACAATTTAATTCATTCAAGATAAAAAAAATTTCAAAGCAGGAGATAAATTTCGTGGAAATAATTGAAATTATGGAAAAAAAAAAACATTGTGCGTTGAAAATATGTTCAATAAATCTTTTTGTCAACCTTCGCGAGAAAATTGTGCTATAAATAAAGCATTGAAAAGTGTATTTGCCTTGTTCAAGATATTCAATTAGATATTGTTCATTTATCGAGTATTCTGTTTGGCGTGAAGAATTTCTGCTGGAGGAAATTAAAACCATTATTGTAAATCATGAGTGTTGTTCAGAATCCTTGCATACAAATTTTAACTTCTGGGGAAAATATTTTCCATAGTGTAATGGGAATACTTGGAATGGAATGGAGATTTGAATTTTATTTTACATAATTCAGCAATTATATATTCTGAGCTATTGGAAAATCCACATAAGGTTTTGAAGATTACGTTGGAATTTCTCAAAAGAAAGTAAATCTATTTTGTTTGTTTGTTTTTTTGTTCATCAGTTCTTCGAAATTTTAATATTTGCATAAATGCAAGCTTGTATTTGAGAGGATCCAGGGTTTCTGCATTGTGAAATTTTTTTGCTTGCCGAGACAAACGTCTTGAGCAAATCTATTTTGGCGGCGATCGCATGGAACGTTAATGATCGTCGTTACGCACACGAGCATTATTAGATATTTTGGCGAGGATTTCGCGAGATCTCGATAACGCCGGTCTTTCCTTTTAATCACTGCCAACTGTCTCAATGCTCGATTTAATCGGAGAATAAAGCGAATCTCGCGCGGATGATTACAACTCATACAACATTTCCCAAGTCGCCCGAGATCATCTGTGCATGGGGCTATTATTAGACAAAACATAGACGAAACAGGCGCTCCATTAATTGCCCTTGTTTAAGGTTGATCCGGCGTCAGAAAAAAGAGGAAAATTGAGAAAATACGTCGGGAGGCTGTTTGTATGATTTGCTAATGAGAATCTGTAACCCGGACAAAGATTGGTTTATTTTGAGAAGAATGGAAAAGTTTCGAAATGATTTTTTCAATTTTTTGAAGTTTGGGTTAAGGGTTTTCCTTGATATTTGGAACAGCAGAAAAATTCAGAATTAATTAGAAAAAAAAAGTTAATTGAAACATGATTTAATGCTTTAGAAGAAAATTGGAAAAATGCATTTTTTAATTAATGACTTGCATGAAGCTGGAAAATAATTTTGCAGTTTGCAAATATTTTTTGAACACTTTCAGTGTGGAGTTTCGTGAAAAAAGTGAATTTAACATGTTTTCTATGTAAGTGTTTCGTATGTATCGTAAGTTGAAAAAAAAAACATGGGGGTGATGGTGGTTATTATGAAAATAGAACAACAAATGAAAAGGATAATACACACAACACACTGCAAAACTAAAACTTTCCATCCCTAAAACAATTCAGGAAAACCCTCCAAAACTCAAAATTCCTTTCAGAGATCACCCCCTTCCCCAAAAACCATGGTTATCGCGCGATTTCGCCACAGCCATGAATCCTCACGCTCGAGTACCGCGGGGATTCTCCGATTCCTGCAATTTTACATACCGTGATTTAAGATTGCATTGTGATGAATATTGCGCTAATTACATCGCCGGCGAGCGAATGCACGTACAATGAACGAACGCGCGTGTGTGGAGGGAAAAAGGGGGCGATACGCTTTTGAATATCAGACGCATATAAGACGCTAATCTCAGAGCATTTTGTACTACATTGCGCCAGGCCACGGATTTTCGATAAAGAAATTTCCTCAGCATGAAATTTCTTTTGTTTCGCGAAAGTTGAGAAACACGCGAGCAATTAGGCTTCTTATTACAGCCCCCTATTTGCATACACGCAGTGCTCGTTTTGGCAGAGGATGTCAACTGTGCATAAATTTATTGTGTACTGGAAAATTCTGCAAATTTTCACGAATTTCATCACTATGATCCTAGATCAAGCTCGTGCAGACGGGAGGGGGGGTTTTAAGGGTTAGGATCCCCCCCCCCCCCCAACGAGATCTTTCAAACGATTTCAATGAAATGCTTTTATTATTGGCTTTAACATTTAGATATAAATTTTTATATCTTGCATTGCATGATATTTTTCAGAAAGTCTTAGCAGATTTTTATTCATTTTTGGTATTTTTTGTATATATCTTCTACGATTTGGAGCATTGTTCAGATTTTCAGAAACTATTTGTATTTTTCAAGATCTATAAAATGTTAAAGGATTTTCTGGTATTTTTGTAAATATCTAAAATTTCATTTAAATTATTATGGATTCCGAGAATTTCGAACTGTAAAATTGAATTTTACGTGTTCAAAGGATTTTTCAGAAAACAGTGTCTTAACAGATATTCATTTCTTCTAGTATTTTTCGTATTTCTTCAGTTTTTATAGAATTTGAAGGATTGTTCATTATTTATGAAACTATTCGTATGTTTAGGTTGCATAAAATGTTGCAAGATTTTCTAGTATTTGTATATACTTTAAGCATTTTGATATAAATTTTTATACATGGATTTCGAGAATTTCGAGCTCTTCAACGTGAAGTTCAATAAATTTTTCATATTCCAAAAGAATTTTTCAGAAAACAGGTGTCTCAATTGATTCAAATTTCTTTCAGTATCCTCCGCATTTCATCAGTTTTTCTACGATTTGAAGGATTGTTCAGTATTCTTGTATATTTCTGTATAAATTTCTGGAATTCCATGCTCTAGTTTCAAAGTTGTATAGATTCTTAATATTCCATAGATATACTTATATTTTTCTATACATGTATTTTCTTTTTGTATTTCATAGTGTTCATGAAATGTTAAAAAATTTTGATGTTTTTTCAAAGATATCTCCTTGAATTTCAAGAATTAGATTTCCTAGAATTGAAAGTTTGAAATATTTGCAGTATTTCGATCGATTTTGCAGAAAACAGTTTTTTTATAGATTTATAGTATCCTCATTTTTTTTTTTGAATTTTTAACAGATTTTTGAGATTTGAACATTTTTCCAGTATTTTCATGGCATTCTATACACAAATATTATTAGAATTCAATGCTTGAGTAATCGGAGTTTCTTGATTTCTGGAAATAAAGAAATTTTCGAAGAATCTAATAGCTTTAAAAAAAAAGTAAATAATGTCTAGTATTTTTCGTATTTAATTGTTTTTCCTCTATTCATAAAATTACGTAAGGTTTTCTAGCATCATCTAGAGATTTTAGTGATCTTGCTATAGATTTCAAGAACTAAAGTTTCCAGTATTTTCATGTATTGATATGCAGATTTCTAAAATTTATTGCTAGAATTGTCAAAATTTCTAATAAAAAGTGAAAAAGCATACTCTTTGCCAATATTTGTACAAAAATTACTAATATATCACTCTGTTTCAACTAAAATCATAAAATTATACAATTTTTATCTGAAAATAAGGGAGTCAAAAAATTACTTATACCTAAGTTACAAAAAACTTCGTAAAACGTTACAATTGTTCTAGAAACTTGACGAGACAGATGTAAAATGGATAACACGATTTTCGTTACTCGTTACCAAAAAAAAAAGAACTCGTTCCTGTTATCGTTACTTGTTAAATAATGTAACGCGTTACATTATTGTTACATTAAAAGATGTAACGTTTTTGGATATTATAATTTCAATTGACTTATTGTATTTCTATCGCAGTCACTGCAAACCTCTTAAAAAAAAAAGATACGAAAAAGCCACAATTTTATCATTTGTTGATATTTTTCTCATCAAATAATATTTGTATATTAAAGTTGACAATATTCTATCACAATAATATTACTTCCATGTAACAAAATTATGTGCTATATACATTAAGATATTATCCAAACCGTTCTCAATAAAGGTGTATAACCCTTTAAATCCTAAAATATATGTACAGTGCAGTCATAAAAAGTGTTTCTTTTTTACTTCATTATGCATTCGTTTTACAACTTAATGTGAAAAAGAAATAAAAAACGTGTTTTTCGCAATTGTTTATCAGTAATTATTGAGTTGCTCATGTTAAATTTGTTGAAAATATAACAAACATTCAATATATGAAGTGAAGTTGTTGAAAACAAAAGATGTTTTGATTAGATTATTATATATTGGTTTATTCATTAATTAAATAAATTATTTATTTACTTATTTAATCTACATTTATCACTTACATCCCTATTAATGGGCAATATACTGTTGATCCAAATAAATCTCAATCACATGTTATTCTACAAGTACAACCTAAAAGTTGACCCCCCCCCCCCCTTCCCCTAAATACAGGTTTCTGTGCACGGGCCTGTTCAAAATTATCAAATTTATACTGTCAATTAATTTGTTTATCACTCTATGCACACGTTCATGGCATCTTGTACAATATTTCACAATAAATACCTTGCTCAATAAATGTATGCACAATCGAGACCATCCCATCAAAAGTTGTAAAACTTCAAAGTAGCCTACCCGATCGAAAGAAGAAAAAAACCATGGCGAAATACGAAAAGGCGCCATAAAAAAATAGAAAAACAAGCTCTTGCGTTATTCGGGGAAATCTGAAAGACGAGGAATTCTTCAAAACCTCAATAATATATTATAACGAAGTTGAAAAATCCGAGCTGGGGTATATATATTATATGTGCCGAGCGACATAAATTATGACTTCCGACCCATTTGCTCATTGTCGTGTGAATGGCAACCGCAGGCTCCTCATCTCAATGGAAATCTGGAAAAAGGAGGGAAAATGCCGTTGGGGCCTGACCTTGGCGGTGTCAAAATTAAATGGACGTCAGATCTGACACGCTCGCGACGAGTGCGGGGGAGGGGGTTGCGCTTCTAATACGAAATGTCGAACGTTTATAATTTCTTGGAGCTACCTGCCGGTGCGCAACCCGTCGAGTCGCCTTTCAAAGACGACATCAAGGGACAATTAAATCCTGCGGCAAAATGATAAATCACTGGAAATCACTGTTTCAGGCAGGGTGGCCGGGAAAATATTTTCCCGTTTCCATTCTCGAAATAGTTATCTGTTTAACTGACTCATTCACTCTCGATTAGAGTCGGTGGAGGTCTATGCATTCCCAGAGGTATAGGCTGTGGGATGTTATTAATCATTTTTGGGCTCTTTGATATTATCAATGAAGTGACCGTTTGACGTTGGAGGCAAGATATTTCAAATTTCGGGTTGAAAGGAATTCGGGAAAACAGATGAAAGTAATATATTGGGGACAAAGTGTCCCTTTTTTTTGCCTTTTTTTAATGTTTACTGTGGGTGGGTGGATTTCACAACAAGTCGAAATTTGGGTAAAATTAATGATTGTTTTGCTAAGGAAAGTAGAATTTTCAATTTTCCACTTAAGAATTGAATGTGTCTTCTTAATTTTCAAAAATAAACGAATTAGGATATGAAGAAAAACTTTTATTTATTTTGAAAATACCTATCTGCTGAAGTATGTATCCTGATTTTTTATTTGCACTTTTTTTGTTGATTCTTTATTATCTTCAACTAGATATGATTACTTTGAAATTTAAATTTGTAAAAATTTGAACATTTTAAGATACATACATGCAGTAGTGTTACAGTTCCTTTGGACAATAAGACATTAAACTCAAAATACTCAAAATCTATGTAGAGGTAATTTATGCAGAAATTTATAAAAATAATAAGTCTATCGAAATTTGGGTAATTTCAATTGTAGAGGATTGAAATCTTGAGATCCATCCATATGGCAGTCTGGAAAAATTTTGGAAGTTTATTAAAATACTAAAAAATCCTTCAATACCTAAAAAAAAATGCCAAGTGTACTAGAAATCTATTATCTATTTTGTGAAAACTATGTATGTAGAAATAATTTTTTCTAAAATTCACAGAACTTTGAATTCTAGAACATTATAATTCTAAAAATCTTTAAAAAATCTATAAAAATGCTAAATCATTCCTCAAATTCTATAAATACTTAAAAAAACGAAAAAAGCACTATTATAAGTATATGTATACATAGCAGATAAGTGTTATGAAAAATATATTTTGATGCTCAAAATCTTGAAAATTTTTGAAACTATATAATAAAACTAGAAATTCAAAGAGTGATCTATATAAATAGTGAATAAACACTAAAAATCGATCAAAGCAGCAAAAAAAATTACAAAATTTCATAAATAACATAAAATGGACAATTTCTAGAAGCCTGTAAAATATCTAAAATCTGTGTAGACATTGTATAATAATTTATAAAACCTAATTCTAGAGCATGCAATTCTAAAAATCTAAAAAAAATCTATAAAATTTCTAGAGAATTGCTCGTTGTATAATAAACAGAAAAATAAGGAAAAAAGATACTAATGTAAGTATTTGAATATAAAAGATAATGTGTTCTGAAAAATTAATCTCAAAATCGTAAGACTTTCGAAATAAGAGTATCGAATTCTGCAAATCAACAGTTTTCAATAAAAATACTAAAAATCTAGAAAAACGCCAGAAAATATTTCAAAATTTCATAAACAACATAGAATAAAGAATTTTTAGAAATCTACGAAATACCTATTGTTTGTGTAGACTAGGGTTACCAACACGGCACGAAGCCTCGCCCGGAGATCGTGTTCTCTAAAAAAAAAAAAAAAGGTCACCACTTTTTCGGGGGATATTGATATATAACGTAATAAACATTATTGACAACCTTTTTTTTTTAGATTTATTACACCTCCGAAAATTTGCCGTCCCCTTAAATTTTGCTGCCCTGAGCAGTTGCCGCTGCTTAAATTAATCCGGCCCTGGGGGAGGGAGTTTAAATTTGAGTATCCAAAAAAAATTACCACTACCAGGTTGATAGTGAAACCCGGAGAAAAAAGTTTTCACCCGGAGACCCGGAGAACGATCCTGAAACCCTGAGTCTCCGGGTCAAACCCGGAGTGTTGGTAACCCTAGTGTAGACATTATTTAATAATTTATAAAACTTTGAATTCTAGCTAGCCATAAATTTCTTAAAATCGAAAAAAATCTATAAAAGTTCTAGAGCATTCTTCAAATTATTTTAATCAATGAATCTATTCTTCAATAATCAATACTGGAAATTTTCTGAATAAAATACAGTCATTCTATATTTTTTAAATTGAAAATGTTCAAAATTTTTGAATATTGAGAAATTGATCTTGCTTTTTTTCAAATTTACAGGAGTATACATATCAAAAGCAACAATCTAATAAGTTCTGTAGTAATTACTAATTCCAGAAGAAAAACACGAAACTCGGAATCTTACATTTGAATAACTCAAAAATAATTTCTGTAATAATACAGTAATATACAGCAATAACAGTAATAATACAGTAATAACACAGTAATAACAAACCTTAAAATTATTGAAATCGTTTTTCATGATTTGAATATGCCAATCAAAAATTATAAAAACAAAAATTATGCAATTGTAGACCCAAAAACTTTGATAACTTTAAAATTCAAGGAAATTAAAAAAATTTCAAATTTTATTCTTGAAATTAAGTTATCGAAAGTTTAAGAATATTTAAATGTTGATAAAATATATTTATCTAATAAACCATTACAGAAAATTTTTTCTTCCAATGCCCTGAATCAACTGTTTCTAAAAATAAGTCATCTCAACGATTATTTTACATTACATAATTTTTCTGCTATAAAAGCCAGATCGATTTTGAAACAATTTTTTTCGAAAACCTGAAACATGCTGTGAATTTTTATGGTTCCAAGTTTCCGGAACCATGGTAAATCCATGATGATCCCAGGAAGTTTTAGAAATTCGAATAAAATTTATGGGGACTCCAGGGAGTTGTATGTTGAGATGAAATTCTGGGAATAATCAATTAATCTTGTTCATAAATTTTACGATCTCAACCTACGTGTGTGATTGTTATTTCTGTACTTTTTTACGATCTTTTTTGATGGTGATCTTGGAGAAATTCGTTTCCATGCTTTGATAATTTTAATAATAGTTCCCTTACTGTGGGAATCTGTATTCTGATTTCCGTTTTGGTTTTGGTGATATTTCAAAATATTTCAAAATGAAATATTGCTTGAGATCCCGATTTCAACTTCTGTAATTTTTATTATAGCAAAATTTTCAAAATTTCAATAAGCAAAACACGAATAAGTCAACTTCGTGTCAAGTTCGAATTTTTTTTAAAGTCCCAGAACCAATTCCCAAAATTTTATTTACTCTTCTAAAATATTTATCTTTGCATCATCCAACGAACGTAAAAAAAAAGGATGGAGGGGGGGGGGGGAGTTTGGGAAACGAGTTTCTCACAGATCGTAAATTGATGCAAAGTACAAAAAACATTCTAGAAACTCTCGAAAAACTTCCTTTCCATAATTTCCAAAACGAAATCTCAAGTTCCACATGAGGCTGTTCCCATTAAAAAAAAATGGTCCGAACACCACCCCCGCTGATACTGACCTCGGCATGGCGTAAAGATACATCCCTTTCCCCAAATCACCAAAAAAAAATCTTCTGTTCCGGTGGCCCTTCGCCATTACACCTTACCCCCCCCCCCCTCCCTCCTCTATTTTCTTTATTTATCTCCCGCGTTGACGCGTAAATCAACATATAATGTGACACGTGTATCCTTCGAAGAAGCAAGAAATAGAAAAAAATGCTCCCATATACGTACGAGGAGAAAATACGTGCTCGGTATCCTGGGATGCAAAATCAAAGTCTTGATCTTGAATGGTCTCTTAAAGTGTTCAAGGTCTCCGAAACAGTGTTGGAAAGTATGTATTACAAGTAGTTGAAATAATAATGAACATTTATGTATGGATATTGGAAAGTTTTCTGCGAGAGTGATGGAAAGAATTTTTTCTGGCAAACTTATATTTCAACATAGATTTCTCTTATCTCGGTGTATTTGGTCTGCAGGCTTACGAAATAAGGGTAAAATAATTTGTTATTTGAAGATAAATAAATATAAGAACCCACTGAAATTCGAAAGGCTGACTGTTTTGATTTTCAAAATTCAATGTTTTTTAGGAATGAACAATTTTGGAACAATAGTTTCCGATAAAAAAAAAAAAAAACATTTTTTGTGTAATAGAAAAAAGTAGAGTAGAAATAAGACAAACATTATATGAAAATTATTAGGAATATAGAAATAATTTGATTTCATATTCACAGAAAAAAACTGTGAAGTTATAGTTATTTGAAAAATAAAACAGGACTTCATAAATTTGAGAATATATAGACGATTAATATCAATCAAAACAAATCAAAACTTATGTAAACTGTATCCTATGAAAAATACAAAAAAGGAAGAAAGTGCAACTTTAAACTACAAAAGTTTGAAACTTTGAAAATTTAGAATTTCTTGTAGGTAGAAAAATAGAATTTCTTGTAAGTAGATAATACAATATCAGTTAGATCATTTTACCTTTAATTATTTGAATTTCCAGTAATTTCAAATAGCACTATAATTTTTCATATATGTACTCAGAAAAAATACTGACCAATCGGTATTGAGCAATTTGTTTAGTATTGTTAAATCTACAATTTACTTTTACAATATCAATAATTAAAAAAGACAATCTAGTATACGATAAAGTATACAAGAAATATGAAAATTCGGTTACTGGGAAAACTATATAGCTTTTTTTTCGGAATGTTGATTATAGTAGGAATTACAATTTCATATTGCAGAATCTACAAAAGAAGTATGAATAAAATGCAATACATCTTAGTGTTTTTACACCATATATCTACTACTGCAATAGATTTGACAATGTTAATAATACAATGTAACGAAAACTGCAAAAAATTAAATATTTGAGACTGATTCTATCGTACACTATTTCAATGTTTCTACAGTTCCAAACGTTAAAAAATCAACGAAATTAAAAAAATACTTTTCACTGTCTTTTACAACCAGATGAATTGATACATAATAATTTATACATATCGAACAAATTTTACCGACTATTTTTCACTTAAATTTGGGTTGAAAGAGAAAATCAATTTTGTTTTTGTTTTTGTCTACTTTAACGTTTGTAACTTCAGACACATATTTTATTGTAATAAATAGTAAACTTTCTTATCAGTGTTCATAAATTAGTACCAACAAAATCAAAATTGCAAACAGGGGAGAAACTTTCGAATGAACCCTCGAATTTCAGACTTTTTGACAGTTAGGTTAACCTCCTCCAAGAAAAATTTCCTTGCAAAATCCTTGATCTTAAACTTACAAAAAGTTCCCGAAAAATTTCCTGGATAGAACTTTTTTAAAGACTTTTCGTGACTTTTCAAGAGTTGATAAAACTCAGTGATTTAAACGGGTAATCCTACCTTGTAAGAACGAAATTGCGGGTCAAATTTTCTTAGCTTTGTCAGAGAGAAACAAAATAAAATATTGGGATTCTGTTTACCATGCATGTGTATACTATATGTTAACTGCAAAATCAAATTTTATTGGAGTTTTCATATACAAAACAAAGTATGCGACCCATGCAAAAAATACGTTTTTTGGATCGCAATTCTGCACTTAGAATAAAAATTCAAAAAGATTCTTAAAAAATATATAAAAATTAAGTATGCATCGTAGGGTTTTCCTAAAATATGCATTTTGAACGAAATAAAGATAGTGTGTACGTAAAAAAACTGACTTTTCCTGAAAAATCGGTCGAGAATCATTAATAAAATTAGTAATTTCTGAAAATCCTACGTTTTTCACAAGAAAATCTAATCTCTAAATTTCAGTCAAAATTTGAAGTTAATCGGTTAAGAATTATTGCAGTGGCTAGCGTTACAGCCAGCTCATAAAATATGGATCCGAGAAAAATGCGTTCAAAGTTTCATGTACAAAAAATAAATATTTTTGGTATACCTCTAATCTGAAATATCTGTATCATAGAGTTGAACTTCCGGTTCATTCCTTTCCTAAAAATAATAAAATTTCAGTATATTTTTTCCCACGGAAACTTTAGATATCATTCTCCGATAAATATTAGTAGATAGGCTATGGAGTTTCTGGATCCCCCAAACCTAAGTAGTGAGGGGATCTATAAACCCCATAGCCTATCTACTGACATTGAAACATTCAAAATAATTTTTAAAAAATGGCCAAAAAAACTAGGTAGGATCACCCTTCAAAACTCAGGAAGGAAATTCTCAACAAGAATAGATTTCAGAACGTCATCATCCGCGAAATTTCAAATTAGCGAAAAACACGAAAGTCTGAAATAAATTACGGAAATATAGTTGAGAAAGGAGTCTGGCGCTGCTTTTCCTGTTTCATTGAATGGCGCGATTCTCACTCGAGATATCTGGCAGTACTATTCCGTACGCAACAAAGAATTGTGGCGGTGTAATTGGGATACATAACTTTCACGGGACAAAGCTCGCGTCGAAAAAAAGCGTGTACATTCGGGAAATTTGTCCGTTTTTGTTTGTGGGATATGCAGCGGTCGTCGATCTCGCGCGATCAGTCAACCGCATCGACAAACTTTGGCAAAAACTCAAACGCCCCGTTTGTTCAAGGCCGACACCACGAGCTGATCATTTTTTTTTTTTCATTTTTTTTATAACTATTCTTTTCCCGAGTCATTGACGTTGCGTGGGAGCATTTTTCTGGCACTGAGCACGGTTTTTTGACACTCGTTTTGATGAGGCTCGAACAAAGCGAAAGCTCACAAAGTTGGCTGTCATAGTTTTTTTTGGAAGATGTTGGATGAAATTGAATTTTGGTGTTGAGGGTCGAATTTGGGTCGTTTGGTTGAATGGTATTTAATATTTATTCAAGAATTTTTTTCAGGTGTAATAATTACAAAATAATTACAAAATTACAAGATATCACAATATCTGTCGCAGGCCTGACACTTAAACGACTAATTTACATTCGATTGTAACAGTTTAAATCGTCAATATACAATAAGGAATGAATGAACAGTGAATTATTGTGAAACGAAAAAGATTACCTTATATGTATTATATGAACCTAACCTTTTTTTTAACATAGTTTATATTGCTCTTGCAGGATCTGGTTCTGCTTAATTCATGATATTTTTTTTTTTTTTAATGACTTAAAGAAGTGTAAAATTGTCTTTAAAAGAAGACAAATTTTGACAGTTTGAAGGCAAGAATAAATGAAGAAGTATTCGAGGTAATTGGGTATTTATTTAAATTAGGGTCTGATGAAAGTTTGAGTTAGGGAAAGATATTTTACTGAAGATATGTTGTTTATATCAAATTTACTGAGTACTTGATACTTTCAGTGATTTTTGAAATATACAGAACTGAGAGCAAGTTGATTTGATATAACATGATGATAATTGTTCAAGATTAAAACGAGCAAAAAAAATGTATATACGAAGACGACTTGCAAATTTTACAAAAAAAAATTGTAGATAAGAATAAATTATTCAGAATTATTATTGGATTGATGATATTTGAAAATTATGCATTACCAAATAAGTGTAGTCGAAAAACGAACAAATTCTGGAAAATAGGTCAAAGATTTCGAAAAATTTCCGAACAAGGGAAAATAACCTAGGATAAAAAACCGAAAAATTGTTTCAATCTCAAAGACTATCTTGAGTCTCGAAATATCGAGTGTCTAAATGCTCTAAAAAAGTAACTGAGAGTCTCCAAAAGTATCGAAAGTTTTTTTATGAGTCACCAAAAGTTTCTACTGTAGGCACTTATAACCTCAGATTCAATAACATAATGTGTGAGAACGTCTTTTTATCGAATATTTTATTATTTTAAAAACCGAATCAGAAATTTTTCTCTCCAAGTGTTTCTTTTAATGACTACAGTCTCCAACAATCTCCAAAATATACATTTTTCAAACTGTAAAAAGAAATTCTCAATGAGCTCTAAGACCGGTAGATTTGCAAATTACAAAACCAAAACATTGTTTTGAGTGGTCGAGAACTGTTTTTAAAAAACATTCCTTATGACTTTTTGCATTACCAATGAACATTAAATTATTTAAAAACAATTAAAATCTCGTTTTGCAAAAACTATTGCAATCAATCACACGTTCATCTATCATGCTTTTCAACCAGCATCAAAACCAAAGCACGTTTCTTGTAAAACAATCACTCTTGAAAAAAATATTCTGTGTAGGATTTAAATAAACTAATGCTAAGATTATGTGATACTTGAATAGATGTATAAACTCTATTTTTTATTTACCCAACAAATCCTTCCAATATCCGAATAACTTTTTTCTTAAATGCGATTTATGTTTTTGCTCAACGGAATATATTACAGAGAATTGAAAAAATTATATTTTTCCATAGTCAAAATAAGGTAGAGAATACATTTGTTTATCAATTCGTTATAAACAAATATAAAAATATTTCATAAAAATGCGAGTTTTCAAATAGGAAATAATTATGATTATTCTATGTTAAATGACAATTCGATTGCCATGAAAAACATAAAAATCGACAAATTAGATCACCAGTAGTTAATTTTTGAAGAAAAAAATTACGAAAATCTCTAATTGTTGATAATACTTACGAAAGTTATTTTTTGAACAAAATACGTTTTCATTTACCTAAAGAATGTTAAATACTATCGTAAAAAATTGTTTTCAAGTAGAAATGAATTTTCATCCAATACAGGCGATCTGTTTGAGAAATTTTTACTCAACTATTAAATTGTTCAAAAACATCAAGTATATAAAATATGAATAAAAATTGTTGATACTTGAAAATATTGATGAAATCCAAATTCAATGGATAAAAAATTCTGAAATTTAAAACTTTCACTACTATATCATTTGTAATTCCAATATATTAATTTTATTACTGGATACGTGAGTAAATAAAAATGTATCCATTTCCCAGTCAAAAAATATATCAATTCATTTCATATCAACGTTTCAACTATTTTTTGAGCCCTTTTCAAGATCAGCAATCTACACATACAACAAAACAATCAGTACAACGATCACATAAGAAAAAACACAGAAAACATATTCAATTTATGCTCACTTTTAGTCGGAAGAACAATAACATCATCAACAGGGATGATAAAAATATGCACGAAAAAATATGAAAATATGCTTAAAAAATGGCGAAAATATGCACAAAAAATCAAGTAAATATGCTACGAAAATCATAAAAGATGAGAAATACGAACTTATATACAAAATGATCATTTATTCATCTTCAATTTCAACTTGCCAGTTACAACATATTATAACGTGTTGTTTGAAATTTCCAAATGAAAGGCGACGTTTTTTGTCTGTAAAAAAGTATTTTAACACCGAAAATTTTGCAGCTTTCTGATATTATGTCATGCCGATGTGCTGCTTTACTTGAAACATCTTTCCAGCGACCACTTTTTGACTGCAATAAATGCAGAACAAGATTAATCCGTCTCGACGAAAAACATTTGGATAAGCACGTACAACACGCGCTAAAAACTCGCGAACAGCCTCTCGTTCTTTCGGCATTTCACTTTGAATATATAGATGAACTGTCACTTGAAGAATTTTAGATTCGTTGTTTATTGTTGTGTATTAACTGTTTAGACAGAAAACTTCATGATTCTTGACGAAATTCGCTAGTAATTTCAACTTTTTTCGAAAAAATGGACAAAATATGCACGATCTGGCTGGGATCGTAAAAATATGCATGCACGTTCAAAAAAGGCCAAAATATGCATTATATGCAAAAATGTGCACGTGCATATTTTTATCATCCCTGATCATCAATGTATAAAACATCGGTATTGTAAGACAATGAGTACTTCATGGGAGTAAAAATAAAAAACACACATACAACAGCAAAAAATCTCGTTAAAACATAATATAATGTAATATTAGTCGTAACATAAATTACTCGTTCAACAGTTGGTACCATAATGAATCAGAGTTCTCTCATTAAACAACAAAGTATCAATCTTGTTCTAAAAAACTCTGTTCCATTACTTTGAAAAATATTTTTGAATCCCCAAGTCTCCAACAGTCTTTTTTTCTAAAACTAATACCTTATACCCCTCTTTGGTTTTACAAAAAAAAGTAAATACACAATTCGTTAAAAATAACATAATCCTACCAAATTGTAATAAACAAATAACACGATCACTCTTGAATTCAACCTGACCCACAAACCCTGCACAGTGTCCTCCACAAAAACTACTTCCTTAAAAGTACTACTTCATTGTCAAAACCTTCAAGACCCCTCCGAATGACAAATAGTTCAAGAAGCTCTGCATTATTCCAACACCCCACGTCACCTAGAAAAGAAAAATCACCCCAAATTTCCAAGTAAACCAAACACCACCGTCCCAATTCAAATCAGAAAAAAAAATCCGCTTTATACATCATCAAAGTCATCCAAATCAGTTTATGAAAAATGTTCGAATTTCGACTCTCTACATGGAGTAAGCCTTTTATACACCAACATCTCCCTTAAGGAGGATCCCCAGCAGCCGCGCCGTATGAGATAATAATTAATAAGCTTCGCCGATGAGTGGCTCCTGCAAACTCCGCCCCTCCCCACCTGATTTATGAACCGCAACGCCCCCCTGTCATAACCGTGAAAGCCGGGAGTGGGGACGGAGTCAGGGGCGAATGCGTAGGAGCGTGGGAGTACGAGCAGCGCGCTCCTCCGAGGACAAGAGGGGATAATGAGGGGAAGGAGGGGAGGGACCACGCTCCCTCGACCCCCACCACTCGGACCGTGCCGAGCCGGTTTTCTCCTGGATCTCAGTCAGAATTCGTCCTTGCTGGACGGCGTTTCGCCGTCCCCTCGAGTGCGCGATTGTATATCAAAGTTTTTTTTTGTTTGTTGGTTTACGAGAAAATCCGGCGTGTTGCGGTGATATTTGTTATATTTTGAAAAAATGCAACTTATGCGGTGGAGCATCACCAGACGCTTGGACAGCAACGCCAGGGAGCGCAAGGATCCCAGGGGTTGCAAAGAAGATGGTCAGAGGCTGTCGCTTTCTGGTACTTTGAGTAGTTTTTGAAATACACCGAAGTCTCGAAAAGAGGACATTGAGGGGGTGGCGGTTCTTTGATTTAACGAAGAATGCGTCGGGGGAGAGTGAAATGAGTGCCTGGGATAAGGAAGGAGTCTCCAAGAGTAAACAAATTGAGTGTTACGTTTTTCCAAATGGAATACACTTAATGACCAATTTGGAGACTCAAAATACTCTTCAGCCTAAAGGATGCTCATTTTTTATCCCGGGGGAGTTTAAAGAACTCTTTTTGGGACTTCAGTAGGGATCTTTTTTTTACTCATTTTCAGGTAGTGTTTAGGGTATAGACTGTAAGGGTTGGTTTTATGGGTTGCGTAGGTGGAAATCCGGTAGGGTTTTATGATGAGAGTGATTTTGGAATTTGAATTGAAAGGATAGAAGAGTCATGAAAAAACATGTTTTTTCATCACTCAGTTCTGTGAGATCTTAATTTCGATAATGAATTTTAATGATTGTATGTGATTAACGATGTTTTTGCAATTGTAATCTCGAAATACGGTCGCGTTTTGACCGTCACAAAAAAAATTAGATACGAATATGTGTTCAATGGGTTTTGTTATGACTTTGTTTTTAGAGACAGTGTTTGAATTTATTCTTAAAATACTATTCCAGAGAAAAGGACACCTTAGCCCCTGCTAGGAGGAAGTCCATAATTTGTGTTTGACTATGAAATTTATCTTTTGAGGTTTTTCCTGGATTGCTGCCAAGGCAGTTTTTGCCATTTTTGTACTTGCATTGCTACTATTTTAGTTTTGAAATGTGTCATTTCATGATGGTATTGAAATTGATTTTTCGAAGGATAATGTAACAATGATATTTTGATTTTAAAAATTTCATTAGTTTTTAAACGTTTTTCTTTGCATCCTCAAGATAAATTAGAAGTAAAGGTTGAGGTGAAATTTGACATTTTGAAAGGCCATTACACGCGAAAAATGCATTAGTTTTGAAGCCTGTAATAATTTTCGTGACTTGTAAAGTGAAATTCGTCATGTTTTGTGGTTTTTATCATTTTAAAATCATCCTTATTGTATTACTTTAATAAATTGTGTTACATCAAAGGGTGTAGGCAGAAAAAATTATCGGGAGGTGTTTTTCGGAAAATGTATTCCCTTTGAGATGTCAATTTTTCGGATTTCAAGATTCAAAAGTTATACAACTTTTGAATAATGCATTTTTCATGTTCGTATAATAGGATTTATTTTTTGTGATATTCATGCAAGTCACTGAGATTTTTTTTTCTTTTCGAGTTCCAGTTTCTTGAATGAATTAATGATTTTTTGGAAAATATCTACATAGATTTTTCGTGATACATATGGATTTCTTATGTTTACAGATGTATAGTATTTAGAGGATTTTTAAAATTTTTTGTATTTTTATAGTGACAGGTATGTACGTGAGTTTTTAAATATGTGTATAATGCTTTTGAATTTAAATTTGTTTTTTAACAATCCATCGACCAAATAAATACTTGAATTTTAGTATTCTTTCAGAATTTGCAAGATTTGAAAGATTTTTGATATTTTCCCGGATTTATATTGTAGATTTCTACAATTTGAATTTTTCCAGACTTATAACACTGTCGTGAATTTGAATTTTTGTTTACTACGTTATCTTTACCAAACATCTATGATTAGAATTTCGTTTAAGGAAAAATTCTTCTTGAGCAAAAATCATTTTTATTTATGTGTTAGTATCATCGAAAGTCCTAAATACTTATTGTCAACTTTGAGAAACATAAAACAGTTTGTTATTTTCTCAAGATTACAGCAAGTACTTTTATGATGATTTCTACTTATTTCATTTGTCCCGCATTATTCTCTATAATTCTTATTTTTCTTATTAGTTATAATTTTCATTATTTTTACATGAAATAGTAATTTAATCTAAATTTCGGGAGGGGTTTAAACCCAAAAAACCCACTGGCATTTTGAAGGGTCATTCCACGCGGAAAATTCATTAATTGTACAACAATTTTTTTGATTTTCGTAACCCTTAAAGTGAAATTTGTCATGTTACATGATTTTCTTCATTTCTATGTCGTCTGAATTATATAACTGTAAGTTTACTTAATCGCAGTTTTATAGAATTTTTGATTTTTCTTTCTAGTCTTTCTCAAGCGTTATAAGGAATTTTACTAAGCTTTTGTAAACTCTTGTATGCTGGAATTTTTTTTTAAACCTCTCTATTACTACATCTTGTTCAAATACTAAAAAAATTCATCTTTTATCAAAATGTGTCCCAAATATGTGTCGTTTCACGCAAAACATGTTCATGCATGTATTAATATATTGAAAGTAATTTTTTTATTCTTTCAACAATCTTTCTAAAAGTTTTTCATTGCCCCACATTATTATATGTTTTTAAATGGGTCATTCCTCGCAAAAAAAATTTTCGAGCAATAAATGGAAGGCCTTAAAATTTTGTTTAAAAGACAGAAAACAGGAATAGTAAAATGAATTTTCACGTGTTATCGAAAGGTATTTGAGATGAGACCGCTAAGCGACGGCGCGTGATTTCTAACGTCCGTCGATAGTAAGAATGTTTTGCATTTTGACGGGGATCGATGACAGGAAGTGCGGCAATCACGCGTTTTTATGGGCCCCTCGTTCGTGCACATACAAGAGTTTTTAAGGACATTATATACGGCCGGCTATTTTTAACGTGATTTAGATCCATATGGAAGCGAGCGCCAGAAAAAAGAAGCGAATGAGAGTGTTTATTTTGTGTCCCGCACCCGAGAACGATCCATGATTTTTCGTTTGGATATATATTACGGTAGTCATTCGGGGGAATCATGAGATTCACAATTTCACAAGTTATGCTTTAATTTTAGTGGCGTTGAAAGGCGCCTCCCAAAAATTTTTATTTTTTCACTGTATCTCATTTTTGAAGTAAAAAATTTACCTTAAAGAAGAATAAATTTTGACTGTTACAAAAGTTGAATTCTTGTTTGACTAGGAAAAACATTTTTGAAGTGAATCGACTGTCAATATATTAGCTCTAAAATATCATTTACATTTTCTTTCTATCACTGACCGCAACTTTTATACGAGCTCCAGAAATTCCAGATTCCTTCACTTTCTCGAATGATATTAAAATTTCGAAGCATTCTAGAACTAAACTTTTTTTCCGAACGACGTCGGAGGCCCAAAGCAATGTGTCCCATTCGTTCCACCCTGTGGGTGCTCCTGCGTCGTCGATTCAAAACTAAAATAAGTGTAACCTCCGTTACTCCGAAGAATGGTGATAAAAAATTAGGTCTGATGGTCTGATGATTTCTTGAAAAGCTGAAAATTGTTTCGTATGTATAGCAAGGCGTGCTAAAAACATCAGGCACCAGAAAAATATCGAGTTTTCTCATTGAGTCGTGAATAAATTTGATTATTATCGGATTTCTATCACGATTTCGAAGATCACTCGTGAAGAATCCGATTTTGCTTTTGAAAAATAAATTTTTTTTAGACAGGCAGAAAAATAATGAGATTAAAAAAAGTTAGTGTCCATACATTTCTTTATATTTTTTCTGCATAGGGTGTCGTGAGTTTCATCCTCTGAAAATTCTGGGAAAAAATGTAATGCTGATTTTTTGAGTGATGAAACCGTGGGAATTTAAGTGATAATTTTTGAAATCTACATCTTATTTACATTTGAGTGAATTAAGGGTGAATAATAATTTTTTTTATTTTTAAGGAATGCAATAATAAATAATGAATGCGCAATGATTATATATTGAATAAAAAAAACTATGAATAAAAGTAAACGTTCAATAAATCTTTGATTTCAAGAAAAAAACGATTCCAATAAATTGTTTTATAATTATCAAGTAACATACCTTTATTGACATTTTATTCGCACGTTTAATTTTTGAAAAACAATCTTACATGGTTCTGACATTTTCAAATCAAGCAAATAAGTGTATATTTGAGATCAACACGTCAGAATTGGCATATAAAGTTGATTGTCAGGCATACAATAGTAATAAATATTTGTTGATAGTTTTGTTACCAGTGGGTAAAAAATCAATCTCTATGAAAAAGTATTTCTGAATAATGATTATTTACAGTACCTAATTCAATAAACATTATAGACAATTTCATTTAATTAAGAGATAATTTCGATAAAAAGTCATATAAAAATGAATTCTTCGATTGGTCAAAAACTTTTGAAAAAAGAAAGCTTTGTTAATTGTAATAATCAAAATACTCTGATCAAATAAAAAATATGACGAAAACTTGTATTAAAAAAAATTGACAAGAAATGATCAAAGACTGGTTTTTATGCATAATTTCTTTGAATGATAAATTTTCTTGGAATCATTCATACCATATCGAACATTCCTCAATGAATTTTCTAAGCATTAGAAATTGAAGATATGTACGTACATTTTCAAAAATCAAAGTATAAAAAAAGGGAGCTTTTTACCTATAAAAAAATTCACTTTCACATCCAAGAGGAGAAAATTATTTTTAGGAACCGTATGAAACTGCTCTAAATATAGATAATTTATCAAGATATATCAAAAAATCGTCAGTTTACTCTCATTAGCTGTAAAATTCAAAGACTATTATAAACAGTGTCGAATCAGTATACAAATTTTTTAATCGTCCTGAAAAAGTTTATTAATCTTATAAGAAAACCAAAAATCTTATCTTTATAGTTATGAAAATTCTCAGAAGTGTATGACAAACAATACAAACACGACAAAATAATAAAAAAAAAACCAAAACTTCCAAGAATAACAAAAATTTATTTGATTTATTGCAATGATCACGAATTAAGGATAGAAAACCATGAGAATTTTTTTCATCATTTATACATTTTTCATAATTTTCTAAATCAAAAATTTTTAATAACCAATTTACATCTACGATGTGTAGAATTTCGATACTTGAAACGAGTTACAAAAAAGTCGAAATTCCACCGTGTTCCAAATTTGTTCAACGCGAGAAACTTTTCAAACTATAATTAGTATCATTAAATATCTGGTTCATTAAATCCAATCAACTAGTCTGGAGAATCAAGAAATATTTATGGACCTCAAGAAACACGTGATATCAAGCTTGATTTTCGTCATTAAAAACAAGTTGCGATGTACGTTTATTAATATTCATACGTATTTATCTGACTGCGTACAACGGAGTAAATTTTTTTCCACTCAGTTGAAGAAGGTGCCGGTACACATTAAAGACATCATAGTTGCATCAAATTTAAAATAATCGCACTGATAAATCAACAGATTTTCAGTTATTTCGTTTTCGTATCCTAAGACATGAGAAAGTTTTTCCTGTATAGTTATTTGAAGATACTTCACACTTTCATTAACATTATTATTGTACCCAGAAATCATTCACAAACGGTGTCTCGAGCTGAACTGTTTTTTGAAATGCCCCCAACTTGAGAGCTGAGTCGAAAAAAATGACCAAGTGCCAAACGCGTAAAATATAAAAATGACAGTTTTGCCGCACTCGAGTTGCGTGCCTTGCAAGAAAAACACGCGAATCCTACGCAACGATTCATTCAGGTTATTTTAATTGTACAACGATTCAAAGGGAGAAACGTTCACGTAGTTGAGTTGCCCGATGGAATTGACGCAGTTTAATTGGAATTATAATCGTGGCTTCCGAGAGGCACGAAAGTCAAGCCTAGATTATTGTGGGAATAAACAATGCCAATTTTAAACGTGTTTCAGGCGAGGAAAATGAGTCGGCCTCCGAGGGAGAGGAGAGCGCGCCGGAAGGGGCCGTGGACCTGCGAGCGGTGCCTCGTTCCCAGCAACCGGCGGACGAGGACGAAGAGGAGGTGCCTATGGAGGACGAAGAGAAGGACGTCACGACCGGAGGTGCAGCTGGGGCTGGCGCCGTGGAAAAGCAACCAGAGAAACCGAAGCCACAGCTGGACGACGACGAGGAGGACTCGCGAAAGCGCATGCACCACAGGCAGGACGCGGAGAACAACAACAGCAGCTTCGTCGGCGAAGGCGCGGCCATTTTTCCACCGGCCGGAACTAGTCACGTCACTCTCGAAGCCCTGCAGAACACGAACGTCGCTGTGGCCCAGTTTGCCCCACCCGCGCCTCTCTCCGGCAACCCCGAAAGCGACGCCGTGCTCCAGGAGCTGGCTCTCCTCTACACGATCCAGCAGCAACACCAGGTTTTCCAGCTGCAGCTCATCAACCAAATCCAGCAGAAGCTCTCGATAAACCAGAACAGCAGCGGAGGCCAAGCGAGCCAGCCCGAGGCGAACGACGAAAAAGTCTCGCCTACGCTGGCGTCGCCCCTGATGACCTCCACATCCCCGAGCCACCGTCAACGTCAGGAGGCCACCCCTACCTCCCCGTTGCCCCTGACGACATCGAGTCAGCAGGCTCCGGAAAAGCAGGAGCTGCCCGTTGAGCTCTCGCCACCGCCAGAAATGGCGGTTCACCTTCACGGGAATGTCGGGTCGATGTCACACCAGATACCGGCGCTGTGCAGTATCAGCTCGTCTCTAGCCTCTTCCATCATCACCAACAATGACCCGCCCCCGCTGAACGAGCCCAACACCCTGGAGATGCTGCAGAAGCGCGCTCAAGAGGTGCTGGACAACGCGAGCCAAGGACTTTTGGCCAACAACCTTGCAGATGAGTTGGCCTTTCGCCAGCAGAGCAAGGGCTCGCGCCTATCGCCCTATGACTCGAAATCTGGAGGTGGGCGTGGAGAGCCCTTCTTCAAGCACCGCTGTCGCTACTGTGGCAAGGTTTTTGGCAGCGACTCGGCCCTCCAGATTCACATTCGGTCCCACACAGGTGAGCGACCCTTTAAGTGCAACGTCTGCGGCAGTCGCTTCACCACCAAAGGCAACCTCAAGGTCCACTTCCAGAGGCACACGGCCAAATTCCCCCATGTCCAAATGAACCCCAACCCCATCCCCGAGCATCTTGACAAGTTTCATCCACCCCTTCTTCAACAGCTCGCCGCCTCGGGCCAGAGGTCCATTCACTCCCCACCACCCCCGCCTTTGCCTGCGTTACCAACCCAACAACAGCAACAACCGCCCCCACCCCCATTCCACGCAACCACGTCATCGACACCGACGACCACGGCTACGACGACGGTTCACCCATTTCTACATCAGTCCTCGTCGCCTGTAATGCCACCCCTCAGTCTTGCCATTCCCGGCATGCCAGCCCTTTACCATCGACCACCCCACCTCCTCCCTAATCATCACCGAGACCACCACCGAGACGATCAGCAAGTCCCGGAAAACCTGAGCAAGTCCTCAAACAACAACAACAACAGCGCCCCATCGCCGAAGTCGCCCTCTCAAAACCAACACGACAAAGTCGACATCAAGCTTGAGCGACAGTCACCGCCTCCCCAAAATGAGCGCGTCACGCCCAAACGGGAACCCGAAGACGTCGAAGATGACGTCAAGGATGACGACGGCAGAGACGATGTTGTTGCGAAGGGCGTCGTCTCCTTCGAGGACTGCAGCATGGACAGTAAGGTCAGCGACGGCGCTGGAGACGTGATGGCCATGATGATGGAAGCCGAAGATGAAGATGGTGAAGAGCAGCCTGAAAACCTCTCGAATCGGCCCAACCGTGCGGTTCCGCAGCAGCAATTCCATAGAGGGGGAGTGTCGCCAGCCAGTAGCAATGCCAGCAATAGCAGCCTTCAGACAAGCTTTGCCGGTATCCTGTTCCCCCAGCAACAAACGAGCGTCGCCTCTTTCCACGAGCGTGCCGATCAGGTAGGCAGCGTCGATCCAGCCCGTGATCCCGCCATCTACTCGAACCTGCTGCCACGTCCCGGCAGCAACGACAACTCCTGGGAGAGCCTCATCGAAATCACCAAGACCTCCGAGACGTACAAGCTCCAGCAGCTCGTCGACAACATCGAACACAAGCTCACCGACCCGAACCAGTGCGTCATCTGCCACAGGGTTCTCTCGTGCAAGAGCGCCCTTCAGATGCACTATCGCACGCACACAGGCGAGCGGCCATTCAAATGCAAGATTTGCGGCCGTGCTTTCACCACCAAAGGCAACCTCAAGACGCACATGGGCGTGCATCGCGCCAAGCCACCGCTGCGCGTCCTCCACCAATGTCCCGTCTGCCACAAAAAGTTCACCAACGGTATCGTTCTCCAGCAACACATACGCCTCCACACAGGCGAACCCACTGACCTCAGTCCTGAACAAATTCAGGCAGCCGAGGTCAGCGACTTCCCCCCTGCGGCTGCAGCAGGATCCTACTCCCATCACCTTGCTCCCTTCCTACCCCAGGGCTTTCTCGGGCCCACCGGCCACCCTGGCTTTCCCCTGGCCTTTCCCCCAAGAGCACACTCTCTCAGCGAAAGTGATCTCGCATTGCGCCAACATCACCATCAACTCCAGCACCACCAACAACAACAGCAACAACAGCTGGACTGTGGGAACGAGGATGAAGACGAGGACATTAGATTCGACGACGAGGACGACGAAAGGCGTGACAGCTTAGCTGATGAGGATGAAGACTGCAAGGATCCGGAGGATGCAGTAGCAGAATCCAAGGACATAATGCCTTCTTTTTCGACTTCACTAGCTGCCCTCGAGAACCAAGTGCGAACCATCACGACCATGGCCTCTAGATCCTCGGCTTCGCCTCCGACATCATTGTCCAGTCATCGTCATCTTCATCACCACCATCACCATCAACGTTACAACGGTGGCAGCGACAAAAGCGCCAGTCCTCCCAGCAATGGCACGCCTCTTGACCTCACGCCTCGGGCCTCTTCCACCCCGACTTCTGCACCTTCCACCCCAACACCACCCCCGCCCCCGACACACGTCCAAAGTACACCTGGACCACCACCCCCGCCCCATCCGTTTGGTGTGTTCGCTGGTTTACTTCAGGCAGCATCGTCTTCGTCCCCTTCGAGTCATGGACTGGCCAGTAGCGTCGTCAATAGTATCGCACCCATCGGCGCAAGTAACCCCGTAGGACCTTTGGCTTCTCTCACAACTTCGGCCGTCCTCGCTGCGACTTCGACCTACAACCCCCTGGGCCTGGCCGTGGGTGGGCCAGCAGGTAGGCAGCGCTGCTAACGTTCGTAACACGAAACGAATCTGTTTCAAGATTCTTTTCGTGTTCTCCAGTTTTTTACAGTCTAGCACTAGCTTCGAGGCAAACCACTGTTCCTCTGCTTCACCTGACACTTCCTTCTCTTCCCTTCATTTCACTTCTACCATTAACTTGGCTGTGACTGAACAATTGTTCCTTTTGTTTGTTTCTGTCCAGTTTATTTCATTCCTCATTAGCGCTTTCTCGCAGCTTTGGCTTCATGGATGCAGAGTGTTTAAGATTAGAAGACGTAACGCTTCTGAACGATTTGTTGCAGTGCGCGGTAACACAACGTGCAACATTTGCTTCAAGACTTTCGCGTGCAATTCGGCCCTCGAGATCCACTATCGCAGTCATACCAAGGAAAGGCCGTTCAAATGCACCATTTGCGATCGGGGCTTCTCGACGAAGGTAATTATGAAATTGGTGTCTGACGGTGCCGGTAATGTAGACGTGTCAATTCGGAAATCACTAGGTGCCACGAAATCGTATAACTTTGATATGATAACGTTCTGGTTGCAAGTGAGAGAAACAAGTCGCTCCAAACTCATACGATTTTTCCAAGCTTTCATTTTCACTTATCGTAAATTTGCGGACGACACTCACGTTACAGAACGGTTGCGATTGCGTAAAAAAAGAAAGAAACGGATTCGATGACGAGCCTATTAAAGTGCAACATTACCGAGAATTCCGGGCGCTACTGACGATACCGAAGACAAGGCCCGAGAATCGCAAGAACCGGGGGCGGCGAAGGCCCGAGGGGGGGCGCGGACTTACCTCTTCGAATGCCCCAGCTATTCGCGAGGACGACGTCCGCCTGCCCCCGCTGATGCCGCCATCCGCCCTCGGACTTGTCTTTACCTCGGAACCCGTTTTTCCGGTAAGAGGCCCTACTTCTCCTGCGCTCGCGAGCTTTTTTCTATTCGGACTTTAGAAAAAAAATGCTTCACTTGTGTTTCCTAAGTATTTCCAAACAACCAAAAAATGCCCGATGCTCGTGTGATTCTGCCGCTTACTCGACGCTGGCTGCAAGTCAATGATTTCTGGAAGATGTTCCCCAGTAATTTTGATTCTTTTAAGAACCTTGTAAAGAACTTGCATTTTTTATGAAGAATTTGATCGACAAAATTTTAAAAGGTTTTTTTTTGTTATAAGATTATAACAAATAATTTTTGTAAGAAATTTCATTTAATCATAAAGTTTTTGTAAGGATCAAAATTTACAAGGGATTATTGTGACTTTCCTTAGCTTACTTCAAGGGTGTTTATTAATTCGCTGAAGAATACGATAATTCTGGATCACATCATTTAATTTTTCGTGAAAGTTCAAAAGCATTTGACAAAATTTGTATCCTACTGATGAATAACATAAATTTTCAAATTTATGAATGCTTTATTTCTCTGCACAGTGTTTTTTTTTTTGTTTTAAACAGGAAATTATACGAAAATCTGAGCTTCTATAGTATTATGAAAAAAATTACGTTCGAAAAGAAACAGCTACAACTTTTTTTATTGCTAGAAATCGTGTAACTTGAATTAAAATCTTCTCTGTTAGTAAAATGCAATCTTTGAATAATTTTATTTTACAAACTAACAAAATGTAAAAATCTAAACTTCCATATTCTTCAAAGATATTCATCATTTATTACGTATAAATTTGAATTGTTCAAAAAAAATATTCACAACACTGCAGGTCATTGCTAGCAAAAACAAGATAGAATCACTACTTTAAAATCGTAGAATACTAATAGTCATGAAGTAATTGAAATATTATCAAATTATATTCCATGTATTATCGATAAATTATAAAATAATCATACAATTTATCATAACATAATAAATATTTATTATGTAAGGAATTATTATTTTTTTTCATTATAAGATCAACAATTCAGTCAACAATTTTACAAAAACTATGACACAATCAAACTTTCGTACCTCAATTATTTGAAAGCATAACTACGAAAGTCGTCATAAATAATGGGAGATATTAGAAAACAAGAAACAAAAATCAAAAAAATACCTGTAAGTGATCCAGTGTCTCACATCTGAATATTTGTGCCTGATTAAAAAATTTTCAAATTGTTAAGTTATAGTTTTTAATGAAACCAACAAATTTATATGCTAAGATTCTAACAATTAATATAACAAATGCTCCAAATGCATGAATGAAAAAAAAAGATAACCAAATGTAGATTAACTATGCGTATAATTTATAAATTACTATGTGATATGTTTCATCAAGATTTTTGTTTATTTAGAGCGTTATTTTTTTCTTTCTTTTTACATCAGGGTTATTTCAGACACTTACATTTAGCTTGCTTATCAATTCATGTGTCAACCATTTATGATGGAATTCAAGCCAGTGAAAGATACTTAAAACTTGAAACTACTGTCAGATGAACAATTATTCATCGATTTCGAATTTCATACAAAATTGTTGACCCCAATCACATTGTTTTCTCATTTTCTGCAGACATTCTCATTCAATGGTCTTGAAAACAAAACCTCACTTTCACAATCAAAGAACAAGAAATAAATCAATACTGTCTCAACAAATACGTAGCCTTAAAAGTAACAACATACAAACAATTTCTAAAAAAAATAAATCCCATATAAATATTCTGCTTACTGAACAGTGACAAACACCTAATACATGGTACTCCCAACTGAAGCTAAAAGTTCAAACTCATTCCAACAAAAACCCATTTTTTCAATCGCAGGGCAACATGAAGCAACACATGTTGACACACAAAATCCGAGACATGCCATCGCATCTATTCAGCGACATGAAAGCTGCAGCGACAGGGATTCAGCAACAGCAACCATTGCAACTGCAACAGCAATCTAGCCAAGAACACGAGTCATCTACGAGTCCTCTACGCTCGGAGGATAACTCGATGACAGCGCCACCACCGCCTCCGCCACCGCCTCCACCTCCACCGCCCCCACCACCCCCGCCAATGCCGCCCATGGCGCCCTCTACAGTCGAACCCACGAAAAGATCAGCCCCAGAAAGTGAGCTTCCCGCACCAAAAAGGCCGCCTAGTAAGTCTCTAAAATTACTTTCCGAACAACTAAGTATCCAAAGTACGGGATTCTATTACAATTGCATTTTCATCGAGTACTTGCTAGTTGTGGTTTTACTTTGAAACAATTTTTCAAGACTTCATACCGGTCCACTCAAGCAAGATCGATAAAAATGCTGGAGATGAAAATCAAAACTTCGCTTTTCGCGTACTTGCGCAGTTAATCCGAGCGAACCCGCTTGCGCTGTTTTAATCCTTCAATAACCGTTGCAAAGCTCTAACATCGTAGTGGGTGCATTTGGAAAACATAGATTACGTAAAGCGATTAGCTGGTGACACATACCTCAGATATATTCTGATTTTGAAATATAACGAGAACGAGAAGAAAAGGGGACGTTGCCGTCGATTCGTTAGCGATTCATAAGAAAATGGAGTCTGGCCCAGAGCTGAGCGATATCTGTGTGTGTGTATTTGCAGGCATGTCCAGCAAGCACTTGTGCCATGTTTGCAATAAGAATTTCTCCTCGTCCTCGGCCTTGCAGATACACATGAGAACTCATACCGGTGACAAGCCTTTCAAGTGTCAAGTCTGCCAAAAAGCCTTCACCACCAAAGGCAATCTCAAGGTACAGCCACAATTATCCACATGCACGTTCAATCTTCTCTCGCAAATTTTATCGACTCTCTTGTTCCTTTGTTTTCATTTCTTAGACTTCTAGATATCAGTTTTTATTAACGCTTCCGTTCCTCGGACTCTGTTCCATCTCTTTCTCTCGGTCTCTTCAACTTCAGCTGCTGAACATGCTTCTACTAACGCCAATGCATCGCGATCAATCATTCAGTGATGAAGACATTGTTTTTTGTCTATAATTGGAGAAGTTCGATGTGTAACAAGGTGTTATGTTTTTTGTCCATAGGTACACATGGGCACACATATGTGGACAAACGGAGCGTCGCGACGCGGCAGGCGAATGTCCCTGGACCTGCCACCCCTGCCCATCACCCCCAAGGACTCGGAATTCCTGCAACGACGCCCGGATCTCTTCTATCCGTACCTTCCCGCGCCGTTCCTTAACGGTGTTCAACAAAAGGTACGACGAGAAGATTGATCTTCAGATCAGGCCCAAAGACCCCATTATATCGAACATCTCTAGATTCTCCCAAATGTGTTACAGCTGAACGAGGTCTCGGTGATTCAGAGTGGCAACGGCCTGATGAACGCGATGAGCAACAAGTACGCCGGGATTTTCGGCTCTGTTTACGGCGGTGCTGGAGGAGGATTCCCCATGGATAAGGCACCTCCAGGAAGTGAGAGCAAATCGCGAGTTGCCACGGGCTCCATGCTGTTCCAGGGCGAAGCTTCGCCAACGCACTCGCCTGGGGCAGCCTCGCCTTCGCCATCGTGGCACTCTCCGGGCACGGATCAGTCCCTTCATCGGCATCATCATCACCACGTCCACGAGGTGGTTGAAGGTCAAAGGGCAGAGACTGCGACCCCTCCGTCGGTCACGGCGCACCTGCCCCCGAGGGAAGGTCTGGCTGCGTAAGCCACAGGATGCACGCCGACGACTGACAAACCGCTCGCGATCGAGACTCGCTTTCGTTTTTTTCCTCTTGAATCTCTACCGTGCACTGAGAGAAATTTCCCTCCAAGGCGACAGCTCGTTTCCAGGACAGCCTTAAGCCCCTTCACATAGCAGCGATTTTGACAAGTGGAGTGACTGAAATGGTATAGTGACAATCTGTGACAGTTGTCCAGTAAACGTTTATGATTTCATACTGCAATCATATGATGTCGTATGACATACATGTGCTGCGTCATTAGCAAATCATGTAATGTAATGTCACGTTTCGGTATCATTTGGTATTCACTTAACATCATGGTATGACGAGTTAATATCATCTGGATGCATCATGATGTCATACATGACACTTTACGGCGCCAGTAAACATTCATGACATCATTTCTGATTAAGGTGTGACGTGTCATACTATGATATCATTTTTCATTCTAATGACATCATAATGTCGAATGGTAATGTCATTTGAGTGCAATATGATATCACATTATGCTACGCCCTAGTAAACATTTATGATTTTATACTGCAATCATATGATGCCATACCACATTTCAATGTTAGTCGGTATTTAGTTAACATCATGGTATGATATCATTATGCACTCAAACGACAGCATCATTTTACATTGTGATGTCATTTGAATACGAAATGTTATCATAGTGTGACATGCTATAGATTGATCAGAAATGATCAGAATTGATGTCATGAATGTTTACTAGGATGTCACACTATATCATTTCGCATTCAAATGACATCATACATAATGTCAAATGATGATGTCATTTGAGTGCAATATGATGTATTCATAATTCATATGACATCAAGTTGTCATACCGTGATGTTAACTAAATATCACATGATATTGAAATGTAACATGACATTATATGATTTGCTAATGCATTAACGTCATGACGAAGCATACGTATGTCATATGACGTCATGCCATGTATGTTATGACATTATAGATTGCAGTATAATATCATAAATGTTTACTGGGGCGTTGCACATCATGATATCATAGTGTGACATGTCCACAGCTTGATCAGAAATAATGTCATGAATGTTTACTGGTCGTCTTCAAGCGTTAAAATCGCTCTCATGTAAATGCCCCTCTAGAACCATCAAATCTGTAGCTTTTGTTTTACCATTCCAGTGCGTATATCGTCAACCCTGTGAAAGACAAAATTTATCCAAAGGTTACTTTGACGAGTTGTCAGTTTTTTCTTGATGTGACACGCACGAATCTCTCCCGGTGTATTTTTCATCTTTATCTTCTTGTTTCCGCTTTAGACGAGAAAACGCCAAAGAAACAAATTGTCGGCGTCGCGTCGGCAGCATATGCATTTATAAGTACTTTTGCGAAAAAGGGCCCACGTCAGCGTTTAAACATATCCCTCGCGAGCCGACGGACGAGACACCATGTTCCTATTGTTACACTAGTCTTACATACCTTGTAAAGTACGACCGACTCATGTCCAACCGGGTTTCGACGTGCATCGCAGACTTTCAAGTAGCCTATGCTTTTCTTTTTTGGGTGTCTAGGGCACTTGGGAAACGATGATACCACACAATTTTTAGACTTTATGTAAAAAATGAATATGTAATTTTTTTGACACAAAATCTGTACGACAGAATTCATTGAAGCTTTTGTAAAAAAGAAACGATAGATCATCCGGAGACGATGTTTTTCTATTTCCAAGAAAACGCCAATTTTGTCATTGCCAAAACTAAGACCATTGTCAGATTTTTTCCGGTCGTGGTAACTCTTGCAATTTTTCCAAAATTTTCTTTACAGGTAAAGTTGTAAGTGCCAAAGATTAATGTCATGATAAATGTTTCAAGTTCATGATTATAAATGATTGCAAGACTGCTGGTAATTTAGGGAAGTAGCTTGCATCTGCTCTGAATGACAAGATGACTAGTTTTGACCTGTTTAAGACAGTTGAAATGTGGTTTATGTTGACCCAAATCGCTAGACACCTTTCTCCTCTACCCCACGTGACCGTACCTGACCGTCAGTTCTTTTCTCTACCCTTTCAACCCGACGAAATGCAGCATTCATGATAGCTCCCTTTTCACGCAGTTTTTTCGCGCAGCGTGCCCGTGTAGATAATGATGTAATGGTTCCCGCCGATCTTCAAGAATCTGTTTTCCGGAACAAACATTTTCTGGAATTACTGAAATCTGGGAAAAATTTTCCCGGAGTGATTTCTTTTCGGAATAAGTATTTTATAGTTTATAATTATAAGATTCTTCGATTATTTTAAAAATTTTATTGCAAATTTTCTTTAGCCTTCATTCATTGTAGATGAATAAATTCTGTATTTGTAATAATTCCTTCATATTATTTTTTAATATAATCGAAACAAGGCTATATTCATTTTTAAATTTTAATGGCATCCTTGATTTATTGTATTTTATTTCCCAGTGCGAATGTCACTGTGTCTTATTTTATTATAAAAAATATTTATTTTTAATGGTTTCTTTGCATTATTTGATTTGAATGTGACAGAAATGCAACAATTTTCATTTTTTATAGTCCCTTTATAATATTGTATTTTATTGTTTAAGTCTATTGGTAATTTTTCATTATTTTATTACCATTTGAAAACAAATGAGGCCAACTTTATTATATAATTCAAATGGTCCCTATATATTATTTCATTTAAAAGGAAAAAGACAATTTTTTCTACAACTTTAACGATCCCTTTTTATATTATTTTGATCTAATGGGAAGAAAACATTTTATCCTTTAACTTTCATAGTCTCTTGATCGTATTTTTTTAATTTTCGTTTATTCATTAATTCTAATAATATCTTTGTATATCATTTTATTGTGTTCAAACGAAAATGACGCAAACTTTATTTTTCAGTTCTATAGGCCCCTTTGTAAAATTTTATTTAACCCCCCCCCCCCCCTCCATTCTAATGGTCCCTTTACATTCTGTTATTTTATTAAAACAGAACTAAGACAATTAGTTTATACAAATTTTACGGTTTCTTCGTGTTATGTGATTTTTTTTTCATATTAAAAAAACATGATATTTAATATTTGTAATATATAATTCCTTTTTAATAGTTATTTCATTCTGATAAAAATTAACAGTCAATATGATCAGATTTCAATAGTCTCATCGTCTAATTTTTTTTTAATTAAAGGAAAATAACGCGATTTCTAGTCCCTTATTCTACTAGGTTCTATTGATTTCTAGAAAATGTCTATTTTGCAGTATCCTTCTGACTAATAACCCTGTATAATACAAAAAAAATCACTGAAACGAAAGTAGCCTTAATTTATATGTAATTTGGCAAATTTATTGATAACTTTGGCAAGTTTTCATCTTTTTCCAATATTCAAAAACGAATATTTATGTTGTCCAATAATAGGATATCATTTCTGAAGCAAAAATTTGAAAAAAAAAAAAAAAAAAACACATTTTTGTGACGATTCCCATTCCTTTTTCAAGAAAATCAGTTTTCATTGTCCCTGCACACAGAACGGTCATGGTGTAGCGCCTCGTGACAGATTTTTTATATGCATGAAGTTTCAAACGTTTAAGAAATAAATGAAAACGAGCAATAAAAACAGTTTTCTTGTTTTCATTAATTTAAAACAATAGGACTTTCGACTACATGATTTCTTTCACTTGGAAGTAGCTGCATTGTCCTTTTTGATGCTGGGACAATGAAGACTGTTTTCTTTTTTTTTTTTTCAAAATAAATGGAAATCACTCCAATTCTCCATTTCAATTTTTGCTTGAGGAATGTTATCCTTACCTTTCAAATTTCAAAAAACGATGAAGAATTACGCAAGGTGTCAATAAATTTGTCGAATTGTAAATAACTCAACGAAATAAGCTAACTTTGCAAAACCCTTTAGTAGTTAGATTCAACGCGTCCTAAGTACCCATTTTTGGCTACTTTCATTTCAGTTATTTTGAAAACCCAAATTTTGTCGTACAGTGTAAGAACATTCCGGGAAAAAAATTCCAGAATTCTGTTAATCCCAGAAAATAGCCATTCAGGATACCGGATTCCAGAGAATGACCGTGAATCGATGTAATAATGATCGTGAAGGTTGGCGCCCGGGCCTCCAAAGCCACGTGAAGACGCGCGAACAAGTGGCGCCCTCCCGTATCCGACCGTCCATTGTTCGCGATAGTGACGCTCCTCCCACGGTTTGTGTCCGTAGAGTATATCGCGATGCCCAAAAGCTCGTCGATGACGAATACAAAAGAAGCGAAAACAAGTTAGCGTACTTTTGACGTGGCGTGAGTGAGAAGTTATCCAAGTACACGTTGTCATAGAGTATGTAAGTAGAGGCGGGCCCGGCAGCGCCCCTCGCTGTGATATGAGAGGAGCAGCCTGCAATCACTAAACCAATGTACTTACGTCCTGTATCATAGTATTACCTATTCTTAAATCGGATATTATCGTAAAGCATCATTATCGTGTACCCAGCGTGTGCAAGGCAAATCCTACGGGTGAACGTCTTCTCCTCGTTTTTCGACACTTCTCTCGAAATATAACTCACCACAACTGAGAAAACATTTTGTTGCCTTTTGACGAATTAAGACTACTCGGAAGACCCTTTTCCTCGAAACCGAGTTCCGTGTCGTCTTAATCTCTTCCTTTGGAAAGATCTATTGACTTTTTTTTATGAATAATTTTGAGTTCGACGGTTTCAAAAGGCAACAATGTTTTTCTCAGTGCAATAGAAAATTCAGCTCAAGCGGGTTTTCGTGGCAATCCTCACACATAAGACTTTATCATACTTGGTACAATAGCATTTACATTATCCCGAGTCGGAGCAATATTTCCAACTCGAATGGAACGGATTTCGTTGATTAGGTAATTAATGAATTGAGAGTACTTGATCAGATCTTACATTACACAAAATTTCGTTTAAAATTGATCATACGGAATTCGTTCCAGTCTATCATTTCCCATGCTTTTACCATACGTGTAATGCTCCTATGCTCTCTGAATCCAAGGCATTCTTTTTCCAGTCACACCAACTGTTTGGGATTCAGACAGAAGCATTTCACGTATGGCTTTTACGAACCAATGAATTATTATTGCAATGTCTTCGACGTGTGCATGTGCGTGTGCGTGTGGGTGCGTTTCGGTAATTTATTCCACAACTCTTGAACAAGTGCAACAAAGATAAGCATATCGTCGAAATAAAAAAACGAAAAAACAAAAAAACAAATATATTTATACTTTCGGTGACGCGTACGCTCCCTCCAAGTATTAAACTCAAGAATACGTGTATAAAACGATATTAACAAGATGTATGTACTATTCCAACGCATTGTCGACATCGTTATGCAATCAGTTGAAGCGATGCGAATAATCAAAACCACATTTCGGCTAATTTTCTACATTTCTACGAGGTCGGCTTCTCATGATTTTCGTTTCTGTAACTGTGTCGTTTGTCGGAAAATTCAAAGCCGTAATTGTAACTCACGGAATGATTGCGGCGTGTTTCATCTATGGCCCAAGACTTGGAGTGCAAAAAGCGAGAGTGTGATGGACTGTATATTGTAAATAGTAAAATAATTTTCGTTGGAGGCCGGAAATGGGGATCGCTCCACGCACTTTTGTCGTCGAGTACGAAATACGTTTTTCGCTGTTGTAGCGATAGTGCGAAATCGACGGACATCAGATCGTGTTGACCATGTGAATATTACGATAGTTACGGTACGCCCATTGTCCAAACGAATCGCTGAAATTGCTTTATAAATTTACGTTCTGTAAATAATGTATAATCCGTGTATAAAACATGAGTCTATTAGCTACGGACGTATTATTGTAGTTGAATACACGTTACGAATCACTATATCTATATTATACTTCAATAATAAACCAACTATGATAATGACGACATGTGTGATGATTATTGGTGCACCCTTTTCATCCTTGGATTAGAATGGAATTTTGGGCAGTTTCGTCAAATTTTCATTGAACTGCTTGAAAAATTGCAGATTTATTTAGAGAATTCCCATACACAAAACAAACTTTTTCTTTCTAAAAATGTAATGTGAAGACTTAGATCTGTTGTTAATTGTTTAATTCATTTAGTAAAGTACATTATGATTTCAGCATCAAATAAAAAGCGATCGCAAAAATTTTACAAATACAGTCCTTCTGGGGATCCCTCTTTTTTACGGTACAACACGCTTTCTTTGGACTTTTTGAAATCCTCGCTTGTGACTCTCATCCGTCTTTCCCTCAACGCCATTAATCCGGCTTCTGTGCAAATAGCCTGAAGAAAAACGAAACATTGTGTCAAAAATTGGTTTCGAAACAAGTGTTTGAAGGGAATTTGTATTTAGAATTTTTTCTAAATTGTTGCTAAAAATTTATCTCAAACTTATAAATAACAAAATTAAAGAAAAAATCTAGGCTAAAAAGATTTGAAAAATGCATAGAAACTTTTTCTAGAAAGATTGGAATTGAAAAACTAAATTTTAGAAACATTTTTTCTTTGATATAATATTAAAATTATTAAGATTTAAGTTTGTATTTTGACACATGAAAATAAAAAAAGTTTGGAAATTTTTTGGAAATTGATTATCACGTCGTTCTTGAATTTCAAAAACAAAAAAAAAAAAATTTATTAATTTTATGGTTTTTACAACATTCAAAATATTAAAATCAATCATTTTTCAACTTTCTTTGAAATATGCAATGATTATGGCAACTTTGTAACATTTTTTTGTGTTCATGAAATACTGGAGTAATTTTCTCATTAATTTTTTCATAATCTTCTTATCTTTCATACTAGCAATATGAATATTACTTAAAGTATTGATAATATAAAATTGGAAAATTGATGTAACATACATGGAACCCATATAAAAAAAATTTGGAAATTTTTTGAAATTGATTGTTATATTGTTTCAGAACTTATGAAAAAAAAAATGAATTTTTCGAGGCTCTTAAAACTTTCACAACACGAAAATATAAGGTTTTTTTAAATTTCTATGAAATATGCAATTACGGCAACTATGTAATATTTTTTTTCATTCAGGAAATACTTGATTCATTTTCCTTTGAATTTATTCAAAATCTTTCTATGCAATATGAATATTAATATAAATATTATTATAAAATTGAATAATTGGTGTGATGTACATGGAATTTATAATCATTTCATTGCTTATTTTGATTATTCTGATGTCAATAAAAATTTTATTCGAATATAATATAAAATGGTTAATTTTTTTATATTCTCAAAAATATTAATATAAATTATTTTCTTTAAAATGTTATTCTTTCTTCAACATTCGAAAACCTTTTAGAAATTCCAATCAACAAATTTTCGCACATAGTTTTGTTAGTTTTTCCGATGTCAGTCTCAATTTTCTTGAAATTATTTTTTAATTATTTGACGTTTTATGCTAGACATATGAAAAATTCTAAAACATATTAAATCTTCAACAAATTTTCTTTTTCAATCAACTGATTCAAAAATTTTTTTTTAATTACAACTTAAAAACTATAACTTTAAATTTCTATGAATTGAAATTTACATTTAGACAAATGAAAAAAAAAAAAAAATTAAAGAGTTTGGAAATTTCATGGAAATTGTTACATTGTTCTAGAATTTCGAAAAGGAAAAATAACTTTTTTAAGACTTTTAAAATATTCACAATACCAAAATCAAAGATTTTTAAACTTTTTATGGAATATAAAATTATGGCAACTTTGTAACATTTTTTTGTATTTACAACATACTGGAGTAATGCTCTTATGAATTTGTTCAAAATATTTCTGTTTTCCATACTGCAATATGAATACAAATAAAAATATTAATAATATAAAATTTGAAAATCGATGTAATATACATGAAATCGATATGAAAAAAGTTTGGAAATTTGGAAAGAATCAATAATTTTATCATGCATTATAGGAATTTTATTACTCATCATGATTATTACAGAATCAATTGAGGCGTTCTTTGAATATACTATACAATAACAAATTTTTATTATATTCTCAAAAATATGGTAATACATTATTTTCATTAAATGTTATGATTTTTTTAACATTCGAAAACCTTGTAGAAACTAAATATTGAACAAGTTGTTCGCACATAATTTTTTTAATACTTTTAATTTCAGTCCCAATTTTCAAAAACTTACAAATATTTGTAAATCTTTGTCTTTTTATATTTTGAGTCTTTTTTTAAATTATTTGACGTTTTTATTCTACATAATATATTAAAAATTCTGAAACTCTTCAAATCTTCAACTATTCTAAATTTCCTTCCTCAATCAACTGATTCCAAACTTTTTCCTTGTACGGAGAAATACCATGAAAAAAAAAAAAAAAAAAAAAAAATAATTCTGCAATTTTACCTTGATATCTGCACCAGACAAATCATCTTTAGCCATTATAAGTTCCGCCAAATTCACATCAGGAGCAAGTGTCATTTTGCTGGTGTGTATACTGAAAATTCTTCGCTTTGTTTTTTCATCGGGAAGTGGAAACTCGATTTTTCTATCTATACGACCCGGTCGAATCAAAGCAGGGTCCAAAGTTTCGATTCTGTTAGTGGCCATCACCACTTTAACATCCCCTCTGCTGTCGAAACCTGTAAATTTTTACAAGCAAATTTTTCAGAAACAGTAGGTTTAACTAATTATATAAATACTTTTTGATGAGTGTTTTTATCAACATACAAGTTTTTTATCCTTGCTTAGCAGGTGCAAAATATTTCATAGTATAGATATAAAATATATAAATTTGTAAAAATATTTTATTCATGATACATACTATAATGTATGCAATTGCTTCACGAAAATTCTTACCATCCAACTGGTTGAGCAGCTCCAACATAGTTCTTTGAATTTCCCTTTCACCACCGCTGTTACTGTCGTATCTTTTTGTTCCCACAGCATCGATTTCGTCTATAAAAACGATAGACGGAGCGTGTTCCTCGGCAACACGGAAAAGTTCTCTCACAAGTTTCGGTCCGTCACCGAGATATTTTTGAATGAGCTCAGACCCCACAACTCTCAAAAACGTTGCCGAAGTTTGATTCGCCACGGCCTTAGCCAAGAGCGTTTTTCCAGTACCAGGTGGCCCGTACAAAATGACTCCTTTCGGTGGTTTTATACCCATTTCCTCGTAGTACTCGGGATGTGTCAAAGGCAATTCCACGGATTCCTTTATTTCCTGGATTTGGGTGTCCAAACCTGAAAAGACAATAAGCAAATAAGGAATGATCCACTTTTTCCTATTAATTTCAAGAAAAACATTTTACAATTTTTACAAAAGTCATAATAAACACCAAATCTAAAAATCCTGACCTCCAATATCAGCGTAAGTTTCCTGGGGTGCTTTTTCCAACTTCATGACTGTCACCATTGGATCCGTGTCATCACCCAGAACACCAACTACAGCGTGAACTTTATGGTTCAGTAGAACCGAACACCCTGGCTCGAGCTGATCCTTGTCCACAAAAGACAAAATGGAGACGTAATGCTCAGACCCAACCGATGTCGAAACAATTGCGTGATTGTCGTCAATGATTTCCTCGAGCGTTCCAACCGACATTGGGGTTCCCCTCAAGTCGTCAACTTTGGATCTTTCTTCCTCATTTTTTTCCTCCTGGGGTTTCAGGCGTTCCTGATTTCGAATGAATTCCTCTTCCATTAAAAGGTAATCCTTCACTCGGTCCAGTTTGAGGAGTTTAAGCCTGCATCGCGTATGAGGCGTTATTTGGGGAAGTTTCAGAGCAGCGTCGGGCCCCTTTGTGCGGCGTTTTTTCTTTCCTACCCTGGTGGGAATTGGGGGCTCGTATTTTTTCTTCTTGTCTTTGTCGTCTTTTTTATCATTGCCAGTTCCACCAGCACCTGATTGACCTTGACCCTAAATATGAGGAAGCAATTTTTCAAAATTATGAACTGAATTTTTGAGTTAGAAATCAAAAAAGAAGTTTCAAGCAGTGAGAAAAAATTTGGGTTTGATATTGAAAAATGTTATGAAGGGCTGATTTATAATGTTTACACTCAATAGAGGTAGGTAAGTTTTAATAAGTTTTTTTTATATTTTGAAATTCTCAATAGTTTCGATATGAGGTTTGAAATGAAATTTGATGAATCTATAATATTAATAATTTTTAAAAATGTATGTTTATAATTTAAATAATTATTATTAGTTAGAGAACATACAGAAATTGAAAATGAAAAAGATTTTATAATGGCCAAGTATAAGAAGTAATAAAAAATCAAAAATTTCATAATCACGAGTATTTTTAAAATCACGAATGAAAAAAACATTTATATTTGTTTAATTTTGAATGATTTTATAAAAAAATGTTACTACTAAAATTTAGAATTTTCTCAACACATCATGGATCGTCAGAAATATTAAAAAAAATTTAGTGTTATCAAGCAAAATTGTGAGTTAATTTAATTTAATTTTTCTTGTTTATTACATACTTATATTTATAATTATTAATGGCGTGAAAAAGTAAATGTTGCAAAATTATAGAAAATTTTGATTCAATAATAGAGAAAAATTAAAATAAGAGGATTAAAAAATAATGAGACATTTTTATATTCCTTTAAAATTATTAAATAACAGAATTTCGAATATTCCACTTTTTAGGTATTGAAAAATTTGTTCGAAAATTGTACTAGTGAATATGAAAATAAATATTTTACGAGTATTTTGAATTCCCATATTTTTTTTTGTGATCAGAGGATGATGTGTAATGGCAAAATATTTAAATTTTTGTTTTGATTAAAATTACAAAATCATCTGTAAGACAATGTAGAATTTTAAATTCTTTAGGAAAATTTTTCTAACTTGCAAAAATAAGTGAATTCATGATTATTGAAATTGGAAAAAAACAACCATTTCGAATTTTCATGATAAACTGAATTTCAAAAATAAAAATAAAGAAATAAATGAGAAGTAGTTTCAAGTTTTCATAATTGATATTTTCATAATTTTAGTTATTACAGTAAAATACGCGATCATTGAATTTCTAGGAATATAATTTTGAAAATCCTACGATACTTTCCCTGGTTCGAGTTAAAGTGTAATAAAATTGGCATCGATCTCCCAGTCAAATTGTTGATTTTAATCAAGTGTCGACGTTTTGATCCCCATGTGTGGGATCCTTCTAAGACTAATGAACAACGAACAATTTACACCTCCTCGGTGTCGTCAAAATCTCATAAAAAATTTTCTGTATCTCATGATTGTAAAATACATCATCGATGAGATAACAATGTCAAATTAAAACTTTTTATATGCCATAACAATAAAAGTACATCATCGAGGAGTAACAGTGTCAACGTAAAACTTAATAACGATTTACCCTTGATCGTGTTTAATTACATTTTTCCGAAGAAAAAAGAAGTGTTGTGAACACGATCAAGGGTAAATCGTTATTAAGTTTTACGTTGACACTGTTACTCGTCCATGATATACTTTTATTGTTATGACATATAAAAATTTTAATTTGACATTGTTATCTCCTGTATTTTACGATCATGAGATACAGAAAAGTTTTTATGAGATTTTGACGACATCGAGGAGGAGTAAATTGTCCGTAGTTCATTAGTCTTGAAAAGGATCCCACAAGTCGGAATCGAAACGTCGAAAACTTAATTGAAATAAACAATTTGACTGGGGGTACATAATTTTATTTATGAAAAAATTCATACAATTAGGATTAATTTTTTAGTCAATACAATTCTTCGAAATTTGGTTTTGAAAAACAGTAATGATTCAAATTTACTAAGGTTTTTTGAAGTGAAGTATTAAAAGTAAAATTTTACAGTAATAAGCGAAAAACTTTTACAGTTTATGAAAATGCAATACCACAATAATGACTATGTATCCAAATTTTGGAAACGATTAATACCTTAACATCTTTTTCTAATCATCAAAGATCAGATTCAGAAAACAGGTACTGAAATTTTTATCTTTTTGATAAATTAAAAAAAAAAAGATTTAATAAAAATGATGCATTTTTTTCTACAAAGTAATATTTTTGTTATCATTGCAATTGCAGCAAAGTCAGCTGAAGAAATTCGGTTTTCAAGAGAATGTTATAGTAAAAATTCGAATGTTTTTTCAGAATCAAGAATGGAAAAAAATTTTACATGAACAATATAAAAACTTTTGTGATTTTTGAGAGTACAATTTCACAATAGTGACTATGTATTTAAAATTCAGAAATTATTAAAATCTTCAATTTTTTTTTCTACACCTTTAAAAAATTAAAAAAAGCAATTAAATGAAAAAACCACAATCTACAGGGTCTTCCAAAGTCAGCGAATTATCCGAAAATCATCAATTATTCCTACAATAGATTACAAAATGCTGCAAAATTTTCTGTAATTATTGTAAAAAAAATACTTATAAAAAGGGGTTAGGTTTCTTTCAAAAAATCACAGAGGTAGTACAAATTATAGAGTGGAGTTAATTGTGTGGAGTTGAATTATAACATTTTAAAAATTGAACCCAAATCTTGTGAACAATCGAAAATTGCAATTTTTCTCACCATGATTATCCAATTTTTGACAATCCAAACTTCACAAACTACAAGTCACTTTTTGTTTTCGTCACACACACTGACGCACACGGGTTCGCGCACAGATAAACACATCTTGTACATTGTACAGGACGTACAGGACAGATGTCATTAGTATGAAAACTTCACGACTCGCGATGAAATAGTAATAAAAAAAAAGTTAATGCAATTTTTTTTTTGATTACACCATTTTTTGAAAAAATAATAAGCGGAGTGTAACGAAAAAAAAAAACTGATGCACGACTAATATTTGAATTGAAAGTGACGGTTGGCGCCGTTGGTCGCCATCTTGTATTGTGAGCTTTGTGAATCACAACATCACAAAGACCATTCTTTTCAAAAGTTTAAAAATTTAAAATTGATCTGATCGCTTTCTGACCTTTTCGTTTTTTCTGCAAATTAAGACGACTCGCAAGACCTTCTCTTTTTGTCCTTCTTCCTTTCAACTGAATCCCATTCTAAGCATCTCTCTCGCACTACAGTAGGTTGCGAGTCATCTTAAAGGAAATATCCTCATCACTGTAATCCAATGAATGGCACTGTATTCCTCAACACTGCATCCAAATGGCACTTATTCCTGATCACTGTATTTCTCAAAACACTGCATCCAATGGCACTTATTCCTGATCACTGTATTCCTCAAAACACTGCATCCAATGGCACTTATTCCTGATTACTGTATTCCTCAAAACATTGCATCCAATTTGTGTATTCCATTGTTTGCACTCGTCGCGAACACCGGTCACCGAAAACGATTCCAAAAACAAGAAAAATCCCGCGTACTGTCGGTTCCCGCATAGGAACCGACACGTCACAGCGAACGACCGTTAAAATTCAAAATGGCGGCGCGTCGCCCCCGCTTCGTTTACACGCGTGATTTTCCACGTATTATCGCGTGGCTTTCTTCAATTTTCACGGGATTTGACGAGGAACGCAAATAAAATCGGAAAATGTGGGTCGAGGGTTTAAATTTCGAGTAAAAAATACGTGAAATCGGAAATTCGGAGGACGACATGCTCATGTGTGCTCATGCGAGAGAGTTATACATAGCACTGGTCACAAATTGTCACAATAAAGTTCACATCTTCTTTTTTTAAAAAAATTGTGATTGCTTTTGTGACTCAGTTTAGGTTGGATCTAGAATCAAAATAATTGTAAAAATAAATAATGATAAGTAATAAACAGTAATAAATAACAAAACAAAACAAATGAAAACAAACCAGTGACAGCAAAATCAATGAAATATTCTAAAAATATTTAATAATCATTACGAAAAAATGTGAATGACGAATTTTTTAAGTGCTATATAAAAATTGAGTGTTCGTGGAAAAGTGGCTTATGAATTTATTTTTTTTTAATGAATTCATATTGTAATGTGTAAATATTTATTATGAAAATTCCTTTTCAACAAGAGTGTACTCATTTTAAAAAAATTTTATTTATGTACTTTACATAATTATAAAACAACTTAAAATGCGATACGTTTTTCTGCCACAAAAATTGTTTAAAAATGTCAACACTGCTTTTTCTCAAAGAATTATAAACAGACCATTTTTTCATTGGCTCACTGTCATAGCAAATAGGTAATAATTATTTAAATTCATACATTGTGTAAAAATTAAACATTATTTGGTTTTTTTCTGAATGTAATTATGTTGTGTAGAATTCGATTTTTCAATTTTCAAAATGATTTTCTTAAATAATTCACGATTTTTTCATTTTGTAAATGAATTTTTTTTCGATTTGTAAGCACGTTATGTAAAATTGTAATATTTTCATTGAATAATTTTTAAAAAATTTGCTAGAAAAATTTTATTCAGAAATTATGGAAATTCTTTTTTCAAACAGAATCAATTCTGTCTAATAATGATTGGTCCAGGATATTGAAAAAACTTTATAATCGTTACCAAGAAAATTATTCAAAAATAACTACATTTTTTACTAAAATGCTAGAATAAAGCAAATCACTATATATTCAAACCACGATTTATTAATAATTTTTTTTCGCACCATGAAGTATAACAGGGAACAAAAGCTGGACAATCATTAATTCAAAATTGTTTAAACAATTTTTCAAAGTCACTCGATCACAAAACCATATAACTTTTTTTTTTTTAATATTTTACATATACTTATGTATAATGCAGAACTACTAGAAAAATGTGCGTTGCTTTATTCTTATTTAATACACCAGAAAAACTTATTTATATCTTGATTCTTTGCAGAGTTGATGAAGACAGAGTCGAAAAAGTTGGTCCTGATCGAGCGTGCAGTGAATGGCTTCTCAGGAACGGAGCTGCAGTGAAATGGAAAAATATCAAAGATTTTTTGAGCGATTACAATCTTTTGCCCAACGAAGATGAACGTTATTTTATCCAAGCAGTTGACGCCACAAATTCTGACATACATAGCATTGGATTTCACCATTTCAGTGAGTTTGCTCGTGTAAATTTTCGTCGATATGTTTCAAATAATGCAAAAAACAAAATTTATTTGTTGCAACAATAGTTAACAAATTCATGGTGTTCAATAGAAGACATAATTGTTCACAAAAGTAATTTTTTAACTTGCACTAAAATTTTTTAAACCCAGATTTGAAAATTTTGGTTGAACGAGTTGGAAATTCCCAGGATTATAAGTTTGTCAGTGTGTAAAATTTATAGTAGAGAAGATTAAACTTCTGAAAGATTTATTTTTGCATCAGTCAATTAAAAGTTTTCTAGTTAACCTCAACATTTTTTGTATAAACATCCAATTTTGCTTAAGTTTTAGTTAAAAGAATTGAAAACGAAATTTATTTTCAAACACTCTTCAATTTTCAAACATGAGATAAAAATCATCAAGTATTACTAGTAAGAGCTTTTTTCAAGTTTTTTAATTGATTAAATAAGATTCCGTGTCTCAGAATCTTTGACTCATAATAAAAAATTAGTTTTTGCAAGTTTTGCAATCTCAAAATTTAGAATTTCATTCTGTATATTATTGAAATACTAATTAATCCATGTATATTTTTTTCTAACAGTTTTCCAAAATGCTCAAAATAAAATTGTTGTGAATTTGCTCCGAATAATTGCAATATTTTGCAAAAAAGCTTTTCTTATCAAGTTTTTTTCCTAAATTTCTATTCACTTTTAAAAATTTAAACAACTGGTAACTCTAACAATAATTTGAAATTATTACATGATTTGTCGTTTCGGACAAAATTATGCAGCAAAGTAATAATTATTGTTACAAAGAAAACTGCAAACACATTGAAGAAATAAAACTGGTAGGATGTCGCCAAGTCTCTGACGAAGCAATGCATATGTTGTCCTTGTACTTGAAGAATCCCTTGCTGGATCTCACCGTAATTAATTGCAAAAATATTACGGGCGATGGATTACTCCATTTATCACAACTTTCGTACGTTGGCTTGACAAAACTACAATAAATACATTTTAAATAAATCACATTATTATTTTTTGTGAATTCACATTTTAATAAATAAATCCTTTACGATTCAATATATAAATCTTATTCTAATGAATGAATCTACTTAAACAGTGGTTCATTAAAAATTATTTATTTTGAAATTTATAGTTTTTATTAAATGTAATCCTGAAAAACTTCAAAGAATTTAATCTTAGGAATATTGATTACCATAGAAATAATTGACACACATTTTTTGCAGTAATCTAAAAACCTTGAAACTCGGGGAATTTCCTTTCGTGAAGAATGAAGATGAAGTTATCTCTAATTTGTCCAAAGCTTTACCAAAATGCGAAGTTACGTACAGGTCTTTGGTTAAAAAGTAAATGAAAAAATGACGTCACCTTACAATTACAATTTATTCTTCAAAGGCATGTGTTATGATATTTCCTAAATTATTTACATAATTATTTAATATTGAAAAAAATGTATTCTGAGTTTTGCAATAAAAACCTTTGTCATGTTTAAACTGACGCTGACTATGTGTTGCAATTATTAAAATTTTTTTTAGTTAGTAATAATAAATTTCATAAATTTCTTAAAATTGAATGACAAACTTTTATTTGTCCTCATTTTGTTCTTGCATTTCACTCTCATATATCCTGCAATCTCATTTTTATTAAGTACGTTCATTATACAGGCACACGATTATTTTTGATATGATACATAATATTTCTTGCTCGATGATGTGGAAAAATTTTATCATCTTTATGTACAACACTGGTTTCAACCCTCGTGAAAAATTTGGAAAACACAAGATTACAAAGTTGAAACATCTGAACAAAAGTACAAAAAAATTTATCAGTAATCGTTGGAAAATTTGAACAATCCTATTTATTTTTTCCTCTTAATGATTTTCCCGTTGGTTTTTTTGTTTTCCCTGCAATCAAAAATTTCCTCGTAAATCGCAAAATCAACAAAACATTTTTCATGCAAATTCTTCGACAAAAGATCGTTTATTTATCAATAATTTATGAAATAATCTACATTTTGTACATTTCAGAATAGTTTCACCTAATCACAAGAATACACTTGTACAAATATACATTCACTACCAAAAGAACATGCAAAAGATTACTTAGAATATAAAGAGAAGTAGAAAAAAAATTACGCATTCTCAGGCAGAATTTTCGCTAATTAAAGATTTATTAGAAAATAAGATTCCCGAAAAAAAAGAGATAGAATCAGCATTCCGGCACCTACTTAACCCAGTCAGTAATGATCTTATTAATTCCAGCTTTTTTTTTACAAATTTTTAGTTTCGCTTTGTTCTAAGGAGATCTTGATCTTCCTGTTTCACAGACCGAAGTAAATAAATTTTGCAAAATTTTTGATTAATTTTTGTTTTTTTCGGCCGGTAAAACGGTGACCGCAACCGCCTTTAAAAAAAAATCGCAAAAAGTACGAACGATGGTTATTATTTACAAAAATAAATAAGTTTCACACGACTTACTATAATAAATATTGATAATTGGCAGAGTTTCAATTAAAATCACAAAGTATTTAGGCAGTGAAAATAGACGAACATGGTTTTAGAACTATTTTATTATGTTTTTTTTTAATTTCTTCATGGCCTTGCGATAATTTCCGATAACTTCCGGTTCTTCTTGAGTGATTTCCGGTCCTTCGGGAGCTCACGTTTTCGATTCCGGAACGTACAAATCCGTTTTGTATCTTTGGCCTGTATCCCGTACAAATACCTTTAGTTTTTTAGATTTTTTCACGCTTCTTGCTGTTTTTCCTATACTTCACGCACGAGGATTTTTTCGGGAAGGAATGTAAAATTTTTTAATTAATTCGGGTCCTAATGGAAATAGAAAATCACCCAGAATGTAACTTATGGGGTGAAGTTATCTAAAATATTTAAAAAAATGATATTTAATCCTGGAATATTTTATTTTTTGAATATATTACATTAGAAATAATTTATATCTAATGAAATCGATTAAATACATTGATTATTTGTTGACGTAATGACTCATTAATATACTGTAAATACAACTCAAATTTTATTAACCTCGATCCAAAAAACTCTTTAAATATTTGTTACGCAACTTCAGATATGATGATGTTTATGATGTTGAAAAATTTTTTAATCTGCCTACTTTTTGTTTCTGAATTTTTTTGAAATTCACAACGATATATCTTTAGTTATATTTTGTGAAGGATCACACGGTCGTTGGGGGGTGAGGAGGGGGGGGGGGGGCAGTAAAATTTTTTTTTGTAATTAGCTTAACGAATTTTGAGAAAGGGATTGCAAAATATTTTTTCGCGGTCCTAAGAAATTTTCATAGAAACAATTTACTTTGTTATTTAATGTTAATTTACAAAGTTATTAAAAAAAAGTTTGTAAAAAATTTAATTGAAAACCTCTGGGGTGCAATAGCTAACAGCGTGGTGACGAATCCAAAAATTGGATTCTGGAATTTTGAAAGTACCAATGTATAGTGTCAATAATGTAATAATTTTTCTATTTGCATATTGAAAGTTTGAAATTCAGGATGTTTTAGATTCATAATAAAAATTTTTTAATAGTTAAAGTTTTTTCCTTACAAAAAAATACAGAAAAAATAATAAACGAGAAATTTTTGATTGTTTTTTTTTTCTACATTTTTTGAGATTTAAAGTAGTTTCATTATTTTAGAGATTATGTTGAAAATGATAAAATATTTTAAATGGGAGGGATAAATGTTTGAATATTACTATTTAGTATATTTTTCAAATACTTGATAAATTTTTATTGCTAATTAAGTAGTCTAAAAAACATTGTATGATTGAAAATAAACAGTCGTTTTGCATGGTATTGATAATTTTCAGAAAGTAGATTTTGAGAAATTTCAAATAAAAAAAGTCCAACTCTAAAAATCAGCAAATTTTAGATTGAAAATAAAAATTTACAAATCTTAATCAACTTGGGAGTATAATTTTAAAATTTTAAAAATGGACAGTCAAAAAATTGAATTTGTAAAAAATTGAAAATTCGATATCTCATGCTTTAAAATTATTATTCGAAAATTGAAATCAATGTAAATTTCCTAACTGATTCGATTTCTGTGGAATCCCCAAACTTTTCTTTAAATTGTGTCGAGAATTTGGAAAAGTTCAGAGAATGAAGTGTGTTGTATAATATATTGTAACTGATGGTTCGTCTTACATTTTACATTTTTAGTTTTGTTAGAACATAAAATCATACAAAATATTGCAATTGTTTAGCCATTTTTAACCTTCTGATTAGAAAATTTAACAGTATGACAAAATCAACACATAAGCAATGGCAATGGAAGTTAACTTTGACCAAAGTTTTTTGATAATTATTCATTGCCTTAAAAGTTAGACAATCGTTTCCATGATTTCATTTAATTTTTTTTAATAATAAATTGAATGACAAAACCGAAATCATATATTTTAATAGCAAAATAAGCGAATATTAAATAATTTAGAAAGTATTAACTTCTACAAAATAAATTCCAAACATGAATAATTTTGTCTCAAAGAAATAAAGGTACTACAATTCTTAAAGTCTATATGAAGAAGATTGAAAATGTTCTAAATATTAGTTTAAAATATAAGTGATTGCTTGATGACTTACCTAAATCTAATCTAAATCTAATCATACCTATTTCTAAATTTATTAATGTATTAGTTGGTTGTTAATGCTGTGCTACAATTAAAATACCCTGAAAACTATGACTTACTTTTTGTTAAACAATATTTTTGAAAAATAATCTTAAAAAATTCGACGACATTGTTTTTTTCAAAATTATATATGCTGAATTATCATGTGATAATAATATTATATTGAATAATTTTTTTTTGTTTTTACAGTAACTAAAATTGTAGGCGTTGTAAAATTTTTATATTCCTATGAACTGTACGTACAAAAAAAAGACTCCATCAATTTAAAAAAGAAATCTGTTATAAAATATTGACATAACACACTTGGTAGAAAAATTGAATTTAGTCGAAATTTCGAAGTAAAAAATAAATAAATTATTCATAAAAAACAACGAGAACTTTTCTTATACTCTAGTTTATCATAGTTATTCGATACATTAGTTGATTGTTAATGTTTTTCTCCAACACTAAATTTTTAACTTAAAACTACTCTTTCAACAATTTATTGTATGAGCTGAATTTTCTTACTTTTGGAAATGCATTTATTGGATAAAAAATTCAGTGTTGCAATATGGTTGTACCATTTTTTTTCCTAATTTTGAGATCAGACTTTTAGTTATTAAGTATTGAAAAATTTTATCACTAAATTTAACTGAACCAGATGAAATATAAATTGTTCATATGAAATGAAAATGTTGAAAAATTGCAAAAATATGTTGAAAGTCACTAAAATTGTTAATACAGGTACTAAAAAAATATTGAGATTGGAAAACTTTCAAACTTTAGAATTTTGCAAGCATTTATGTTATAATTGTTCGTGGTTAAAATAAATTCTAGATTTGATCATAAAATATTCTAAAAATTCTTGAAATAAGTAGAAATTTAAAAAATCCATTATAAACAATCAGACAAAAATCCGTAGTAGATCCTCGAAATATTTAGAAACGTCGATACATACAAAGAAATTTTAGAGATTTGACAAAAATTATCAAAAATGTTCCAGTTTTCTCATAACTATCAAAAAATTTATAATAATTTGTAAGCCTTTTTAAATTATCATAATTTCACGTCTGTAATAATGGAATAAATTTAAAAAAAATTCTTGCAAATAATTGTTTCTCTTATTTCTCAAGAATAATTCAACAATTTTCAGAACTTGTATGAATTTGGAAAATTTGGACATCATTTGAAATCATTGTTAAAAATTTCACTGAAGGTTTCAATTTTTTTCTATTTGTATGATTTGTAATGACATTTTCGTGTGATTTATAAAATTTATTAGAAAAACCACTAATCAAGCAACACTGACAAATATCCCATGCGTTGCCAGAAACTCCAATTCGAATGTCGAGGACAAATATCAAGACGTTTTGCCATGCATCATTTGTTTACTTGCAAAACTTGATGACTAATTCACATTTTCCGCTCTCCCGTTTTTATTTATTTCTCAAACAATGATTCCGCGTTTCTCCGTGCGTCCCACTTGTTTCATTAAATTTTGCATCATCATGCGACGCCGCCGCAGAAGGGAACAATAACAGGGAAGATTGGGACAAGTTGCATCAATATTTACACTTGCGCAACGCCGAGAGTTTCGTACGTGATTTTTCATCTCGGAGGAAGTGCAAAATTTATACTTTCCATACTGGAGCAAACAAATATATTTGAATTTCACAAACATTCGTACACGGAAAACACGATGTCGATTAAGAAAAAATTAACATCGTATCACAGAGAAATTAAAAAACTTTTTTGTACATTTTTTACAGTAGAAAATAAAATGGATAATTTTTTACAGTCTGTACACACACTGAACGATTTATTATCAACTTTTTTAAACTGTACAGTTAGAAATAGTTTTACAAAAAGTATGAGGTATAAAAAAAATATTTGGCCCAGTGTTATTATTATGCAAACACCCATCATGCTCGTAGTATTAATTATTAATAACAAATTCCTTGAGCAGCATGCATTTTGTTGGCAAGGGCGTAGCCATATTTTTCCAGGGGGAGGGTAATTTCAGTTTCTGATAAATTGAACTGAGAATTTCTTTGACATATGTTTTTTGAACCTGGTCAACGGAGTTGCATATTTTTTGAAAAAATTGGCTTGGCCCTTGTGTCAAGTTTAGTGCAAAAATGAAAATTTGTATAAAAAAAGCCCTAAGAAAGGTCGTGTTTGCGTGGTTGGAGTGGCGAGGTGTTTTCGATTAAATCACTGCGATATTCACCACCACCTAAAAACGGGGAAGAGCGCGTATAGAGGTCACCTGGGGGTGACGACTGGCGAAGCTACTTGGACTTGGAGGAAGATTTTTTGTTCTTAGTGTGTTCGTTACCCCAAACGAGTCGGTCCATGGCCTCCCCAGCGTAATACAAGAGCGTCGCGACACCGAACAGTCCAGTGAAGAAAACTATTCTCAATGGCAGCGACAGCACGTCCATTATCGGGTACACCCACACTCCGCTTTTCGCGTAAATTACGTGCATCCTGCGAAAAATTCAGTATCATTGATGCTTTTAGAGTGAAAAGTACAAAATTTTTACACTGAGACCAAAAATCTAGAACTTTCTGAGATGAATATGGTAAAAAGTACTAGAATATTTTAATTTTTACAATATTATTGCAAAATAATGCCAATTGTGTCATTTTTATTTATATTTTCGACTTTTCACAATATTGTATCAATTACAAAATATGATATATCAAAGAGTAAAGAAAAATATAGCAAAATTAATTAAGCAGATCTGACTACTGGAAAAACTGCAGTTTTTCGATATATGACCAAACAAAAATTTGGTTGACTCAAACAAATGTTTGATATAGGTAAACAAGTATTTATGACTGCTAAATATAATGTGTTTGTCTGTACCAAAAATATATTATAGCCTAATAAAACTTGTTTGCTCGAACTAAAAATTTATTCGAGCTAACCAAATATATGTTTGGTCATATATCGACTAAACATTTGTTTAAGCTAAACAAAATGGTTTTTGAGTGTCTATAGCGTTTTCTGTAATCTGGATTAGTAGGAATTATAATACCTATGATATTGCAAAAAGTACAAAAAAAGTATAGTAGAAAACGAAATATGTATAGAAGTTGATACAACAAAATACACCAAACGCTACAAAATCATTTTTCAATATTTATAACATATTATTAACAAAATTGGTACAAATATCTAACATAAAGTATAATATTTTAGACTGATTCTACTGTATTGTAATAATTACTATATTTTTTCATTAGTGCATGATTAAAGATATATATTTTTTTTCTTCAAGTTGAAATAGCTATTAAACGACTTCTGATTTTAATGTGTTAATATTAGAGTTAAATGCATAATTTTACTTAAACTATTGAAGACATTTTCAATTTTCAAAATTTAGTAACTTTTTAGGAATTTATTATACTAGAGATAAAAATTCACTCACACGATTTTTCATGTTTCTTGTGAAATATGTTGTTATATTAATATCAATTATCGAAATTTTTATCAGATCGTTAACCATAGAAATAATAATAAGTCACAAGGCTCATTTTTGTAACTAACATTTTTTCTCTATTTTTAAAATTTTTTATGCAAAAAGGATATTTTGCGGATAATTTTTAACAGTTTTCATTATTGGATTCTACTTCGTAGAACACATTTTAAAAACCAAATTTTTCTGTTCTTATCATTTTGTCAGCATTTTACAACATTAAACCAATTGTTTTATTACAAAAACATAATGACCTTTTTTTTAAATCTTTCTAGAATCGCATTACACTTTTTTAGCCTATTAAAACTCTTTGTTAGAAAAAAAAAAAAAAAAAAAAAACACTTTTTTGGAGCTTGGGTGAATTTCAGCCAGTATGATTTTTATGCGATTTTACTGAAGCGTGACAATCCAGGATTAATGATAAGTTATCAAAATTTAATTGTATATAATGATAAGTTATTGAAAATCATATCTTATATTTGAAAAAATGACGAATTAGTTAACTTTATATTGGTTAACTGAAAAATGTCAACCAATCAATTAAAAGTGGAATATTTCGAATTTCGTTTAGTATGAATTTTCAACCCTGATTGTTTCATCAAGTGAATCAACTACAAAATAAAGCTGAAAAAAAAGGAAAGAAATAAAAGAATGAAAAGTTATTATCATTAGGGGCTCAAATGAAAAAAAAAAATAGAAAGTCTGATTATGAGCTCAGAAGAATGTGAAATTTCGATATTTTAGATGAATTTCTTTATAATCAAAATGATAACAATCATTTATTAATCGAAATTTTTTACATTATAACACAAATTCACCTTCTGTATTTATCATGTTCTGTAATGATTAAAATTGAATGATTGTTTGAAATGGAATGTCCGTATTCCACCTTCTTTCTTAGAGAATGTTTTTCGGTGATTTTTTAGTTATTTAAGCCAAAATTATCTGATTTCGAATGATTAGCTCATTTTGAAAGTTTCAATTCAAAAATTTTTCTTTCTCAATTACAACTGTCTTGAAATGTGATGAATTTTGTTCATTGATGAGATTTTATCATTTATTTATTTTAATAATAAATTTGGAATTAGGAGTCTAATAACAAGAACATCTACAATTATTATGAAAATCCATCATACAATAAATAGGAATCACAAATCTTATCGAATCCAAATATTTATTTTTCATTAGTTGAATCTGGATCAGTAACTATGTATTTCATTTTTTCTCAACTCTTGTACTCAACTCTTGTAACTTGTACGTGATAAATTGTGGTAAAAATCTTTATCGAAAACTTATGAATTAGTAAATAATAGTAAGAAATTTTTAAATTTACTATCACAAATTTTCCAAAATGTACACAATTTAGTTTTTTTCCGAAAAATATCTACTAATTAAAAAAATTTTCATCCAAAATACAAACATCACAAATTTTACTGATTTTCGAATTTCTATTTCCATTGATAGAATTTATAATCTTAACAGTTGTTAATTTTTTCACTTCTTGTCTTACTTTTTGATTTTTGAAGAAAAACATCATAAAAAGTCAATGAGATCTAAAATTCGAAATAATGATTTTGAATAAAATTAGACAATAAAATAAAGGTGTAGTATTTTCATTTTAGTAAAGGTCATAATTTCTTCATCAATGATACACTTCATTTGGTTCTTTAACTTTTCAAGTTATTCAATTAAATTTTCAATTCAGACATTGTAAATTGTGAATTCTCCTTATTGAAATCACAGCTTTTCAAAAATGTAATAAATTACACTAAATGCACACATTAAACGATGATAATTGATAGATCAATAGATTTTTGATACAAATTTCTATTTTTCATGGCAAAATAATTGGCCTTTCATTTTAACGAAATCCGCCAATAATGTATATTATTATTGTAGTCCCCTAAATATTCAAAGAGTTTTTTTTTCAAAGTTAGCTATTGTTTTCCAATTATTTAATGAATAATGACTTCCTCCTCAATGTGCCTTAATTTTGGAAATAGTGATCCTTCTTTTACGTAAAAAAAGTCACCAATAATATATATATATTTTTAAAGATGGATCCAGAAAATGTATATTTCTCTCAACCTATTTTTTTCTAATTTCCTATTTTCTGTAACTTTTGGGTCTTAGGCGGACCCAATAAATTCGAGTCTAATAGAGCGTGAAAGGATGATTTTAAATACAAGTTGTATCCTTTCATGCTACACTGAACACTCAAAACTCTTGATGATCCAAAGTGATGATTACTGTTGACCTCAGTTATACATCGTAATTTCATTATGTACTCCAATAATTGACAAACTGCATAAGAAGAGAATTACTAGAGCCTTACCAAATGAGGTATATGAGCATGAAGGACAAAAGTCCTGTGAGACCTTTGGATCTCGTAGGGTATTCTCGAGGTGCGGCAATCATTTCCAGCAGCGTGGAAACCACGATAAACGTGTGCATCAAATGGTTTAGCCATGATGGGAAATAAGGGTCGAGGGCCTTGGGCAAAACCAGTTCGCGATCAACTGCCCACAAGCCCCAGAACGTCACACCTACGAACTGTAAAAAAATTGTTGACATCATCATTCATTGTTTTTTAGTTATTTATTTTCGATATCATGATGTACTCATCTCTTCTAGATGTCTTTTTTTGTTCACAACTTAGAAATCGACAGTTATGATGATAAGGTTATAAAAAATTTCAAAAGTTTGTTTATTGATGATATTATTTACCATTGCAAGAGGAAAACCCAAAATGGCGTGTAAATTGTCCTTGACCTTCCTAATGAAGGGCCTTTTTTTGGGCGAAATTTTGTTGGTCCCAAAAAGGTCATTCAGCAAGCACACGAAGAAAAACACTGTTTGTAATATCTGAAATGATATTAAAAAAAATTACTGATTTTTTTAGCTCTGTAAAGTAGTAACTCATTTTGATGCAACAAAATTATTCATTACTTATTACCTTTAACGTTTATTTTTATTTGTTTATTTTTTTGTTCTTATTCCTATGCCATTCAACTTTTGACATGTAAATTAGGTCACCGATTATGTCAGATTACGCATACGCATTTTCATAAGGCTTTCAATTTACCATATCGAGCCGTTTCATTTCGCCTCGTGAAAGACATTTTGTTCTTGTTTTTCCTCGTTTATGTTACAATCGTTATTTCATTCAATGACATGATTTATGCAAGTTTTTGTCAGAGTATGTAACAATGCACGACAACTGAAATGTAGTGAATTGGGATGGAGAAATTTCAACGTTCTTTCAACTTTTTACTGAGTAGAATGAAGAAAATTTAGTCATGAATGTCATTGATTTTACTATTATGATAATCACATTTCTGCAAGTTATAGAAAATTGTTTAACATTATTGTTCGAAAAATACATTCATTTTTATGGTACATACAACATACAACTAATAACGATGTTTCATAATCCAAAACTACGAACGAATAACAGCAAAATATGCATAACGAACCGGAAAGTTGGGTTGAAAATTTTTTTAATTTGTGTATGAAAAAACATTGTTGCATAAAAAAATAAACAGTCGTAAACGGGGAAATTACAGTTCCGACCTCGATAAATGTCGACTCGAGAGAAAAAAACCAGACATCAATGATCAAGAAACACAAAGTTATTTCTTACATATAATTGCTGGAAACACATTACCCGGTGAAAACCAACAATGAAAATTTTATTGCACATTTATGTTGGAAAAGTCAATAAAAAACTATTAAACTCAACGAAAGTGAAACTGGATGATAAGGGGGAAAAAAAATGCAACGTGTGAAGACTGCAAAAAATTAAAAACGACGTGTAATTTACAGGAAGTAAATTTTACGACAGGGAAATGAATAAAATTTTCATGTTCATTATTATGAAATGGATTCTGATCGAAATTCATTATCAAAAATTTTTGTGAAGAAATAATATTTTCAAAAGATTAATACAAATTTATGCTGAAATAAACTTGATTTTCTTTCATGTTGCAGAAAATTATATCATTATAATATATATCAGTATAAAATTTCGTTACCAGAGAAAAAAGTTACTCCTGAAACGTGAGAGTTGTATCATGTTTCAGATTTAACTACAAAAAAACTAATGACTAATGGAGAAATGCGAATTCCAGTCATTAAACTATTTCGTAACCCAAAAAATTGCCCATAGAAAATAACGAGCTATGTCTAATCAAACCTGAAAATCTTGTCTGATATTCTAAAACTCGTTTTAATTAAAAAATTTCATAGCGAATTGAAATAGTTACAAGTTTAACAAATGACGTAAGTTTCGATCAAGCTGAAAATAAAAAAAGGGAAGTATAGAAAAAATGGCTAATTTATTAGCTTGTTGATATTGTGAAGTAGAAAGAATTTTTTTGGAGAGGGGGGGGGAGGTGGTAAAAAAATTTTTTTTATGGTTCTTAAGTTGCCTGTAATTTTTTTTTGATAGACTAAGTATTGTTTAAATCATCTATTATGATGACAATTTTTTACGACCTTCACATACTTTAAAATTATCGATTTACATACAAAATTAATAATATTGTGTGCACAGAAAAAAGGAATGTTTTGATTTAAAAAGTAAGGATTCTAAAATTTTCTAAAACTATTCTCTATTGTCTTCAAAAACCATATCTATATGAAATTTTTCCCAGTTTTTATGTCACTTGTTAATTTTTTTCAGTTCCTACATCCTTTAATTTTTATTTAGAGAGAATTTTTTATTTCAAAGTTTGCATGTTTAAAACGTTATATCAAATATGTCTGATTTTATATTTTTTACATTTCAGAGTATATGAACTAAAATAGTAAATATTCTTTTTTTTTACTGGTTTCGAAACTTTGATTGAACTACTACGATAGTATAATTTTGACCATTCATTCAGATTCAAAAAAACTAATAATTTATTCAATTAGTCTAAATATTTTATTGTTTTTTTTTGTAGTTATATATTCATGAATAGCAATCGTATTCTCTCAATTTTCGAATAAATATGCACCTTGAATAGTAGTGATTTCTAAAATAAATTATATAAATTTTCATAGAGTAACGTACAAATTTGAATTCTTTTTTTAAATATTTAAATTACTACTTTCAAAACCGTCATTTTCATTCTTCGAAAAATACATTTTAAAAGCTCTCTCGTAAAAAAACTAAGATAAAAGTAAAATTTTTCAAACTTGCTGTTATAAAATATTTGAATTGGACCAAGCTAAACAAATAATCTTTGTATTTTAAAAAACTAATAAATACAATTTTTACGATTTTCAGATCTTTCCCTTATTTTCTTCGTTTTTTTCATGCTGATCTTGTCATTATTTTTATTTTTCAAAAATTCTTATTGCAAAGTTTTTATGCATCAAAGTTTAATATCGAATGTCCCTTTTTTCATTTTATATATTTGAAATTTTTCCAATGTCTTACTTCTTTCGAAAAAAAAATTAAACTTGTTTAATAATAAATTTCGAATGGTTGACCTATTGGAATTTAAGTCGATTACAATTCATGTTGTTAATTTAAAACTTGGTTTGTTATTTTCGATACCAAAATAGGTAAACAGCAATCGTCTTGAACATTTTTTTAAATACTGTCAAAATCAAGGAATTGTTATTTCAACAATTGAAAAATGAAACTTTTTAGACTAACGTACAAATTTGGATACTTTTTTGTTTTTAAATTACAACATGCATATTGATTATTATTGTTCTTATTAGAAAGTGTATTGTAAATTTTAAATGGTCTCTCCTCGAAAAAATGCCTTATTTTGTTAGTTTTTTCTGCATAAATAAATTTCCCGTAGAACAACAACTTTTCAGAAATCGAAAGTGAAAATCGTTATAGATCTTTAAAAGAATTCATGATATATATTAATTAATAATATAAATATTCATAAAATCATTTATATCATTTATAATTATTATTTCTTCAATCATTTATATCATGGATATCGAGCAAGTTTTTGATTTCCTTTTCTCAACATTTATTTTTTTTTGTGGGAAAAATTCCATTCCTTTCATGCCCTTGTGAGACTACATCATATAAATTGATAAATTCTACATTAGAAATTGGGAAAGGTATGAGATATATAATTTTGTTGAAAAAGTGACGCCGGCACAACTCGCTGATCAAGCTTTGATTGCTTATGGCAATTTTAACTTTCCCCTCGTCTCTTCGATCGGATGTTGTGCGCGGTTCTCTTGCGAGGATTTCTCTATTATGTAAAGTGATCCGAGAAAAGTCTCATTTATAGCAAGCCACCACATGATACACATTTATTTTCATGCGCGTTACGTTCATAATCTTATAAACGAGCATTTTCCCGGAGAAAACAAACACCTAATTTGGAGCCACGATTGTTAGGTGCGCCAGGGAAAAAGAAACCAGGAAAAATTTTCTTACTTCATAAAAACATGATTTGTTCTCCTCGGGACGTAAGATGAAGTTTCCAACTTTTTATGAGGGAATTTGATACTCAACACAGAAAAAAAAATGAAAAAAATTATACTTTTGATATTATCCCTCTCTGTAATACATTAAATATTATTTATCATAAATTATGCATTGAGTACAATTAATTTTTGAGTTCGAAAAGTTTGGAATTTCGAAGATCAAAAAGTTTTATTCTATTTCAACTTCATATAAACAGAAAGTTATACTGTATACTTCATAAAACTTTGAAAAAAGTTCTCTGCAAATATAACTTTCCAAAATTAAAATTTTTTGTTATTTGATTCAGCGAATAACCAGATACACTGAAATGTCAAGAACAAGTTCAAATTTTTGATTCAGGATTCCAGTGATTATTAACTGCACAAAAAAGCTTTGATAAAAAATCATTATAAAAGTTGCTCAAAATTGTTGTAATTTGATTACGAGCTCTATCGAATGATGTTGAGTTTTTTTTATCTAAATGGTTTGTCAGCAAAGATCTTTGAATGTAATGCAAAAAATCTATTTATCGTGTCGGTTACATAAGTAACCTTGTAACTTCGATTTCACGTAAAAAGCAAAGTGCAAATGATTAGCAATTTTCTTATTGAATCCTTTTTTTGGGTAGTCAACTATCAATAATTTTTATAGATTTTAATTTGAAACTAAAAAATTGACTAAAGATCAATGTTAGCTCAAATTCTCAAAAATTTAACAGCAAAAAATTTATTCCAGAAGATATTTTATCAACTAATAATAAATGTTTCTCAGTCATGTAGTTAAAAGAATATGCTCTTCACTTGAAAATTGTTTTACAATCAAGAAAATTGTATGATAAGAAATCATCGACAATACTTCAAGTTTTGAAGATTTTCATTATATTTTCAAAGCTCACAGTTAGAATAGATGAGATTTTTGTAAAATTATTGAATTATTTTGTCAATTTTATTGATGGTTTTTAATGAACATTTGAAAACCTGTAAAACGTTGGAAAATATTTTTTGTTAATTTAAATTTTTCATAACATTCATTCATTGTAATTTTTATTCTTTACGATTAATTCTTGAATCGATTACTAAGATTGATTATTAAATTTGAAATATTAATTAGAAAAATGATTTTTAGATTGTTCCAAAATTCAATATTTATTCATTGATTAAGATTTCATTGATTAAGAAAAATTCTGACTTGGAAATTTTTAAATATGCTTGTTATAAAATCAAAATTGAAAAATTTTTCAGATTGACAAGTTCTGTAGTTGTGCACAAAATCATGAACTCGAAAAAACTTTGAAATTTTCATTTTTGTGAGCATTTTTCGAAACAATACAAATTTGCATTTCAACTAGTTTATAACGTAATCATTTATAATGTAATAAGTTTTTGATGAAAAATTCAATTGCAATGTTTTCAACTACTAAGATTTGAAGTTTAAAAAATATTTTTATAAGTTTTATGCCAAAACATGAATAAATAAATCTTTCATAGTGCGACCATACATAATTTGTGCATCTTTGAGATTTTTTGATCCTTTGAAAAGAAATTTCGCTTTGAAATCTTCGTAATGAGATTCTTCACAAACATGTTAATAAATGTCTTTTCAGGGAGTTTAGCCTATTGAACAATCGTCCTTTCACGTGTGTTATCTAACGATTAAACTCGAGCTGAAATGCGAGATTTGAAAGTTTTGAGGTAGCTGGGGAAATGTGGGTTTCATGGGAACGCGAATGATGAACTCGTGAAATTTTCATCGAGGTAAATTTCAATTTTTTGAAATTTTTTTTGAACAAGAAAAAAATATCAAACAATTCTAACATAAAAAAAATGTACACATTAGAATCAATTTTCATTTGCTCAAATTTTCGAAAATATTATCATTCATAATGATATTTTTTTTACCTTGTTATTACTTGAAAAAAATTGGTCTCAAATGATATTATTACTAAAAATTTCCATTCTCTTGAAATTCCTTGAATATATAGTATGTATGTAACTATAAATAAGTAAATTTTGTTACATTGTAACAATAAGAAAATTCTATCAAATACATTACTATAAATTGATCAGAAAATAAATAAAATATTTCTTAGTATTGGAACACGTGCCATTAATTCTCAGGAATTTCAAAATTTTTTTCATTACTCACTCAAAATTGAATATATCAAAAGTTTTACGGTATTAAAGGATATTTAAACGTAGTCTTTTGTAGTTTCCTTCAAGTATTATGAAACGAGAATAATTTATAGTAAAAGTTGAAATTTTTGTAAACTGAAGAAAATTATAATGAATTTAGAAAAAGGAAGAGATTTGCAAAAAATTTGAATTTCCTTTAATTTTACGAAAAAATGTTGATTATTTTGTACAATAATTATTATTTAAAAAAAAATGATACGTAATGGTGTACATTCAGAATAAAATTATCAACGAAAATGATGAAATCTCACAATTAATTGTTACGAATTTTTTTGATAATGTAAAATCTGTGTTCAAAATTGTAAAATCATGCAATTCTGAATTAAGAAAAGACTTTTAAATGTTGTCTGAAAATTTAAATTAATAACAAATCCTGGTAGTCTAGACTTAATTTTCTTTAAATTTAGAATACTTTGAATGTCATTTTCGTGAATTACAAGTTGTGATGACAAAGCAAAATCAGTAGGAGCTAGAAAATTAAAAAAATGACAGTTAACTTCGAAATTCAACATGAATTTCTGTCAAATATTTTTTTTTTCTTGAATTAAGATATTTCAAGCACTATAATTTTTTGCAAAATGTTGCAAAATTCTATACACTACAATTTTTCGGAGTTGTGTAACTCTGGAGGGGGTGAAAAAAATCAAAAACTAATTTTAGTGCAGATTTAAGAAATAAGATGAGTAATATTATTAGTTTCAAAAATCTTGTAATTTTACATACTTCGTTTGTAAGTGTTCTTTTTAGTTAACAATTTTCCTATAGCCCTCAAAAGTTATTTGTTACCTAATATTCCAAAAAATCTTCATTTTGAACAGTTGCATGGAGCAAATGGTATGGTTGTCACACAAATGTATAAATTTTTAAGCTTAAAAAGAGATCTTGTTAAAACAAGATATATATATATAGCAATAACAGAAGCAATTTATTTTAAATAAATTGTAGTAGTTGATAAAAAAATATTTCTTTGAGTGGTTACAAAAAAATTCATGTTAATTGCAACAAAACGAAATGTTTGAGAGGTGAAAATAAAAATTTTCATTGCAGTCATTGAGTCAGTTCACCTTGAGTATATTTATACCAATCATAATTATAGCCGGCTCGAAATTTACTTTCAATATGTTCTGTCAACTCATCACATTTCTCCAACCCAAATTCACTGTAAGAAATGTTCGTATTTTTTTCATACAAATATATGTTCTATAATAATAAAATTCAGTGAAAATTTGTGATTCTACTGAAGTAGACGAAAATATTGCAGAAAGTTCCAAAAGTTGAAAAAATAAATAAAAACTAAAAATTTTTTAGCGTCAAAAATTGTTACTAACATTGAATAATTTTTATTTATTATCAATAATTGTTTTTTGCTCGAACAGTAAAAGGTTATAGGAACAATTTTATTCGTTTTCATTTATTCTTGAATATATTTGGAACTTCCAGAAACATAGAAAAGTTGCAATCATAAGATAAACAAATATTTAATCCCTACACATTTTTCTAAAACGTTTGTTTTTTTCCAATACCCACCGCATTCCAAAATGTAAGAAACTTGAATTTTCCACCGTAAGCTCCATGTGATGCAAGCACGCTTTTCGGCACTTTCGTGTACGTGATATCGTAATAAACCGCGAACGCGAAAAGTGCGCAAGAAATCGCGTGGAACGCGTACAGCAAAAAAAATTCCTTCATGATTCTCAAATCCGAAAACGCGTGAAATTACTCAAACACAGCTCCCAAAAATCGTGAATGAACAAATATATAAAATGAGTAAGATAACGTTATCGAAAAAAAACAGTCTTCGAGAGCTATTGCATAATGCACTCGTACACTCTCACCGAAATCGCGTTAATTTTTCGCGCACGCACGTCTAATCAATAAAAACTTGCCGCAGCGGGGGGGGGGGGGGGGAATGATGAATGATTTATGAATAACACGTGGACGAGTGAAAAACCGGGATTTTCATTGGCACTTTTGGGACATAAATTAAGGAAGAAATGAAAGTATTATTTTTGAGAATGGGGGATTTTAAAAATTATAAGGGAGGGGGGTATTTGAAAATTTTTTTTTTTTGATTTTGGATTTTTTTGGGTGAAAGTTTGGGTGAGAACGGTACTCGCAGTGACTCGCAGTAAGAGAGTTCGGTTGATACTGACGCTGTTGGGAATGTTGCGATTACACCACGTATCAACGTATGTAGTATGAAGCATTAGGGTCCTTCCACGTAAAATTAAATATTTGTGTATTCTTGCAGATACGTGAAAAACGAGTCATCGGAGAAATAGTTATTTTTTCAGATTTTTGAATGAACTTTGGAACATTATTGTTGAAATGTCATTAATTTTGATGAACTGTGTGGGAAATTTTGTATGCAAACGTTTTATTTTGATATATCTATAAACAAGTGAATAATAAATATGTTGATTGAAATTGATTGAGCCTCGTGTAAATTTTGCAGAAACTGTATTAAAATCCTCACAGTTAATCAGTATATTGAATCTTTGAAATTTTACGTACATGATATTTATAAAATTTTTTCATAAAAATGCTTAAAATTTTATAAATAGTATTTTCTGATATATATGGTAAAAAGTATTAGAATATGGTAAGTTTTACAATATTTTTGCAAATTTTTTCGTTTTTATTTTACCTATTACAGTATTGTATAGTATGAGTGGCTGTATTACACGAATAATAATAATATGTATCCTAGTTTTTAATATATGATTTCGGAAAATTGAAAATATACAGGATTCAAATGGTATTTATACATTGTAATTTTTAATATACTAGGACATAGGAGTTAGTATGCTTGTATAGTAAAACATCAAATAAAATAATCAAATTTTCATATATTTGTTTTTTTTTCAGTTCGTATATATGATACATCAGTTACTTAGAGAAAATATTGTATATGTATTGTATATGTCAGCATATACATCGCAAAAAATCATATCACATTATAAAATCTACAATATATTTTCGACTTCACCCAATATTGTATGAATTACAATTTAATATTCTAGGAAGTACTCAAAAATATAGCGAACAAAACTATACAGATCTGAATACTGAAAAAACTATATGGTATTCTCTGAACTTACAAATTTTTTTTCTTTATGGAATTGCAAGATAATAAAATAAGAAATTTTTCTGATATAGTAGAAATCACAAATGATATTCCAAAAGGTACAAAAAAAGTATAGTAGCAAACGAGATATGTAAAGAAGTTTTCACAACAAAATATATCTTCTACTAAAATTTCATTATTTGACAATATTTATTATATATTACTATGACAATAAATGCTATACATTTTTAGCAAAAAGTACAATATTTTAGACTGATTCCACAGTACAGTACATTATTATAATAATTACTATATTTTTTTTTTTAAATGAGTCTTAGGAATCAGTTAAATGAAACGTAGAAGATTGTTTACGAAGCTTATTTCCCGAATCACTTATGAGAATTTCTATCAAATTCACTATTAATGTTTATAAAAAATAGACACTATTTTTTAATCAAAGTCTCAAAGCAGTAATGAATTATCAATGAATAACATAGATAAATGAATGAAAAAAATCACACTCTCTATTCTAATTATGTAACATCCATGAAATCAGTTTCGATTTGTTTTTCTATTAAAGGGGAATCTCTTGTACCAGGCTGAAAAAATGCAGCTTCTTTTTAGGTATTTTATTGAAGATGAAGAAGATAACCAATTTTACCAAAAGTTTTGAAGTTACTTCAATTCCTTTTAAAATACAAAATATATTTTTGTCGACTAAATATATTAAACAGATTGATCCAATTTCTAGCTCTTCGCGTGATTGTCAGAAAAATGAAAATTGGAAAGTTTTAATTATTTTTAATTTTAGATTCAAAGTTAATCAAAAACAGAAAATAACTTCAGAAAATATGTATTATTTTGAAAATAGTTGCTAATCACAAAAAAAGCCTCGTTATAAGAAATTTGTTGTTACAATTTATTATATTTTAAGTTTTTCACTGGCAAACAACACATTTCAGTAATATGTAATAAAATAAATATAATAAACTTAGTAACGAAATTCTTACATTATATCACGAGCAATATATATTAATGGTATTCATATTTGTAGTATAGTTGATTTTTAGTTATATTGAACTTTCAGAAGATAACATTTTTATCTTTATGTAAAAAACTTAAAAAAAAAATTTGAAAATTTATTGAGAAAACAGTCAGATATAAAAATTGTATTTGTCATAGCAGATAGTCACTTTGAAAATATAGAACATTTCTTTTGAGCCATATAATAATCATTCAACTCTACGATTCCAATTCAATTTTGCATGGAATGGCTCTGTTCTGCACACACACGCACAAAATCCAACATTCACAAGTCGTGATTTGAGTGAACGAGTATAAGTGACTTTTTTATAGTCAACGTAATTGAATATAAAAATTGCGAAATATGTTCGTAGTTACTTGCAAAAAAAAATCGCAAAAATTATTGCAAAATTATTTCAATCAGACTTTTCTAAAATAGGAATCCTGAGATCGTAATTATTATGTTCGTAATTAGTCGATAAATAATCGTAGAAAATTTCTTAGCGTATCTACCTTGACTTAAAATTGCTGCAGTTTAATAGTTTATAACCGCAACAAAATTTTATTGTTTGAAAAAAAGGTCATTGTTTTTTTTGTAAGTTTCGATTTGTGGTTTTGGGAAATTGCAGAAATCGAGTTGTTGACATATCAAATCGTTTATAATACATAAATTCTTATAAAAAATCCATTTTTTCAAGCATTCTACAATTTTAATTCCCTGGCAACTTTTTGGCTCAGAAATATTCAAATGTATGAAATCCTTGACTAATATATCCAAATGAAAAAAATATGAATTCCAACCATAAAATACTCCCAATTGCATGCACACAGAACGTGCCTTCAATTTTCTCAAACTTCATGCACTCCAAAATAGATTCATCAATGAGTTTACGACTTGCATAACATTCAATAAATTTTATGCCTTCTTTCTCAAGATCTTTTTGTGGCAGCGAAAATATTCAAGTTAAGAAACTGGACATTTTTTCGTTCTTTTACACGTTTAACTTCGTAGTTGGAAAAATTCTTGCATTTTCAACACCGTATTACAATAGACCAGTTATATTTTTAATTCTTGAACTAATATATATAATTAACGTACTAATGATTTTTGGCTTGTAAAATTCTTGTTGTTTTCACTACGAAATTGCAAAAAATTCATAGATGTTAAAAGTTTGCGTAAATTTTTGCAAGTTTCCATGACATCGATTTTTTATGATCGATGCACTGATGCAATTTTTCGATGACTTTTTTTATTCAAATTATTCCGAGAGGGCGTTCGACCTAGAATTCAAACAAATCAATGCATTTAAATAATTTAATTTGAAAAAAAATTTCCTTAAGCTTTTTTTCATATTTAGTAGTCCTGGTTTCGAGATGTCATGAAAATTACCGAAAAATCAGAAAAAATTTCTGGAATAAGGTGCACGAAAATGAAATCAAATGAAAAATATCAAGTATTGTGATTTTAGAAAAGAAAAAATAAATGTTGTCGTAGTGAATTGTGGGAAAATGACTTTCATTACGAAAACTACTAAGATTACGCGGAAATTATGATTTTACATTATCTACCTCACGATTTCACTTGGGACCTGTGACTCGTGATTTTGTTAAGCAATCGATCAAATTCGCTGATCATCAAATTCGGCGCCATATGCGTAATGGAATTAGTTAACAATTTACAATGTTGCACCAATCGCTCTTGCATAATCCGAGGGCAAAATTATCATCTGCAACTTTACTGCAGGGAATATAAATTTCTTACGTGGAATACGTTTGAATGCGATAATTAAAATGATTAATTAGTCATGCAGAATTCATTATATTCCTTGGAATAAAACAAATATGTTGTTTTTATTGTTTATGAATGTTTTTCTGAATTAAGTTCTAAATTTATATAAAATAACCAGATTTTTGTAGGAAGTGGTAACTGATGAAAGTAACTTGTTTAAATTAATGTTATAATTTTTCAGTCAAAGTTGTGCGTGGAATGTATTTTCAGAACACTGAAAAAAATCTTTAGGACTTTCCAAAGTATAATAATTTTCATAAAAATTTCATAAAAATTCCACAAAGAATTTGAGTATTTCAGAGGTTTCTAGAATTTCCGTATTGTACGTTGTTCATAATAAATGTTGCAATATTTTCTCGCTTTTCTAATCATTTCTAGTATTTTTAATAATTGATCTACAGATTTTTGAAATTTGTTGTTGTAGTATTAAAAATTTCAACGATTTTTATTATTTTTTTTCTTTCTTTTTTTCTACTATTTATACAGTTCGAAGAATTTTCTGGTGTATTTATAGATTTATATTGAATGCTAGAATAATGTGCTCTAAGATTTAAAGATTCATGAATTTTTTAAAAAACAACATCAACATAGTTATTGAGAAATGAAAGATTTTTAGTATTTCTCACATTTTTTTAGTAGGTTTATGAAACTTTGAAAGATGTTTTAGTATTTTTGTGGATAGCTATATAGATTACTAGAATTCGTTGCTCTATAATTCAAACTTCAATAGATTTTCAGTAATTTCAAACTCCCTCAGTTCGAATCAGTAGAATTTTTACTAATTCAATTAGTAAGTCAGTTATGGGCGAAGATCAACTAATAAATAGTAGAATTCCACAAGTTGATTAAAAAAATAGTGAAATGATACTGAATTATATATTATATGTACCTAGTGGTAAAAAAAGTTCATGTAAAAAACATTGTTAAAAGCTTGATTTTTGAAGGAATAAATATTTGAACAAATGTCTAAAAATATCTATTATAATCGTTCGATTTTTTATTATAAAACAATATTGAATTAGTAGCATTTGGATGCTATTTAGGCAATCAATAATTTCAGTAGTAAATATTTACTATTATGAACAGTAACTATTTACTAAAGTATTAGTAATAATTGACTTTATTATAAGTTGAACTATACTTATCTTTTAGTCACAATGCACGAATAAGATTAGTCAAAACCTACAAGTGGATTTCAACTAAAGTTTGAAGATAAGTTATTCACTTTATTCTTCAGTCAAATATTACTAATTTCATCAGTAAGCTGTAACACTTATTTAATTTGTAGATTTTTTCTAAAACATCAGTTGCTCCCTTTTTACTTTTCAATTAGTGAAATTCTACTATTGATTAGTAGTTTTTAACCAATTCAAACTGGAGAGTAGGTTTTTGGGAAAATTATATCTGTACAGATTTTTTATGTACTCTAGATTTCTTGTATTTTTTTTGTAAGATTTGATCTCGTTTTCTAGTATTTTTGAAGATTTGTAGTATTACTATACACTACTATGTATGCTTTTTAAAATTTGATGCTCCAGACTTCAAAATTGTATAGGTCATATTCAGACTTTTCTGAAAACAGTTCTCTTACATAATTCTTTCACTTCGAGTATTTCTTCAGAGTTTGTATGATTCGGAGGATTTTTCATTATTATAATATACATTTCTAAAATTCCCTTTTCCAGATTTCAAAGTTTTCTAAATTTTTTCCAATTTCATAGATTCTAGTGTTTCTTTTTCAATTTTCAGGTTATGTGTTGAAAAAATTTTTCTAATTTTTGTTTTCTACGCTATCCTCTTCAAATATTTATGATTATACCCTTGTTTAACAAAAATTCTTTTGAATCCAGGATTATTGTTATTTTTGATTCAGGCTTGAATTGCGTTTGACTTTGAGAAATAAAATGAAACCATATTCATGTTCTCTAGATTTCAATTAGTGCATTTTTGATAAATTTCACTTATTGCACTTATAGTAATATTTTATAGTACGTTTTTCAAAAATATGTTTTACAGTATCATATTCTTCTTTCTTTGTAATGTTGTAAATATACTACTATGGTAAAAGGCGAAATATCTTGGAGTTTTTACAACCACGCATATCTACTAATACAATTTCATTCGACAATGCAAACAAATTAACATGAAAAAATACAATAAGTAACAAGCAAAAAGTACGATATTTCATATTATTAATTGCTTGATTTTTTCTCATTGCAGTTTAGTGCAAGAATCCATGTTCTGCACTTTTTTTCCCAAAATAAAAATATTGTTTATGCAATAAATAGTAACAATTTATGTCTACTTGATTGGAATCGAAGGTTTTTACGAGCTTCAGAAACGTTTTCGATCTTCAAATAAAAATCGATTGATTCCACGTTGTTTGTCTCAATGGAAAAAGCATAAAAACGTCGCGATTTAATGTTGTCTGGAGGAGTCGAATATAATCAAAGCCTTGCGCAAGTGAAGTTTCACGTAATGTAATGATAAACCGAGAATCATGATCGTTTCACGTTAGAAGAGCATTTTGATGTAATCATTGTGATTTTCTGTGCGTTTCTCGCCAGCTCTTGGCGTTACGTAAAAATTGTTGTTTGACCCCCTGCTCGATATTCAACCGACATGGCCAAAAATTGTTTATCTTCTCCGAGAAAATATTATTTTTAACAATGGCTGTGTTAAAGAAAGGGAAAAAAAACCTTGCTGAGTGAAAGCGCGCACTTTTCGTGACGTGTGCTTTTTTTAATTGAGCCTTTGCGTGTGCCAAATTTATTCTTGTGCAAGAGGGTAATTAATTGTGATGAGATGTATTTATTTTTAATCATGGAAAGTTGATTCTTGCAGTCAAGAATCGTTAACTTGTCAATTGAGAAATTAATTTTACTCGTACTTTGAGAAAAATGATTGGTTTTGGATTGGTGAGAAATATTTTAATTATAAGTTTGTGAATGCAATCATCTTATTTTTTATGTTTGAAATTTGCACAGAGGACGAAAAGCTCAATGTCGCACGTAAAAAATTTACGATTCGTGGCGTCGCGTCGACAAATGAACGTTTTATCATTTCGAAACGTGATGAACATGCGAAAAAGCGAGGCTTACCACGTTCCACATTGTGAGGTATTTAAATTGCCCAGGATCGAACTTTTGGTGAAGGTCTTTGAGAAACGGCATTGTCAATACGAAAAATGAATAATATGTTGTGAAAGCGTGCGTTGCGGCTGACACGAGGTGGAAGAGTATGAGCATCGTCGTCATTTTGGCCTGTAAACAAAATTATTCAATGGAAATTTAAGTTTCGTGGATTTTTATGAACATGAAATTAAGTCATGCGACAATTAAAGGAATGACATTTTTATTTATAGACATCAAATAATATGTAAATTAGGAAAATGTGGACACAACGTTTTTTATTTGAAAATTTAGTAAATTAGAATAAAAAGTTGTAGACTTTGAAGTATTTTAATCCTATAAGAAAATAATAAAATTTGGATGGTTTTATGGCAAGGCAAAAATTATAATAAACAATACCAAACTGAGATTTTTGAAATTTGAGCTAGAAAATTCCAAACCTTGGAAATTTCAAGAGTTCATTCATTTTTAATTCTGGATTGTTGATTTTTAATAAATTAAAAAATTCTTTGTCCATGAGTTTGTGAATTTTAGACAAAATTGAAGCGAAAAAAATTTGGAACCTATTGTCAAATATTTACAGAAGTGATGAGGCTCACGATAATTGAAAAATTTCACAGTTTTGGAAAATCTTGTTTGGGTAAAAATTTCTTATGGTAAAACAAATACATAAAATTCAAAAAATGGAGTTACACAATGCATGATAAAAATTATTTTGAACGACATGAATTCATTTATACTCAATTTTTTGCAATTTTTTGTAAATTTTCATGCATTTTGGAGAAAAAATAAAAATATTTTCGAACATTTTTAGAACTTTCAGGTCCTATAAGAAAAGTAAAAAAATTTTTTCAGAGTAGCAAATTCAAAATGTAACGATTTGGATTATGTATATTTTTCTAAGATTTTTCTAGACACCAAAAATATGTTCAACTTCCTAAAAATAGATAATTGCTGGAAAACTTAGAACTGAATTATTCTAGTCCGGAGAAAAATCACTACAATAATTTATACATTTTTAAATAATTTAATAATCTAATGATGTGTTCGAATTTTTCCAGCAATATTATTATTCCACTAAAAACTTCTTTTTATTGATTTTTCGTAAATTAAAAACTTATGCAATAGTTTGATAAAAATTCAAAGATGACTATCGATCTTTCGAATTTTGTTAGAAATAATATTGTTACAAAAATTCAAACGTTTCTCAAAAAAACATCTTTTTTTGCAGGTAAGATAAAATAAACAAAAATTATTTCTCTTCGCTGTATTTTCCATTTTTCCTGCGTAAAAATTCATCTTGGATTATGCATGACATCGAAAAATGTTTCCAACGTTTACGTATTTTTTTTTTTTTTTTTCAAAATGCTGATCAACGTTCTGAATAATTAAAATCTTTAAAACGCAAATCGAAAGATAAAAACTTCCTTGTTTTCTGAAAGCTACCTTACATTAGTCTGAAAATTGAAAAACGAAATTGAGCTGTGTATTAATAACATAAATTTGAATAAAATAATTCATTCATCTATAATTTTTTTCTTTATATAGAATATTTGTAAATTGATGCATTTTCAAACTTGGTTCAAAATCTTTCGAAAATTTTTCAGAATTTCAAAGGGCATGTCAGAAAAATATGACAAATTTGAAAGCATAAAAATTATGATATTTATTTTGTATCAAAGTTCGACAAATTCTAAAAAAATTTTTGCATCAGACTAGTGAACTCTATACGTAGAAATTTTCGAATGTCTGCATAAAAACATCACGATATTCAACTTCTCAGAAATAGACGATTCAAAAATATGTTACATTTGCAAATTTCATAGAATTTATACAATTTTATATTTTTTGTAATAGTTCTAAACTTTATTTATGTTTAGAAAAGAAACGTAGAATTTTATTCCACTCAATTCATTCTATTGCGTTTTCATTTAAGACTTATCATTGTTTGGTCAAAAGTTCAAAATTATTACCAATCTTTCGAATTTCATATCACAAAAATATCAATACGTAAAATCAAACGAATTTCCAAAAACACTTTCCTCACAAATAGCACAAAACAAATAAGAATCTAAAATTTTCCTTTACGATGATTTTCAATTTTCCTGTGTAAAAATTCATCTTGTATTATGCATGACGTCGAAGAAAGAAGATTAATTGCCCTTCCCAACGTTCACGTATTTTTTATCAAAAATGGTGATCAACGTTATGAAATAAAATTCTGGAAAACGCTGATAGAATATTACAAATTTCTTTCTGTTCTGCAAGGCTCCTTAAATACTTCCTTGGCATATTTACATTAATATTAAAAATTGAAAATTCAAGAAGAGAAAAGGTTTGGAAAAAAAAGAAATCCTGTTATTTTGTTGTGTGAAGGTCTCGTTTAAAGTTGATAATATTCAGTAACACTAAAAAGTAGTATCGAAAATGAATTTGAACTTTGTTATCGAGTTGATAACCAATGGATAAACTATCGCAGTTCAGGAATTCAAATAATAGATTGCATAATCGATTGATTTGAGAATGAAAAAAAGTGATAAAGGAAATCACTGCCAGTCATAACGATGCTTTAATTTTTTGCAATGGTTGTCTGGTGCATCAGCAATTAGAACCGGTTTTTTTTTATGAACAAGCTGTTGATATTTGTTTTATTATCGACTTGCGTAACAGATGTGATACGAAAGAAATTACGAGAATCATGCAGAAACTGAGAAAATAATTATTTTCAAGTCTGGAGGGAAAATTGTTATTTTGGATTTTATAATGATGATATTCTGATTCGAAAAATAGTGAATGTAAAGAATTAGCACTGTTCTTCAAGTAATTGATTTGAAATAATGGAATTGAACCCTATTTTTGAAAAAAATTCTCATTGGAGACTGTAACTGACTCGAATTTATTTTGAAATTCAACTGGCTAAAAAAGTATGTCAAAGTATGAAAATTAATAAAAAATCAGGGGCGAACTGAAAATCAAGTATATGAATAATCAAAATGAAAATTGTGAGAATATTTTGGTAGTTTTCGTGATACTCGGATTCAACTATAATTTTTAAGATTCTTTTGTAAAATAACTATAAGTTCTTGTGAAAACTATTTGACAATCTTGAATAGATTCCTACAGTAAAAAAAGATGAAACGAAGTAATGTAAATTTCAAACATCAATATTCCGAAATGAAGTGAAAAAATCATTTTAACTGAGTTACGAAATCAGAATTCAATGTTTGAATGTAATTTTTTTTCGGTATTTGTATAAAAAATTCTTTTCTTGTAAAAAGATACAAGTAATGAAAGATTCTTTTCAAAACTGTAAAACAAAGTGGAAGTGAAAATTGAAAAAAGTTTTATTTGCATTGAAAGGTTTACTAATGAAAGTTTGAATTTCAACTGATTGTGAGATAGACCCAAACTTTTATTAAGCTCCAAGAGTGTTATCAAGTTAATTATTTTTCATGGTAAAAATAAGTAAGAATTATGGTGAATTTTGTACGTTGATATGTTTCTGGACAAATTGTACACTTACAAAAAATTTCATATTGTTGCGAAATTTTAACGAATTGCAGTTTGATATGAAACTTTGAAAATGAATATTTTGAATTGAAAACGGAGATTGAGGTCGTTTAGATAACCAAAATAAAATACATGTATTTCAATCAAATAAAGAGTGACTAAAGTTTTGGTAAAAATATTTAAGAATAGGAAATATTATTTTCACGAAGAATTTCATAATAAATACATGGATTTTATTCGTTGATTAATATTTGTTTAAATAAATTCTAAAATTAATGAAAAACTAACCAAAACCGATTCAGAATAGTTTTTGAATCAACAATTGAAAAATGACTTCAATGTGCAATTGATATTTGCATTGTCATTTCCTAGAAAATAAATAACTTCGGAATAACTCTATTTTTCATTTAAAGAATCTTCTGGATCCTTGAAAAGTATGTAATTTGTTTATTGAACTTGATCTTCGAAATTATCGAAATACATATTAAAAAACAATTTGAAACGGCTTACATCCAAATAAATCAAGAATAGAAATCTCAGTTAAAAAAAAACCTTAAGTAGAAATAAATTCCATCATCATATTAAACATGAAAAAAAGTTCATGTAAAATGAAAAAATTCAACTGAAAAAAAAAATATTTTCACGAGCAATTGTCGAAGAATTCAAAAAATTCTTGATGATGGTAAAGCTTTCTTTCGAAAATCACAAAAATGTTCAAGAACTTATTGAAACCGACTTGAAACTGTTGAAATCAAAAATCAGAACTCAAATTAGAAACGATTTTGAAGTGAAACCAAATTTGTATTCTCCTCTCTTAAAAAATCCAAAATTTCTAAATGATTCTGTTTTTCGTATGAATAATCTTCTAAATCCTTAAGTAGTACGCAATTTGCTGATCTAAATAAAAAAAAACTCAAAAACAATGATGAAAAAATGAAGTATCAAAATCCAAATTCAAAAAAACGTTAAAAAGAATAGAACTAGAATTTATACATCTATTTAAATCCAATCAAAAGTTTCAGTCAAACAAAAAAGTCAACTGAAGAAAAAATATATGGTATCAATAGATTTACTGACAAATCTAAAAATTCGCAATAACAACAAACCTTCCTTTAAAAAATTCCAGAATGAATCAAAAACTAACTAACACCGATTCAGAATAGTTTAAATTAACAATAAAAACTCAAATAAAAATAAATCCAATGTGCAACCATAATTTGCATTCTCCACTCCTCGAAAATCAAAAATTTCCTTCTGTAACAAAATTTGCTCTCACTGCTTTTTCAAAAATCCAAAGACAATACCAAAAAAACATAGTACATCAAAATAAATCAAGACCCAAAATCTAAACAAAGTCAAACTTGAATCCATCAGAATCAATGAAAAAAATGTCATCAACTTCAGACATTTTCATACCTCTAAATCAGTCTAAATGCGCGGAACTTCGGTTAGTACAAAAATGTTTGTGCGAATAAATAAAAAAAGAATATATACATCAGTTGAAAAAAATAAGGTTTGACACTGTCACGAAAGCGCGAAGTTTGGCATGTCAGTGGAGGCCGAAATGTGCGAACTCGCCGAGAGCCGATGCTAGACTGAATAACATAATCTTCGGGCTATAAAGCGTGATGATTTCGACCTTCTTCGCATTGACATAGCCGCTCGTCGAATCAAGGTGAACACACGAGTACACTATCATCGGGAAAAACCGCGGGTGGGGCGACGTTGTTTGCACTACAAATTAACGAGTGATTTTTTTCGCGCCTACAAAAAGGACATCCATCCAAATCGCCAAATAGATCATTCCTTTCAATTTCAAAATGAAAAATAAACGTCATTTTCCTTTTCATGATAAACAAACATTTTGCAGTTACTCCTGGCAACTGGATTCATGAATTTCTGCATGATTTTTCATATTTTTATTGTTAGGGGTGGATTTTTATTTACTACCTTCTTTTTGCTGATTTATTTTATTTGCAATAATATTTATCAACTTTGATTGCTTTGATTGTCTTGAATCTTCAAATTTTAGGCAATTGTAGAGTGAAAACGAAAATTGTTTTGAAAATATCTAATAATTAATTTTTAGGTATATTCAGTGAAATGAGCGAAATTTTCACATATTTGTTAACAAGATGCACAAAAGTTGGGATTCCTAGAGTTTCGAATTATGAAATTGTGATAATCATAATTTGGCAAGTTTGCGAAGTGTCACTTATGATAATTTGAGTATGAACGTGTGCTTGTGAAGGTTCTTGAATTACGAAACGCGACATTTTTTTTGGAATCAATTTAACTTCTACACGTGTTATCAAATTATGAAATTTTGTAAACAAAGGAAAAGTTTTTTATAATGAAATACATTCTTTTCTTTTTAGTGAAAGTTTGATCATTTGATATCTTTGTCATCGTTGCACTAATTTTTTATGTTTGTTGTGAATATTCTTTAACGTAAAATACATCGTAATTTTCATAACACATGTAGTTTTGAATGGGAAAAAAATGACTTTGCTTCATTCATATTTGTTCAAATTTTTGTTTTTTTAAACCATTCTTTACTTTCAAGTAAATAGAACCTATATTTTTATGGAAAAAAACTTGAAATTAAGCAATATTTTTAAAATGTAGAAAAAACCGACGAGAAAGTGTAAAAAAATTCCAAATAATATAAACCTTGTTTTAGGGTTTTCAAATTCGACAAATTTTTCAACAGAAACTCAAATTAATTATGCAAAATTATCGTATCTCTTACTGTAAAACGTTTCTTTTTTTTGAGACCTCGAAATATGCGTTTTTTTTAAAGTCCTATATCTCATTTCACAGTTTTCTTATTTAATTTTGGAATTCGCTTGTTCAGGTTAGTTTATAACGTATTTAAATGAATGAATTCGATCGTAAATTTTCATGATTTTGATTAGAATATAAATATTCTAAGGTTTCAAATAAATTAACTAATGATTTTAATTGAGAATCTCAAAATCAAAAAATGATATTTTTCTCTTATCCGAAGAATATAAAAGTTCGTAGCTAAAAACTATCTTCATAGTTTTTTCATAATTTTAAATTATTTTTTAAAATTCTAACTATTGATTGTAACTTTCAATAGATAAAAATTTTTCGAAAAATTATAACTTTTTCATTAAAAGAAGAACCATTTCATAATTAGAGATTCATGCATACTGTAATTTACATCTATTTTTACAAACAAAATTAATGATTTTAGCCTACAACAATCTGAAAAAAAAACCATCAATAATAATTAATGTAAAAAAAATCAGGCTATTAAGAAAACGTGAAATTTTTTTCGTATGACATTTTTTCATTCAAAGGAAAATGCGGAAGAAAACTTAACTACTTCGAATGACTTATCAGATTTTCAAAGCCTCAATTTAGCCTTCGACTCACAAGCAACGTTTGACTTGAACAAACACTAGAGTCATTGAAAAATTCAAAATGACAGAAAAAAATGTATAATATGGAAAAAATTTTCTTATCATTGCAAGTGTTATTACAGTCAGTGTAGTTCAAGTAGGTCATTGCCATTTTTCTTGTAAAGTGCATGATATTCAAGAAATGGTTATAAAAATGAATAGTTGTGATATTGTTGGTAAAGAATTTTTTTCGCTGTTACAAAAAACTGCAGTACCTGAATTTCTAAGTATACAAGTAGCAACTAAAAAACCTGAATTGATGGAAAAATAAGGAAGATTCTCAGGGAACAAAATAATGAAAAAGTGATGGACTTTTTTGCAGAGATGAAGTTGATTTTGATGATGTTATTATACTTCTAAATTACGCTGAGTTTCAGCGTCATTTCATGAATAATGAATATTTTTAATCAATGAAGTTCTTTCTACTTGAACGTAAGAAACTTGAAAAATTCATACTTTATGAGATTCATAAATTGAGAGTTTTTCATATACGTTCAAAATCAAAAGAAAATTCATTATTTTCAATTTGTCTGTTACATGTATGTCATATTTTTTTTCTATTTTCCATCAATTTTTAAAATTCTGATAAACTGTTGAAAAATCCATTTTTTTGCTTCTATATTTTGTGTGCTCAAAAACTGTACTAAATCTCCAACCAATTCGTTTTATAGTCTGTGAAAAATTCTCCACTATCGCAAATAAAAAAACATTCATCAAAATAACACTCAGAACCTCACCAATATTTACCCCTACATTCCCAACCACCTAATATTTCTTCAACCACAATTTTTCCATGTCCCATTTTCCAAATTCAGAACCATCCGAAAACACCTAAAACCTCTTTTACGCGCATTCTTCGCCGTTCTCTGCACCAATCAACCTCGTTATTTCGAAACACCGGCGTATCTAAACCTCACCATATTCGCCAGCATATAAAAAACTCACAAAAAACTGCCCAACCAATAAAACCAACGCCTCTAGACAAAATCTAGACCAAAATTTTCAATAAACCCAGGCAGAATTAACACCACAACTCGGATCACAAGACCACGCGACACCGGGTGTTTCGGACGATGTTTTTCCCGATTTTTCAAAACGGAAAATGCGCAATTCACGTTGGCAACACTCGCGATTCGGTGATAAGGACGTTTTGATGTGATATTTTCGAACTCATACGTACTTGATATCGATTAGTTGATTTTGAGCCGACGCCGGAGCAGAAAAGGAGGCCGGACAGAATCGAGACAAGGCCGGATCGCGATTGACAAAACGCAGCGAATGCCGCACGCCGTTGACCCTCTTTAACTCATCCAACCCTCGATTTGAAAAGATTATCGGGGGACGCCCGACCGTTCGATAACTTCTTCGCCCGAGGACTTATATTTATGCGTCCAAGTTCTTTCGAGTCCTGCTTTTTCACACTCGTATCGACTGAGGATACTAGGAAAGAAATGAGTCATTCATAAGTCCGAAAACTCAATTTTTTTAATTCTGATTTTCATTTTTTTTTGTAATTTAGTGCGAACTTGATCGAATCAAGGGATTTCGTGATTTAATTGAAGAATGGTGAGATATGCATGAGGAAAATGAGGAGATTGGGTAAAAATTTACGGTAGAAGTCGAATGAAAATTTGAGAAGTTCAAGGAGAAAAAAGGAAGAAGACAGGTGGAGGAGAGAAGATGATGGGATGAGGTGAAAGAAATTAGAAAATGGACAAGGGAAAATGAAGGGAGAAGTAAGAGGGAAATGAAAAAGGAAGAATAGTTAAATGGCAGGAAAAGTAAAAAATTAAAAAGGATGAGTGGAATCATGCAGAAAGGAGAGTTAAGAAAAAAAGGGCTGTGAGTCGAGAAGAGGAGGAAGGGACGAGGCCAAAAAAATGAAGAAACAGGGAAATCAAAGAAGAAAGGATGAGGGAAATCAGAAAAAAGTTAAATGGTAAGAGAAGAATAAAAATGAGTGGAATCATGGAATAGGGACGGATAAGGAAAAAAGGGTTTTGAGTCAAGGAAAGTAGTAAAGAAAATACAGGGATGAGGTCAAAGAATTAAGAAAGAGGAAGAAGAAAATGAAAGGAGAGAGGATGAAGGTAAAGAGAAAAAGAGAAAAGTTGAATGGTGGAGAAAGGGCAACAAAGAGAAAGGATGGGAGGAATCATGGAAAAGGAATGAGGAGAAATGTTCATGTGTCGAAAAGAGAGGTGAGAGAAATTCAGTGATGAGGTTAAAGAAATGACGAAGAGGAATAGGGAAACTAAAGAAGAGAGTAAGAGGGAAATGAGGAGAGTAGAAAAATTAGTGGAATCATGGGATAGGGGTGGATAAGACAAAGAAGGGCTTTGAGTCAAAGGAAGTAGTGAAGAAAATACAGGGATGAGGTCAAAAGAATGGGAAAGAGGAACATCAAAATAAAAGGAAAGAGGATGAAGGTAAAGAGAAAGGGAGAAAAGTTAAATGGCGGAGAAAGGGTAGAAAAGAGAAAGGATGAGAGGAATCATGGAAAAGGAAATGATTAGGAAAAATGTTCGTGAGTCGGGAAGAGGGATAAGAAAAACTCAGGGTTGAGGTCAAAGAAATGAGGAAGAGGAACAGGGAAATAAAAAGAGAGAGGATGAGTGTAATGAGAAAAGAACAGCAATAAAAATGGCAGGAGCGGAATAAAAATGAGAAAGGATGAGTATTTATGAGTAAATGAGTGAATTTATTTAATAAAGACTTATGAGTCGAGCGGAGGAATAAGGGAAATTCAGGGATGAAGTCAAAGACGTAAGGGGGAGAACAAGAAATATCAAAGGAGGGGAGATGAGGGAAATGAGAAAACTTGAATGGCGGTGAAAGAATAAAAATGAGAAAGAGGAACAGAAAAAATAAAGGAGAGAGGATGAGGGAAATGAGGAGAGGAGAAAAATGGAAATGATGGGAGAATAATAAAAATATAAAACGATGAGTAGAATCGTGAAAAGAAGAGGAATAAGAAAAAAAAATACTGTGAGGCGAGGGGACGAATGAAGGAAATACAGGAATAAGGTCAAAGAAATTAAGAAAAAAGAATAGAAGGATGAAGTAAATGAAAGTCAATAGAGGGAAAGTTGTATACTATGAGTAGAATTGAATTAAGGGAAATCGAGGGATGGAGATGACGAAAAAAGAGCAGAGATGATGAGAGTAAATAATGGAATGAGGTGAAAGAAATCAGAAAGTGAAGAAGGGAACAAAAAGGAAGAAGTCACGAGTGAATACAGAAGAGGAGAAAAGTTTAATGGTAAAGGAAGGATAAAAATGAAGAAGAATGAGTGGAATCATTGAGAAGGAAGGGATAAGAAAAAATGGTTTAGCCGAGGGAAGTAATAAGTGAAATACAAGGATGAGGTCAAAGAAATGAAGAATAGAGAAGGGAAGGATGAAGTCAATTTATACAGGAAAAGTTAGTTATTATGAGTGGAATTGAACTAGGAAAAATTAAGGGAGAGGAAGAAAGAGAAGAAGTAGTGAAAGAAAAAATGGGATAATAAGGTGAGAGAAATTAGAACGAGAAGGGAAAATAAAGGAAAAAGAGATGAGGGAGTGGAGACGAGAAGAAAAGATAAATGATGGAATAATTAATAAAAATGAGAGAGGATGAGTGAAATAATAGAAAAGGACGAATAAGAAAAGAAGGTAAGAAAAAAAGCAAATTGAAAAAAGTCCATCTCAATTCGATTAAAAAGTATTTTCAAAAAGTGATGCATGATACTCCAACAAAAAACTCCGACTAATAAAATTGTCTGCCAACTTTGGATTTATACGTTCATTATAATTAATCGTATAATGAGCGAAATTGAAATTAATGTTATCTTTTTCTTCGAATGTACTCAACTAAATGGTACATATTGAAGTAATAAAGTTTTAAATGACGATTACCTTTTTGTGTTACTTTTTGATCATACAATGAATGTTAACAATTTTATTATTACTGGCAAATAAAATCCGACTTCCGAGGGATGAATCAAAAATCAAAAAGCTTTTAAGCAACTGAAAATTTTTGAAGGTAATTAAAGAAAAATAAATTTAATGACAAAAAGTGTTAATAAATTATTTAAAAATATCGAACCCCTTAATGAGTTTCAAGGAATCACATGAGTGTTTGAAGTGTTGTCTATTTCAAGGAGCTTCGATAGATCTTCAGGTTCATTCATTTTTCGTTTTTTTTTTATATTATATGTGGCACTTTCTTTCGGTTTTAAAACTGTTTGCATTAATCAATTTTTATTATCTAGTAAACCTGAAGTTTGAAGTTTGTCAAAATTACACATTGTAAAATTTAAAAATTGTATGCCTTAGCCCGTTTTTCTCTTTACAGGAAAATGTATGAATTTCGTTTATTTGTTAGGTTTTTTTTTTCCATCTGCACTTTTTGTTTTCAATGGAAACTTATAGTTATTGAATCGTACATCCTAAGTATATAAGGTCTTTATGTTAAAGTTAAATCAAAGTTCGTAAAATGTTTGATTCATTAAACATGTATTATGCAAGTTATATGTTAGCAAATTTCATCCATCATCTAATGAGCGGATTATTGCAGATATAATTCATTGTTGAATTTTCGTTTCATTCAATTCTTTAACATTGTATGCAATTTATACATTTAATACAAGTTTCATGAATTGTTGTTGTAGTATTTTCGTTACTAATTAAATCGTCAATTAGAAAATTCCAATCATAATGCTCCTGATTGTGTAAAATTTTTACTATTGTTTTTTACACAATCCAGTCTCAATATTCACAAAATCGAAGATTGATTCAAAACATTTGTGTTCAATATTTTATTCAAAAAATGTGATACGTATGCATGTAGATCACGAGTACCAAATTCTTCGTCAATAAACCATTACCATTCTAAAGACGTGAAACTTTATAAACTTTTCATTAATTGATAAAAGCAATGTATATTTCAGACTTTATTGTTTTATTTCATACAACATTGGAACCTAAACATACCACAAATGCATTATCCGTGGAAAATGCACAAATTGCTTACAACACACGCGAAAATATGAAGAAAAGTGTGAATTCAGATCCTGCATTGTTTCGTTATCAGCGGAAAAACACGCGTGGAACATCTGTCCCGAAGAACAGTTAGTTTCGAAAAATGCAGAATGAACTCATCCGAGCGATAAATAAAAATCGTCATGTATTGTTGCTCGTGGTTTTGTAGCGTGTAATGCGATGCATGTTAATTGCACGCTATTTACAGTCTTCGCAAAGATAGATATAGTTCAGAGCGTTACGAGCACGATGCTCGATATATTATGCATATACGATAGCTTCGCAGGCGAAACGCACCTGACCGCGCGAAAAACACACGATATTTTACATCGTATTTGCAACGTTGTTGGATTTGTTTTGTTAGAACAAAGAAATACGAGTGAGTTTTTACCAGTGACTCTAAAATAGAAACAATGATGATAAGTGGTGATGATGAATCTTCAGAGACTGTTTTTGGAGCTGGTAATTTCGATTTCTCTGAAAGGCTTAAATGAAATTAATGAATAGAAGTCATCTGTTATGTAAAAATATTTTTTTTTAACTTGTAAAGATTGTATTTGCTGACATATTTTGCGTAATTATCAGTGTAGGCAAATGAATGCCAAAATTAAATACGAAAACACGAATAGGAAAAAACACCTAAAAATTACTCAGAAAATGTATGAATTACTCTTTTTAAAGAATATTGAATAACAATATGCCTAGTCTGTTTCTTTTTTTTGTGGTCTTTTGGGCATCGAAATTTTTTTCCTTACAACATTCAAAGTATATGTAGATTAAATTTTATGATTTATGTAAAAATTAATGTGAACTGAACCAAAAGTTGAATAGTAATTTATAATACCAGAGTCTTCTAACGAACTAGATTTATTTTTATCAGTTTCAAAATGTTCAAAATCTTTTTAAAAATGAGAAATTTTTAAGAACGAAGTTGAAAATTTTTCTTGAACGAAATTCTGCAAACTCTTTATAACTTCACTGAGTTTTTAAAAATCTGTCTATCAAATTTTGAATTCTTTTTTCATTACCATTTAAACATTTTTTTCTCAAAAGTTTCAAAGTTTAAGGTTCTTATGAGCTTTTAAATTTCTTTATTTCCAAATTACTGTAGTTGTGACAGTGCTAAATTTTTATTTTAAACTAATTCTGTATGAATTATTGTTTTTTTTTTTTTTAATTATTTAGCCTCTGAAAATCTGATTCTGATTTTTGAAGTACAATGCAACATAAGAATAACCTATTATTATAATACAAAAAATGAATAAATTTTTATTTATATGTAGCTCATTCTAGTTTTGAAAAAAGTGACTGTTAACAAAAATTAATTACATTCAGTCATTGCAATTTTTCCAGTCTAAAAAATAAATTTCGATTTTCCCACCACTGAAAACTGATTTACTTTTTCCTATTGAATATTAGTGATTTTTACTATAAGCTTCGTGGAGTAATTTTTACAGAAAAAACCTTTGTTTTTTAAATTTATTTCAAAATATAACTAAAGCATATTCTAATTTTAGTTATAAAAAACAAATTATAAGATTCAAGTCATAAGTTACTAATTCTTTCCAAAATGTTTTTCAATAGACATCAATGTAATTTTACCAATTTTAAGAATAATTCGCAATTTTCGGAGCTAAAAAAACTGATTCTGATTCTCAAATTACAGATAAATAATCACGATTTTCGAATTCAAGAAATATAAGTTCGATTATTTCACTAATTCGACTATAACTCTAAAAATCTTCAAATTTTACATGACTTTTTATAAAAATTTAATTCAGATACAAGATATGAAAAAACAGTTTTGAGAATAAAAATAAATTCTTATACGAATGTAGAAAAACTCACTCAGGTTATAGTTTTCCCAAAACCAGGTGTAATCAGAAAAAGAATCCCAAATGTATTATTCTTAAAATTTATTTCCTCTTTTCTAAAAGCAAGAAACGAATTCAAATTAAAGTTATTATTAGTAAAGGTTTGCAGCAATTGCAAAAAGTTACAAAAAATCGTCATTGTAGGAAAGAATTAAAAAAAAATACAGTCCCAAAAAATTAACTCATCATTTTTCCCTTACCTTTTTGTATTTCAATAAACGTTGCTCTCTCTTTAAAATAACTATCAATCCATAGTTCCTTTAGATATTATTGTATTTATTTATCTCAAAGTTTTTCCAGCAAAAGAAATTTTAACTTATTTTTCATTCTTGGAAAAGTATCTAAAATTTCTTTCTTTCGAAAACTCAAGATGCAAGAAATTAATTTACATTCAAGTTTTCAGTAAAAAGATTTTCAGCAAAATTCATCACATGTGAAAACCAATAAAAAATTCTATCCCCAAACTGGACTTGTCATATTTTCTAAAATCTTCATATCTTATATAACATTCATACTGTCCATTCTCTAAAAAATTAGAAAGGATACAATTCTAAATAATAGCTTGAAAACTATATACAATTTTTCATTCCTCAAAAAGTATTGAAAATTTCAAGATTCTCCAAAACTATTTATAATGTTCAAGATTCAACAACTTGATTTAAAAGCAATTTCTTAACAAAAAAACATTTTCAGTAGTGTAATCTCACAAAAAACACAGTTATTAAAGGTCAAAATCTTTTGAATATCCAATCTCAAAAACTCAATTAACAATGCTCCTTCCTAAAAAAATTGAATCAGAGACAGTTCCAAATCAGACCTTTTTTCCGCAAACAAATCATAACTAATTGTCCATTCCTTGAAAAGTATTCAAAATTGATTATTCTCAAAAAGAATTAATTCAATTATAAAAATTTCCAGCCATTTGATCTTAAGATCTTCAGAGAAAAAATATGTATCACAGACTAACAGAATCAATAAAAAAAATCATCCTAAAACTAGGAATAAAAACATCTGAATAAACAATATACTCTCTTCAAAACATTGAACTATCAACAAATTCAAATAAGAGCTACTATTCGTAAGTAAACTATATCAAATTTTCCATTCCTGAAAAAGAATCTTCAACTTATTATTCTAGAAAAATATTTATAACGTTCGAGACCCAAGAAACTGATTTAAATTCAAGTTTTTAATAACGAAAAATTCCACCATCTTAATCTAATGAAAAAAAAAACAGCCATCACAGGTGAAAATCAATAAAAAAAACCCATTGCCAAATACTGGATTCATCATTTTTGCGAATATTTTTCAATATCTAAGTAAAAATTCTTCTCTCTTCAAAATATTGAATAATTCACAGTTCCAAATGAGAGCTATTGTTCGCAAATTTTTTGTTTCTCGGTCAATGTTCCTCGCTAATAAAAAGTATTACCGGTGTAACTGTATATTCACAGGTATAGCGCGGTACGTCACTAACAAGATGGCGAGTTGAAAATCGCGTATAGTCGCACGATTCGAGCCGACTTGACAGTTTCGAACCAGCGTTGAACGGCTTCTCTGTTCTCCCCTCGCGATTCCGAATTTTCCGGATAACACCAAAATCAAAGTGCATAAATGACGGTGATAATAAACAACTTTTCCACCTAAACTTGAACCCCGAAAATTCATCGTGGGTGAGTAATTTCCTCCCAATTAAAAAAAAAAAAAAAAACAATTAAATTCGCCAACTGCCACTGTTCGCAATAAACAATATACTTCCAATCACCGATAAAAAATTGTTTTGTGTTCTGTTAATTTGTTTTTCGAGCGATTGCCAATCGTAATTAAAGGCGCAGTTTGAAAAATCCTTGTGGGGAACGATCGGGGAAATCATCGCGAAATAGGTTGATGGACATTGTAGAATCGCGGTTTTTTCAACGAGTTTCGTTTTCGAAGGAAATAACGTTTCGAAAAATCGGTGCCGAGGACGCGAAAATTTTATATTTGCAATCGGGGCGAAAATCGACGCCGAAGGAAACGCGCAATGAGCCTGTAATTTCATAGCGTGAGTCATGTTTTAACTTTGAAGGCTAAGTAAAAGATGAAAGTGAATTCTGCCTTTCGATTGAGCAGGAGACTTTTTCCAGACGCCAGACAATAAGTTGGTAACGGGAGCGTAGTCAGATAAAATTCGCAAAAAAGGTTTTTTTAATTTTGATTGAAGGATATAGAGTTTTGATAAGGAAAATTAGATTTTTTTGAGGGGTTCAGTACGCTTTAAATAGGTTTTTGGATATATTTTGATTATATATATCTAGGAAAGAAAAAAATTTGAACATATCCTGTCTGTATATGAAATTCACTGTTTCTTAAAATTGCATATCTGATATTTTGGACACAACACAAAACATTTTCAAATTCTGTTGTAACGAACTCGTTTAAAACCTGAGAATGTAGCAGAAAAAGAAAAAAACAGTTATCTTTAAGTTGAGAGTATTTCTTATTAGTTATTCTGAATACAAAATTTTATTCAATGATGGCCGAGTGAAAAAATTTGCGAATTTATTAAATTTCTGAGAGAATCTTATCTACCTTAGGTTTTTAGTACTTGTGACATTATTCGTATTTTCCAGTTTGTATAAGATGTTGCAGCATTTTCTAGTATTTTTATACATTTTTACTATTTTCCTGTATGTATGTATACATTGCTATGTTGATTTTAAGAATATTATACTCTAAAATTCAAAGTTCGTAAAATTTTTTGTATTTAAGAGGATTTTCCAGGTAATAGTGTCGGTGTAGATTTTTATTTCCTTTAGTTTTTTTGGTACTTCTTTAATTTTTCTAATACGATTTGTAGGATTGTTCAGTATCTCAGAAACTATTCCTATTTTTCAGGATGTATAAAATATTGCAGGATTTTCTAGTATATATATGTATATCAACCCTTTTTATATAAATTGTTACATAGATTTCGAGAATTTCGAGTTTTGAAATTGAAGTTCATTAAATTTTTCGTGTTTAAAAGGATTTTTCAGAAAACAATGTCTCGAAGGATTTTTATTTCTTTCAGTATTTTTCATATTTCTTCAGTTTTTCTACGATCTAAAGAATCCTTCAGTATTTTTATATTTCGCTGTATAAATTTCTAGAATTTGGTTCTCTTGTTAATAAAGTTATATAGATTTTAAATGTTTCATAGAATTACTTGTATTTTTCTATAACTATGCATTTTATTTTTCTATCTCTTAAAGTCTTTATAGAATGTTGTAGAATTTAATAGTTTTTTTGAATTTTTAGAATGAGATTTCCTAGATTTGAATGTTTTGAATATTTTGAGTGAGTATTTCGATCTATTTCACAGAAAACAGTTTCTCATTAGATTTAGAGAGACCTTAATATTTTTTCAATTGCTTACAGACTTTTAAAATTTGAAAAATTTTCAAGCATTTCTATAGTTTTATTATATACACATATATTTTCAGTATTTAATGCTTGAGAAATTAAAGTTTCTTGATCCCTGGAATTATAGAAAATTATGAAGAGTCTCATAGCATTTATGGAAAATTTTCTATGTAATTATGATATAGTTTTTCACAATATTTTCCATTATTTTATGTTTTTTTTTCACTTTCCGCTGAAACTAAATTTTTGTCATCTTTACTAAAATGTTGTAGCCTGTAAAATATAGTTAAGGTTTTACTATTTCTATGAAAGTTCGCTTGTTTTGGGATACATTCAAATTTACTTTCAAATTGAGTTACTTTTACATGTAAATACTGGGTTCACAGTGCATTGAAATATAAAAATTCATTTTTTTGTACATGAGCTAGGCAATTTTCATTTCCCAGTTTCAGAAATTTATCGAAAATTTTCTAATTCTGGAGAATAAAAAAAGAGGCGGAAATCGGAGATTTCAGTGACTGAAAATTAAGAATCAAAAAATTTAGATAAAGGAAAAAAACAAGTAGCTTGAGGTACTAAATACTAAAGAAACAAATTGACATTTTATATATGTTTCCCCTTTAAACAAAACGAAAATTTTTTTTATTTCCACCATATGCTGTAAACTAAACAGTGTATGTAGTAAAAATGTAGACATTTTTATAAATTCTTTCTAATTTTGAAATATATTCAAATTTTATTAAAAATCCAGTTACTTTTATAGTCAGACATTAGATTTATAGCACCTTAAATTTAAATACTTAACTTTTCAGAATACAAGCAAGTTTCGTTATCTAGTTTGACAAAAAAGTATGAGAAAAAATGTACAAATCTATTAAAGCAGTTACTGAAAATTTAGTTTGATGATGAAGTGAAAAAATTCGAGTAGAAATAGGTATCAAAAATCATGTCAAAGTCAGAAACTTGTCTTTCGAATTGAAGAATTAAGTCATGAAACTCAAAATAATTTGCTTAAGATTTTCGTTTTGAAGAATTTTTTTAAGGTGTTGGTTATTCTTAATATTTCTGTATAAAATTAGTAAGATATAATGATCTAAAGTGAAAAGTTGATAGATAGATGCATTATATACGTGCAAACATTATTATTCATGGTAACATTTATGTGAATGGTATTAAATAATTCACTATTTTTATGTACGTCCCAAAAATTATTACTTTTTTTTTTCCTATTATTCTTAATAATTTTAATTTGTCTCTTGAAAGAAATGAAATCAATTATATTGGTAAATGTGCAGTTCCAAATTTCCAATATAGAGTTACTAACTTCATAATTTTTTTATAATTTCGCATGAACTGTTGATTTTCTCACGTAGAAAGATTTAAATTTTATTAGTTTTGAAGTTGAAATAACTTTTAACATTAAATATGTTACAATAACTAAATATATTTAGTAATAGCCAGAGATTAAAAATTACATTGCACTTATAGAAAAAATTTAGCTGCAGCAACGAAAGATTTATTACAATTTGAACTAACCAAATGTTTAAAAATGACAACCAAATGTTTAATAATGACTATCATAAAAATAAACTTTGATTGCTCTATATTTCTGTACGTCACATTGTTTATGAATTGTTGATTTGCCAACTCATTCTTATTTTATTCAATTTTTCTATCAAACAATTTATTTACACATTGATAGCCATCGTCAAACTTTATTTGAAATTTTTATTCTTCTTTTCAAAAGTCAATCAATTTACGTCACATTATTAAAATTCTCAAAATTTCAATCCTGGATGATTTGAACTCCATTATTGTCATTAACCAACTTACTTCATTTTCTCATCTTCAAATATCAAAAATAAACTTATGTTATACTTCTGAAATTAAAAATTATATAATACTTTTCAAACTGCTATACTCAAATGTGTTTTTGTTTTCGACAAATTTTGCAACCAAAGAAATAATCAGGAGACGTTCTGAAAATGAGTCTTCAGCAGTTACATGCACAATGCCAAAGATGCTCTTTGAGATTATTAGGTCATCATTTTTTCGTGATAAAAAGTTTTTTCGGAGGTTTAGTTTGGTCATGTTTGCGATTGGGATTATTATTTTCTCTGCTTTGTTGAATTTTTTTAACTTGTCCAGCCGGATTTAATATCGCTCGCAATCATCGCGAGCCGTAAGCGTCTTTTGCTCAAGGACGTTTGCCTAAGTTTACGATCGAATAACCAGTTCGAGTTTCTGACGTAGAACGTCGATAGTGCAACTATCAAAGTGAATCATTCTAAAATTTGTGAAATTCAGGCATCTGATTATAGTGATTAATTTGATATAGTTTTCGAGAAAATTTAATAATTGAAATATGCGAATTTACAAAGATACCTTCAAAATTTTCGAATTTTGTGTAAAGTTTATGTCAGATTAGTTATCTCACTTAATTTGAGAGGTCAAATAATTATATTCTGTTACCTTTTCAAAATTGATCAGAGTTAAAGAAAATTTATAATAACCTCATGAATAAAAAAAAATTTGATAATTTTTTACAAATCGTATACACTCCTTTCGAAAATATTTTTGTCTACCCACTTGATTCAAACCCTTCCAAATTGTATACTAATCTTTGCTATTTTTCCAATAAATCTCAAAATTTTTGTAAAATTATTTTCAAAATAAAATACATCAAGCATATTTCAAAGGAATGTGATTTTTAACATAATCTTCAAAATTGAAGAATTTTTTATACAATTTTACAAATTTTTCAATATTTTTGACATTTCAGAAGTTGGAGGAATAACTTTAAACCTTTCTAACTTTATAAAAATTATTATTCAATTTTTTTACTTTATTATAATACTTTACAGTTTTTAGAAGTCTCATAAAAAAATGAAAAACAAATCATGCATACTTCGAAAAAATATAATGATGTCCTTCCTGAATGATAAAAAACAAGAGCATTTTTAACGTAGTTCTGATACATCAGAAAAAGGTTTTAAAACATAAAAAAACAAATAAATAATTTTTTCATTGGAATTTAAGTTTAAAAAATTGCGTATTAACTTCCAGAAAAAATTTCTAAAAACTTTAACAAAAAACACCGATAAATTTTGAAAATCATTGCCAAATCTTTTTTTTGCAAGTACAAATAAAAATAACCTGGATGAAGAAACATTAAAAAATTAGTCAAATGGTAGAAGAATCAAATATTTGTTTATAGTTCTCATATAACTTGTTTGTTTCAGTTCACAAAAAAAAAATCACCGTAAAAATGGCGGAGTATTGCGAGTACATGTGGGACCCATCGAGACACGGAAATTACTCCATACATCGCGGCTTTTATCAAGATTACCGAAGATTTGATAAAGGCGATAAAAAATTGGCTATCAAAAATGTACGGTGCATTTTGAGGAGTATGCCTGATGTTGGTAAGTACCATAGATTTGATTTCAAACAAATAATTAGAACATCCCTAGCCAATGGAGAGTTCTTGAATTTTTCGAAATGCTTTTTTTTACAGTAAAGCAAACAAAAATTTTTATAAGTTTTTAAATAAAAACATTATTTGAAAGATATCTTGTTATATTATATCGGAGTTTTAGAAATTACTTTGTTTTACCATTCTTTTAAATAATAAGAATCGAAAATTGCTGAAAAATTACAAAACACTAAGAAACAGAAAATTTAAAGTGATAAAAAATTCTTCAGTTAAGTGAATACTCTTTTTTACATAACAGTGTTTCTAATCAACGAACTTTTCCCAGTATCTCTTTCGAAATAAATCCTAAACTTTCATGTAATGAAACTCAGTGTAATCTACTCATAACGAAGCCTAATAAACTTTCAATTTTATAAGAATATAACTGAACAGTGAGTCATCGTCAGTAATTAAAAATTTCAACTTCACCAACCTTAATTTTTCAACAGTTTGCCTTCTTCACAAATGACAAAAAAAAATTAGATTCAGCTGTAAAAACAGTAATATGTTTTGATACCATAGATTTTAGTTTTATTAGACTTAGAAATACGAACAAAAACATTCAATCTAATAAATCAAATGATTGAAAAGTGTACGTAAAAAACTTTGAAATTTCGAAGACTTCCTTTATAACACAAAGGAAAATTCATGCATTTTCAACTTGTAAAAATCCACTTTGCATAAAAATACAAAAAAATTCCAAAGTATTGTGAATAGTTTTATGTTTTTAAACTTCAAACCTCTTATCAACGAATAGATAAAAATTCAAATGCTTCAAAAGTTACTAAAAGTACGACTAGTGAGAAAAAAATGCAGTTTCTACTAAAATTCACCAAAACGTTATTTAAAAACTTTTGAAAGTAAAATATAAAAATATTTTCTCTCCTATATAATCTCCAACTTCCTGTACAACCATCCACTTTATTCTCTATAATTTCATTTTCCAACAAACCACATCTTCCATATTTTATGCAACACCAATTTCCCTTCTGACTTTACACCGATTTTTCCTGTTTTTCGCTAAGTTTTCCAAATAATTATCTTTTCCAAGTTCCTTCAACTCGAATCCCTCGTGAAGGCTAGAACGTAACTGTCCGTAAGTTAGTTTTTACAAGAGTAACTGTGACCGTAATTATTTTTATTGAGCAACTGGCCAAAGCTCGAACAATGCCGCAAACTGAGACTTTCCACGATCTACTCTTCGATCGTGTTTTTTGCGAAATGCGAGGTCAGTGCAACGACGCCGTTATGTCATCGAGACTTTCTTTTTCAAGTATTGGAATTATATGCTGGCGCAAAAACGTTCCTACCGCGTTAAAATAATGATTCATTCCTTTAAACAATGGGGTTTTGCTGAACTGGCAGAAATTGACTTGCAGGAATAATCATTTTGATCAGAAGGATGAATTGATATTTTTCCTCTTGTAATCAAGAATTTCCATGTTCATAATTTCAAAGAATCAAGAATAATAATGATAACCTTAAATGCAAGGATTAGGGCTTTATTTTGAAAGGATACTCTTGAAATTCCTTCCGTTTTATTCCTAATCGGATATATATCTGACTGTAACAAAGTAACTCGTTGTTTATAAAAAAATATGCATCGAAGAGAGAATAGTGGCGCGTCCCTTTTTTTTACTGACTTCCTGAATTAAATATTTCCTGGCCATTTCCCTGCTTGGCATCACAATTCACAATCGTCATCCGTCTCATTGTCATTCGCAGATTTGAAGCATTGTACGGACGAATACATTACGCGTTTCCTGTTGGCCAGGAAGTATAGGACGGATCAAGCCGCGGCGCTTATCGCGGCTTATCAGGCTCAGATTACGCATCGCCAGGATATCTTTGGCAATTTGACAGCCCGAGATCCCGCGATTCAGAGGGCCTTAAGGGCCGGAATTCCCGGGGTTTTGCCGGCAAGGGATAAGTGAGTTTGTTGTTATGAAATATGAACAATTGCATAATAATTATCAGTAACGAGTGACCGAAATCCCGTTATTTTACGTTACTTTTATCTGGCTCATTAAGTTGGTATACGTGAATGAGAGTTTTCAAAAAACGACAAACCCAGCCAAATTTTTTTCCAGGAGATATTTATTGCTCCTGAAGAAATTGAAGAAATTTATTGCTTTTGAAGGAATGTTGTGAAACTGAGATATAAGTAATTTTTAACTTCCTCATTTTTGAATGGAAAATTCAATATTAATTATTTTTAGTGCAACGATTGGTTCAATTTAATATTTACTTTAAAGTGGAATACGAGCAATTCGTACATTTGCGAAAAAATACGAATAATACTCAAAATACTAGATTTTATTTAGTTTCATTTTATTGCTGTGATTCTAGGCATCAAGGAACTTCAATTTATTGAGCTTTTAATTCTAAAAATATATGTTTGAAGAAGTCTATGAAAATATAAGAACATTTTTCGAATCGTAAAACTCTGTGAAAAATACAAAAAATATTGAGGACACTCTAAATGTGTAAAGAAACTGTTTTCTGCAAAATCGATCGAAATACTTCAGGAATTTTGAACTTTCAATTTTATCTCATTCTGAAAATTCAAAGAAATATCTTCAAAAAAACCCAAAAATTCTACAACATTCAATAAATATTTAGAATTAAAGAAAGAAAATACGTGTAGGTTTATATAAAACATTTAAAATCTTTCATGATTTGTCAAAAATTTATGTCATTCCAGGAATCAAGAAAATTCAATTTCTCGAGCTTTCGATCCTAAAAATATATGTTTATAGAATTCTATGAAAATATAGAAGGAAATTTGTCAAATCGTAAGACTGTGAAAAATACTAAAAAAGTTGAGGGCACTCTAAATCTATAAAGAAACTGTTTTCTACAAAATCGATCGAAATACTTCAGAAATTTTGAACTTTCATTTTTATCTCATTCTGGAAATTCAAAGAGATATCTTTAAAAAAACTTAAAAATTCCACAACATTTTATCAATATTTATAAATACAAAAAAAAAAAAAAAAAAGTGTAATTATATAAAACATTGAAAATCTTCTAAATTCCAGAAACTCATTCAGCAATATATAAAAATAATGAACAATCCTTAAAATCATAGAAAAACTGAAAGAATATGAAAAGTGCTGTAGTATAAGTAATAATCTGTCAAAACACTGTTTTCTGAAAAGTCCTGTAAAACACGGAAAATTTCATAATGTTGAAATTCTAGAGTTTGAAATTCTTGAAATGAATACAACAATTTATATTATAAAAAATCTAAAATCATGTAAAAATAATAGGAAATTCTGCAACATTCTATCGTCCTGAAAAATACGAATAATTTCAAAAATACTGAACAATCCTTTGAATCGTAACAAAATTAAAAAAGTATCAAAAAAATCGAAGGAAATGAAAATCTTCATGGACACTATTTGCTGAAAAATCCTCTCCAGTACAAATAATTTAATGAACTTTGAATTCTAGTGCATGAGATTCTCGTAATCTATTTATCAATGTAAAGAAAAATAATACAAATATATTAAAATACCAGAAAATCCTGCAACATTTTATGTATACTGAAAAATACAAACAAATTCAAAAACTCTGAAAATCTAAGTCGGTACTAAGATTCTCTCAAAAATCTATAGAATTTGTGAATGTTTCCTTGTGGCCAACATTGAGTCAAATGTCATATTCAGAAATTTTGTAAACTTGAAAAAAATATTAAAATTTGAACAAGCTAATGGATTTTTTTTTCCGGGTGAAAAAGTACGGACTAACATTTTTTATTATATCTTACATAAACAATTTTTATAGAACAAAACCACGAGTACGTTGATATTGTTTTTTTCAGCCTTAGTTTTACGATGTCTTGTTATTTACATTCAATTTATTCCAAAAAGTAACGGGACGTTACTTTTTTTTGTGGTAACGGCAAGGGGTTACTATTTCTTTTTAAGTAACGGTAACGTAAGGCGTTACATTTTTTGAAGTAACTATTCCAACTCTGATAATTATACACAAATTCTGGACTTCAATCAAAATCTGTAGTAATTTTACCATGCTTTGGAAAATTGTTCACCTATCTCATTATTAGGTTTCCTAGTGATTTTAAACCTTATAAGAAAAAATTTTTTTTATAATAATTCAATTTCTTATAAGGTGCACCTTATAAAAACCTTATAAAAATTCGATTTCTTATAAGGCGACTTTACAAAAACCTTATAAGAAATCGCATCTTATAAGGATGCATGTGATAAAATTTTATAAAAAAAAACCTTATAAAATTTTTTCGACCCATTCTTTATAAGAAATTTAAGTTTCTTATAAGGTTTTTATCAGGTCACCTTATAAGAAATTGAATTCTTATAAAAAATTACTTTTTCTTGTAAGGTTTTTATAAGGTTCAAAATCACTAGGGTTTTTTCTATAGTTTGGTATTTTAGAACTGCAAATTTGCATGGAACATGATCATTTTACAGAACATAAATTTTCGACGTTTGTACGGAAAAAATTATTGTAATTTTTGTAATTTTATGATGAATAACATCGTGTATGCTAAGATTTTATTCTTTTATTTTTTTTATTTTTATCTTTTCCTTAAAATTTCGAAATGATTTCTAATTTTGATCGATTTTGTACGACAGTTTTATATCTTTAGGAAATAGTTTTACTATTGTGTATTGTTTTTCATGATTTTAGAGAAGGTTTTTTGAAAATGTTTCGAAAATTGAATATACAGGTTTATTTTTGAAATTTTGATACTCGTTTTGTATAATTTTTATGGGTTCAGTGAAAATGTTTGAAAAGTTTGTACAAGTAGAGAAGACATTTTGGTTACAAAATTTGAACGAGTTTTTTTTTTATTTCTGGGTTTTGTCTAAACGATTGCCAAAAGTGGAAAAGCTTAGAGACTTTGGAAAATTCGAAGGGAAGAATTCTTCAGAATTAGGAATTTTGGGTTTCACTAGAAAACTCACAATTTCTCATTATTTTGTACATTATCGAAATGATAAAGAAAAATAGAATCATAAATCAAGCAATCTTGTTCAGTTTCATCAAATTAAAAAATGTGAGGAAGTACTACATAACAAAAAAACTATTACTTTTATCTTATCTTATTAAATTATGTATGGAAATTATAATATTCTTGCAATTTTTAATTGGCAGCAAATCTATTAGTATGTTTTTATAGTATTTTGTTGTTATTGTTTTTATACACTTTTCAAAATTATAAATGAACCCTAAATAACGAAAGATTAAGGTTAATCCTAATTTGAATACATATTTCCCGAATTTTGAAAGTATTTCTATTTATCTTGCATGAGCTTTGTGGAATAGTTCGTAAAATTTTTACGAGTGAATAAAACAGTTCTTATGGAAATTTTTAGCGATTTCTTAGCAATTAAAGTTTTCATCTATAATAGCACCAGGATCAAAAAGGGAATAAAGTTTTTTTTGAATTAAAAGAAAAGAATGAATAACAAATTCCAAACTCTGACAAATCTCAATATTTTTTTGTGATTTCGTAAACTATCAAGAGAGTAAAAAATTGGAATTGTACATATTTTGAAAACTCCTTCAATTTACTTTCTGTATTTCATAAAAGTTTGAAAACGTGAAGAAGTTATACCATAAAAAAAAAGAATAATATTTGTTAACTATTAAAAATTAACAAAAATTTCTCTGTCTTTTTTTCTACAACAACATGAAGAAATTACCTTATAGCATATGTTTCTATATTGTATATATTTTCTCCCTAATTTATAAATAATGTTGAAATTGTCATAGATTTTGCAGGATACCTTTATATTTTTTGAAAATTTTTTGTCATTTTCTCACAGAGAAAAATTATATCGTAATGAAATAAATACTTCGATGAATTCACTTACTTTCAGTTTTTGAAGATGTGTTCCATTTATGAGTACAGGTGTCCTCTTTATAGGCCACTTGACATGATTTTTTTTTTTCAAGAAAGGGACGGTGCGTTTTGGTAATTTTGGCTTCTCAATGGGACCCCATTGCGGTACCTTCTCTCGCAGTCCAAAGAACACTATTTTTCGTCCTAGAAACCCTCATTCAGGATCCTAGGAACCAGGTAATTTTTTATCACTTTACTAATCTTTTTAGCAATAAATATTACTATAGTTATATCTGTCTATTAAAATAATTAACTTAATTTTTGTAATTTCTTCAACTATTCTCATATTTTAAATACTTTCACATTATTGAACATGAAGAACCCAAATCCCAAAAAAACTTTTTTTTTACAAAATTATGTTTTGAATCGACATAATAAATCGATCCATCTTCGGTATTATTCCAATATTTTTAACATTGACGTATGCACTATTAACAATACTCAAGAAATCCGAAACTTTGCGTTGGCGTTTACGCATCATGAACGACAATTATTATTAAGTAAAGTACCCAGAAAGACAAAGGAAATCAGTGATTATTCGAGACTATATTTTTCTAGGTATTTCGTTATAACACTTCAAGTCTTGGTTATAACAAAGAAATAAGTACTCTATATGCATATATTTTATTATTATTCTTAGAAATTATCAACCACGGTCAGATTCCAACCTTCTCAAATAAAATTCGTTAATTATTTTTCAAAAGAAGTGTTTACATAAAATTTGTTAACACGGATTTCATGAATCATGAATGTCTGAGCCTTTTTCCAAAATCTTTACTTTTTTTTTTAAATTCTCACATTTGTGATACCCCCCTCCCCAACTCACACCAGGTCAGGATGTTGTTTTAAAAACTTCTTCATTTACTACTCATACGAACAAAATGTTACAATATTCTTTAGAAAAATGTTGCAATTAAAAAATTTTTACAAATGAGATACATGCTACAATTTCGTATAGAATAGTAATGAATTTAAAAAAGTGAAAGATGTATCTTTAATATGTAATGATGCCATGATAAATATTTATCGACAAATTTGAATAAATATGAATGTATATCTATTACTCTTCTGAAAAAGGAATGAAATCAAAACGAAAAGTATCAATACTAGATTATTCGATATATTTTGGAATCATCCGATATTCAATATTGCATAGATTTTTATTGGATTTCTCAGAAAATAATTCATAGATTAATGGTATTTCGTTTTTTTTTTAAGTAGATAGTGAAGGATTTTTTGGTTTTTTTTATGGATTTTTACTTTTATGATAATACTTTGATTTTTCGTTTTCCTTATTGTTCATGAAATATTTAAAAATTTTCGAGTATTTTTGTAAATTTTCGATGTTTTCAATTGCAATGGTTAAAGTTTATAGAAATTTAAGCATATATATCAATATTTTATCAATTTTTTGTATTTTTTCAGTATTTTATGATTTCAAGGATTTATTAGTATTCTTTGAAATTAACGAAAATGCAAAACATTTGAATGCCTCGAATCCTGGAATATTGAATACTCATAATCCATGTGAAAATCAATAAAAATACCAGGAAATTGAAGAATTATTAAAACACTGAAAAAAAAATGGAAGATACAGAAATTTATAAATTACTGTTTCCCGGAAAATTAAAAATAAAAATTTTGAGGTTTTAAAATATTCTAAAATCCAGAACACTTCATCTTTTCATCTATTTTGATAAATTTTTGATATTTTTTTTTAATTGCTACGATTAAGATTTCTAGAAATTCGAGCCTGAGATATCAGTATTTAATCAATATTTTGTAGTTGAATGGATTTCGTAGAAAATAGTTTTTTGTATTTCTTCAGTACATGACGATTTCAAAGATTTTTTAGTATTCTTCTAAATAATTGCAGTAGAGATATTCTAGATTTCAACACTCTAATAGTGAAATTTAGCAATTTTTTAGTATTTTAAGAATTCCTAACATATAGATAATGTTTTTTTCGTATTTTTTAGTGTTTTTGAAATGTTGTAGGATTACCCAGTTTTTTTCTTTAGATTTTTAGGATGTGGATCCCTTGAATTATAAGTTTGAAATTTTTTGATTCTTTCGATTGATTCATCAACAAACATCATACATTACAAGTAGTTTTTACGAGTTGTGTATTTTTTGGAAAATTATACGATTCAAAAGTATTTTTTTGAATTCGATGCTCTAGGACTCGGAGTTTTGTTGACTTCCAAAGTCTGTAGAGATTTTTGAAAAAATTTAATCGAAACATACAAGTATCTATTAAAATCTTAGCATTTCTAGTAAATTTTTCTTATTTTTTGCCATTTATTGAATTTCGTAAGATTTTTAAGCAGATTTGTAGATTTAAAAAATTTTTAAAGATTTCAAAGAACATCTGAAATTCAATGCACTGCCAGTTATTTTTCTAATATTCAGGATTTCCATATATTTTCAAAATAGTAAAATCAGGATCATTGAATTTCTTTCCAATTTCTAGCATTTTTAGTTTTTTTGTGTTTCAACTGTGCATAGAAAAGTTAGTTCATAAATTCCTAGTACTGCATAGATTTTCGGAATGATCACGGTGGACCAAAATCATATTTTTTGTTTTTTAGTATATTTATTTATGAGAATGTCGTTACTAGAAAAGTCTCAACATCTATTAAACATTCCTGCAATCAAAGACTATTTCAATATGTTGAGTTGAAAGTTGGCAAATTTCAAAAAGATGAATGACATCATGACTTGTAAATGACTGACCTGAATACCGAATGAAAAATTAAAAAAAATACATCAAAAAAAATCTTTCTTTAATCAGTTGATAAATATATCGATGTAAAAAGTCTGATACATCATAAGAAAATATGGATATCCCGATATATTGATATATCCTTAAATATTAATAGTTTCTTTGCAATTTTCGCACAATTTCATTGCATCACACCTGCGTGGAGTGAAGCATGATTTTGTGCGAACGAAGGCCTTGGAAAAATGATAGAAAAAAATGTCGCAGCAATCAGGTTTCGTTGTGGTTGTGGATTGGAGCGGTTTTTCTTTGCGGCAAGGGGGAGCTTTGGGCGCCGCTGCGGTACGGAACTTGATAGGAGCGCTGCGAGGACGTTTTCCGGCTCGATTCAAAGCCATTCACTTCCTGTCGGCGCCGCTCTACGTGCAAGCCACGCTGGCCTTCGTCAAGCCTTTTCTCGACGACAAAACAAGAGGCAAGGTTGGTCAACAAAAAATTATCTCGACACGTCGCAAAAACGCCAAGTTCTATTTATCTTTCCTTCGATGCGATTACGAATTCTAGAATTTGAATTGACTGAAAATCATATGAACTGGGGATTTTAGAAGTGTAGGAAACTAGGAGACCTTAAAAAAAGTTTTGCGGATGAAGCTTCTCTTGAAATTGAAGTGAATTTATGATTGTTTTATGTTGGAAGAAAATGTTATGGTGGTAAATGAAAAATAGTAGGATTTCAGATGATAAAAAATGCATACAAGTATTTCGGTCGGAAATGAAATAATCAATAAAAACAAGTGGAAATTATCAAAAATGTACTTACTTACATCTAAAGAACGTAGCAAATGGTTTTATGTAAGTTCTCAAAGTTAACGAAATTGTTTGTTAATCTTGAATAATTCGAAAATGATAACAAACCTGACTTCGGGAGAATTTTTTATTAGGTATAATTCTTATTATATATGTTGGGCTAGAATAAGGTAGACGATGAAAATTTAAGGAACTGCTGCAACTTTAAAAAAAATTGTAATGTACGAACATGCAACAAATTTCAAAAATTTGAATCCTGAAATATTAGATTCTGACAATGTTCATGGAAAGTAATAAAAATTCCAGGAAATTGAAGAAATTGTCCATCACTGAAAAAAAATATGGAAGGAGCAGAAATATAAAAATTACTGTCCCCTGGAAAATTAAAAATAAAAAATTTTGAGATCTGACAGCACTTAGAAATCCAGAGAATTCAATCCCCAAAAAACGTACTTGCAATATACAGAAATACGTAAAATCTATATCAGAGATACTAGAAAACACTGCAAAATCTTATAAATATCGAAAGAAAGTATGAGAAATCTTTTAATAACACTCAATATCTATGTAGAAGTTACTTTCCCAAAAATATGGAAAATTACTGAAATCCATCCAAATTTTAATTCTACAGAATAACATTTTATAGCTCTTTTCAGCAGTCTACAAAAAAAATGAACTATGCAAAATTCTATAAAATTCCTTATAATTTCATCAATATTAAAAGAATGCGAAATAATCTGAAAATTTATTATAACTCTAAAATGATGAAGATATAATTTACTCAAAAATATGTAAACCTTTGAACCCTAAAGTATTTGATTTTATAAATCTAATAAAGAAATAAATCAAAAAACAAGAAATTTCTTCAATTTGTATCAATACAGAAGAATACAAAAAAAAAAGGTACGTACTATAAATCTATCTAAAAGATACTGTTTTCTGTCAAATTAATTACAAATTCTCAAAAACGTCGAAATTTCCTATGCTACAGCATCAAATTCTGGAAATCTAAACAGCGTTAAATAGAAATACTTGAAGTATTTTAAAATAATTCACAATACTACCAAATATTATAAATGATATATCATTCATAAATGCTAGAAATTTATGAAAATTAATCTAAAATATGTGCGAATGTTATTATTTGAAAAATAATAAGTAAAAGTATTCCAATTTTCTAGAACTTTGATTTCTAGAGCGTCGAAATCTAGTGAGCTGTAAAGAGTTACTTTCATAGTATAAATTCAAAACAAAAAAACATCAAAAATACTAAATAAAAGTATTTGAACCAAAAAATCTATTATATTGAATGCATACATGACAAGTGTGTGACTCTAGAATACACGAAAATTTCATGATTTTAAAATCACGAAATTTGGGAAATCGAAATTTTTTACTCTGGTAAACAGAGTGTCAAATATTGAAAATTGTAGACAATCTCAAAGGTGATATATTTTTCCGGAAACCCCACAAAAAAATTTTTCTGCCTACACCCCTGTTAGGATCAATGAAATAATTAGCATAATTTTTTCTTGAATTTTAAATGCTTCTCTAAGAAACTCAACTGCTGGGACTTTATTCGTGATTGCATGGTTATGGAATGAATAAATATTGTTAAAACAGGAAAAATGAAAAAAAAGTTCTATTTAAGAAGTAGAAATTATTTCAAACTGATTTGAACAAAATGAGTTAGTTGGAATTAGAGTATAATTTAACAGTTATAATTGCGCTTGATATTCAGTAGAATATTTAATAAAACTGCAACATGCAGGTAAAAAATCGTCATTGAGAAAAAAAGTTTAATTTATTTATTCATTGCTATGTATTATGAATGTTTCCCAGGTCTGATTGCGTCGAATTTCTATGATCGAGCCATCAATTCAAATAACAATTTCCGTTCCAAAATTTAGTCCATGTTATACAAATTTCAGCCTCGTACTACGCCCTGAAAAAAAGTCAGGAAAATGTGATTCCAGTAAACATTTACTTTTTTTTCAAGAATTCATGCAAGTATTAAAAAGTAATTACTTAATCAAAACAATGCATGAATAAATAAATTTTTTGAGAAATATTTTTCATTGATTGCAGACACTTTTTTTCTTTATTTCATTAAAGCCCATGTGACAGAAAAAAAATTATAAAAAGTACTCTTCTGACTGAATTGCATATACTGTGTAAAAAAATGCGAGAAAAAGTGTACAACTTTGTCAAGTTCATATTTCTCCAAAAATCGTGAAACAGTTTCATCACAATGCAAAATATCGCAGTTTTATCTCGCTGCTGAAAAAATTTTACAATTTCGTTTACTTTTTTGTTCCCAGTCACTTCAATTATAAATAAATGACATAGAATTTCGTATAAATGTCAATAAACAGAATGCAGAATCATAAAAATTTTATAACTGTTGAAAAAACGTGAAGATATACAATTAGAAAAAATATGAAAATGTAAGGCCAGACAAACAATATATTCAAAATTTCTGAAGATTTTTGAACAAATCGCTGGATTGTCTTAATTTTTAACAGTTGTCCTGAAATAATTGTATTTCGTAATGGGTCAAAGATATTTTTTTATTTATCTAGTAAAAGTATCGTAAGACCATTATATAATAAAATTCAATAAAAATTTTCGAACGTTCATTTTATTTGTAAAAAAAGTCATTAAAAAATGAATTCGTCGCACAATAATAACAAAATACGTGTTTTTTGGATTTTAATGACCTACACCATACACGAGAACCTTATTTTTCGTTTATGTTTTATTTTAATGATAACGAAAACTTCTAGGAAATTGAAATAAACGGAGTTTTGTTCTATCCAATAGTTTCTCAAAGAAATATTCTCTCTCGTCGGAACTTGCGATAATTTTTTTCTATATCGAAGTTGAATTTTAATTACTACTGAATAGTTCAGTAGTACGTAGAGAAATTTTTAACTCCTCAATAATCATGAATCCACAGCAAATTTTCCTTTCCTTTCAAATATAGAACAAAATCTGCTCAAAAATGGAAAACGTGAAGTTCCAAATTGCAGAATATTAATTAAATAATTGTATGAGATTTCGATGTAGATTCATTTACATGGCAACAACATGACAACACTTCACCAGCATTTGCCGACCGACATTTTGCCTGCTGAACTTGGTGGGACTGGACCTAGTTTCAACCCTGGTCTTTGGGCAGAGCCCGTTATTCATGGGGCCATGAAAGAAGCAGAACTCGCCGCGATCGAAAGAGACAAGAAAAATGCTGAAAAACAGCAAACAAAAGTCACAGATTCGAGTGGCGATACAGAAATTAAAACTGAAGGTCTTATTTTAATTTTGAATATTTGAAATTACAAATACAAAGGAAAAATCACGAGAACACTGGTTGTAAAAAAAAAGAGCATTTAATAACCCAAAAGGATACAAATTTGTCAAAAATGTTTGTTCATTAAACTTTTCTGCAGTTTTATTAAAATAATACACAAAAACGATTTTGAAATGTGAACTTTCAAATCCATGTTCTTGACCTTACATTCCTTGTATAATTTTTCGTTTTCTTTTTTTCATTCAACAGGACACAGAAAAACTCGTCAAGAACCAAAAAACAATTATCGTTCAACGGAATTGAAAGGAATTAAAGAGGAAGAGGAAGATTTAGCCAAAAAATTCGGAAGATTGCATTCCACTGAAAATGTGCGAAGCGAACCCGATGGAAAAACCGACGATTTGGCCAACGACGACGACGTGGACGACGAATCTCTGGGTTTGAAGTTTGAGATAGTGCCAAGCTTCGACGAAGAAAAAGACAAATTTTGCGATGTACGTGTCGAGAAACGAGGAGGCAAAATTTTGCTCCCTGAAGAAACGAATCTGATAATGTAGCGATGATTGTATTATTAATGAAACATTGAGTCTCGATAAATAACAAATTTATTATGTACGTTATACAAAAAGGAGAAATTGAAAAATCATTGACTTGTAATTTGAGAGAAAATTTTTTATCGATTTTGTGAATGATTGGAAATGTGATGTTGAAGTTTTTTGGCGTACTTAAGGATGTAAGGTTTTCATGAGCAGGAATAAATGTGTCAAATATATTTTGTTTATTTTTTTCGATGACCAATCAAATCTGTCATTTGAAATTGGTTAGTAAATTAATTTCCCATACAGTACTCTTTTTTATAAATGAATGTTTTATTATCAACTTGTCATTTATTTACAGGTGTGAATGAATCCATATTTTGCAACACTTTTATACTTGTATGTGAAAATGAATAAACTATTAAACAATAAATTACTCCAATCAGCTATAAAAGAACTTAAAATTCGAAGACCTATAAATCTACTCTTCGAATATTTCATAGTTACACGGGTAAAATTCTCGACAAATGGCGACATTCTTATGTTCCTTTTTCAATTGATCTTCGTGTTTTTGTGATACGATGCAACCTCGCTCGGTATACTTCCAGGCTATAATAAAAAATAGAATAATTCAATTTTCAATGTTATTTAACTTGTGAAAGTTTTTTGCAAGAGAGAAATAAAATGGCTGTTACAAAATCCGAAAAAGTTTGATAAACATTTTGTAGAAATTCTTTAAAAAACTTTTCTGAATAAAGTACCGTTATATTAATTTATCTTAAAAAGTTTGATAATCTAAAGAACTCGAAGAATCGTTTAAAATAAAATTTATTTATTTTAACAAATACGGAACGTATAACAGCCTAGTGAATTTTTTGAACATATCTTACTTTTCAAAGGTGACTTTTTTTGGGGACATTTTTCATTGTCCTTGCAGTCGTGACAAGTTTTTAATTCAGTGACATAAATGACGTCACAAAATTATAAAATTTAGAGATTGAGTCTGATTGAATAATTCGAAAAAAAAGTTTTTTGTGACTAGTCTACGTATGAGCATAAAAATTGAGTGTGTTACACTACTTTTTTTAGAAAATAAAAGACATTGAATGTGGAAAAAAAAGAAAGTTACATAACAAGATTGATTGTGAATTATAGTTTTAATTTTTGAATATAAAGATTCGAAAATTACTGAAAATAGTAGATTATACTCAAGTGTATGATATACTTCTGTAATACGAAATTTCTAAAATAAATTTACAGCACATTGCATTAAAACTGTATATATTTCGAGTATATTATTCACACAGCAAATATTATAAATTATACAATAATTTCAATAAGAAAATAAAATTAATTAATATAAATACCTGGAGCAGCAAAAGCTTCACTGAGAACAATCACGAAAAAAAGTGATTAATGCGATGTAAACTATTTTTACTGACACACGACACTTTTTCGGAATCGAATTGAAAATTTAATCAAACAACTAAGATGTTTCTACCATTTATCCCGAAATCTTATCAATTTCGTGTGTATAGGCAGTAATTTATGTTCACCTTGCATAGAAAATTTATTCTAAAATTTTAATATGCCCTGATAATAGAGTAACTTAGTACACCATCTGGTATCCAGACTTAAGCAAGTTTGATCAAATTTTTAGAAATAAATTAAATCAAAAATTTTCCATACTAGCGACAGCATTTACTATCCATCGCTCTTAATATTATTCACGTTTTTCGAAATTATTTATCAGAAGATATATATCAAGTTTATTTTGGTTTAAAGAGGATGATCTGATGACAAAGTTACTAACATTACATTTTCTAAAATGTGATGTAAAAGAAAAGAAGTAATCCAACAGTGAAATGAAACATTGTTGTTAAATTATTCAGGAATAAATAAAATTCAACAATATTTTTCAGTGGATCTGAAACAAACTTAGTTATAGTAACCATGAAATATATAATTTTTCTAATTAAAAATATTTAAAATAATTTGTAACTATGAAAAATTCTTCCAATGACTGTAAAAGATAATTCATTGTTCCTGGTTTGTTTCATCATTATTTTAATTCAAGAGTATGTTTACTGCCTGGAACAATTTATTTCAATAAGATTCGTAACTTCTTATTTTGGAATATTCATATTCTAGAAAATGCATTTTCTCTACCCTAAAAGGAAACAATAACTTTTTTCATCAATGAATTCACTAATTCAATAGCAAGAGATTTTCCCTTCAAAAATGTTTGATTCACAAGTAGATCAAGTTCAGACAATATAAATCCAGATTGATCAAGTATGATTAAAATGTTAATTTTACCTCTTAACAGCTATTAGTGCATAAAATGTTTACCTAGCTTGTTAAAAATTCCAGTCATCACTCCAACATTAAATAAAGAAAATTTCAGAAATGGAATGAAAAAATGTTGAAGTAATTAAACAATGCGTCATATATATTTTTCTACATTCTTAAACATTCAAGGTATCTCAAAGTTATACTCACACTCCAAAAGAACATTTGAATATAAATAAATATATTATAGTGCACGTATTTCAATCATTTTTTTATAGATATGATTAAAAATGAGATATTTTTGTGAATTCAAGAAGTATATTAAATCAAGCCTTGCTGACTATTATGTTCTATGTGCTAACTGAATTTTTTTTCACGTTATTTGACTTATGAATCACGGTGATAGAAAAAAAATTAATTATTCAGTTACTTGAAAGTCGCGAAATTTAACTTCTTGAATTTTCGCAGCTGAAATTTACATTCTAAGAAAATTAAGGATGTTAAGTTTCTTTAACTCAAAATTTTCGAAAATTTCGTAGCTATAAATGTTCAGAATTCAGGATCGTACATGATGTTATGTGAAGATGAAAACTTGGTATTTGTAGAGTATTAATTACTTTCAATTATTTTAAAGTTTGAAAAATAGAAAATCGCATAATGAAAAGTTTTTAATATTTAATTAATCAAATATAACTGTTTATATTTTCTATGTAACGTTTTATTTATTCGAGAAAAATACAACCAATAGATTTCTCATCCATTCAATTTCTTCTTATGAGCACGTTGTACAGTTTTTCAGTGTAATTAATTTTGAATTAATATTTATTGCATTGTATCAATCTTAGATAAGAGTCATGATGCAGAAAACAATTTTTATAGTAATACAATTTCAAGTTTTCAAAATACGTGTATCCTGGTGGAGACGAAATCTTGAACAGCTCGTTTTACATTTTTAAAAGTATGAATCAAAGATGAAATAATCTTGGGTATATTCATTATCAGAAAATTTTTTACTACACACTCAGTATTCAACTGCAAAATGCGAAAAAAATTTTTTCAATAATGCCAGTAGCTTGAAAAAGTTAATTTACTAGAAGTCAAGTTACGAACTTGAATTTTTTTTCTGTATACTTCCATTTTCGACTTCTTTTTTCTTTCATCGAAACTTGAACTGTCATTTTCGTTGTTGATCGATTAATTGAATGCTAATAATTCAGAGATTGAGAATAATGACTGATAAAATTTGGAAAAAAAATGAATTACATACTCATTTTTCGTTAACGTCATATCAGTGCTGCCGAAAATTGAGATAGCTGGAGTTTAATTCAGGTTTATGTCAAATTTTTCAAAGCAATATTCTGTCTTGTGCAAGCTTGCAATATTTTCTCTGTTTAATTACTCGAATTTCAGTTATGTTTATTACTAATTGTGAGGACTTTAGAAAGTACTTTAAAACTTGAAATAACTTTTGAATAGTTAGTGAAGCTCAACGAATGTTTCTCTTCTTTTCTAATGTAAAACAATGTAATCAAAAAAATGGCGAATATCGCAAGTTCAATTTGCAGAAAGTCGATATATTTCTCTGAAGCTTTTTACATTTTCAAAAATAAACCATAAAATTAGATATTCCACCAATTTTTTAACAGTTGTGTACTAACTGTCTTCGAATATCAATTCTATTTTTTTTAAAAAGATTAGAATGATTTTGCACCTTTTGTCAAATTACGTAAATTCATGTTCATTCTTTTTTTGCTGAATAGAAAAGAGAAAATTAGGTTCTAAGATTGAACTTTTTTGATTTTGATATACTTCTGGAGACGATAAAAATTTTTTTCTTAAAATTTGAATAAGTCGTTTAGCAAAGTGATACATATCGAAATATGTACATGGAAGGTGATAAAAAAATTACTGATACGAAAGTGATTTATATTCATATAATCTCATGCTCATGAAAATGTCACTTATTGGATTATAATATACATATGTAAAAAGCAAACAATCAATAACTTTATACAATATCGTTTTTCATTCATGACTAGATTGTTTGGATTGTTAAATTCAAAAGACTAATTTTTCCCATGGAACCATAGGTTCTGTTGTTTGGAAGTGGTAATGAATCAGTTTTCCACACAGGATTTTTTTCTTTATTTCTTGTTATCGATTTATCATGTATTTACAGATATGCGTGAATATTGTAACATATATTTTTTAAGTATTAAACCCGTGTTAGGATGAATACATTAATGAAATCATCAATTTTCATAGTCAAATACAAAAGACTTTATAATTCGATGACTGATAATTTATTATGGAAATACTTCATAGTTACATGGGTACAATCCACTACAGATAACAACATTTTTGTATTCTTTTTTCAATTGATTTTCATGTTTTCGTGATTCAACGCAGCCTCGCTCGGTGAGCTTCGACCAGACTAGAATAAAAGCAAAAACATTTTATTTTAGGCGTTTTTTTGAGCATAAAAGTTTTTACAAATTATTTTATAAAAGAATGCTTTATGTGTTATGAAATAATTGAGAAATGCAATGGTTAAATTAAATCTTTAGAAGTTTCATGATCATTTTATGACCTTTCCTCAAAAACTTTTTCGAAGCCTTTTTATTGTTTTTCAATCGTCCGAAGTAAACTTTATTCATCTCACAAAAATACTTACTAGAGTGTTTACTGTAAGTATAGCAACCCACTGAATTCTTCGAGCACTTTCGCATAAATCTCGAGGTTTGCTGTCTTTGAGGGCATTGTTCATTGTTGCTGCATTCGTGACAGAACACCGGTACTGTGACATAAATGACGTCATAAAATGATAAATCGATAAGAGGAAGTTTTATTGCAAATTAAAAAAAAGTCATTTATGAGTCATTTATGTACTCACGAGTACAGAGTACTCGTGAGTACTCTGTACTCACAGAGTACTCTGAGTAGTACTTTCGCCCACTTCAATTGCTCTTGCTGCATGTAGCGCGTTACGCGGCTCTTCGGACTAGTTTATTTTTACTTGATACATAAAACTGACAATCATCACAAGATACATGTGGATGGTATTGTTTCTTTATCTGCTCATTTGAATTCTGCGATCAAATTAGATGAATAAATTTAAATATTATTTTTTAAACAATTAGGGGTGAAATTGAATTACTCGCAATATGCTTATACAATTTTTAAGACTTTCAGATTACTGATAATGTGATAATTAATCTATTGTATAATTTACAAATTTGATTTTATAAACATTTTTCAACAACTACTTGTGAAATTCAGTGATGATAATGATAATGGATCTTCTGTCGAATTTGGGAAATTGATTCGTTTAAACTTTTCTTTTAACATTAAGTTGGAAAATTGGTGTTATTGCAATATGCATATGCGCTCCATAGTTTTCATATGCGCTGAGAAAGAATCTTTTCTCAAATTTGCAATATTCATTGGTTTAAACATTTCTTTTTTGCAATAAGTTGCAAAATTGATGTTTCCGCACGATGTACACGTATACTTTTTTATGGTTTTCGAATTTGTTGATAAAGAATTTTTCGTCAAATTTAAAAAATTGATTTGCTTAAACTTTTTTTTAACAATTATTTGCGAAACTGATGATTTCGAAATATGCATTTGCTGTCCATAGTTTTCAAGTGCATTGATTATAAATCTTTTTTCGAATTGCAGAAATAAATTTGTTCAAACTCGAGCAGAGGAAAACTGCTTGAGAAATACCTAAACGCCTTCCTGAAAGCTTTTAAGTTCCTACAGAATAAAAATTTGTTTTCACTTGCTACTGCACAACATGCTAATGCCTATCGTGTCAGAAACTTTTTTCATTTCCTTTAAGAACCTGATTTATTGCCTTATATAATAGACATTTTTTTTTTCGGAAGAGACCACGTTAGTCCCCGTACTTCGTAGTAGAGCAATAAAATTTTTTTACCTCTTTCTTCTCATGAAGAGACGAAAGACGATCATGTCCTATGAAAGCTATCACGGACCGTAACTAACTTCGAAAATGTATTTTCTAAAGTCATATCCAGAGATGCAAGGCAAAGTTGAAAAAAATTTCCGTCAACATACGCATATTTCAAAAACATCAATTTGCAACTCATTTTTGAAAAAAAGTTTAATTGATTTAATTTTTCAAATTTGACGAAAGATTCTTTGTCAGCGAACTTTAAAACCATAAAAAGCATATACATCGTGCGGAAACATCAATTCTGCAATATGTTGCAAAAAAAATGTTCAAACAAATCAATACTGAAAATTTGACAAAAGATTATTTATCAGCGAACTTGGCAACCATAAAAAGTATATACATCGTGCAAAAACATCAATTTTACAATATGTTGCAAAAAAAATGTTTAAACAAATCAATATTGCAAATTTGACAAAAGATTCTTCATCAGCGCATATGAAAACCTTAGAAAGCATATGCAACTCGCAGATACTTGAATTTCACAAGTAACTGTAGAAAAATGTTTATAAAATCAAATTTGTAAATTATTAAATCAATCGAAATAAATACCTGGAGGAACATAAGCTTCGCTGACAACAATCACGAAAATGAAGGTGATCAGAGCAATGCTGATTATTTTTGCCATAACTTGCGTTTTTCTGAGACGAGAAGTTTTTTCGAAATCGAATCAAAAATTACACCAACTGCCTAAGATATGTCCTACTTAACCCATGAAACCTCTCCTTTATACCGAAACCTTATCAATTTTGTGTGTATATACGTTAATTTATGTTCGTGACACGTAGACAACGTTTTCAAAATGTTCAATATGTGCTGATAACAGCATAACGTAGGAAACCTACTTCCTCAAACCAACTTTGAAAATCATCGACAATCAATCAAATAAAATACAATTTACAGATCAACGAACGATCAGTGAGAATCAATGCTCGCGATTGTCAGTGCCAGTTGATCAGAAACGCTATAATGGATAATTTTTCGTTTTGATAATTTATTGAAGCTTTTAACATCAAACATGTTAAATACTATATTTCTTCGAAATCATCAAAAATAAGTTTCTTTTTTGACAGGAAGTTAGCCTGTGATATTTTTCATCGTGTAAGGCTATTATGATTTATCGAGATACTGAAAAATTTGAGAATAAAAAGTATAGAAAACGATAGCAACTTTTCACACACAAATTTACAAATAACATGAAAAATTGTGAGTATATTGAGAAAAGTTGTTTTTTATTAAATTTTATAATATTGTGCAGAAACTTGGGTCAATTTTTTTCATATCTGTGACCGTTTTCAGTATCGATTTTGGATCAAGATCTGGATTCAATCTTGAACTTAACTCGTGATCAAGATTTTGTCAATTCTAGCTCAAGATCATTTATGTTTTCCTGGAGGAGCTTTTCCAAGATTTCATCAATTATGGATGTATTTGTCCTTCAGGAACACGACCGTATGTTTTTTTTTCAATTATTGCACCAAATATTTTCGAGTTTTTCGTTTACTATAGTGAACTAAAAAATTTTTGACACATGTTATGAAAGATGGTCGATTATTTGTTAAGAGAAGAAGGTTCACAAGGGTATTCTACACCTTTGATCATTTGTTACAGAACACAGACACGGAAACCAAAAGAATGAGAAAATTTATAAAAATTTAAATTAGAAATGCTAAGCAGAAAATTCATTTTATTTCATACCGATACACATCCAAATAAAATTTAAAAAAAAATTGCTGAAACTTTTTGAACTTGTCTAAAAAAGAATAGGTGACTAAAAATGCACCTTTCCTACTGTAATATGTCCATACATCTAATTCAACGTATACTTTCCAGCACGTCTAATAAATCCCCAATCAAAAATGAATTTCAACACAATTTTCCATAACGATATACATTTATTAAAGTTTCCAAGAACGTAACATTGGACCCGCATCTTAAAAAACCAGTAATAAGTTCAAAATAGTTATACTCACACGTTAGATCACATTTTCACGAAGCTGTTCTAAATTGTACATGTTCAACAATTCCAAGTTTCAGTCTCAGCCAAAACGAAATTCGATAAAAACATTTTCAGCGTAGAAAAAACGTTCTCGTAAATACTGCTTGTGAAGGAATCTATTCAATTCGCTATTTATTTGTCGAAAATGCGTATAAAAATACTGGTAAAAAATATAGAAATTTGTAGAAAAATGTGAAAACTATGGTATCCACGTCGGACATGATTTGATTCTGTGATTGTTCTGAACGAATCCGGTCTTCATTTTTTCTAGAACGTTTTTTTTAATGCATGGCGTAACTAGAAAAAATTACAGACTATTTCTCAAGTTAGGCTGTTATCAGAGGAGCAGCCCAGCCTCCAAATCCACGTTCCAATTCTTCTGCTACGGCGATGGTCAAATGGTCCTGGTACATTCCACTTATGACCTTGAAAAATAAAAACATGAAATATTTGTTTTTGTATCGGTACAATAGATTAGATCAATATTCTTGAGATTCCAATGAACTTTTCCATTACATAAAAGTTCTAGATTGAAATTTTTTGAATAAATATCGAAATTAAACATAAAATGTTCTTTGATGATAAACTTCATAAATAATTTGATACGTAAATGAACAACTACTTTTATTAATTAGTCAAATCATCGTATCATCAAAGAAGTACACAGAAGTTTCATCATCTCTGAAATACTTGATAAAAATAAACAAAAATATTATCTTACCTGGATTCCAATAGGAAGACCATTTTTGTTCAGTCCCAAAGGACAAGCAGTTGCAGGCAGACCCAAAACGTTGATTGAAGCTGTATACGAAAAATTAAAAGGCTTCAATATCGGCTCGTGGTGCATCGGCGCCGGAGTTGGATGCGTTGGGTACAAAAATACTCCATCTTCTCCAAGGATATCCTAAATCACACATCAAAAAATTCATCAAAGTTCATCAAAAATCATTTCAACTTCCCACAACTCTTTCAAATCTCACCCTGAACTCCTGATACAATTCCCTGCCCTCCTTCATCAGTTTTCCATGTGCTTCGCTGCCATAAGAAACACCAAATTTCTCAAAAGTTGCTGTGAGCAGAGCTATCAATGTATGGTCTCCAACGCGAAGAATCCACTTTATGAATTCCCACCAAATTTTCACGTGGCCTTTTCTGTTGGTCAGTTCGTATGAAAAGTCTTTGCCATCGCTGGAGGTCATGCACGCAAGCCAGTAGCCCAAACTTTTCTTCATTTTCGGGATGTGTAGCCTTGTGGCCTTGACCTTGTGCGCTTTTTCGAAATAAGTCAGAACTCTGTGCATGGCTTCCTTGATTTCACTGTCCACTGGACTCACGAAATATTGACCACCGTCGTCTTCCATGTAAAATAACTGTGGACATGGATTGAATAGTCTTGGTCAAGTTCATTCAGGTCATGGTTGAGTGCAAATTTAGTTGAATGCAGGGTTTGAAAGTGAGGCGTAACAACTCCATTATTTTTTGATAAAAAATTCAATATTCGTGATTTTTTATGGAGCAGGGCTACCTATTAGTTATTTGTGTACAAATATTGACAAAGAAATAATTTTTTCACTTTTTATAAAAAAGTTTCACGATTCGAGGCAATAAATTTTAGAATCTAGCGTGAAAATGCATAAAAATATTCACAATCTACAGATCTTGAATCTATGCAGGAACTTTAAAATCTTTAGATCATTCTGGAATACCTTACGCCATTTGGATAAATACGAAGAAAATACGTAATATACTAAAATTATTAGATATTATCTAGTTTCTTATAAATGCTATAACATTCTTTGAAAATTCATGTAGTTATAAGAATCAGGAAACTTTAATTTATCGAGCATTTAATACTCACAATATATGTACAGAAGTTTATGAAAATACTCGAAAATTTTTTAAATTTGAAAATTCTGTATTTATTTTGAAAAGTATTGAAAGTATTTTAAGTAACTGTTGTCTGTAAAAAAAATTCATTGCAATACTTTACATATATCAAACTTTCTATTATAGAAAACTTCACTCTAAAATCCAGAGATATATTTTTCAAAAACTAAGAAATTCAACGAAATTCGATAAATACAAGGAAAAACGAAAAGAAAATACATATAGTAAATTACAGGTGAATAAATCAAACATTAAAAATCTTGGCAACATTAATAACTAGAGCATCGAATTCTAGAAATTTATATAGCAGTATGTATATGGATAAAAAAAGTGAATGATTCTTCAAATCGTAGAAAAACTAAAGAAATACGAAAAATATTGAAAGAAATAAAAATCTACTTGTTTTCTGAAAAATCCTTTTAAATTAATGAAATTCGAATTTTCGAGCTCGAAATTTTTGATATCCATAAAACAATTTACATAAAAATGTTAGAATTATATAAAAATACCAGAAAATCCTACAATATTTTACACATTATGTAAAATACGAACAGTATCAAAAATACTGGCAATCCTTGAAATCGTAAAAAAACTAAAAAAGTACCAAAAAAACTGAAAGAAATAAAAAACCAATATAGACACTATTTTCTAAAAAATATTCTAAAATACAAAGAGTTTGATTAACTTTGAATTATAGAGCATAAAGCAGTGTACAGAAAAGTTGAACAAATTTACGAAAATATTAGAAAATCCTGCAATATTTTATACATACTGATACTGAAAAATACGAAAGTATTAAAAATACTTAAAATCTGGCTAGATAAGTTTCTCTCAAAAATATATAAAATTCGCAAATTTTTTCTTGCTGTGAACATTGAATGAAATGCCATATTCAGAAACTTATTAAACTCTCACTCTAAAAAACCGGGGCGATATTTTTTAAAAAAACCAAGAAATCCTACAGCATTCAATAAATACAAGGAAATACAAAAAAATGGTAAAATATTGAAGGTAAATAAATGAAACATTAAAAATCTACACAACTTATTGATAAATAGAGAATTGAATCACAGGAATTCACATAATAGTGTATTGTATGATGTATAAAAATAATAAACGATTATTCGAATCGTAGAAAAACCAAAGAAATACGAAAAATACTGAAAGAAATAAAAATCTACTGAGAAACCGTTTTCTGACAAATTTTTTCAAACATGAAAAAATGAATGAACTTAGAATTTTAGAGCTCGAAATTCTCGAAATGTATATAAAAATTTACATCAAAATGCTAGAAGCATATAAAAATACCAGAAAATTTTACAAAATTTCATGCATTCTGAAAAATACGAACAGTTTTAAATATACTGGGCAATACTTTAAATCGTGGAAAAACTAAAAAATTACAAACTATTTATATATATTTATAACCATACCACTATTTTCTAAAAAAACACTATCAAATACAAAAAGTTTGATTAATTTTTGAATTATAGAGCATATAGCAATGTACAGAAAAGTAGTACAAATTTTTAAAAATAATGGAAAATCCTGCAACATTTTATTAATAATGATACTGAAAAATACAAAAAGTATTAAAAATGCTATAACTTTGGCTAGACAAGCCTCGTTCAATCGCGGCTAGCATTGAATTCGGAAATTATTCGAAATTGGAAAAAATATGAAAATTATAGCAAGCTGACGAATTTTTTCTCAGGCTCAAAAAGTACTGATTAACAAATGCCTAATAATTTTCTCACTTAAAAAAATTATTCATAGAGGACTTGTCCGAACAAACAATATACTTCGAAAATTATGTTTTGTTCGAGTAAAATGTTTTGTTGAAACTCAAAAAAAAAAATTGAACCCGTCTAATCTTTTTCCGTCTTAAACCATTTTATTATATCTAAAATAAATATGTTTAGAACAAAACCACAAGTACGTCGAAATTTTTTTTTTTCATCCTTAGTTTTTCGATGTCTTGTTATTTACATTCAATTTATTCCAAAAAGTAACGGTAGAAATTACACTTTTTTCATTTACTCTGTAAACCCTGGTTAAATGGGATTTGGAAATAATTCCATCATAATATACCGACTGTTCCATATATTTATGAAAATAAAAGAACGATGATAGACATTCTTTGCTGACTAGGGCATTGATCATTAAAGTACTTTTCAACTTAAAAACGCTAGGATTTACCTTTATTTTCGACATGTCCACTGTGGCATCCAAATGAAGTTTCCCTACATTTTTGTCAGCCATTATCCTCGTCATAGGAAGCAGATCTTGTGCATATCTGCACATAGGCCCGATACTGAGGAGTTGGTCTTGGTCTTCACTGTGAGGATTTGGATACTGTCCTTCGTTCGAAAGAACTCCTGAAAGTTACCCACCACAAATACATGAAACTTGCATGTTTTATCAAAATGTGAAGTTCCAAAAGTATTCAATTTCGTCACGGAATTCATTCAAGAGTCAGAGTTACTTCTAATATTGTCCTTTTTGCAGAATACTTTTCTCTCAATTTCTGTTCTCAGTATTCTTCTGTAAATACTATGTAATAACAGAACAGGAATTCATGTCTAACATGTATGTAGTTGATGATGGTGCGCGTTATCAACGATCTAAAACATGACATGAATGTAATGTCATGTAATAGTAGTGAATGTAATTTTACCTCTGGACGGTTTGTGCCCGAAAATACCGTTGAAAAAGCATGGCATGCGAATCGATCCACCGATATCCGAGCCTATTCCACAAGTAGAGCCCGCAGCTGCTATAATACAAGCTTCGCCTCCCGAGGAACCACCAACAATGTGCCTTCGAAAAAATTTGAAATATGATTTTCAACAACGATAGTTTCAAAATTCTTCGATTATTGCGACTACTTCGAGGAAAAAGAGTTTTTATCAGTTATTCACAGAAATATCAAGAACAATAGATTTAATGAAGATAGAAAGTATATTTTATTCGAAGATAATTTAATTCGAGCAACTCATAAAAAATGAGGTATTTTGTGCAATTCGATACTATAAAAGTGCAAGAAAAAAGAGACCTCGTGTTGTAAGGATTCCTCGTGGTCCCGTACAAATAATTGGTTGTTTCCCACCACATAGCAACTTCTGAAACATTGGTAGTAGCGATGGGAATAAACCCGGCTAATCTCATGAGCTTAACAATTTCCGCATCTTTATCTGAGCGTACATTTTTGCGCACCACCAAACCAGCGGTGCGCTTCATATTCGAGACGCTTATGCAATCCTAAAAACAGTAATCAGCCATTAATCTGGGAAGAATTGACCTACAATTTGTTATCCTTTTTGAAAAATGAAATACATCAGATGATGACAGAAAACGATAATGCATTTTTTTAGTCTTCAGCTAGATGTTATTTTGATAGTTGTTAATATTGTTGATACTGGTATTGTTTCTGATGTTAAAAATTCAAGACAAAGATAACACTGATAAATAGTTATTAGGGAAAAATTTTTTTCAAGGATTTGATTTTCCTTGAAATACGTTTTCAAACTACATCAGTTCATTCTCTGTCTTGGAAACTTTGAAACAATTATTTTTATACGTATTTTCCAATAATGGCACTCAAAAAAATAATTTCATGACTGCAAGGAACGAGATTTCGACGATAGTCTTCTATCACCATAAACTATAATTAAGAACGTTGAAAAATTAAAATTCATACTTTTACAGTAATCGGTACTCCAAAAAAAGGTTTTTCGATTGCCAAAATGGCGGCGGTTGGAGCATTTGGTGACCGCAAAAGTTCGTCGCATTCTTTTGCTTCTTTCAAAGCTCCTTCAAAGCGATCTTCCGCGAGGCAATTCAAAATTGGTTGAATCTGTTTGATTCTATCGATATACGATCGTACAACTTGTTCCGAAGTCAACTGTAAAAATTGTTATTAAATTTATTCACAGGAAAAATTTATGTACTGCAATTGGAAATTTGTTCCGGGCATTAGAATGCAGACAAATTTGAAGTTTAAGAAAATTCATGAACGAACAATGAAAAATGTTGAAAGATCATTTAGATTAGAATTGAATAAATATATCAACCATCGTAGAGAATTTATGAAATTCTACAGAAAAATTGTTTAGGCTCGTATTTGAATTGATCTAATTCTTTTTTAAATACTCAAAATTGCTATTTAAAACAAACTTGTTTATTGCGAATTTTCGCTGCCAAAGTCGAGGCACTGTGTAACAATGTCAAATCCTGGATTGGAGGTTGTGATTCTGCTGGTCCAGTGATTGCTGCGACCATCAAAAACAAAATTCTTCCAACAAACTCCAAGAGCCTGTGGCCCACGTTCACAAATTTGCCCAAAACCATTATTGGGTTTGGATGTTTTCGTTTCCTTTTTATGATTCTGCAAAACCCAAAATTTTCCACTTTGAACCTTATTAGTTGCTTTAAAGAAAACGTTTCAAGCAAACGATTCATGATAAAAAAGAACCCATTGCTTCAAATTCCTGTCAAAATAGTCAATGATAACATTTATCAAAATCCCTATAATTTTGATTAATAATGTACAGAAATTTCGAACGTCGAAAAACAGGAATTCTAAATTTTTACGTGTGTAAAAACAGTAACGAACTTTTTACAAAAGCGTTTTTCCATCATAAATAATCGACATTTTTTTTTTTTTCTAATTTGAATTCTGGAAAATAGTTCGAGAGCTTTTTTTAGGCCACGCATATCTCAACTTGGAAATCAAGGATCGGGCAAATGGGACGTCTCGCGGTCACATTTTGACGTGGGGAAAAACAAATGTTTGCGTGGATCGACAATAATTATTCATCTAGCTTGTGGATCGATGTGGTAGCACGTGAATGCCGAAGCGAGCAAATAGTCCTTTTGCAACGCCTTGAATGTTTAAAAACGATGCGATTATGACGCTATTTAACATGAATAAAACCGGTGACCTCGACTGACCGAGCGTTCAACTGCAACTTGCTTAAATTGCAATCAACTCTGCAGACCAATTGAATAAACTGTCCAAAAATTTTTTATTTATTGAATCAAAGGAAAAGTATTGTAAGAAAAATTAGAATTTTACTCCATTAATCATGGATTAAAATGATCATAATTTTGCATTGTTTGCATTGAAAGCAACAAGAAGTTATCAAAATAATTTTATAACCCTGTAGACATATTTACGCACAAATTTAAAAAGCATGATATTTCTGGTTCATGTGATTTATTAACATTATGAATAGTCATTATTCTAATTCGATGACCAATCTGAATGTCAGAAAGTTTTCTTTGGGAATGGAAAAAAAATAATAAAGAATGCATCGTAATTTGAGCATGCTTTTATCGAACAGTGTCAATCATTCCTTTATGAAACTGACACGTGGTAATTTCAACAATGGCTTTAGTTAGATTTGAATATTTATTATTACCTAAACATTCAATTATCTACTTAAAAAAAAGAAAAGTTTTGTAACAAAATTAGTTCAAATATAACGATGTTCATTAATTATTTTATCTTTTAATTCGAATCCATATTAAATTCAATGGCGACGAAAAATACAGAAATGAAATAATATCGAAAATATTTACAATTTAATAAACAAAACTATTGAGTACTTTTTGTACAGTATTTTCTGAACATCTACATTTTACACTATTTATCCTTATAACTTCGAATAATCGAGAATTTTCTACATCACTTTTGCAATGAGAACCAAATATATTTCAATTTATTAAAAATTTATGATATCCTCACCTCTAAGAATGAATTATTCAAATTCAATGTCTAAAACTACTAGAAAAATAGAAACCTGATACCTGTGATTTTATCTTTTTTCTAGCCTCAATTTTATTATTCAACTGTGTAGGAAAATTGACTTTCCATGTTTTTATTATCATTAATGAACTGCTTGGCGATTCTTGATGAGTGAAAGTGAAATTTCGAAGCTAAAGCTGTGCAATTGTCAGACGTAATCGCGTACGAAAACAAAATTACTCATCAACGTTACGATAGCTGAACAAATCTCGGTATGCTAATGAGAATATAGTCACAAAACGGAATTCAATAGCAGCTGATTAACACCAGAGACCGGTAACTTTTCACGAAAGTGAGCACGAAAAATATCGAAATACTTTTTTAAAAAGGAGAAAGTCTCTGTAAATTTTTAAATATTTGTTTGTTTCTTGTTTAAGAACCCTAGAAAATGCTGAGAGAAAACTTTTTGATCTGAAAAAATGAAAATTATTGAGTCAGAAACTTGAAAAGTATATTATAATGTTCGTAACTGCCTAAAAATTTTATATGTTGCCTGAAACTTTCATTGAATGAAATTGAAATCATCGGAGAAAAAATTTACTTTTCTGTACAATCTCAAATTCTTACGTTATAAAAATTGAAGTTTCAATCTGTGAATCTAGTATATAAAAATTCTATTTAGAAGGTTGCTTTTAGAACCATTTGAATTATTATAAACAGACAATAATAATGATAATAATTAAATTACACGGGTATATCCCTTTCTTTAAAAATAAATACATAGAAATGGTGTAAACTCATTACCTTTCCTTATAACCCTTGACATCTTCTCGTTTCATTGACATCGTCATTCGATAATAATGACTTGATACTAAATATGTAAAATTTTTTTATCTAAGGATGTTAAGATATCGAAATTACTAAAATTATGGACTTGGTACTCGAATGAATTTGAAACTTTATTCTACAATTAAGAAACGCGAAAATTGTGGTAGTAAAACGTAATAAATAAACTTCATTACCCAAAATTTTCAAAAAACACAATTTTATAATTATGACGAAAAATTGAAACTTTTTAATCGAACACAAAAACTTGTATTTTCCAACCTTCTATGAAAATGATAAAAAAAACTAATGAAATATTGATAATTTTCACCAGGCCCGTGCACAGAAACCTGTATTTGGGGGGGGGGGGGGTTTCAACTTTTATGTTGTACTTGTAGAATAATATGCAATTAAAGTTGATCAGTTTGACAGTACATGGTCCATTCATAGTGATGTAGATAATAAATGTAGATTAAATAAGTAAGTAACTAAATAAATTAATCAATAAATAACTAAATATATAAAAAAACCATAAAAATACTAGAAAAATGTTCAAATTTGAAAAATTTGTTAGAAATTCAAAAAAAATTGAGGACACTCACAATCTATAAAGAAACTGTTGTCTGCAAAACCGATCAAAATACTGCTAATATTTTAATTTTTCAATTCTAGGAAATCTGATTCTTGAAATTCAAAAAGATATATTTGAAAAAACTGTAGATTTTTCCAAAATTCTATGAATACTAGGAAATACGATAAGAAAATACATGTATAGAAAAATACAAGTATATCTATGGAATATTAAAAATCTATACAACTTTCAAAACTAAAGCATCGAATTCCAGCAATTTATATAAAAATATACAAGAAAACTGAACAACCCTTCAGATCGTAAAAAAACTGATGAAATACGAAAGATACTGGAAGAAATATGAATTTATTGAAACACCTGTTTTTTTAAAAATTCTTTTGGAACAGGAAAAATTTATTGAATTTCACATTTTAGAGCTCTAAATTCTCGAAATCCATTTCAAAATGCTTAAAGTATATAAAAATGCTAGAAAATCCTGCAACATTTTATGCATCCTAAAAAATACGAATAGTTTCATAAATACTGAACAATCCTTCAAATCGTAGAAAAACTGAAGAAATACGAAAGATACTAGAAGAAATAGATATCTCTTGAAACACTGTTTACTGAAAAATCCTTTGAAAAAGTAAAATTTATTTAACTCCAAATTTTGCAGTTCATAATTCTTTGAATCTATAACAATTTAAATGAAAATGCTAAAAAAATATATAAAAATACTAGAAAATCCTGTAACATTTTATAGACCTTGAAAATACGAATAGTTTCGGAAATTCTGACCAATCCCCTAAATCGTAGAAGACATATTCGAAAAATACTTGAAAGAAATAAAAATCTATTCAGACGCTGTTTTCTGAAAAATATCATGCAATGCAAGCTATCAAAACGTGAAAACTAATTATAGGAGCATTTCATCGAAATCGTTTGAAAGATCTCGTTTTCTAACCCCCAACCCCCCCTCGTCCGCACAGACCTGATTTTCCCAATGGAAGGGTTTTATACATTCCTTATTTTGACTGTAGTTTTCAATTTCTTATACTTTTCCAATTACCGAAAACTTGAATTTGTAACTTCGAAATATTTCTCAACGATTGCAGGATTCGCTAAAAAAGCTCTTCTGCACAAGTTGAGAAATACCCTTTACACAACGAGGTGGAGTAAATGCGTATTTTCGAAAATCAGGAGTGTAGAAAATGAGCATTTTCTCCACTGAGTTGTGTAAATCTTCTGAACCTTGGAACTGATTATACAGCAGTCAAGAAAAGCACAGCTTACAAAAGTCAAAAACAAAAACGAAAACCCAATATATAAATTCCAAAAGCTATGCTCGACAAGAATAACAAGAAATACCAATAAAATTTTCGTAATTCTTAACAATATGTAAATGCTTTCTTCTGTTTCCCAACGCAAGCAACAAGGTATTCGTTCATCTGGGTTCAAGGCAATTTCATGAAGCCGTTCTTCAGGGCAGGATCGGTGAAAAAGTAACGGTCCGGAAATCGCGGATGACTCAATCGATCGCGAGGAAAAGCGCGCGAGGAAAACACAAGTGTGAACCACAAAAACGGAACTCACTCTATATCGCTCGCCATTTTCATATTCCTTGGATTTCGGTGCGCGGAAAATCGGAAAAACTAGGCTCTCAGCCAAAGATTTTTCTCCGCGTTTTATGAATTCATAATCTCGAAGTGCTCGGGAAGCCGACGTTTACAGCGGCAATGGTCGCTCGGTACTGAGTGAGTACTGAGTACTGACGTGCGCATAATATTTAAGTGGCATGAATCGGCTCGCTCGGCAAGCAATTCCAGAGTAGAAAAAAGAGGATCTGGGATATCATCCTAACTCTCTGACAACCGCTAAATTAGTTAAGGGAAATATTGACGAAGGGAATACGAGGTATTTCGAAATAAAAAAATTAGATGTACTGACATAGAGAGCACTAAGAAAGTCATTTCTAAAATGACACGCTGAGAGCAAAAACGTACTAAAGCCTATTTAAAATATACAGGGTGTACCAAAATCCCCGTACCAAAAGAAAACCCAATATTCCTTTTTGAATTTTGAATCTAAAAGTCCTTTACCACTTTTCACGAAACTCAAAATTGAAAAAGTTATTTAAGTTTCAAATTTAAACAATAAATGGGTTCTCTCAACAAGTGGGCATAAAATTCACCGACCAAACTTTACCCAAATTTTTTTCATATTTTTTAGAGTCGAAAAGTCCTTTGCCACTTTTGACAAAACTCAAAATCAAAAAAGATATTCGAGTTTCAAATCTAAGAAATTTGATTGGTCAAAACTTCTAACTCGCACATTTTTTTCAATTTTGAGTTTTGATAAAAGTGGCAAAGGACTTTTCGACTCTAAAAAATATGAAAAAAATTTGGGTAAAGTTTGGTTCATGGATTTTATCGCCACTTGTCGAGAGAGCGCATTTATTGTTTAAACTTTTGGATTGAATAACTTTTTACATTTTGAGTTTTTTGAAAAGTGGTAAAGGACTTTTCGATACAAAATTCAAAAAGGTATATTGGGTTTTCTTTCGGTACGGGGATTTTAGTACACCCTGTATAACATACTTAATATTGTACATGTTAGTCCTCAAAAATTCATTTTATATCGTAAAATGAACAAATTTTTTCGAAATTTTTCTATATTGTATGAATCACGACATGATTTCAAATTTTCTTTCTTCACTGGGTATGGAATGTTTTGTAAGGAGAAATAACATTCATCGAATTCCCAGTCAACTGATTTATTCTTCAACTTCTATAGTCGACGTTTCGGTCCATTTTGGACCTTTTTCAAGACCTAATTTAACAATACATTTAATGTGATCCATCTCTATTACAAAATCGATTAACTGAACAACTTACGTCATCAACAAATCAGCTGCAAAACAAAATTATCAATCATCTCGTTCTATAGAAATCTCTTTTGAGAGAACTAAAACAAGTTTTTTCGACGATGACGCAAGTTGTTCAGTTAATCGATTTTATAATAGAGATGAATCCCATTAAATGTATTGTTAAATTAGGTCTTGAAAAGGGTCCAAAATGGACCAAAACGTCGACTATAGAAGTTGAAGGATAAATCAATTGACTGGGAATTCGATAAATGTTATTTCTCCTTACAAAACAATGTTATTTACTAGAAATTACACAAAAATATTGCAAAAATAACCATACAGATCTGAATACTGGCAAAACTGTATTCTTAGTAATTTAAATGAAATTTCTTAAAATAATTGAATTCTTTAAGGTGTACCGTATATTCAATTTCTTATAAGGTGACCTTACAAAAACCTTATAAAAAACTGAAATTTGTTATAAATAATTCATCGAAAAATTTTCAAGGCATTTTTTAACAAGATTTAAGCAAATTCATTTTTATAAGAAATTTCAGTTTCTCATAAGGTTTTTATAAGGTCATCTTATGGAAAATTGAATTCTCATAAGGTTTTTACATGGTGCACTTAGAAAAGTAATTTCTAATAAGAAATCTCATTTTCTTAAATGGTTTTTATAAGAATCAAAATTACTATGGATGGCATTTTCTGAAATATGAAATAGTAGAAATTACAATATGATATGGCAAAAAATTAAAAAAAGTATAGTAGAAAACGAAATATGTATAGTAGTTTTTACAGCAAAATATTATACCTAACTACAACAATATAATTTGAGAATATTTACTATGTATTATGACAAATACAGCTAAAATATCTAGCAAAAGTACAATATTTTAGACTGATACTACATTGCGATATAGTATTGTAATAGTTACTATTTTTTTCTATGTTAGAAAAATACGCATATAATAAATTGAAAATGTCAAAAGAGTTAGAAATCAGCAAAAGTAAAAAGTAGATAAACCATCAAACTGTATTATTTACTTCAAACTTTTAGTGCAACCGATTAATTGTTTACCATAGTTTAACTATCACAGCCATCGATACTTTCGATTATCTTGAAAAGTAGTCAAAACTGTGATATATTGATAGAAAAAAAAAAAAAAAACATAATTATAAACTGTGCTGTAAGTTAATATACCAAAATTTTCTATCTAACTTTCGACACATTAGAATTCATTATTTATGTTCTGAGGACACTTGTCGAGAGTTTACTGTATTCGAACGACACATATCAAGAGTTGTGTATACTAAGGACTTATACAGAGATTTAACTGTATGAAGAACAGGCATCGTGAGTTTGATTTATCTGAATGACACTAATATAAAGTTTACTATATTATAAAAACTGAGATTAAAACGTTTTGCTATTTAAAAAACTGTATCTAAATAAAGCATTCGAAGAATTTTGTAAATATTTTTCTAAATAAAAATGTCACCTTAGAGAAAAAATTCTTAATTTACTTTAAAATTTTGATTATTTAATTCCCATTCAATTTCTATAATCTAGCCTGATCTAATGCAACCCTAATTGGAATCTTGTCACACTGGGAGTTCAGTATATTTGAAAAGCACATATCGAGAGTTAGGTGTAGATAAGTGATTTATTTTCGAGATATAAAACGTTATGAAAAAAGTTATGAAACGTTAAAAAAAAAGTTATAAAAGTTGTGAATTCACAACACTCTCATGACACTCACAAAGATTTCACTGTATCAAAAGCACTTATAAAAAGATTCTCCTGTAACTTTAGGACTTAAAACGCTTTGAAACATTTAGCTCAAAAGTGAGTATTGAACGAATCGTGGAATATTTTTAACGATAGAAATATCACATTTGAAATTTTATTTGGTAATTTTATTTACATATAAGATAATAATACCTTGCTTTCTGATTCAACCTTTCATTTTATTTATTATATTCAAAAAACAATCATTTAGAGTAGGATTTGTTCTTCAAAAAACACATATCGAGAGTGAGGTGCATTTTCAGAACTGACTCATCGAGAATGTACTGTACTTCAATGATACTTATCAAGAGATTGATGTATCGAAATCCTTCAAGTTGAGCTACTTTTTTTATCAGAAGAACATATACGAGTTTACTGTATCAAATATCAAAAGTATTCTGCATCTAAATGCTAACACAAATTTCGATACAGATTGCATTGAAAATGTGATTAAATTTAATCCCAATGTTTTTAAAGTAACATATCAACGTATAACTTTACAGCAAATTTACGAATGTTATGTTATTTGGTTTGCAACCATAAAAATAGAAATGCTAGGAATGAATAAAATTTCAAAAAATATCAAAATTTCGTGTACTAGCAAAATTTCAATAGTGTTGAATTGTCGAAGCCATTATTAATTGAAAATTTAAAAGAATGTCGAAACTGTTGAAAGTTTTTAAAAAATTTTGGAAAATTGAGCATTATTTCAATTCTTAAGGCTTTCAAGAGTGGAAAAAAGTGACAAAAACCTTCCAAATAAAAAATTTTTTCAAGAATTTTTGAAGCGCAAATCTAATGAAACTGTTATAAATTCTTAATATGCCAGACGAATCGAAAACTTCTTATTCTGTTATAAAAATGTTAAAACTGTTCAATTTTTTTTAGCAATTTCGAAACTTTGAACTCTACCTCAGACTTTTAAAGCTGTCAAAACTGTTTGAAAAAAAATTGTTGCAAATATACAAATAGTTACAAACAGTTTTCATCCTTAAATTCAGTTATAAACAGCTGTAAAAAATTACTAATAGATATTGAAAAATAAATCCTTAGAATAATTGTGTCACGAAAGTAAGAGCTGACAAGATACAGAAAATTTTATTTAATAGAGAGTCGAATTTTGTAGGTTTCTAATCCAAAATATTTGAACTTAAATAAATGTTTGTTAAACAATACAAAAAATTTATTATTATTCATTGTACACCATCATCATATAATGTTATTGTTTTGTTCACGCAGATTTTAAATATTACTGAAATCATACAGAGTAAAAAATAATATATTTTTTTTTAAACGTAAAATTAATTTACGACCTATTCCTACATGAATTTTTCACACTTACATGAAAATGCAATTACAAAATCAACAACACTAAAATGTTGTAAATTTGTTTTTCGCAGTTTTACGTTTCGCCAAAGGCTTGTGCTTTCGTAATATTTGTTCTGGAACTCTTGCGAAGTCGTAACTGCTATTTTTGCAATATTTCTGGGTTTTAATTTTTCCTCAATTTTTTCACCCAGGTTTTTTTGCAATTTACATTAGATTTTTTTGCGTTGTATGATTTTTTCGATAATACTTGTGTACAATGTATTGTAATTATTTAAAAATCAATATTCGCAAAAAATTTTGCGTAGTGTTGTGGTAAAAAGATGCTACAAAAACAAAATTTTTGCGCGGTTATAAAATAAAACAGTGTCTTTATGAATATAATACGTCCTGCATTAGAATATTTTTTTTCTTTCTAATTATAATGGAAGATTTGACCTGTTGACCTTGTCATAATATTATTGTAATAATTCTGGAAACAGGTAAAATTCAAATGACTTTTTTTAGAAGAATCTTGATAGCTTTAGCACATTACATAACTTGATTATTAAATATTTTCATTCTAAAGAACAATTTTATTTTCATGGTTAACGATTGCATTGATGGAGTAAAAATAATTGCTGGGTATTTTGTGTATTCTGTCTGAGCTAAATTATTTTTTGATGAAAAACATAAGTTTTTTCTAATTATTTTAACATTGTTTTCTTGTGTTTTTTGTTTGCACAGTGGTAAAAAATTAGTATACTAACTCTGAGACACCGAAAGAACAATTTTTCTTTTTGAATCATGGTAAAAAGAGTACATTGTATGTCATACAAAAATTATACAATTCTAGGCCTAGCAGTTAGAAATAATCAAAATTGTTGAACAAATCGCTATCGAAAATTGGAAAATTAATGTATATATACTAGCACCTTAACATATTACATCTTAGATCGCAGCTTGATCTTATAATTAAAAAAAATATTTTTCATATAAAATCATAGTATCCCATTTCTAACGTATTTAATAAGTTTTTCTTTTTTAGTTTTTTCACAATTCTAAGAAGAAATTATCTAGTTTTTGTTGGGATTTCCTCAATTGATTTCTAGAATTGGATCTAGAATTTGACGTTCCATGAATTTTTAGATTTTTTAAGGTTTTTGAGAAAATTTTATCTGCATACGTTGATTTAAAATTTTTCGTTCTTCGAACTTCCTTTTTAAAGTATTTCTGAAAAGATTGGTAGTTCTAAGATTTTTCGTAGTTCAAGCTATGTATAGAATTTTCCGGATATTTTAGTTTTTTATACATTTTGGTAGTTAGTAGAAAAAGTTTCGAGAATTTCAATGAATATCTACTGCAAATAATTCAAATTCGGAAAGAATTTTTTAGGAAACAGCATTTTCAAAGATAACTTGTATTGCATAGATTTCCAGTATTTTTACTAGTATTGTAATTTTTTCAGTATATTTACAGTTAAAACGATTTTCTGGTGTTTTCATGGATTCTATATGTATATCTTGAATTCAAAGTTATTCCGATATAAATTAGTTTTTTTGATATTGTTGAGTATGATTATTTTTAGTAGATTTGTCAACCTAGATATCTAGTACTATTAGTACTACTTCTTAAAATTTCAATATAGTTTTCTATAGAGTTTGACAGTTTGAAATCTATTAAAATTTTATAGACATCAAGTATTTTACAGATTTCTCAAATTTGTATATCATATTGTATTATATTATTAAACTTCCTAATATTTCGATGGATTGATTTATATACTTTTAATATAAGCCGCTCTAAGATCAAAAGTTTCAGAGAAATTTATCATTATGATAAGTTTTTGAGGAAATATTTTCTCAATAGGAAATCACTGTTTTCAAATTTTTTCATTTTTTTCAGTCCTTCGTACATTAAAGGATTTATGAAATTTCGTAGTTTTTTCTATTATTCATCTAGATTTTTAATATTATTCTGTATTGCTCCGTAAAATTCGAAAAATTTGATAATCTAAGCTTCTATGTTTACAGATTTTTAGTATTTGAAATAATTATCACTAAAACATTCTTTTGATGGATATTTTGTGTATAAACAAATTTTCGTTATTTCAGTATTTTTGATATTTTTGGGTAATTTTAAAATTTGAATTTTTCCACGTATACATGGATTCTACATAAATTTCCAGAATGAAATGTAATCAGATTGAAATTTCCAAAGATTTTAACTTTCATAAGTTTTTGAGAATTCATAGTATACACAAAATTTTGGTATTTTAGAGATTTTTACTATTTTAAGTCTCTTTCATACTTATCCATATTTTCATGAATTGCTACGTTTTCATTTGTATTAGACTGATATGTAAGTTCAAAGAATGTAGTGTTCTAATTTTCAAAGTAAAATTGATTCTTAGTATATCAAACAATTATTCAAAACATTGTTTTTTCGTATATTTCTAGTTTCCAAAGAATTCAAGTTATTTCCGTTGATATCACCATCGATATATGTTTCAAATATATCGATATCTCGAGAGTCGATTTTGCCCAAACTCTCGAACGCATGCGATATATATCTACCAACATTGCACTGTCAGTGTCACCTGTCATAAAAACGTCATTCCGCACAAAATTAAAAATTCCAAATCCAGTTGGTCCCTTTACGGACTTTCTTCCCTTAACAATCACAAGCTTCATTCTCAACTTGAAATTAACACCCAAAAAATCACCCACAAGTGAGTACAATTAAAAAAATTCTTCTATCTCATAAATCTGACATCCAAAACCCCTTCCTTTATATTCATATCCTAATTTCCCCTTCCCCAAGCACTTTTCTTAAAAAAGCTATACACATTATAAACTTACATTTATTTTTGTAGCTTTTTTGCTTATTCATTTCCCGTGAAGATCAATACTATCCAAAAATTTTCCTAATTCACTTGCGTACTTCACTTCTAGTTTAAAAAATTTTTTTTTATTAATTAATGTTGGGGGATAGTATTGATTTCTACGGAACGGTTTCGCGTGATCTGGGACTGTAAGGGAGCTTTTATTAATTTGAGTTTTTTCAGGGGAAATTAAATTTGATTTGGGTAACGAGAAACAGAAACTACGTACTGACACGCACGAATCTACGATTTTTTCAAACCGGTGTATTGTATGATTCATGTAATCATGTGTATATATGTTTTCATGAAGTGGTGTGAGTGTAAAGTCTGACAACAGCTGATCAAGCTCTGGCGCGAAAATTTAAAATAGCACTCGCTGCTGTGAACATATATATTCGAAGTATTTAGCAGGGTTTGGAAAGTTATCTAAAAAAATGTGACGCGTTACGTTACCGTTACAAAGGTGAAAAAAGTAATCCGTCTCGTTATCGTTACTTAAAAAGAAATAGTAACTCGTTACTTTCACGTTACTTTTTGGAAGAAATTGAATGTAAATAACAAAATCGAAAAATTAAGGCTGAAAAACACAAGCCAACGTACTTGTGATTTTGTTCTATAGGAATTGTTTATTTCAGACATAATAAAAAATGTTAATCTGAAATATTTCACCCTGAGAAAAAAATTAATCAGCTTGTTTAATTTTTTATATTTTTTTCAAGTTTAGGAAATTTATGAATATGACATTTGATTCAATGTTATCCACACGAAAACATTTGCAAGTTTAATAGATTTTTGAAAGAAACTGAATACCTATCCAGATTTTCAGAATTTTTAAATCTTTTTGTACTTTTCAGTATGTATGAAATGTTGCAGGATTTTCCAGAAGTTTTATAAATTTCTATTTTTCTGTACATTGATATATAGATTTTAAGAATTTCATGCTCTAGAATTTAAAGTTTATTGAATTATTGGTATTGGAGAGGATTTTTTAACAAAAAATTTCTAAGAAGATTTTCATTTCATTTGATTTTTTTTACCTTTTTTAATTTTTCTACGATTTGAAGAATTGTTCGGTGTTTTTGAAACCATTCGTATTTTTCAGTATGACAGAATATTGCAGAATTTCCTGTTATTTTAACATAATTTTAGTATTTTATAATAATAATTGTTCTATACATTTCAAGAATTTCGAACTCTAGAATTTGAATATAATGAAAAATTACGTGTTTCACAGGATTTTTCACAAAACAGTGTCCCGATAGATTTTTACTTATTCAAGTACTTTTTGTATTTTTTAAGTTTTTCTATGATTTCAAGGATCGTTCATTATTTTGATATATTGCTGTATGAATTTCTAGAATTCGAAAGATTTTCAATGTTTTATATATATGCACGTATTTTTCCGAACGTATTTTCTTTCTGCATTTTTCAATATTTGAAGAATCTTGTGAAATTTTTAGTTTTTTTTAAAGATATCTATTCAAATTCCTAGAATGAAATAAAATTGGAGGTTCGAAATTTCTGGAGTATATTTCGATCAATTTTGCAGAAAACAGTTTCTTTATATATTTAAAGGGCCCTCAATATTTTTCGTATTTTTCACAGAGTTATTACAATATAAAAATTCTCTCATCTTCTTTTAGACTTCTATTAACATAAATTTTTTAGAATTTAAAGCTCAAGAAATTGAAGTTTTTCGATTCCTTGAATTGCATAAATATTTTAAAAATCAAGCAACTTAAAGCTTAATAGAATCTTGTATTTTTCGTATTTTTTTTTATTTTTTTTTTTTTTGTATTCATTATTATTCCATAAAATTTTATATCAGGATCTCCAAATCATACAACTCCTGCTATAGATTTTGCGATCTATAGATTTTAAGTATTTTTATATCTTTTCATGCGAATTTTTAAAATTCAACGCTTTGAGTCGTGAAAGTTTTTAATCAAAAATAAAAAAGCCTGTTTTTCGTCAAGATTTTTACACAAATTACGATTATCCCACATAGTTTTATTAAAAATTATCAATAAAGAAGTGTGTGTCTCAAAATGAGGAAGTTAAAAATTACTAAGATCTCAGTTTTAGAACATTTTTTAAAAAGTTCTAAATTGTGCTCAAAACTTTATGGGACAGATAAAAGTAACGTAAAATAACGAAATTTTCGTTACTCATTACCGAAAAAAAGTGACTCGTTCCCGTTATCGTTATTCGTTAATTAATGTAACGCGTTACGTTATCGTTACAGTAAAAAGTGTAACGTTTTAGAGTAACGCGTTACTTCCAAACCCTGGTATTTAGATTATCTTAATGTCAGATATTTCCCAGAAATACATGAATTTTTTATTGATATTTATTCATGATGTTAAATTTTTTTTTAACAGACAAAAATGCTCCGAATAGAAAAATTCTCAGACAAAGAATATACAAAGTTCGAAAAATTTCTTATACTGTGTTTTTTTTACGGAATTCTACATGTTTTTGATAAATTTTATATGATTTGTATTATTTTATATAGAGTTCGTCCATTGATGTTGAAATAAATAAATTTTCCGAAAGACCATACAGTTTATTGAACTCATAAAAAAACATCGATATAAACATTAGGCACGGAGAGAAAAGTAAAAGAAATGAATTTCCTTTAACATATGATATCCATCAATTTTCTGGCATTTTCCAGCATAAAACTATGCGTTTCCTTAATAAATTCAGTGAGTCTGACTATTCAGATTCTATCCACTTACAATTTTATTTCCCCATCTAGTCATTCTAGGTATTGACGAGTTATAAGTAAATGCATTGTGTTGATAAGTTTCAACAAAATTCGCAGCCCCTCGCGTACTGTATATTGATTCATTTGAAATGAAAGAAACTTGCAAATATTGACAAGTAATAATGCCAGTAAGTATTTTGAATAAAATAGTAGCATCTCTGATATTCTTATTAGATCGAAGAGAATCGTGAGGACAATTATATTTGTGATTTTTGTTTTGTAAGCTGCAAATGATACGAACTTATGTTAAACTCTTTTTATCCTTTTTACCCGAAAATGACAAAATTTTCGAACAATACATATGCTCATGAAAAACTTACGATTTATATAATTGGATTAAAGTGTGCAACGATTAAAATTCCTAAGCTTGTCTTTTTAAACAACCTGCAATTTTTTTTCTGCAAACTTTTTTCCCAATTTCACATTCGATATTCCACAGAGAAAGACTCCTATTCCATTTATACATAAATGAAAATATTTTTCCGCCGAGTTATTTTTTTATTTAAAAGTAAAGCCGTGGCTCTAATCGAAAACCTTTTTTTTTTATTGTCAACCAGAAACAATGGAAACATTGAATGCAGGGCAAAATAGTGCAACGGGCACAGACAAAGACTTGCAGAGAAAAATGGAGACCGTCAATGTTGATCCAACAACAAAAGTTCCTGACAAAAATTCTGCGCAGCTTCCGAATAAATTCACGAACCCGATAGGAAAAACACTAAATACTTTAAACAATAGAAATTTAGCTTCCACATCGGCGTGTTCTGCTTCTGCCACAGGTAAAATAATGATTATTCTATTAATAACTGTCTTGTCCAAATTCATAGTTAAATACACTGTAAAAAAATTGATGGTATTTTTACCATACCGGTATTGGAAGCAGTTAACCCATTCCAGGATTAGTAATTTTCCTATACCAGTGTATAGTAGTTTTACTGTATATAAATAGTATTTACTATACTTCAGTATAGTATTTTTACCTCGTTCGAGTATAGAATATCTCCAATAGTGGTCATAAAACAGGGCATGTAAATTTTTTTCTTGTACTCAGGAATAGTAAAAATTTTCTATCGTTCTGTAGTAAAATTAATATGTACATGCATTTTTACTATACGAGACGTTGAGAAAATGCATAGGCAAAATATAGTAAATGAGCAATGATCGTAGAAAGGGTCAAATAAAGTATAAAAAAATGCAGATTTTCGGAAATACACTATACCGGGCGTGGGATAATTTACCAGCTTTTTTACCATATGGTTAAAAAAATAATGAAAAAATTTGTGTACTTAGGTAAGATATTTTTAGTACAGCGAGAAGATTAAAATAATACTGTTCCATAGTAAAATTACTATATTTATGTTTCATACACTAGACCTAGAAAGAATTCATGAAAAAAGTAGTAAAATTCCCATGATCGAGGAAAAATTCTATTGCGGTATGGTAAATTTCGAGCTTTAGGAAATCTACTATACTACGTTATAAGAAATTTACATACTTTTTTTACAGTGTATGGTACCCTAGTAATTTGGGTTTTCATGAAGTTTTTATTAAATCCCTTAGAAAATTTCGGCATTTTTCATGAAATTTCGCTTTTTTTATGAAGTCACTTAAGAAAAGAGCAATGTGTTATCAGGTTTTCATCAGTTTTTATGAAGTCACTTTAAAAAAACTTTATAAAACATAAAAAGGCGGAATCTTTATAAAGTAGATTTTAAGATCCACCCTATAAAAATGCCGTCATTTGACAAAGTTTTCATAAAGTGACTTGATAGAAACACGGAATTTTATAAAAAATACATAATTTTTATACAAAATATACAAATATATATAAAGTACAGCGAGAAGATTGAAATAATATTGTTCCATAGTAAAATTACCATATTTATCATTCATACACCAGACCTAGAAAGAATTCATGAAAAGAGTAGTAAAAGTCATATGATCGAGGAAAAATTCTATTGCGGTATAGTAAAGTTCGAGCTTTAGGAAATCTACTATACTACGCTATAAGAAATTTACATACTTTTTTTACAGTGTACGGTACCCTAGTAATTTGGGTTTTTATGAAGTTTTTATAAAACTCCTTAGAAAATTTCGGCATTTTTCATGAAATTTCGCTTTTTTTATGAAGTCACTTAAGAAAAGAGCAATGTGTTATCAGGTTTTCATCAGTTTTTATAAAGTCACTTAAGAAAAGAGCAATGTGTTATCAGGTTTTCATCAGTTTTTATAAAGTCACTTTAAAAAAACTTTATAAAACATCATTAAAAGGCGGAATCTTTATAAAGTAGATTTTACGATCCACCCTATAAAAATGCCGTCATTTGACAAAGTTTTCATATAGTGACTTGATAGAAACACGGAATTTTATAAAAAATACATAATTTTTATACAAAATATACAAATATATTTTAAGTACAGCGAGAAGATTGAAATAATATTGTTCCATAGTAAAATTACCATATTTATCATTCATACACCAGACCTAGAAAGAATTCATGAAAAGAGTAGTAAAAGTCCTTTGGTCGAGGAAAAATTCCATTGCTGTATAGTAAATTTACTATACTTCGTTATAAGAAATTTACGAACTTCTTCACAGTGTAGTAAATACCCAACCAATATTTCACTCTGTTTAATTCCATTTCCATGATCAGGAAGAACATTTTTGTCTACTAGTTTTAAGTTTCTCGATAAGGTCTAATCTATTCTGACAGGAAATCGCGACTCGCGGGTGAATAAATAGATGATCAGTGAAATCTCAGGTCATCCGGATGGCACCGCCAGCGTGCTCCGAGCATATTGATCCACCTGCTCGCGGCGTGTAAGTTCGTATCAAGCGTGTCCCGTCTCAGTTCCCGGTGTTGACCCGATGCGGAGCCAGCTTTTTCGCTTTCGTTCCCGACCTTGACCATGTTCCTCGGCCCGATTTTTTCGCTGTCCCCATGTTTCATCGCCCAGGAAATACCCCATTTCCGGCATTTACCGTCCGACTTGACGACGCGCCGCGACATCGACGACGCAAAATTGTAGTCCGCTGTTATTTATATCCACGCCGTCACCGAGGTTCGTCCGATCGAATTATCTGGCAGGGAAAATGACTCCTGTTTATCCTGCAATTTTTTTTCTCGTACCCGATGATCGCTCTGGAACGTGACTTTTGTTTTATCAGACCTCTGAAGGGGAGATCCCCTTCGGAGATTGGAATCAATTTTAGGAGGTGTTCTGATTGAAAGTGATTTTTATGTTCTATGTGGAAAGGTTTGGCAGATGATGTATGAAAGATTGCGTGGTTGTCATTGCTATATGATTTTATTGTATTTTGTGGTTGGTGGTACCATTTGAATGTCTGAGATGTAAATGTAGGTGTAACATTACAGTCAGTCACTACAAATACTTTTGATGTTTTGATGTATCAATGAAGTTCATTTACGAAAGTTTCCATTCAACTTTTGTTAAATCATCAAGAATATGACGCGTTGTTCAAAAAATTTAAGGATATTGAGCTGTTGAAGACTGAAACAAAAAAATTTTGTGAAATGTATCTTTTCTGTCTCATTGAATGTCATACCCAAGGATCGTAACATAAAATGTTTTTTAAATAATTTTACTGAAGTATGAAAAATGAATCTTCCACCTAATTGCAGCTTTTCTGAATCGGAATGAACAGCATCACCATAAAAGTGACTATTTCATTAACATTCCACGGATATAGTAGCTCCTAAAGTACATCTAGTCTTTTTTTTTTAATGAATTTACAGCTAAGTAGAAAAGTTTAATTGTTCAATGATACCAGCAAATTAGTATTAAGCAAAATTTAGTATCGCGCATTTATAAGTAAAAGTAAAATCAATTACGGAAAACAATTCATCAACCTCGTGCTGGTTGTTTGAAAAAGTTATGCGGAGTGAAAATAGCGTTATTGGAAATTTTCCGACGCTTGAGCTTCTCGATGTACAAGTTGAAAAGCAATTATTCTGGAATTTAATTTTCCGGGTGCTTTCAGTCAGGCGATTTTATTAGAGAACCAAATGGATTTTTTACGATGGTGGTTTTTATGCATCGTAAAATTTCGCAATTAAGAAATTTCAGAAATTTAGATGTAGAAGATTTTAAGATAGTTGAATGAAATGAAAATCTTCAAATCTAGTAATAATTTTGAAAGAAACTTATTTCATGTGTTGATTAGGAATACGTGATGATTCTGTCTACAAAAATAGATGCAATAATTTATGACTCTTACGTTCCTTTCATATCATGGAAATTGTAAAATGAAAGTCACTTTTCATCAGTTGTCAGACGTTGAAAATGTTCTTGAAAAACTTGTTGGAGCAAGTTTCGATTGTTAGTGACTGGTGATTATTTCATCAGGTTTTTCCGAGATGATCTCGGAATTATTCCTATGAAAATGCCGCAGTGTTGCGGAGGGCCGCCTCCGGCATCGTCATCGAATGCAAATAGAACCACTCGAAGTCGAAGTCTCCGAGTACAAGATGGTCAGTAATTACGTAAAATAAGGCTGATTACCCTTTTTTATTCACGTTCAAAGCTTCTTCGACAAAAAGAAATTTGAAGAAACCTACAACCAAAAAAACTTTTTTTAGGACCTTCTTCATGACCCTCTCGCCATTCGAAAAAAGAACAATTGGAAACAATTTTCTCTGTTCATTATATATTGAAATTAACACATGGAAAAATATTCTTCTATGTGTCAAAAAATTTTCCCAGAATATTTAAATGTGAAACTTTTAAAGAATAAATATTAAATATATATTCAACTTGATTTTAGGGATAGAATGTCAAAAGTTCTATCAGTAATTCGAAAAAAGTTTTCGTCTTTATTTTGATTTGGGATCAGTTTATTCTCTTATAATCATTTGTTAATATTCATTATAATCATAGTTTTTTTCACAGTTTTGATAATTTTAGGGACTTTTAAGGTGTGATACACTGACTCTAAATTCGATGAAATATTTATAATTGTTTCCCAAAATCTAACCTTAGCAATTTGTAGATTTTTTCAGTATAAATTTCACAGTTTTTCTTAAACCAAGAAATGTTAATGGTGTACTGAGGAAAAAATATTGTAATTATTACAATACTGTATAGTAAACGGGAATCACTCCGACATATTGTACTTTTTGCTAGATAATATATCAATTTTTGAAATAACTTATTGTAAATATTGTCAAATGATATTGTAATTATAGATATATTTTGTTGTAAAAACTCTTCTACATTTTCCATTTTCTACTATACTACTTGTACTTTTTGCAATTTCATATTGTAATTCCTCTTAATCCAGATTTTCGAAAATTCCATACAGTTTTTTCAGTAAACAGATCTGTATGGGTTCTTTTTGCATCATTTTTGTGTACTTTCTAGGTTTCAAGTGCATCATATTGTGATATGATACAGTATTAGAAAAAGTTGGAAAAAAGTAATGCATTTTTTCTATTCAAATTCATGTGTAAATAAATTTGGTTGACCTTATGAAACCTGGAAAAAACGTATGGTCAATATTACGATTTGTATAGTAAAATTTTCATTTTCAGATTTCAATTTTTCCGAAATTATACAGCAAAAAGTGGCATACATATAGTTATTTGTACAATATAGCGGTTTTACTATACATTATTGTCAAAACTGCAATATTATTGTAAAAAATACAATATCATTGTACTTTTTACAATATATATGGCAGAGAGCACAAGATTTTTTTCTCAGTGTAAAATTAGAGTTGGTAGTTGACATTTTCAACTTGCTACAAGTTCACATTTGGGACCTCTACATCCTCATAAGTTCTGATCGTGTGGAAAGATATCGCGAAAATTGTAGAGGGACGTGACACTTGAATCGTTCGCGTTTGCTTTGAAAATGTGGTAATTGATAAACTTCCGAGCAGATGTTGAATAAACATGTTTGAATAATCTCGTTTGATGGATCCGTAGTTGCATTGATAGGGAACATTTTCAGGCAAGGAAAGAGTTGAAAAGTTGATATTCCCTAGGACACGAAACTTTCAGAGAATAAAAGTTAGAATAAAGTTGAAATTTATCGGACAGCAGGTACATTTTTATTGCACGAATTCAAAAAGATTTTTTACGATGGGGTAGAAAAAAAGTAGTAAGTAGAATTTGTGGCAAAAAATTACAAGAAAAAGTGTGAAATATTATTTTTCGATAGTATTTCTCAATAGTGTAGATAATTTTATGTGTTATATTAAATATTTCAAATTTTTACTACAATGCATGAAAAAATTAGGCAGAGAGAGATCTTGTCTAATTTATGTACTGTACAAAGATTTCGCCTTTTTTTCATACAACACTTTTTATCTGTATCACAGGTTCTCAGGTACGTATTTTTAGAATATCGTGAAATTTCAGAAAATTTCATATCGGTACACATCAAATAATATGATTTTGTGCTAGATTCTTATACTTCACAAAGTTTGAGAATTTTTTTATAAGGAAAATATATTCGATGGTTTCTAGAATACCTTCTTTGCCATTTTCCGGGGAACTTCTCACTATGGGTGAAAATTAATTTTCAGGAAACCCGCGGAATAAAACGGCCTTGGCCCCGGGTCACAGTCTCATGGACTGGATTCGATTAGGCTCATCTGGAGTGGATCTAACAGGGGTCGGCGGCGTGACCCAGGTCGTCACTCCGGCCGAACTCGCCAAACACAATAAGCGTAATGACGCCTGGATCGCGATACGAGGTTTCTCATAAACATAAATTTACATTTTCCATCGATTCTATTCGAATCTCTCATTGTATTTTGAATAGAAAACACCAGAAACAGAAACAAATTATATTTCGAACCAACTATTCTGCAAGCTCTATGTTAAAACGTTGCTCAAAGTTATTGATTAGAATCCAGATCGAATCTTTTTTTTCATGTTCGAATTGTTTTAGAATTAAAGAGTTGTAAAATAATGTGATGAATATAGTAGCGTCATTGATAATAATTTTGTTTTTAATTGAATGCACAATGAATCCTGAGATTAATTAATATTTTTTGTATGACTGCAGGCGTGGTTTATAACGTGTCAAGGTACTTGGATTTCCATCCTGGTGGAGTCACTGAATTAATGCGTGGCATTGGAAAAGATGCGACAAAACTTTTCGACGACGTGAGTGCAATTCCTTAGATTATAAATATAGGATGATAATCTTAATATTTCAACAACCTCAAATAATTTTTTTTAACCTTACTTCGATGTAGATTGTTCGTGTTACTGTGAGACTAAAAATTTTTGATGAATGGGCTTAGGGGCAGTCCATAAATTACGTTACTCTTATAGTAGTTTATATCATAATTTGAAACAAGTAATTTCGATCCCTAATCCTGAGGGTTTAATTTTCAAATCAATGAATAGAACGATTCCGAAAAAAGTTAATGCGATTCAAAAGTTGCGATAGTTTTGATTATACTAATGATAGTAGTTTTGCAATATTTGATTATAATTTCATCAAATCTGGAAATTTCAATTTTTTCATCTACGCTTCGAGTATATGATTCTGACTTTGTAGGTTACACGAAAAATTCTGAAACTATTGTCAATGATTTTGTGTTATAACTCACAAAAATTTAAGAACTATTTTTAGTAAGTTTGTAGTTTGGAACATAAATTTCTAGTAATTACTTTTTAAATTTGATAACATCGTACGAATGTAGAATATAATGCGTTTATTTAGAACTTGATAATTATTTTGGATTTTTTAAATCCGACTTTAAGTAATTACACAACGAACTTCGAAAAAAAAAATTGGAAACTTTTAGCAAATTCTAAACTCGTAGTAATTTTAAAGCAAAATATTAGTAATTTGAATTTAAATAAATCAATCGAACAAAAAATCTTGAAATAAAGTGGAAATTTATAGCTATATTGTTAATAAAGTTATTGAACTCTGAACTATACAGATGGAAACAACATTTAAAAAAGTTACGAAAATTAAAAAAAACGGTAAAAGTTTTTTCTTTCGAATTTGAAATTTCAAGGACTTTCATCCTGGATTGCATAAAAAACTGAAAATTTAAAATTAATAACAAAATTCGTAATCTATAGTAATTTTGTATCTTTCATCACAAACTATCCATTCAATACTAATTCAGGGAATATAATACAACATTTTTGAAAAATATGAAGAAAATGCAGAATCATTTTGAAATTTCTAACTTGTACCTTGAACTTTATGTATGTACATAGTTCGATATTGAATCCAGAAACAGAAGTAAAAAATTAAAAACTATTAAGACAAATCCAAATTTGCAATAATTTCGTAACATTGAGCCAGAACTTTGAGTTACTTGATTGCCTATACTTCATACATAAGTAAAAAAATCGAAAACACTTGAGAAAACTGAAAATTTGTAGAATATTGTATAATTTCAGTACTTTAGGTGATTTTTGATTCTGAGTTTCAAAAAGAAAACGAAATTTTGAGTTAGGTAGCGAAATGAAAAAAAATTTATTCAATTTCTAACTTTTTTCTAGAAATTTGAGCAATCACACTCTCGATTCGAAAAATAACACAAGCAATGACAAAATTTTCACAAAAATTCATAATTTGTATACCTTAACAACTTTTGGATCGAAACTGTGATAATTTTTTGTATCTGAATTTCTTGAACATAACAAATTTATTAAAGCAATAGCTTATTTAGTAAATAATAATTGATGCTCTAAATACACGTATTTCAGAAATTTAAAGTGTATGAAAAAATTGCAAAACTAATTACAAACTTGTCAATTCTTAAATTTATACAATCATGAACTATTATTTTTGAAACTTGGAGATAGTATTTATTGGAATTTCAGGTGTTTCAAAAGATGAAAAAAACTATCGTGCGCAGGCGTAATTTGTTTAATTGCAGAAGCTTTTCTAAAACATTGTTTTTAGTACAATTTATGATTATTTATGATTAGAATCATTCAATTTTCAGTAGAGTTAATGTAATTCTGAAAGTAAATTTTCTTCTTTCATGGACAGCGCCTTATGAAGTTTTTTTTTTGTTTTAAAGAAAAATATAATTCATAATCATTTATATGTGACACATGTTTTCGTACCACTGAGAATAGTTACTTGATATCGACACATTTTTCAGTAATTACATTAATAAATTTACATAAGAATTATTTATGTACTCGTAGATTCTTAATTACAGGTTCACGCATGGGTGAACTACGAAAGTATTCTCCAAAAATGCGTCGTAGGACGATTGACGCGAGGTGGATCTGGCGCTTCCGCAAATAGTTCTTCCCTATCTAAGAATTTGTTATCTAGTTTTATCGGTATGTTCAGCAAAATTCAAAATAATCCCTATTTCCCTATAATTGACTATTCTTCTCTTACAGATAAAAATGTAGATAAAAAAGTGGAATTCGTAGCTTCGCATTTAAGGTTCAACTGGAAACAGACAACTGGATCCGTTACATTGTCTTATCTTCCAACTCCAAATTTTCCAGCTGCAAGTTACAGGATTTTCCGGGAAAATCCGGCCAAGTATCGAGTGGATGTAGTTAATGACAAAAATACAGTCACTTACGAATTAGATTTTTTCGCTGAAGTTCAATGGCCTCCTGATTGGAAACGCAATTGTGAAACTATGGAGGTCATAACAATTTTTATATGACTTTTTTTGCTGTTATTTTTGTTTTAAATTTAAGGAATGTGTAATTTTTTTTGTTTTGCAGACTGAGTTCGTTTTCACAAAAACAGAGCCGAAGCTTTGGAAGTCCCATGGAACGCACATTTTGTCTCACGCGCCAACGAGTAAAACCAGATTGTACAAAGAATACCAAGTCGTTAGCAATGTTACTTTGTGCCCGGTGGTACACTTGTTCCTTTTACGTTCCCAGGATTATTTAGAGGTTTTTCCTGTAGGAAGACACTTAGAAGCTAAAATGACTGTGATGGGTAAGGAAGACAAATATTCATTCTCTTTTCTGTCTTTAAAAGTATAGAAATTTCGTGATGATGATTTCAACAGATTGAAAAAGAAGATTATCAAATTTTTGAGGCCATCGCAACTTTGGAAATTTTTGAAAAATGAAATATTACAGTTAAATAAAGATAATGTTATGAATTTTCCTAATTTTAAAATGAAGTTGTAATTAGAATTTTTGACATTTGACAATAGTGAAACTGGTTATTTGAAACAATATTCATTTTCTGAATCTATGGTCTTTGCAACGAAAAAAGTAGAATTTTTGAAATGCATATTTCTATACTACAGAATTTCGCTGAATCTCAGAAAATAATAGTATCCCTAAGGGAGATTCTGTAATCAGGCGCGTAAGCAGAGGTTTTGGGGGTTTGAACACTTCCCGAAATTCTCATAAAATCAATCAATATTTTATGTAAACATGAAAATGTTACATCGATCAACAATAAAAATATAAGTGACGAATGAATGCATGAAAACGTTAGCAGTATATATTTAATGAAAAAGTTAAAATCATCGAAACCTGTATTACGTAGAAAATATGAATCAGAAAAATTGTTGCAATCTAGTGAATATCAAGAAAAATAAAAATCTACGGAAATGCTGAAAATTTACAAAACTTAAAGTCTTAGAACATCAAATTCTAGAAATCTATATAAAATCAATATGAAAGCATTAAAAACCTTTTATTCATACAAACTCTAAAAGAATAATAAAATTTATTCGATTCCAAGAAAAAAATTTTTTCTGAAAAATCTCAACAAATGCCTCTACGATCTACAAATTTTGGGATTCTAGAGCATCAAATTCTAAATACGAGGGGGGACCCAAAAGTAACGGGAATTAGGTGGTGGGGGGACCGCGGAGGGGGGGATCGGGTTCTCCACTGGTTCTCTTCCAAGCTGCTACTCTCCCAAGTCAGTGTGCAAAGTTCATTTGCTGTGAGTGCATTCGTTCGTCCGTAAGAATTTTTCTAGTGAAACGACTTTTTCCGTTTCGGCGAAAACGTGAAATGGCTGAGTGCGGAGAGCAACGCGTGGCTGTAAAATTTTGTTTTTTGTTAGGAAAAACACCCGCGGAAACCCTTGTGATGCTGAAAACAGCTTATGGGGATAATGCTTTCAGTAAAACGCGTGTGTACGACTGGTTTTCGCGTTTCAAGAATGGAGAGATGTCAATAGAAGACCAACCTCGTTCTGGGCGCCCCTCGACTTCAAGAACGGACGAAAACATTGAAAAAATCAACACTCTTGTTCATGAAGACCGTCGCCGAACCATCGATCAACTTTGTGAGATGTCTGGATTGTCATGGAGTTCAATTCAGAGGACTTTAACTGAAGATTTGAGCATGAGGAGGATTGCAGCCAAATTTGTTCCTCGCCTTCTCTCCGACGATCAAAAGGAGCGTCGACTTCAGGCCTGTCTTGAGCTGCAAAATCAGTTGGATGAAGACCCAGATTTTTTTCTCAAGGTTATAACTGGCGATGAATCATGGTGCTATGGCTACGACCCCGAAACAAAGCAGCAATCAAGCCAATGGAAGACACCTCTCTCGCCTCGTCCAAAAAAGGCACGCCAAGTGAAGTCCAACATCAAGACATTGCTCATTTGTTTCTTCGATTGCAGAGGTATTGTGCACGCAGAATTTGTTCCTCCAGGCCAAACGGTCAACCAACACTTCTACTTGGAGGTTTTGAAAAGGTTGAGGGAGAACATCCGGAAGAAAAGAGCGGATCTTTGGCGCACAGGAGATTGGTTCTTCCACCACGACAATGCACCTGCCCACACAGCGCTGTCCGTGAAGAAATTTTTGACCAAAAACGGCATGACACTGATTGTTCACCCCCCCTATTCACCGGACCTTGCCCCCTGTGACTTTTTTTTGTTCCCTTGACTCAAAAGGGACATGAAAGGAAAACGTGTTGGGACTGTAGAAGAGGTGAAACAAAAATCGCTGGAAGGTTTAAAAAACATTGAAAAAAATGAATTTCAGAACTGTTTTGAACACTGGAAAAAAAGATTGAACAAGTGTATTACAGTCGATGGGGGTTACTTTGAAGGTAATAAAAATTGTGTGTGAAAAAATTTGTCAATAAAAAAGTTGTAACACAATTCCCGTTACTTTTGGGTCCCCCCTCGTATACTATAAATCTACGAAAATTCTGGAAAATGTAACAAAATACGAAAAAAGAATAATGATATAAAGCATGAAAAATCTATATGAGTGTTATTTTAGCATTAAATCTTGGAATAACTAAAAATAGATAAAAATTCGCATTTTAAAGCATAGAGTTTTTGTAATCTCTTTAGCAATCTACGAAAATATAAGTTATCATTGAAGATACCCCAAAATCCTCCAGGGTTTCGTATATTATATGTATAATAATAAAAAAATGTGAGAAATAGGTTTCCTAGTTTAGCTTACTTGCTAACTAGCTTAAAAGTTTATTCGTTAATTAGTTTCCGAGCTAACTAGTTTACTAGCTAACTTGTTAAATAGATTACTAGTTTATTGGCTTACTCGTTTACTAGTTTACTAGCTTGAAAATTTACTAGTTTAATAGATAACTAGCTTACTAATTTACTAGTTCACTTGCTTAACAGTTTACTAGTTTACGAATATACTATTTATCGAGTTTACGAGTTCACTAGTTTACTAGTTTCTTACTTAACTAGCTCACTAGTTTACGAGATTATTATTACAAATTTACTAGTTTACTAATACACTAATTTACTCGTTAACGAGTTTGCAAGTTTACTATTTGACTTTTTCACTTGTTTACTATTTTACTATTTTATAATTTCAGTAGTTCACTAGTTTACTAGGTTACTTGTTTACGAGAAATCTTTTAATTCATAAAAATTATGTATGTTGATGTTATTTTCTTAGCAATTCATAAAACTTTCTATTCTGGAACAAATTCGTTATAATAGGTAATACAAAAATTATATACCTATAATTTTAGAAATAATTCTAGAAATTTCTTAAGAAAACAATAAAAATACATCTAATTTAATTCATACAATCTTTACGATTAAACATACTTTTCATTGTAATAATACTAACAAAATATTAAATAAAAGTGTTAAAAATCTTCACAAAAGAAACTGTCGTCTGAAAAATCAACTAAAATTCTCAAAATCGTTCCAAGTTTCAATACTATAGCATCAATTTCTAAAAATATATTGTGCGATTCATAGAAACATAAGAAATATGTAAAAATCCCAGAAAATAGTAAAAAATGTGATGAATAATATTCCATACGAAATTGAAATAAATTTATGATTCACCTTTTATCAGCGTGGTTAAAATTTGCGAAAAAACTAATTCAAATACGTACATAAATTTTTTAGAAGTTTGATTCCTAGAGCATTGAATTTTACAAGGCTCTGTAGAAATCCATATCACCTAATATCAGATAATCCTCAAAGCAATATCAATGCAAAAAGGATTACTGAAACAAAATTAAAACCTCAGTTACTAATTGAAAATTACAAAAATCAAATTCCATTATTTACGAACATAAAAAATGCGCAACTCCTGAATTCCAAAAGTTTCATAACTTTAAAATCGCGTAACGTAAAATATTTTAAAATCGCTCTCTTGTAACAAATTGTTAAAGATTAAGTATTTTGGAAATCTCGAAAGAAAAATGTTTTTCAGAAAAACCCCTCCCGAAAATGTTTTCTGCCTACGCCCCCGTCTGTAATACTTTACCAGAGTGATACTTGTTACAGCACAAAAATGATTATTATTGTTATTATTATCACTATTACTATTATTATTATTATTATTATTATTATTATTATTATTATTATTATTATTATTATTATTATTATTATTATTATTATTATTATTATTATTATTATTATTATTATTATTATTATTATTATTATTATGGTTATAAATCAATAATACGTCGATCATCAAAGGAGCCGAATCAGCATTCAAGGGCAGAAACAATAATAAAATGTTTTTAAGCTTTCGGTCTATTTATTCGACCCTCTTCAGGAATATTTACATCTTGCTAAATTTACAATAAGCCATACTTCTTCATTTATCACATTATTAAAAGGTTTCTATGTCAATTTTCTACTTTTTTCCTGTCTTGATTATCTTCTTTACTATAGACCGAAAGCTTGGAAACATGTTATTATTGTTCTTGCCCTTGGATGCTGATGTGGCTCCTTTGATGATCGACTTATTATTGATTATGGACTTATAATGGAGCGTTTGTACAAAAATGATTATTTTTGTTATTATTATCACTATTATTATTATTATTATTATTATTGTTATTATAATATTTATTATTATTATTATTATTGCTGTTACTTTTATCATTGTTATTTTTATTATCATTATCATCATTATTATTATCATTATCATTTTCATTATTATTATTATTATTATTATTATTATTATTATTATTATTATTATTATTATTATTATTATTATTATTATTATTATTATTATTATTATAATTATCCTTATTGTTGCAATTAGGAATGGAGGTGTCCCGAATGTACACACCTGTCCCACCGTGCCTTCACCCCGAGGACATGATCCCGGAGTACAAGTCGAATTGCGTGTGTTTAATGGTAAAACGATATTCCGACGGTGCACTGAGTCCGTCCATGACAGATCTCCAGCCAGGGCAAACGCTTACCCTGAGCAACAGCCAGGGCTCTTTCGTCGCCGAAGCCTTCGACGCTTACACCACAGTGCACATGCTCGCTGCTGGCACTGGTTTGACTGCAATGCTTGCTTACATTCAACGAGCTCTTGGCAGACGCAATGTGTTCGTAATTTCCTTGTTTATAAATATTACATTCCATAATTTCCTTGTTTATAATATTTATAAATAATAATAACCGTTCTGAAAATTTCCAATTAGTTTTTTAATTGGTTTTCCAATTAGAAAACCAACTAGAAAAATGGCCGTTTTTCGAATTGGTTGGTCCAGTTAGAAAACCAAGTGGATTTCCACTTGGACATCCAGTTAGTTTATCCTATTGGAAAAGTTCTTCATGTTTGAATTTCCAAATGTAAAACTTATTAGATTTTCAAATGGTAAATTTGTTAGATTTATGCGTAAGTTTTTTAAAAAAAAATTTTCCAGTCAAAAAAACCGATTGGTTTTCCACTTGGACAACCCAATAGGAAAACCAATTGGAAAAATGGCCATTTTTCTAGTAAGTTTTCCAATTGGAAAACCAATTGAAAAAGAAATTGGACATTTTTAGCAGGGAAATAATTGTATATTATTTAATACTCATAAATCAATAAATATAATATGATTGTTTATGAATAATTTTGTAATATCTTTATTTTTAGATATTACACTTCATAATTGTTGACTAAACTGTAATTTTGATAGTAAAGAAATTATAGACTGTAGATTATTGATCGAAAAAAATGGAGTGCTGGAAACGTTGAGGGTTTTTGTCGTTTTTGTTGATTTCTGAATGAAAAACTATGAATGAATAGGAAAAAATTATAAGATTTTAATTTTCGGTACTTTTTCCAGAGCATCTTTAAACTTGGTCAACTTCAACAAAGACGAAAACAACATCTTCTATTCGACGGAATTAGAAAAAGTGGCTAAAAGTAGCAGGTATATTTTACCAGAATTTCGAAACTTTTTTTTTTTCCTTTTTATTACTTACATAGTTAGGGGTTGATTGTGGTTTCAATTCCTATTTATTTTTTAAGCGAATTAATATCTGTTGGAGTTTGTAAGAATTGTTACTTTTTCTTATACTACTTAACGGTACCTATATAACCAGTTTTTCGAATATTCTATTTTTTTACTGTATAAGCTAACGATTTAAATTTGAAAGAATTATAATCAATGAATTTGTTGTTCATATGTTACAAGTGGACATTAATTCATTATCAGTTTACTTGAAAAAATTTAATACATCGTAAGTTTCGAGAAGAAATTGAAGGAATTTTTTAGAATATCTATAAAGTTCATGGAACATCTTGAGATAAAATACAAAAATGGAGAATATGGTGTTATTATCAAGGATAAACTTACTTTTGCACTGCACGAAGAATTGATTTTTGACGAATCTTTCGAATTGTTCGGTTTTTACTGATTGTAAGACAAGCTCAGGAATTGAAATTGCAATATACTACTATTATAAACAAAATTTAAAACTAATTGTTCATGAGTACTGTTCTAAAATTTGGTCACCTTTGACTGTTATAAAAAAAGCTGATAAAGTTGAACATAAATTCTTATCCCTTGCAGCTTACAAGGCAATAGTCAACTTCTAAATAAATTAATATTTTTTAAATCTAATGTAATAAAAAAGTGATAAATGCCACTTTTCCATTCAAAATACTCGAATATAGTAAAAATCATGACAGATTTTATTTTTTGAAAGTATATTTTTTAAAAAGTATACACATTATTTTCATGTATTTCGATTATGTTTCATGTACGTTTTATTTATTTAGCGTTAAAATAATGAAAAATTGTGGCTAGTTTAAAAAATAATTTAATCCATGTATCAATTTGTGAATTCGTCAATGAACCGTGATTCGAGAATTTTTTCCCATTGATGAAATGAAAGAAAAAACCGTTATTTCGTATCAAAGCACTTTCTTTTCTGTAAATAAAAAATAAGGTGAAAATTTAGTTAAATTATTTTATTTGAGTGTGTTTATTACGTTTATGAAAAGTCATTCCTATTGTTTTAATGTGGTTTGAAATTCAGTTCATTTATGTTTATATTTATTTAAAGTGTAATTAGTAAGAAATTGTGGTCATTTTGAGAAATGATTCAATCTACGTATTTATTTGTTTTCTCGTCTTTAAATTATATTCCGAGCATTTTCGCGTGTTGGTAAAATGAATAAAAAAATTTTTCATTTCGAAGCACTCTCTAATATTGTTAAAAAAATAGGTAAAAATCATGTAAAATCTAGTTTCGTCAGACTATATTCTTTTGAATAAAATTATTCATATTGTTTTAATGGGTTTTAATTATGATTCATTTTCATCTATTTTTGTCAAGAGAGAGATTAATTGATAAAAATTTTAAGTCATTTCGAAAAATGCTTTGATCCTTATAATGATTCGTGTATTCCTCTATATGAGTTGTATTTTGTGCATTTTTGCCTATTGGTAAAATGAATGGAAAACTCTATTTCATAAGGAAGCACTTCTTATCCTTTGGAAATAATGTAAATATATATGTCCATAATAATTTACAGTTGAATTAATAAATTACTCTTGTCACACTGAAAAATGCTTTAATTTAAGTATATATTTGTGTAGTCGTCTATGAATTAGAATTCAGGAATTTTCGCCTTTTAATTAAATGAATGAAATAAATTCAGTTTTATAAAGAATACTGCAAAATTTTGTAAACTTAAGTTATTAGGGACTTAAAAGTTATTTATATTTATTTATGGGGTTTTAGTCATGATTCATCAATACATATTGATAAAGAGTTTAATTAATAAAAAAGTTTTGGGCTCTTTTGAAAATGTTTAAATTTAGGTAATTTTTTTTTACTGTTCTAAAAATTACAATTTGGGCATTTTTGTCTGTAATAACCCAGAACCAACTCCAAAATCCTTATTTTTGAATTCTTCTTATTTGTATTGAGACATAGAACAGCAGCTTGGTAAAAAATTTTTTAGTATGCACTCTTTTTTTCTTACTACATAGGTATGCTCTTGAAATAATTATTAAAACCATATATTCATAATATGAAATGCAATCAAATTTATTTAAAAAAATTATTTTTATCATTCTTTTTTGTTCTTCTTTTTTTAATTTTCAACTTTCAAACCCACACGGTCATCAGGAGATGCACAACACTTTTTATCGTCGAAAATGGTGTAAAAATCATGTAAAATTTTGTTTTCGGAGTGTATATGGTTTTTGAAAGTGATTTAAATTATTTTTATGGGTTTTTGATGGTTGCAGGTTACGGATAAATCACGTGCTTTCACAAGCGAGCGAGTCGTGGAACGGCGCACGCGGCACCGTGTCCGATGAATTATTGCGCGAATTGGTTGGTCCTTGCACTCCCCAAAGCTGTGTCTTGTACTGTGGACCCAAAGGATTTATGGAGGCGGCGAAAAAGTAATCTATACGTCCGAAGTTCTACTTTATTTTCATTTCAGTCGACTCGCGTCATTGTTCTTTTTACGCCAGTTACTTTGTCACAGTTTTATTTCCATTATACTTGATCTTCTCGACGATGATTTCCCTCAAGAAAATAAAACGAGGCTCGATTTTTCTTCAGGAGTAGCTTTTTATAATTCTCATTCTTTGTTGAAAACAAGAAATTTTTTTTTCAGATCATTATTAAATCTCGGATGGAAGCCCCCACAAACCCACGGATTTGACGATTAGTCAAATAAGTTGGCACGTCATCAAAAAAAGTTTCTTTTTTGGTTCTATGAAACTGGGAAATCAAGATATTATTTTTGTATGATCTGGTCATCATTGTACAAGGAAATTTTTTATTATAACATTGATTTTCAATATTGTATTCAAAATCCCAATTACGAAAATTTTTTCCCAGTTTTGTGCATTAGTTTTCCAAGCAAAAAAAATTGAATTAAATTCTTCATGTTGCAAGACATTTTGGTCATTGAGAATTCTGATTTTATTAAATAAAAAATTGTTGAGTGTCTATGTTTGACATAAAAAAAGAACTTCTTTCGGTGCTATGGTTATAAAAAAAACATAAACTTAATAAATCAATCTATTCATCGTTCATGAAAATGTTCTTAAGGCGCGTCGAGACTATCAGTTACGAATCGAGCTTTATTTTTGTAATATAGTAGTCGCAGCTTAAAAAGCGCGAACGAAAGTACACCACAATCACGTACCTTAAAGAAAAGGGAACACAATCGTAAAATAATGTTACAAAAATATAATATCAACTTAGACGACACCAAAAGTTATTGTGATACTTCTCCTAAAGTGTTGTTGTAAATAAATCGTTTTTTATTGGATCTCCGACAGTTTACAGAACCAATCGAGTGTCAAGTAGCTTTAATTTTGTTATGAAAAATCCGTCGATTTGTTCACGTTCATGTTTGCTGTGCAAATATTTATAGAATGCCTTTGAATTATGAGTCGCAGGTTATGAATAAATGTGCACTTGAAAATTTGAAGTGGTTTGTCATTCGCCTGAATGTGCTGAAATTTTTTGGTAACTATTTACTTTGTGGGATGAATTTATATTAAAAATGTTAACGATGTGGAAAATAACTTAATAACTAATATAATAAGAAGATAATGAGCAATATATTTAAATCAATTTATGTCAATAATCCAATTATTCACTTAAAATCTTGAGATTTTTGAATCTTAGAACATTTTCTTCTTAAAATTTATGTAGAAAATCATACGTACATCGAAAAATTATTGGAATTCTCTGGTTTTGAGAAAAATTACAAAAGTTATTTGGAACAATAGAAACCTACAAAATACTGTATTCTGAAAAATACAAAGAATCTGAAGAAGTTTGAAGTTCTGAGCATAAAATTCTTTAAATGTACACAGAAATTTGAAAATATTAGAAACCTATCAGAATACTAGAAAACACTGGAAAATTTCATTAACGTTAAAAAATATTAAAGAGACTAAATATAATATGAATATCTAAGATACTGTAATTTTGTATAGATTTGATTTCCTGAAAAACTTTTAAAAAATTATGAAAATCAATAAAACTTCTATCGAGATATATTTTGTAAAAAAAGAAAAATAAGAGAAATTATAGACGACGTTATGATTGAGAGAAAGTTTCTCTTCTATACAAAACATAATAATTTACTACATTGACATGTTTTGAACTGAAAATTTATTTAAGCCCTTGAAAATGACCCTACATTAAGGGTTGAAACGTTGGGTTTTATAAATAAATTGAATAGGAACCGATGAATACACATTATTAATATTTCTTACCAGCGATAAAAAAAATCACAATAAATAAAACTTCTAATCCTTGAGAATCCAGTTTATGGAAATTTACACAGTAATGAGTTAAAATAGCAGAAAGTTCAATATAAAATATATCAATAAGAAAAAAAGAAGAAATATACTAGAAGTTTCAGAAATTGTGGAATTTTCTTGAAATATGTAAAGATACTGTTTTCTGAAAAATTCCTTATTGAAATGAAATACTGAAAATCTCTAAAACACGATTATAAAGTATCACATTTTTGAATCTATATTTAAATTCTGAAAAATACGGGATATCTAAAAAAACCAAGAAAATTCTACTAAATTTTAATAATGCATAAAAATCGAAGGAATTGCTGAAAATACAAAAAGTCAATAAAATACTGAAAATCCTTGTAGATATTCCCTTAAATTTTTATAAAATTACTAGGTATCTATAACAACTTGAAACCTATAGTATGGAATACTTAATATCTAAATAAAAATCTAAGAAAATGTCGAAAATTGTCCAAACCGTAAAAATATCGAAAAATACGGTAAAAACTGAAGCAATGAATATTTTCGGAATACCAGTTATCTCGAAAAAAATGTTTTTCCAAAAATTGTTCGAAATACTTAAAATCTAATTATTTCTAAATTTGAGATGATCAGAGGGTTTTTTTTAACATATGTATATAATACTGAATCTACAGTATAACAGTTATAAAAAAATACTGTTTCCCCTAAAATTGTTTCTAACAGAAATATGTGATAATTTTCGAATTCTAGATCATCGAATTCTCAAAACCTACATGACAATCTAAAGAATGCCATAAATATATCGAAAAACCAGAAAATACTTGAAAACTTTAGAAATGACATTAAAAAATACAAAATTCTAAAATAGTAACACCCCATGAAATATCTTAAAAAGAGGGGCCATAGTATATAAAATACCTAAAAAAGATACTTGTTATCAAAAATCTATAAAAATACTAAAAATCCATAAATCTTTTAATCATAGAACATCGAATTCTGAAAATCAATGTCAAAAAATCCTCCTAATACGAGATGATTTTTAAAATATGGTATACATTCTGTAAAAATAAGCACTGAAAGACGTTTAAAATGAGATTCTGCTATGGTACATTGAAAAAAATAAGAACTTCAGTTTGCAAATAGATTTCTAAGATTTAATGATACCGGAACAAACATTTATTGATACATTGAAATAAATATACTTTGACCCTATTGATATTTGAATTTCCCCCTCGATGTAAAATTTCCCTGCGACCCCCTGATTGATTGTTTTATACAGGAAAATTTACGTTAGAGACTCATACGCCAAACGATGATGGAACGTCGACATCTGATAAATACGACTGCGGAAAAATTAGTAGCAAGACGAATCTTGCCAAAAGACTGCGGCAGATTTATATCAAAAAATTGTTCACGTGTTCCAATTCCCAGATGTATCTGGCCAAAATATTTATGTACAAAAATCCTATATTCCGCAGAATGATTGAGTACAGTGAAAAACATGATATTCTTATATAGAGAATAATAGGGGGACTAATTTTTTAGTGCAGTGATTCAATTTCTTTTGGAATATATTTAATTTTTTTTAGCAGAGAAGCTAAAATTTCTTATTTTCATAATGATCTATCACTCTCGATTTGAATGGTAAAAATTAAAAAATGTGAATTTAACGTTACACTATTATACACAATAATTAGTTAGTATAATTCATAGTTAATGTAAGAACTATATAAAATTCTGTTTTTTTACTATGATATATTAAATTTCATGACTAACATTTCATTACTAATTACTAAATCATATTTGGAAAACGAAATAAGTGTCAAAAATATTACATTCAAGAGCTGAAAAAAGTAGCAAAGAAGCATATTTTCAAAATGTCACGTATAAAATTACACCGAAAAAAAAGGTTTTGACTGAGGTCAGAGAATTTTTTATCGATATCGTTACCTCGGCCATTTTTTTCTCTCTGCACCCTAAATTATCGTAAAAAATATGTATTGAATATTGATTCTATACATTATCTTGGAACTTGACAATATCTGCAAAATCATTAGTACAGAATGAAACAGTTTTCAATGAAAGCATCGAGAATAATTTTGACTTTATGAAGACCAATATCAAAAATATGCCATCAAACTGAAAGTTAGAGAGGGTTGCAAAGTTGATCGAAGTTTGATAGAAGCAACAAATTGGTGTGGTAGAATCGTGATGACCAAAAAAAATTTGTCGAATGTTCGTAGAGAAAAAGGGTGTTTCGTCAGAGAATACGTGACGGAGGGAGTTATTTTACAAGCACTTTTCGATAATATTTGACTTGAAATAATATCAAAACGAAAATCTTCGCTCGTTCGAGAGCGATCATTTCTACTAAAATCATAAGACTTATTTATCTAGCGATTGTAGAAGTAAAAACGTATTTTTATTTGGTAGCGATGAATGTTTTTTTGCCTTTTTTTTTCATCGAATAACGTGGTATAAGTATTATTTGTTTCACCCCCAGGGAATTGTTTGGCTCGAGAGAAGTTGAATTTCTTCTACCTGCATGTGAGATCGTACGAAAGAAATTCAATTCAGTCTATATATATTCGTTTATGACTTGAACATTTTTTTTAAAAAGTTTACGTAAATACATAATTGTTTATTGATGTTAGAATAGTTTCATCAGTTTAAGACTGCAAACTTTCATAAAAATTTTGTTACATTTTCTGGCAAGTTTCAGCGATAGACAGTTTTATAAAGTAGAAGCAATATTTTCACGAAAAAGTTTTGACTTTTTAGTTTATTATTTTAACGTTTTTCGACAGTCTGGAATATGTTTTTGAATTTAAGATCACAGTAGTTTTTCTAGTATCAGCAATTTCGATACTATTGGTAATTTTTCAATTTACAGTTTTAACAACTTCGTAAGTTTGAAAATACTCCAAAAAATTTTGAAAATGTTTATTCTTGAACAATTCAACATTTTCGACGAGTTGAAAAGTTTAAAACAGTTTTTACAGTTTTGGGAATGTAGTATTTTACGAGATTTTCGAACTTGACAATCTTGATAGGTTGTAACTGTGTTCATCGAAGATTTTTAACAATTTTAAAACAATTCTATTGTATTTTAAAATTTCGATATTTTGGACAGTTTGAAGTTTTCTAAATAAGCTAATACTTTTTTGACCTTTTTTCGACTGTTTGACCAGATTAGAATTTTTTAAAACTTCATCATTCAAAAAAATTCTTATCTGTTAGTTTAATTTGACAGTTATACAAAATTTGATTAATTTGGAAGCTATGATGTTACAAACCTTACAACAATTTTTACAAGTTACAAAATCAACACTTTTATTACTCTTATAAACTGTGAAATGAATAATCAAAATTATATAAAACATATAATCAACAATAAATGTTGATCTGTTGATAGAGTAAAAATTTACGAAAATTGTTACAAGCTGTTAGACTGTCTAAGAAAAAATGTCAAAATCTTGAAAATGTTATGAATTTCTAAATTAACTGAAATTTTTTAAGTTAACATAACTATTTGAAACAATGTTACATCAGAAATGTCACGATTCTTGATAAAACTGCCAAGACTGAAAATATATAAAAACTGTCATATCTGTTACACTATTTTAAACATTATTGAAATCTCAAAAAATTGGTTCAGTACTGTCAAAATGATGAAAAATATAAAGAATTTCAGGAAGGATTAGAATGCTGAATCTGTCTAACGAAAATTTATAACGGTTTTGATGGCTTATAAGTTTTAGTATTTATGAACATTTCTTTTAATTTCGACACTTTTCACATTTTAAATGATTTGTAATGTTTCCATAAAGCTTGAACATGTTTTTAGTTTTTATAAATTTTTGCTAAAATCAAAGTGACTAACTACCTTAAATATTTTGAAGGTTGTCAACAGTTTTACAGCCTGTAAGTTTTTCAGAACTTTTATTGTGAATATTTTTTTACTTTTTACTAACAGTTTTGACATTTCATAGAATCAAAATTCGCTAAGTTTTTATGATATCATAAAATATTGAAAGCATCAATAATTTTGACCTGGAAAAAATTACTTGAATATGAGATAAAAGGAACTGTAAAAGTATCAAGTTTCCATTTAATTGAGAAAACTATCATGATATTTATAAAAATGTCAATACTGGGAATACAGTTAAAATTTCCGAAAATGACTTACGTATCTAAACTGGAATACTTAAAGTTCAAAATTGATATAATATTGATTAATTAAAGAATAGCCAAATCTGTAATAAAACTGTCAACACTGCTTCAAAGTTGTCAAATCCATCAGAACTACACTGAAAAAAAGTAGCTTTTATAATACTGTATTAGACTGTGGAATCAGTCTGAAATATTGTACTTTTTGCTTTTTTTTTTAGATATTTGTAGCAGTTTTTGTCATAGTATAAAATAAATTTTGTCAAATGATTTTATAGAAGAAGATATATTTTGTTGCAACAACTCCAATACATATGGCTTTTTTGGTATCCCTAGTAACTGGAGTTTTTAAAAAGTTTATAAAATGCCTGAAATTTTTATAAAATTTTGCCTTTTTTATAAAACTTTTAAAAAATTATGAATCTTTATAAAGCTTCGAGAATTTTTATAAAGTGTTTTATAAAATGTGTCCAGACTTCATAAAGAACTTCATAGAGACTAAAAATTCTTTATAAAACACACCTGGATTTATGAAACAGTGTGAGAGAACATGTTTCCTGTGCACTGAAATTTTATACAGTTTTTATAAAGTAGTTTATAAAGTAGTTTATAAAGTAGTTTTATAAAAACTGTATGCAAACTCAAATTACTAGGTATACCCTTTTTGTAACCGTTGCAATATCATATAGGTATTCTTACCTTCAGAAATTAATACAATATTGGAAAAAGTCGAAAATATATCGTGGATTTTACAATATGACATCAATTTTCGTGATGCATATACTTCATGTACAATATATTATCCTAGGACATGAAATATAATTTTTTATGAACTAAAAAAGGTCAAATATTGTATACATATTTGTACTAGTACAGTAAAAATTACAATTCACAAAGCACGATTATCATTCTATAGATTGTTAATTTTCTTAATCAACTAGTAGAAACTGGCATACATATTGTAATTTGTACAATGTTACAAAATTTTTTTCACAGTGTCATGATGAATAAAATAAAAATTACTACATTTCCAATAATATTTTGTAGAACTCGCAAAACCCTACTATTTTCTACCTCATATATGCACTGAGAAAAAAATCTTGTACTTTCCGCCATAAATATTGTATTTTTTATAATAATATTGCGATTTTTACAATATCATTGTATTTGTTGCAATATTATTGCAAAAACTGCAATATTTATTTTACTTATTACAATATTGTACAGTAAAACCGCTATTAATGTACAAATTACAACATGTATGCCAGTTATTACTAAATAATTTTGGAAAATTTTAAATCATAAAATACAAATTTTACTATACAAAATGTAATTTTTACCATACATGGTAAAAAAATGAATTACATTACGTTTTTCCAGCTTTTTCGAAAACTGTATCAAATTACAATATGATGCACTAGAAATCTAGAAAGTATACAAAAATATTGCAAAAAGAACCTACACAGATCTGCATACTGGAAAAACTGTATGGAATTTTCAAAAATCTGGATTAATAGGAATTACAATATAATATTGCAAAAAGTACAAGAGGTATAGTAGAAAATGGAAAATGTAGAGGAGTTTTTAAAACAAAATATATCTATAATTGCAATATTATTTGACAATATTTACAATAAGTTATTTCAAAAATTGATATAGTATCTAGCAAAAAGTAGAGTATGTCAAAGTGATTTCCATTTACTATACAATATTGTGATAATTACTATATTTTTTTTTCAGTGTGTCAGAAAGTACCAGATTCTTTTCCCAGTGTCCCGAAGTAAACAAACCCATATTTATTGCTGAAGAAAAAGGCCTTAACGACCCTCTCAATCCCAATTACCACGTGATGTCGCGATCTCATGAAGCGTAAACAATACAAACCGCGAGTCTGCAGGATGATGATATACACGACACTGTTCAGCCACTGTTGAATGGGAAAAGAATGTAAAGAAAAGAACTTGATGAGAGATTAAGGGAAGCCGGAAGCGGAAAAGGGAAGGGGTTGCGAGATGATACGAGAGAAAGAAGTCGGGGGATGCTGCGGGATTCAGCAAATTCAGTCGCGCGAGCGCTCCCAACCCGCGTACATGTCCGTGCATCTGTGTGACCTAACGCGATTTAATTAATGATTCCAATCCCCGATTAATCACGTTCACGCCGTGACGATGAAAAGTGCGAATCACGACGACCGCCTAATGAGTGACTCCATTTTTTACGAGTGAACAAAGTTTTTTTACTCTCGAGCAAAGAAAAAACGTGAGTAGCAGAATGGCTTTTTTACAGAAAAAAGTTCTTTGATGGAATTTAATTACAGGGAACATAACTTTTTTTATATTTATTCTTCAAGGTAAATTATTTATAAAAAAAAGAAAAATACCTCGATGCATTATAAATAATTTACCAACTTTACCAACAGGAAATGAAAAATCATCCAGTTTTTCTTCGCTTCAATGAATTTCCCATTTCACTTCATCGCCCAGATTGCTAAAAAAAGCACGTCTCGTTATTAACGCTGAAAATTTTGCATAAAATGTTTCACGTGCGTTCTATTTGTTTTTCCGAAGCCACAATTATTACAACATACTCTGGTTTAATAAATGCGCACTCGAAATCGTAGAGCTCGAAGAGGGTTTCATCATCATATTCGTGGTTGCACATGCGAGCGAGATAATTTACATGCCAATGGCCTTGCAAACTCGATACTATAACTATTTACTGTATAATAAGTTTCGAGCTTTCTCCATATTTTACCTGATGATTTCTTAATTACTGAGAAGATTGGAACTAAATTCATGAAAATGAGTTTACATGAAAATGAAGATTTCATTTCTCTTTAGTTCTTAAACATTCCTGAAATGCATACTTCTTAGAAAAATTATTGTTAATCAAATCCAAATTTTTTTAATTCAAGATTTTTTAACGTTTTATTGAAAATTAGGCAAAATCCTTCAGAATTCAGCATCCAATTCAATCTTCACAATAGGAAAATGCGATTCCAGATGGTGAAAACGTGTTCGACGTTGCGACAATTTTATTCATGGGATGTTCTATAAATTTTTTCCTCTGTTTCCTTAGCAGTAAATTTTTCTATCTTGGAATAATTTAAAAGAATCGAGGGGGTTCTCCGTACGTGTTTTCGTGTTCGATTGGGCGGAAACGTCGGTACCGAATTGCATGCATTTCGCGATTTCGGCGCTCGCTTTTCCATCACATATTATTGTTCAACTTTGAGCACACGCTACCAGGGTTGAATTTACGTTATTTGACGTTTAATTTACACGTCACGTTGTCATTAATGGGCGTGGAACTTGGGTGCTATTATACAGTCGAGTTAATAAATACGCGCTGGAGATTAGTACCATGAGGTTTGCGGTTCTGTGTTAACTAAATTTGCAGCAAACGTGATCAGATAATTGATAGAGAGGAAATTAGAAGGGTGTAAAAGAAGAGGATTGTGATATTTAATGATTTTAAACACGTTTTTCATGATATGTATTTGAATACATATTAATCTATTGAAATTTTTGCTAGTTTTTTATTACATTTTTTGTTACATCGTATTGTTCAGATTGACGACTCATATTCAGTGATAGATAAATGTTGCTGTAAATAATAGAAGATGTATTACGATCCATACCATACTTGTGTTGTAATTTCTTCGACATTATATTATTTATCATTAATACAAATACTTATTTTAGAAAGCTAATGAATTCGGCAGTATTCAAATGCTTACAGTTACAATTCCTTTTTTTTAGTACTCTTAATTATATAGTTTTACAGTTTATAATTGTAAAAATAGTAAATATATATATTGTAGATATTATCATTTTAAATGAATTTTTGCTAAACATACATATTTTAATGGTTTCATTATTTTTTCTTAAAATATAAAAAATTATACAATAGAAACTGAAAAAAAATAGTAAAAAATGAATTTTTTATGCGTGCATATTTTGATTGGTATACCAATCAAAATTATACATATACAAAGGTATACATCACTTTTGCTCAGTATATAAAAAATCATATTACAGGAACTGGAAACATGAATAAAAAACTGAAATATTAAGAAATTGTTTGAATATACAATTTGCATTCCGTCCCTTTTTTTTAGTGTAGAATATACTGTATATTTTGTATAATATAAACAAAAATAAATCGAAAATAAAAAAAGTTTTGATAAAATTGTAAAATTTAGGAAATTCTGGTTCTTTGTAACATTTATAATAAAAAAAAGCAGATTTTTTATTAATGTATCATAAGTCGCATGAAAAACTATTATTTGAACATGATCGATTTATCTCCATTTTTGGTGATACTTTACTCTTGAAGATTTTAGTTGGGGGATTTTTTGAAAATAAGTAAATTTTCCTGAAAACGAATTTTTTAAATACCTGTAATTGACAATAATAAAAAGTTGAAAAAATTAGTGTAAATAAAGTTCAATATTTACTATCTTCAAAACAAAAATATAATTATAATAATTTTACTTTTTTTAATTATACTTTTTAGGGCAATCATCAATAATCAACTATAAAAGACTTTGATTATTGAAAAAGTCATATTAGTTTTTTTAAAAAGATGATATTTCGAAATAATTTTATCATTTGTGATAATTTAAACATTTAAATATTGCAGCAATAATTGAGTGTCTTCAAAATTGTGGCTTTACAGTTCAAAAAAGTTTTAGTAATTTTGACGATTCTCGCAGTTTTAAATTAATTTTGACGTTTTTGGAGGTTTTTACAGTATTTCGACATTTTTAGACATTTTCAAATAAACTTTGAATAAACAGTCTTGGAAATATTTCACATACTCGTGTTATTGAAAATTCTAAATTTATTGAGCTTTTTGGGATATTGATGAATAAGTTAATTAAATTTATTATGCTCGTATTTTAATGTAATATATACATAGTATTAAAGATTCTGTATACCAACTCTGCATTTTAATGTATTTTTTTTATTAATTGGAATCAAAAATTTATGCATTTCGATCGACATGCTTATATATTCAAATTGGATATAATATTTTGTGGATATCAATAACACGTTCGTCTAAAAAACTCCCAAAACAGTGTTATAAAATAATTACATTTTTAGCAGCGCAGTGATGATAATTTGAACAATTTATAAGAAAACGTGATACTTTTAGACAATTTTTAAGTTGATTCGAAAATTTTAGCATTCATGATTTTCGAAATCCTTTCATATTTTTGGCATCTTTCAAGTTTCTAACAATATTGAATGTTAAAAAACATGTTCAGAGTTAAAAATAAAAAAAATTAAACAGTGTAAAATCTTCGTTGATCTTTACATAATGTTCAACATTTTTGACAGATGACGAGAGTTAAATAAATCTGAATTGTTTTACACTGTTTATATTGTGAAATCTTTGAAAAACCTTACATATTTAAAAGTGTTTTGCTGATTAAAATAATAAATTCCACATTTCTTCACTTAAAAGAAAAAATGTGGGTATATATTCACATTTTTTTCAGCTCTTTGCCTTGAGGGGTTGTATACCTTTTTGTGCGAAAAAATTGAGGATGATTTGGAGTTACTTTTAAGGTATGTAACAATAATGCTATGTTACAAAAGTTATAGTTTTATAATAACGTAATGTTCACTTGAAAAAACGAGTATTTGTTCATAAAAAAATATCAACAATTGGCGGAGTTATGGCCCTTTCCCCGAAACAACTTTTTTTTGAAGAGGCTTGCGTTGACCACGATGCAAGTCGAACAAGTCAAGTAAAATCAGAAAATCTAAAAAATTTCATTAGTCTAGGATATATCCAGTTCTTAAACGATCGCTTTTAATAGAAAAGTTTTTATTTTGCAGATAAACATTTTTTAATAATGTTTTCAGAGCTCAAAAAATCTTAACCTTGGGGAAAACGTTCTTGCATACAGAAAAAACGTAATATTTATTTTTTTAGTCGTTCAAGAAGTAGATGTATTCCTAGACTGATGAATTATTTTGAATTTTTTAATTATCTTGACCTGTTAGACTTGCATCGTGGTCACCTCTTAAAAAAAAAAATTGTTTCGGGAAGAGGGCCATAATTCCGCCAATGGTTGATATTTTTTTATGAGCAAATACTTTTTTTCAAGTGAACAATACACTATTAAAAAACAATAACCTTGGTGTTATAATATTATTGCTACACACTTTAAAAAATACTCCACATAATCTTTAATTCGTCAGCACAAAAAGGTATATAACCCCTTAAAAAATCATGTACAACGATTGAAAATTTTTCCTCCACAGCTATCCATAATCGAATTCCTATCTTCGAAGGAAACTAGATTAAACACAAATTTTCTTGCGAATCATAATGAAAACCGACGTCGTTACGACGGGAGAATCGAGAAAAAAGCCGAGAATTAAGCCGAGCCCGCAGAAAATTATTTTCTTTTCGCTCCTTGATCGCGAGCGTCAGCATTAGATTAGAAAACGCCGCTAAATTTATGCTTATGACGATGCGAATTTAAAGGGTACATTCCTCCACCTTGGAAAAGCATAAAATATTTACGAAAACTTTTATCCGCGAAAAGGTTTTTCTGCAAAAAGATGATAATTATTCACAAGTGTTTTAAAAGCTTCCACGGGTACCATTTTCTTTGACATGAAAAAGTGGAGAGTGCGATTACATTTGAATGAAAACGAGATGAAAAGTTGAAGTTTTCGACAGTTCGTACTGAAATTTCCTCTATTGACTTTATATTCGAGATGGTCTTATTTCGCGCCGTTTGATTTCACGGCATCGACAGATCGTCGGGAACAGGAAATGAATATCGATCGCAATTTTTTTATGAATGTCTTTCAATAAGGGGAGATTTGCTTGTTTTGCAGTTTTAGAAAGATTTTTTTCTTTTTTAGAAGGGGAATTATTTCGTTAACAAAGAGAGTTAACCAAGAGATAGTAAGCAATACGGAATTGTAAACCATTTTATAGCCTAAAGATTTTTTTTTTTTGGAATGACAAGAATTAATAGTACTGGATAAATTTATTACGTAACAATAAATGTATCTGTATGAAAACAAAACGCTGTTACATGAAAATTATAAATGTTTAAAAACAATGAACTTAACACTTGCTGTAAAATACTTACAATGCAGGTAATGTCATATTTTTTTCAATATTTACAGGTTTTTAAGAAATGTTGGAGATTTTAGAACTGCATGTAAAAATAGTTACAAAATTAAGAACTGTCAAATCTTGTGAATTGCTTTACTGCCAAAACTGTAAAAATGGTAAAAATTTCTGAAGGTTTTTACTGCTCGTGTTAATTTATTTTTCATAACAAAGTTATGTCACAAATTTTAAGTTAATTCTGATAACGAATAATTTTTTTTCTTCGACATTCACAGCTAAATATTTATCACAAAATTTCAATGCCAATTTTTTCGAATTAGTTTTTTCTAGGTTAAGATTTCAGTTTGACAATAATTTTTCTCTTACACAGAATTTCAAGTATAAATATTCGAAAACAAAAGTCGAAAAATTGTGTAACTGAAAAAATTACAACGAAAAAAATTCAGTATCAATACTTTTTCTCGTGAAACTTTATTCCTCGATGCCTAATTGATGAAAAACATTTTTCATTGAGAAATTGAAAAACAAGGTAGAAAAATAAACATAATTAACAAAAGAATTTTTAATTTCAGAGTATTTTGCAGCAGTTTTACGGATGAAAAATTGTATTATAAGGTTTCACGATTTTTCAAAGAAATTCTGCCGTTGAATTAAGTCCTCAGTTAGGAAATAATTTTTAAGTAGAAAAGTCACCCTTTAGTCAGACTACCAAGCAAATAGATATGCCTCAGTTGTCCATAGCGAAAAATTGAAATTGTCGGTTTAGTATGAAAGTTTTTGCTAGTAAAAGAATATTTTTTATAAATAACATAATGTGTTAAATATAAATGTATAAAACTGTGACATGAGATTTTGTAATTAGTATTGTTTGATTTCATTTAATGTAATGTAGGGTTATTACAGGGGATTGCAGGTAAATGTACATTGAGAAAATTCCAGTACACATTTTTTTATATACTTATTTATGGTAAAAAGTACTGAAACATTGAAACAGTAACAATATTATTGCAGATTCCATTATTTTTATCTTCTATAAATTGTAATATTGTACAGCACAAATTTATTAACAATAAAAAACGCAAGACGTTTGCTACTTTTTAGAAAATATAAAAAAGGATGAAATTTCAGAATGCAAATAGTACTATAAAAATTCACATCCCACTATAATAGTCTGAATTGAATTAATATACATGTATGGTGAGAAATCAAAGAAATTATTTTCTCTTCTACTACTTATTTTTCCGTTTCGTAGAATTTCATTTTTTACATACTAAAAGGAAATACTGTACTTATTAGTATTTAGTAAAAAATCCTTGGAGGAATCATATTATAATGTAAAATATATAATTCTCTTTTGTATAATGAGTGAATTAATGTTAAATTTTATGATAGTTTAGAAAATATAGAAAAAAATATCGGACAAAACAATGAAGATTATTAAGAAATAATACTTCAGAAAATAAAATTATAGTATGATATGAAGCAAAATATCTTTTGAAATTTTCAAAACAACATCCATTATTTCTTCTACTACGAATAAATTTAACAATGTTAACAAAATAATATTAAAAAAAGGTAACAATGTAATGTAAATTGAATGTTTCTAACTAAAAAAAATATCGATTCTGCAGCCTTTCTTCACAGTAAAATAGACGATTGCAATATTCACTAAATTTTTTGTCAGTTCAGGTATTTTGAGGTAACTGATAATTATTTACGAAAATTTAGGTACATTGTGGCAACAACATATGGAAAATTGATTGTTATTTTCATTATACTCATAACTCATAACATTTATTTATGAATAAACAAAAGATCGATGAAAATATGTTTGAAAAAAAATAATAATGATAATAAAATAATAATAAAATATGAAATTTCTTTATATTCAACCATAAAAGAATATGTAGACCATGAAAAGAAACGTCGAAATAAAAATGATAAAAATAAGTTCAAACAAAAATAAAAAGAAAGAAATGAAATTTCATTTGAATATGTGGACGGCACCCAAAAATACCTTTTACCTCCAACCTTCATCTAATCACTATTCCAATACCTCCATTATTCCCGCACGAAAAAGTTCAATATGAAATGCAAATGAAATTACGTGAGATTCAATTGCGAACGACGGGTCATCGATTGAAATGTTGGTGCAAGAATGTTTGACATTTGCCTTACGCCACCTCGTATATGTCGCATGTTACCCGTACGCGAACATGAATAATCCTTCGAATGATGCAGTTTACGACCCCGCAATATTCCGAACACATTTATGGACGATGTTTTCCTGCAATTTATACACATTTAATCAACGCGCGAGGCTAAATTTTCGTTGACTTTTGAGGCAAAGTGAATAACGAGCACACCACAAGTACGCACTCTGAGATATTTATTGCATTACTGACTTTGAATTTTACTCAGTTTGTTGAATCAGAAATGTCAGTAACTGAAAATACTTTTAAATCGTGTATGAATTGATTGAAATATTTTACAAAGAACTACAGGAAATTTTACTTACATGTTTCAGTTAAAAGGTTTTCCTCACATTTCCCAGGGGTGAAAAAACTGATTTCACCCCTAACGAAATCAACGGTTCATCTCAGATTTCATGGGGGTGCCAGGTCCTAAAAAATTCCCCTTGGCTATGTGCAAAAATTAGAGAAATTGGAAGGGGCTGAAATTCGGAAGAAATATTTTGCCACGAGATTAGAAGTCACGATTCTCAAGTTGCCTTTGCATGAAACGAAACAAGGCCTTAACTGAAATCGATGCTCGAAGCTTCCTCGACGTCCCATTGAACTCAGGTTTTCCCGGGGTCTGATAAATGAAGCGCGTCGCGTCAACGCCTTCATCGTTCTTTGCCATCGTTATTTCTACATTATAAACTTATTAGTACGCGTTGTTCCAAGGGAGGGAAAATTCGCCGAGCACGAAATTTCATACCGATCAAACGAAAATTCCGGCTTGGTTTACAGTAATGCACGGTTTATTCGGGTACCCTCAAGATTACTCGGTGTGCGCTACGTAAGAAAATACCTTCAAGCTGTTTTTGAAGCATGAATTATCTTTGATGATATAACTTTTAAATAATTTGTAATGAGGAAAGTTTTCAGGTGGGAATAGACATGATGGTGTTTTGAGCATGGATTATTTGTAAAAGAACTCTGGAGGGATATTTTACTATGCACGTGAAAAATTGGACGGAAAATTCTTGTTTCGAAGTTTTCTCTTGATCCAATTTCCCTTTTCCTCGTGCAAAAGAGAAATTGCCGAACTCCCTTTTCACGGAAAACCTCCGACGCAATCGAACGAAATTGAATCGGTTTTTTCTCGTAACTAGCTAAATAAACAGCGATCCTGGACAATTTCCTAAAGGACATTGATCCTTTTTTTTTTAAGGAGGAGGTAAGAGATGCTTCGAATTACATTAATTGCTAGAGATTTGTTTTAGGGAAGCGGATATTCAGAAGAAAAAAGAGTGAGCAAAAGACAATTTCAAAATAGGAAAATGTGAAATGTGTGTTCTTCTTGGTTTTTGAATGTATTAATTTGAAACTGATTAAAATTTAAAAGTATGAAATAATGAGATTAAATTGATGGATTTGTTTATTTATAGGATCTAACTCTAGCTCTAATTATTCTGTGAAATTTCAATCTTCGCATATTAAATCAATTTTTGTTTAAAATTTCAGTAACGTTCCGTTACTTTTACTTTACCTTTTAGAATAAATTGAAAGTAAAGAACAAGGCATCAGAAACTAAGAAATAAAAAACAATATCAACCTATCACTGGTTATGTGTTAGAAACTGTTTATTTCAGATGAAATAAAATAGTTTGGGACAGAGATAGATTAGACTTGTTAATTTTTTTTAATTAAAAAAAATTTTTTTATTGAACCAAATATCATATCCTCGAGATCTGCTGTTTTTTATGACAAGCACTCCAGGAAAAGTTTCTTTTAATCATAAAAATCATTAGGCATTTATTTATGTATGCTTTTTGTCATAAGGAATAAAATCAGTCAGTTTTTTCGAATTTTCATATTTTTTGAAGTTAAAAAAATTTCTGAATATAACGATTCGTTCAATATTAGCCGCGGAGAAAAATTTTCAAATTCAATAGATTTTTAAGAGGATCTTATCTACCCAGGTTTTAGGTATTTTTGTATTTTTCAGTATCTATAAAATGTTGCAGGATTTTCTGGCATTTTTATTATTTGTACAGTTTTCTGCACATTGCTATATAGATTTCAATAATTTTACATTATAGAATTCAAAGTTCATCAAATTTTTTGTACTTGGGAAGATTTTTCAGGAAACAAATAAAATAAGGAAGGTCCATGTAGATTTATTTTTTTTTTTTCAGTTTTTTTTGATACATTTCCAGTTTTTATAAAATTTGAAAGATTTTTTAGTATTTCTAAAACGAGTCGTATTTTTTAGAATATATAAAATGTTGCAGGATTTTCTAGTAGATTCATGCATTTCTAGTTTTTTTATATAGACTTTTGTATAGATTTGGAAAATTTCGAGCTATAGAATTCAAAGTTCATTTAATTTTTCGTGTTTCAAAAGATTTTTCAAAAACTATTTCTCAAACGATTGTTATTTATTTCAGTAGTTTTTCTATTTCTTAACTTTTTCTACGATTTGTAGAATCGTTTATTTTTTTTTATGTTGCTTTTTAAATTTCTGAAATTTGATGCTCCAGTTATTGAAGTTCTATAGATGTTTGATATTTCATGGATAAATTTGTATTTTTCTATGTTTGTTTTTTTTCTTTGTATTTCTTAGTATTTATATAATGTTGCAGAATTTGTTCGTTTTTTTTTTCAAGTTTTCTCTTCTAATTTTCAGAATGAGATTAAATATTTCAAGTACTTTCATCGATTGTACAGGAAATAGTTTTTTTTACAGATTTCGAGTGCCCTCAATATTTTTGAATTTTTTACGTACGCTTGAGATTTGAAAAATTTTCTAGTATTTTTATGGACTTCTACAATGCAATACTCAAAAATGAAAATTTTTTGATTCTCGGAATTACATAAACTTTTGAAAAACCTATTAGAATTAATAAGAAACAATTTCAATCTAGTATATTTAGTATACACCGTATTTTTTTTTTTTTTTTTTTTTTGTAAGTGTTCAATGAATAACGCATGGTTTTCTAGCATGACCAATAGATTTTTCAGTTCCTGTTAAAGTTTTGAAGATCTATAGATTTTAAGTACTTTATTGTATATACACACAGATTTCTAAAATTTAATGCTTCGAGTTGTGCAAGTTTTTTGTTAAAAGTGAAAAAGCATATTATTTGTCGAAATTCATATAAAAATTACTAATGTTGCACTCTGTTCCATTAAAAACTATAAATATAGAATTTTTTATTCGAAAACTAGGAACTTGAAAATTACTTATATTTCAGTTTCTGAAAATTTCTTTAACATTACCAAATTGTTTTAAAAACTCGATGAAGCTGTTAAACGTGACTTAAAATAAATATCAGGATTTTCATTACTCGTTACCTAACAAAAGTAACTCATTCCGTTATCGTTGTAACACCTTACCTTATAGTTACAGTAGAAAATGTAACGATTCAGAGCAACGCATTTCTTTCATACCTTGATTATTTTTAAAACTCAAGAAATTTGTCATGAAATGATCAAACATTTCCCACAAGGGACAAGTTGTCGATTTCACGACTGTGCTATAAATTCGAGAAAAAGCCGCAGTCCTGTTTTCACGAGCTGGGAATAAATTGTGACGTCGTAACTCATTTCCAGAGAGTCTTAAAGAGCTTGTGAATTTCTTGCAGGGAAACTCTATGCGCAAAAAAATGCTCTAGGGGACCCAAGTTTTGACATTTATAGCGTCGAAAAAGGCAGTTTGCTGCAATGATATGTTTTCGAAGAGCAATCATGTGGAAAAAAAACATAATTTTTTTTATACAGTAGTTCTTCGTGATAAAATATTGAGAAATACAGTTTTTTTAACTCGTAAATTTCTAATATTATATAAAACAAAGAAAATACAAACTAATTTTCTTTTTTGTAACTAACTGAAAAATCATGATATTGTATTCTCCTTTCACACTTGCGAAATAGGTTCAAAAGTAAAAAATTTCTATAAAAAACTGACCATTTACGAGACATTTCTATTGATATGCTTAAAAGAAATGTTGGTGAGAAATTGAAGTAAAAAATTTTAAAATAAATCATATAATTTATGTCATGCAAATGGGGACCGTAGAAAGGTGCATTACCCGTGAAACAGAGCTCGTTTCGAGCGTGCATTATTCGGAGACGAAAGTTTTTCTCCCCACATTTCCGACTCGATATTTATCGTCCGAAAAACAAGCCTGCTCAGAGCGCGAATTGAGGTCTGAGAAAACCCGGACGCGTCAACTACGGAAATGTGCATTTTCACGCGGCTCGTTTCATGCAATTTATTGCGCGTATTTACCAAACTTTGTGAATTATAGCGCCAACTTTCATCGCCACAAGATTCACACGAAATTGAAATAGTCGATCCCATGAAATTCAAATTTCAATTTTTTTCACCAAAAATACATGTTTTTTGTTCAAAAATAGTTATTCATAATTTTCCTACAAACACTTCCATATTCATATTCTTCAACAATCATTCAGTTAAAATTTAAATCAATCATTTTGATTTTCTAATTTAAAATTGCTTTTCATTATACAAACGAAACTGCAATGAATTTGTGAAATTCAATGAGAAACCGTGAGTTGTTGCAATTATCGTCTTTCATTGGAAATAACAAAAAAATTACCAGTTTCCCGTTTTAATTAATGAAGCTACAAACAATAAACTCAATCAAGCATCACTATCCATCATTCCCAGAGAATTTGAAAAAAGTGTAATTTCAATCAGGCTAGCTTTCGTACGAAATCCCCTGGAGCAGGCATTTTTATGAGCTTCTCGATAAAAAGTGCGCAAAAAATAATTAGATTCGTGATCCTTGATATTCTCACAAAGCAAATTGCTTTCGATGAAAAAAATTCACGTGGAAAGCTCGTTATTTCTATGTAGTGAATTTCATTGCGCAACTAATGACTGATTCTCTGGGTTAATAGAATGCTTGCAATGGTCTTGATTTAATTTTTGCTTGAGCAGGCATTTCATCGCTCAACTTATTAATACGGAGTTTCGAGGCATGCGCTAAAGTTTTGATAACTTGCTCGTTACACCGTTTTCAATGAGCATTGAAACTTGGCGAGATTCGCAACGGCAAGTTAAAAGGTAGCTTTTATGATGGTTTGTCTTATCACGAAAGTTACGGGATAAAATTGAATGATCTGAAATCAACTTAATTATACATCGCTGAGGTTTTTGTGAAAAGTTTTAAAGGGTTGGACTGGTAAATGATGGATCTACGATCTTGATTTTTATGTTTCCTACGAGATTATGAATGTCGTTTATTTGAATTTTAATGTTTCTAATGCTTCTTACATTTGTTCTTAAAATGCTTTTTCTCAAGTTTTTTCATATTAAGAATATACTGAGAGACATCTATATGACATAAAACTGAAATTTAGTAAAAACTTTATAATATTTCGTTTATTTTTGAGTTTCTCTAGTGATATGCAGTATTACATAAATATGTACTATGAATAGTCACAGAATTTTTAGAATACTTATGTGTATTAGTATTTCTCTAAAGGCCAATGTAAAAAGAAATGTTAAAAAAATTTTTCATATTCGATCATACAAATATACACTACAATAAAAATTTATATATGCCAAAAAAATCAACTTTAAAGGTTCACATTTTTGTCATTCCAGGAAAATGTCGGTTCAGAGAAAGTTTGAAATAACTCTTATCAAAATTTCAAGCAAACAATAATGTGAAATGTGGCATAGTTAAAAATTCAAAGAAATAACTGCAGAATCAGAAATATTTAATGGTTTCAGCTTTATAATTGTAAGAATGAAAGAAATGATTTTAATACCCTATTGAACTTACACATTTTTTGTTTTCGTATTTCTAAAATCATTTGTTAAAAAAATTGATTTTGTTTATACTATTGCATGAATCGAGAGAAACTCATAAATAATAAGTCAACATTGAAAGGACTAAAATTTCCATATTATTCTAAATTACTTCATTCTATAATTTACATCTCAAACGTATTTCTATCTACGTTTACTTACGAAATATATTTTATTGCAATCTAGCAACAAGTCATTTTCAATGATACATGTATTTGTTTAACAGATTGTATTATTTTTTTTTGTTAATTCAAAAATGAACGGTCACACTACGTAAAAATGATTAAACTATATTGTTTAAAAAAAATTTTTCTTCCTATAAATAAAATTTTCTACCTTCTTTATAGATATCTTGTATTATGTATGAAAATTCGAATATTGATTTCTAGAATTTAATACTCTAGAATCTTAAAATATCTAAACATACAGACATCGGTTTTAAACTTAGGTATATCAATAACTTTTTCAAAAATTCTTTATAGATTTATAGACTTTACAGATTAATGATACTTTCAGTTTATTAGGTTTTTCTTTCCAATATTCATAAATTTGGATGAATTTTTTGAATTTCCGTTTTTAGTGTGACGTAGACTATATACAGGTTTTGTCATATTTTTAAGTATGATTAAATTTTCAAAAGATTTTCTATATTTTCCATAAGTATTAAGTACTCTTAAAAATTCCAATATTGATTTCTAAAATTCATTACTCTGATATCTAAAATTTAAAAGGTTTTTAGTGTTTTTTAGTAAATTTTCCAGAAAGCAACATCTTCATAAGTATAAAATACTCTACAAATTTCTCAAACTTTCAGTTTATTCAGAATATTTTCAATGTTAGGAAATTTTCTTTTATTTTAAAGTTAATTTTCAAATTTTATATTAAAAGTGGCATCAAGTATCCAAATATTTTTATAGTAAAAATTTTATTTTTAAAGTGACATAAACTATATAGATATTTTTCATATTTTTTTGTATGATTGAAATGAAGGACTTTTCAAATTCTTGATAATAATCTCGTATCCATGAAAATTTCAATAAAGATTACTAACATTTGATGCTCTAGAATCAAAAATTTGATAGCTATTCAGTATTTGTATAAAATTTCCAGAAAGCAGTATTTTCGTAGATTTCGAGTATTTTACATATTTTTGATACTTATAGTCCACTTTGTATTTCTTCGATATATACAGATTTGAATAATTTTAAGAATTCTATTTTGAGAGTAGAGTGAAATATTTAATTATTTTTATACTTATTAGTACCTATGATTAAAACAAGGCAGGATCTTACAGGTTTATAACATAAATCTTAAATGATTACGAATTTCAATGTGTGTATTTTTCTAAAACTTCTAAATCAAGAATCAAAAATTTCGAACATTTTTAGTATTTAAATTATTACTAGAGTTCTTCAACTTGTGGTTCATTTTGTATTTTATCAATAATAATAACTTTTATTGCACTCTGAAATCTTTCGATTCACCTTTATCTAGTTTTTTAAAACTTGATGTCTCAGGATGAAAATATCTATTGATTTTCATCCTTTCCATAATTTTCAGAGTGAATAATATCTGTGAAAAATTTCGATTCCTATGTTACAGAGTTTCCCATTATTTTCAGTTTTCTTCATATTTTCTAAAAGAAACTTTGTAGTATTTTTCAATATTCTCCTCGATTTCTAATGTTCATATAGATTTTACTGTAAATTCCAGAAATTTAATGCTCTAAATTACAAAATATTGTAGATTCTCAATACTTCAAACAATTTCTCAGAACGAAATTTAAAATGAGTCTGTGTTTCTTACTATTATATATCTTTTCAGAATATATTTATGAAATTCAAATAATATCCTTGTATTTTCATGGATAGAAAACCCCTCGTAAAAAAATGTCTTGAAAAGCCCATTAGGAACTGCCAGCTTAGCGAAAAGTCTCTAATAAAAAACATGAACAAAGTTCGGTTTCCAAGAAAGTGCCGAGAAGTTTTTTGCAATAAAGCAAAGGCAAATATGCAGTGAATTATCGCGTAAGCGTCAGCCAGCGGCGTAAGAAAACGCAATTGCGCACATCCGTCGCAGGCGAGACCGCGCGAAGTTTAATTATGACGACAATTGCATGATCGCCTTTCTACCCCGAGAAATTGCCGTGATTATGCTCGTCCGTGAAACTTTGTCATTCGGGCTGCTTAATCCAGCCGAATCGCACTCGCGATGCCTTCGGTTCGATCGACTCGGCAATTAGGAATAAACCCTCCTCATCCTGCAGAATATGTATTCGACAAATCCCGTGGAAATTATTCCCCTGAAATGATAAGCGCGTAAATCCGATCGTCGGAATGTTTTTCGCGATTTTAAACAAATGGCAGAAATATTGTACAGGGAAAAATGAGCCTGAATAATTGTAATATGGGATATAGGAGAACGCAAGATCATTATTTCTGAAAATTTTTTATCCTCGAAATTCTTAATCTCATAGAAAGCTCATATTGTTTAGATTTTATTTTTATAAGGCAAGATGAACCTTTTCGAAGTATTTCAAGACCTTATAAGGAAAGGCAAATCCTTAGGTTAAATCATAGTAATTTAGGTTCTCATAGAAACTTTATAGGAAAATGAAATTTCTTGTAACTATTCGATTTCTTAGTAAGTGACCTTAAAAAAACCTTATAAGAAACTGAAATTATTTATGAAGAAATAATTGTTATGGAGAAGAAATTATATCAGGTTTTTTTCTTACAAGATTCTATTAAATGCATTCCTTTAAAAACTTTCATTCTTTTAAAAACCTTATGAGGAATCGATTTTTCATTAGGTTTTTATAAGGCGAACCTTACGAGAAATCGAATTCGAAAAGAAAATAAATAAATTATGTACTATGATGATAAATAAATGATTATGAATGATAGATCCTTTACGAATTCTCATGAATCAAGAAAATATACAATCATGATGAGGAATCATTGAATTCTTATTGGGAAATTCAAATATTCTAAAAACTCATTTTTTATAAAGTTATTATCAGGATTTTATGAGTTTGCATCACAAGGAAACCGTATGATGAGAAAATTTAGACTTTTATAAGGATTTATTAAGATTCACAGTTACGAATTTGTATATAGATATGTAGCTGTTTGAAGAAACACAATTTGTCATTATATAATAGTTATTGAAAAGTATTACATAAAGTTTTTATGTAGTCACTATAAAAAACAACAGAATTTATTAAAAATAAGGTATTTGCGGATAATTTAGAAAATAGTTACTGAGACTTCAAACTGAGAAAATCAAAATTTCAAACTCTAAAAATACTTGCAAGGTTTCACAAGGACCTAAAAAATTGAGAACCTTAAAAAAAAATCACAATTTTTTTCAAGAAAAACGCAATTTTTACAAAGAAATGTGAAATTTTTTACAATGGATCATAAAATCCTTATTATAAAATTTACATATACATATAATAAAAATCCATTCCTTAAAAGAATTCTATATGATTGAGATAAGGTTGTCTTATGAAGGAAACTCGGATTTTCATAAGGAATTCAAAAGTTTTTTTAATGATATTTTGTGAAGTATAAGTTTGACACACGATTCATGAAGATTTTATAAATTCACTGTGAAAAATTGTAAAATTTCTTAAAAATTTGTCTATTTTTGGAGACACTTTATAGAAAATGAATTTACTCGTAACCGTTATAAAATCTAATTTTACTTAAAAAGAGAATACAAGTCTTTGTAAGGAATCTGCAAATCCTACAAACAAACTGTAAAATTGAGAACCTTACAAGAATTTTGTTATAACCTTTTAAAAATTCCTTATAAAAAATTATACATTATTCCTCTCAAAAATTCACTATAAGAACAAATAAAAAACTTAAAAATAATTGTATAACCTAACGATAATTCTTATACGAGCATTTTTCTTTTCATTAAAAGTAACTGTAAAATTTGTACAGGTACAAAAATTAACAACCTTATTCACATTTTACTCTTCATAAGATTTTTATAATTTCGATCACAATTCTATAAAGGTTATTTTTAAAAGTTTTGCAGAATGTTTATTAAATGCAAAGATCTAACAATGATTCCCATTAAAATTTCAGGTACTTTTTATTCAGTTTTCCGGCTAAAATATTTAATATTTGTGAATTCAACATTCTAACTTTACGATTACTGCCAAACATCTTTGAAATTCAAAAAATAGAAAATTTCATCGAGACAGTAAAAAAAACCCTTTTCTAAGTTTTAGAATTTCGATATCATCAAAGTGTAACATTTTCAAATACAGAAATCCTGAACTAATACTTCAAAATAAATGAAAAATTTGAAAATTCTGCGATAAACTTTCAAATCTCAAAAATTGCAAATTCCAAGGAAAAAAAATTTTGTTCTTCGGAATTCTAATTGTACTTCAGCTCAAATTAAACGCTATCATTTATATTATTCTATCAAAAATAGTTTCTCTATAATTCACAAATAATTTCATCTTACCTAATAGTTTTATCAGAATAACTATTGACAACATTATTTCTAAGCCCCTTTTATTCCCTTTTTAAAAAATCCTTTCGAAAAAAACCCTCTTCAATTCCACCAAAAGACCGAGCAATATAAAATCATCCAACCAAACAAAACGCATGTCAATTTCTCCACTCGAGCGGCAGAAATGCATAGACGCGAATTTTCTGAAAAAGTGATGCACCCTACGAGAAATATGCGAAATTCGCGAATAATTTCAACACGTCGCCAAAAGGTTGTGGGCGGTTTTCAAATTGAAGAGCGCTGCATAAATACGGTCGCGGTAAGATCTGACAATTGGCCGAATGTTACATTATAACGCGGACAAACGAGATAGTTCGATCACGAGAGCGCGAATCGCTTTGCTCGCCCAAGGGCTACAAATTGCGACCTTTCGGCTGGGCGAATTCTCTTATCCGAATTAATTTCGGATTTTCGTCCTCCATTGTTCCGTGGTTTCGACAGAGATATGGCCTGGGAGTTGGATTAAAACGAGTCATTAAATTTGTGTTGCTCTTTGCTCCGAGTGAAATGAATAATGAAATTTGACGGAATGTCACAGGATGAGAGAGATCTCAAGATTTTTATGATATACAGTGATATTTGGGGATAACGGGTGAAAAATAAAGGAATTGTGATTGTAAATGAACTTCAAAATTAAAAAAACTAGATCAAATTAGCGCGCTAGGGTGCGCGATACAAGAATTATCGTTTCGACAGAATTTGAAAAAAGCATATAAACTTTCAAAATGACTGACAAATCTCTCGCAAATAAGCGTTAGCCAAATAAATATTTAATCTTCAATCAATAATTTGTTACTTCCGCAAAATTAAAATTGAATAAGACCTGTCGAAGCTGTTTTGTCGGGAATTACCATGGCACGTATTTTATCATGGTGAAAGAATGATTTTACATTATTTCAATATACATAGAGCAAACAACGAATTATTATGATTTTACCAAAATTTGTTAAATAATTTCTATCACGTATAGAAAAATTTCAAGAGCAATCATTGGGAAAAATTCCATTCAGGGTACACGTTCAAGACTTCAATATACTTTCATGGAAAATTCATGAAACTTTTACAGTGTAGCAACAAATAAGATGCCCTTGGAAAAATTCGTAACCAATTTTTTACCTTACCTGAACCTGAAATATAAATTAGATGAATGAAAAAAAAGAAACCCCCTTTCTATCTTTTTGATATTTTATTATACAGTTACGTTTTTTTGTTATTCTGCCTGTATAATGATACTTTTGGATCATGAACAAAAATGGCTATTTTGTACATAAATGGCTACATTTTTGTTAGTTAGTGATTTCAATACTTTTTTTTTCTCGTCGTAATCATTCAAATTTTAGTTTGTTCACATGTTATGTTTTTTTCAGTGGTCAATTTGAAACACAATTTTTATCTACACTTGGAAGAATTTTTGAAAAATTTTAAATGTACAAATCTCGTAACAATAAAAAGTGAAGTAAAGTTTTTATTTTTTTCAATAATATGGCTCTGCTATGATTGATCGAGGGTATTAAGTATTAACATTTAATATATTGTGAGTAATTTCCTTCAAAAAATGTTTGCATACACTTGGAAATTTAATAGACGAAATTCATCTTTGAAAGGATATCCTGAAAATAGAATTTTTTCAAATTAATAAAAAATGCATATATCCTTTTTTCACTTCTAATACATATATGTACATATACGTCATGGTACTCAAATTTGATAAAAAAATAATGAAATAATTTGTAATAATAATTAGAATATTGAATTGATCTTTGTAATTATTGAAATATTATTTAATTATTTAGAGGGAAATAATTAGGAATTCATAATTCAAATGATGTTATTATCAATGATTCGATGTATAATACTAATACTACTAATTGAATTTTATTTGATAACTGATAACTAAAGTAAACAAATTAGAGATTATGTCATTGGAAATAAATAAATAAAATAATAAATCACAACTTCATTGAACTTAATGAAGAAAACAAATAATACCTATTTTATTCATTATTTTCAATTATTGAATATTTAATAATTCAATTTTCATATCCAAGAATGATTATTAATTTTTTTCAAAAAATATAAAATATTAATACGTAAAATTATGCATTATTATTTTTTTTTTATGCAATTGTGTTTAGCAGTAAAAAATTATTTTTATTTGAAAACAATTTATGCAATATTTAATAGATTTCGTAAGTCAATATAGAAATTTCGATATTCAAGTTCATTTTATATCCTTCAAATTTAGGTGTTGGTTTACAAATTTTAAACATTTAATTTCGAAAATTGCTAAAAAAAAGACAGTTTTTGTATAATTCAACGTGAATTTTTTAATTAATGAAGTTGAAAAAACAATTTTTTATGTGACAAACTGAAAAAATAAGACGTACTGCTGAACATGACTTTGAAAAATTAAAAACTAAACAAACATGCAAGTTTGGTTTTTCCGAGAAAAACAACAATGATTATTCATCATTATTTTTTCAAAGCACTTCATATTGTACTTTTTTCAAGCACGAAAAATTTTTTAAGATGACATTTCATCAAATGTCAACCGCGGAATCTATAATAGACTCAAAATTTCAATATGCACACACAAACAGTAACATGTCATTTTTCGATATTTACTCACAAAATTGAAGAGAAACCAAGCATGCATTATGAAGTTAGCTGAAATTTTTTTTTCATTTATTTATTTATCACTACTCATTCTCACAGCGAGTTCGCCATTTTTTTTCAGTTTGTTCACAAAACAACCGACATGCAGTCAACTGCATGCGTCCTCAAAGAATAAATATCACAAAATTCAGTTCATCATTTTGAGAAAGGAATTTCCATTCATGTCTCAATTTATTCACGACCAATCTGAAAACATGGAGAGTAAAATGCGAGTACGTCAAATGTGGCGGAAACGTCGTTAACTTTTTGTACGAGGATGTGAAATTCTATTTTTATGAAAACTGCAGCTTATATGCGACCCGAGATATCCACTTTGGCAAGGTTTTACGCGATAGTTTCCAGTGAAATGGAAGTAAGATCGACCCATCTGTAAAGAGCATAAAACTCCTTAAAAGCCTTCCTTTCCTCCGGAGACGTCGAGAGGTAAAGAGCAATGAAAGAAATGCGAGAATTTCAATGGCCCAACGAAATTCGCAACCTGACATTTCGCGTACGTACAACTGAACATTGTCACTATGTTATTCACGCATGGAAGATGAACTGTAGATAGAGAAAATCGTGTTAAAGTCGATTCAAAGTTTTAGATTTTACATAATTTTTCGTTATTTTTGTGGTAGCAATCATTAGGAGGAATATGGTAAATTTCAGATAACAATCATTTTAAAACGTTTTTTACTAATATTTTCTCTCATTGGCCAATTTTCATTTCCTTGCATTTAGTACCATAAATCAATAAAAAGGGAAGAAACTTCATAAAAGATAATTTTACATTATACATAATTTTGTTGAAAATTCGTTGACAATTTTCTAGAAACCAAAATCTTCCTCAGTTCTCATCAATTTAAGGAAAAAGTCCTTCGTAACCTCACAAGTACGCTCCTCTTCATCCCACTTTCGTGTATAATGCATACTGCATACGTCTTGTAAAAGACCTTCACTTCAAAGGGAATATGAAAATTCGTAGTTACTCCACACCTGTATAACTATATACATCGCAGTATAATAAAGTAATGAAGTTAACTTTTTATCGTGATTAAATGCCCTCGTCTCCAAGAAGAATTTCATTCTGATTTGATGCCACTCCAGAAATCGATATCACTTAACTTTTTTTTTGCACCAAATACAAGTTGCGGAAATTGGACTTCTGAGATATTCCATAAAACGCTTTTCTTATGGGGTATTTTAGTAAAATCCGTTCCTCGGTTGGGTTTTACTTCGAAATTTCTGGGGGTGATTGAACCGTTTGAAATTGTTTTCTGGAATAATTCTCCGATTTTGTGATTACGTTGTACGGATGATCGGAGCATTCTGTGCACGCAGAATTTGTATTCGATTTCGCGGATCTCATTAGCTCGGTGTTGAAGTTCGGAATCGCTTTGGCTCGATTCGCTATTTTACATCAAGTTTGATTACTGTAAATAGTGTGTGACGCGGCGCGATAAGGGAATTGGATTCGTGAAATCAAAGGTTTGGTAGTTGTTTTCATGAATTTGTTGACTGTTGGAATTTTTGTTATTAGGTTTGTACAGAGATTACTGTAAGTAACAAAATTTATATCTATCTTGAATATTATACTAAAAAATATCGAATCTTTCGGAATATCTTGCCGTTATTTGCATAGTACTTATAATTTTTTCAGCACTTATAAAATTTTATAGTTGCTGAAAAATTGAAATGATGTAACAAAACTCTTAATACCTAAAATGTATGAAAATAAAATTTTCCTGATAATTTGTTTATTTACCTAAAATCTATGTAATTTTGAATACTTGATCATTTAGTTACAAAAATATATATGAGAATCCATGAAAATAACAGGAAATTATAAAAATTTTATGAATATTGAAATATTTTGAAAAATACTGATTGATTTAAAACACTATAAATCAACGAAAATGCTGTTCTCGAAAATTGTTTGAAATAATAAGGACCTAATCAGACTTTCAAATTTTAAGCATCGAATTTTCGAAATTGACACGAGGACTAGAAAATATCACAAAATATAATGAATGCTGGAAAGAATAAATAATACGAAAAAAAAAAAAAATATAAACTGCGAGGGACTAGGATTTTATCAAAGATATTTTTTTAACAATTTATCGAAGTAATTAATTCTATAAAACTTTGAATCCCAAAGCATCTAATTTTCTAAAAATCTACATACTAATCCATCAAAATAAAAATAAATTTATAACATTTATAAATTTCGGAAAAATACGAAATGAACTATACTAAAAATTTGAGAAATCTATGAGGTACTTACAATCTATGGAGACACTGCTTCCTGAAAAATTTTCTGAAACACTGAATACCTCTAAAAGTTTAGATTCTAGGGTATCGAATTCTACAAATCTAAATCAAAAATTTCATATAAATTCTAGATAATTATTAAGAATCTAGAACATTCTACTATGTGACTAACACTGAAAAATATCAAAAGGAATAGTTACCAGAAATCAACAAAATATTGAAAGTCAAAAACCTTTTTCTCGAATATCAATAAAACTGCTAAATATATAGTTCATCTTTAATCCTGCAACATGGAATTCTAGATATCTATAATGGAATTCATAAAAATACTAGAAAACCTCCAAAATTTAGAAATACTGAAAAAATACGAAAAAACTGTACAAAAACTGAAAAAATACGATGTAAACAGAAAGTACTGAAAACCTATGAAATGCCATTTATCATTACGTAATTGGAAAAACTGTATCCTGAAAATTTCTTTAAAATATTTTAGTACTTTATGAAATACCTCCATGAGGGAAACCAGGGTTCGAAATCCTTCAAATTTTTCATAATAATTATTTCCAAAACCTATCATTTTAATCAGAATAAACAAAAAATCTATCTGTATAACACTAGAATATCCTTAACAATTTCGTACAACTACGAAAAATCCTGAAAATTCGATTAACCCATTAAAAATCTAGATAAAGAAAGCCTGAATATGAAATACATTGAATTTAATATATTTTTTTTTATCTACAAATAAAAAAAGTTTTATAAAATATAAAATCCGAAACGTAGAAGATCTTCTAAAAAACACTTGAATAACTTTTCAAATTTTGTTGAAAGTATGAAAAATGTTCAAAATACGAGCTTTCCATGAAATAACTTAAATAAGGAAGCCAGGCTATGAAGTATTAAAAATTCATTATTATTTTTTTGAAAATCTATAAATATAATTAAACAAAAAAAAATGAACAATCTTTTCAAGAAAATACTAGAATATCCTTGAAAATTTTATAACAAGTATCGAAAATTCTAAAAATACGAGCACTCCATCGAAAAAATTGAATAGGGAAGCCAGAGTATAAGAACCCTAAATATATAATTTTTATTCAAAATCTATAAAAATACTTTATAACTCTGAAACCTGTAATTCAAGACCATCGAATTCTCGAAATAAATGTAGGAAATTTCTCAAAATACGTGATAATCTTTTAAATGGTTCACATAATAAAAAAAAAGTACTGAGAGAATTTAGAAGTGATATATTGTGATTTTTTGATTACATTTAAAGACGAAAAAGTTGGAATTTGTATATCCATTTCAAAGATATCGTGGTGCTATAATAAATATTTATTCATGCATTAAAATGAACATTATTGATTCGAGTTTGCCCTTTCATGCAAAATTTCGTTGTGACCCCCCCCCCCGGCCATTATACGAATAAATAATATTCTTTCATTCATTAGAACGATTGAAGGTAAACTGTATATTTAGTAATTTTTTGATATTTGAGAAAAAGTTTTTTTGATTTTTAATATTTTGTTGATTTCTGGTAACTCTTTTCCTATTGATATTTTTGAGTGTTATTCATATGGTAGAATGTTCTAGATTCTTAATACCTACCTAGAATTCATAAAAAATTTTGATCTAGATTTGTAGAATTTGACAACCCAGAATCTCAACTTTTAGGGATATTCAGTGTTTCAAAAAATTTTTCAGGAAGCAGTATCTTCATAGATTATAAGTACCTCATAGATTTCTCAAATTTTTAGTTTAGTTCATTTCGTATTTTTCCAGAATTTATAAATTTTATAAAATTGTTTCCATTTTGATGGATTGCTACGTAGATTTTTAGAGAATCAGATGCTTTGAGATTCAAAGTTTCATAGAATTAATTACTTTGATAAATTTGTTGAAAAAATATTTCTATAAAATCTCGTAATATGAAACCTTCAAAATACATACTGTACCATCCTGATTCCAACAATAATTACACAACAATTGTATAACTTTCTTCGACATATCACAGTAATGTTTCACACAAAACTTTTTCTTTCTCGCAAGTCGATAATGTTCAGAAAAATGGATACCAGTGTCGAACAACGTCATTAAAACGTGATTCACTATAAAACGCTCCGCACATCGGGGTGCATATAACTTACCGCGCTATTGCCCCGGAAAATATACTGCAAAGTATGTGCAACAATACGTTACTCGACTTGGCAGATTTTTTGCACGTCGGATATAAATGCGAATAATGGCCGGCCGAGGATTTATATTTTTCCGGGATTTCAGAACCGTATTGGGAAATCGTGCATGTATGCAAAACACGTTTCCTTCGAGCGAGTGCTCCGATAAATGCGCCATTTTACCCGGCTTCGTTAGTTCGAAATTTCAAAAAACAAAGAAAATATCGTGCCTCTATATTTGCACGTCAGATACCTGAATGTGAAAAACTGGTTCGAGAATAATGAATGATAATTCAGTTGAATGTTTTGTAGATTGAAATTGGGAGTTTTTTTATACTGAGAAATAGTGTCTGTTGGATGATATGTATTTTAAGCAAATTTACACAAATTTTATCGCTATGATCCTAAATTCAACTGGACATTAATGGCAGAAGGCAGAAAAAATTTTGTGGAAAGAATTTTTTGAAAAAAACGGATTTTCTTCGGGATTTTATAATTTTCAATCTTTGACGATCTGGCAAGGGAAATAGGATTTTCGAATTTTCCGAATTTCAGGATTTTCAAGTAAGAAAAATTTTGGATTAGTTTCAGAAAATCACATTTTTAATGTTCATATTTAATGAAATGAAGTTGAATTTGCATGATTTTCAAGTCACTGAGGCGAAGATTGAGTTTGACTTGAAAAAAATAAAATAGAGCATCTTCTTTGAGGAGGGTATTTGTGTATCAACCCTTGGCTCAATCAATTTACATTTCACAATAACAAAACAAACAATTTATATTCCTCCAGAAAATAAAAGTATTACCGATTTTCTTTTGTGTTTTTCGCGTATAAAAAGTAATCTCTCTAACATTCAAAAAGCAGTGGCACAGTTGGTGACAGGATCCCGGAACGAATGCGAGGGATATAAAGTGAAACGTTTACTCAGGAGACGCTGGCTGCGACAGCAGAACTAGCAGCATTCATTAAAAGTTTCGAACAGGAGTTATCACTATATTGCACTCATCCCACAGAAATCTCGCAGAGCTCTTTTTTCCCTCATTAACACGCGCCTCGATTTTCATAACTCCTATGTTTTTTGATGGATAATATATCAAAAAAAAGTACGAACCGCATGTATCGAGTTTGAAGATGTCACGTCCCAGCCTCGTGATATATTTTCCAGCAAATTATTACGATTATCAACGAAATCGCATCTGGCGGCTACAATGACTTTCAATAAAATCGTTTCAAAGAGGTGAAAAATGTCGATGACTTCCCGAATCGAGGTTCTGTCAGGGTAGTGTCGGAAAAAGACGAAAAAGTGATTTGTGACCTGTTTTTGAAAAATCCGACATTAACTTTGCGTGAAGGTGCTTCTAAATTGTCCAAAAAAGGATTGAACATATCGTACGGAACTGTTCGTACACATTTGATCGCGAATAATTTGAAATTTTTAAGTACTTTGCAAAAACCGATGTTGAGTGAAAAACATGTCCAAAAACGTCTCGAATGAGCCAGAGATAATTTGAATCGTGACTGGGGCAATGTTATCTTCACCGATGAATCTTCTTTTGTGGCCTTCCCTATATCTTTCCTAAACTCTGTGAAAATGACCCTCATTTACAAGAAAGCTTTGTTTCCGACTGCTAAAAATTGGTACAAGAAGAAAAGTGACAATTGGATTCTCCAGGAGGACAAGGACCCGAAACATCGAAGCAAGGCCTGTCGCTTGTGGAAGGAGCAAAATGGTGTGCTAATCCAATGGAAAACGTTTGGGATTGATATAGAGAAAAAAGTCCTGAAGCCACAATCTGGAAAAATGAGATCTGAACTTCAACTTCCTTAATTTACTTGAAAAAGGACTTTAATGTATGGAAAAGAACCTGATTATTCCCTCGTGACTCGGATCTTGCGTGAATTCCAAAGGTAACCATGTGCAAAATTGAACGGTCGACTCGTAAAATGGACAGCTGAATTCGATGCAGTTGCCACGTTTTCACGGACGGAGTAGAAGATGAAATTAGCGGCACAATGTGCGTTTCAAAGGACGAAACGCGAGGATAGGAGCTCGGGAGAGAAGGTACTAATAAAGCGGATACACCTCGTGTTTGATGTTCGCTTGGCCAAATAGTCGGGAACGTCAAGGCGAGGGAATAATATCGCGATGCGGTTTAACTTGGATAATGTACAGCACGTGTTCTCTGTCGTTAGAGTCATGACGAATTACTCGGCTGACCTGCAGAATCAACCGTCTGTTCCAACAAAGTCCCTCGAGGAAAAAGCAATCCCAATCAGGACTGCATATTGTTCCCTCTGATTAAAAATGAGCATCGCACTCGGGGAACTCGAGACGAGATTTCGTTGGTTCCTGGTTACTTTGTGTGACAGTGAAAAGTTTTTTCTTCAATTAACCTGAACATTTTGTGATATCGACTATATTTTTGGCAACTCGACTAAATATTTAGTTAATTTCAGTCAAATTTTCTCTGCTGAAGTTCGACAAAGCAGAATTTTCGGGGGAGATTTTCCGAAAAATATGTATGCAGGGTTAGGAGTAACGCGTTACTCTTAGAAGATTACATTTTTTACTGGAACGATAATGTAGCTCGTTGGTTTAATTAACAAGGAGCGATAAGGGGAAGGATTTACTTTTGTTTGGTAACGAGTAAGGAAAAACCCGATATTTATTTCACGTTTCTTCTAACAATCTTATCTTATCAAGTTTTTAGAACAATCTGTATTTTTTTAGGAAATGCTCTGAAACTGAGATATAAGACATTTTAGCTTCCTTATTTTTGAATGAAACTTTCTATAATTTTAATTTTGAACAGAACAGAGTGAAATATACGTAATTTGTGTACAAAATATCGAAGAAAATCATATGTTTGTTTCTTTTTTATTAGAAGCTTCAGCAATTCGGAGCATTAAATTTCGAAAATCTGCGTTAAAATACCTAAAACTACTTAAAATCTATGGCGGAACCCTTGAAATCTTTAGACCATGCTAGAATACTTTACGTGATATGATAAATACTGAAAAAAAAAAATACTAAAAATACTGAAATAACTGGATTTTTTTTTTTGGTTTATATAAATACTGTTAGATTCTTCAAATATTCATGTAATTCCAGTCATATGCGAAATCAAGAAACTTTGATTTCTTGTGCGTAATATTCTAAAAATATATTTATATAAAAGTGATTCAAAAAAATTATTCGATGTTTATGTAGAAGTCTATAAATATACTAGAAAATTTTTCAAATCTTGAAGGTCTCTGAAAAATTCAGAAAATATTGGGTGCACTTGACATCTCAATAAAGAAACTGTTTTCTTTAAAATCGATCGAAATACTTCAAACATTCAAATATTTCAAACTTACGTTGTAATATCTCATTCTGGAAATTCAAAGAGATAAATTTAATAACACAAAAAAATGCTACAGTATTTTATAAATACTAGGAAATACAAAAAGAAAATACATAGGCTTATAGATATATACAAGTAAATCTAAAAAACATCACTAATCTATACATTTTTAATAACTAGAGCATCGAATTCCAGTGATTTTTACAATTATATTTGAAGATACGGAAAAAAACTGCAAATCGTAAAAAAACTGAAGAAATACGAAAAGTAGTAAAAAAAATAAAAATCTATTGAGACACTGGTTCCTGAATAATTCTTGAAACACGAAAAACTCAATAAACTTTGAATTCCAGAGCTCAAAATCCTTGAAATCTATATGAAAATTTATATAAAAATGCTAGGAATATGTAGATATTCCAGAAAATTCTGCAATGATTCATACATCCTAAGAAATACGAATAATTCCAAAAATACTAAACAATCCGTCAAATTGTGAAAAACTGCAATCTTAAAAACAAAAATAGTAAAATCCTATATAAGAATAGTCCATATTAATAAAAATACTAGAAAATCCTGTAACATTTTATACATACTAAAAAATAAAAAACGTGTCAAAAATACTAAAAAACTTGGTAGATAATATTCTCTCGAAAATCTATTTATTTCCCAAATTTTTCTTCCTGCTAACATTAAATAAAATATTATGTTTAAAAAGTTTTTGAACTTGGGAAAAATATAAATATTCGAACAAGCTGACTCATTCTTTTCTCAGGGTCAAAAAGTTTAGATTGAGAAATTTCTAATAACTTTTCTGAATCAAAAAAATCATTCATAGAGAGTTTGTCCGAAAAAACAACAAATCTCGAAAATATGATGTTTTGTTTGACTAACTCGTTTTGTTGAAAACAAAAAAATTGAACACCTTTAATCTTTTTTCGTCTCAAAAATAAACAGTTCCTAGAACAAAACCACGAGTACGTTAATATTTTTTTTTCATCCTTATAGTTTTTCGATGTCCTGTTTCTTACATTCAATTATTTCCAAAAAGTAACGTGACAGTTACGGAAAGTCGTGTAACGAATTACTTTTTCTACCCAAGTAACGGTAACGTAACGCGTTACACTCTTTCAAATAACTTACCAACCCTGAAAATGTATATTCATTTATAATATATTGTTGGTATTTGAATAATCAAATTACTACACAGTTTATCACGAATTTCGTGTCTTAACTTTGATGAAAATTCTGGTTCTTTGATTTAGCTTTTAATGTTAGGGATCAACAGGTATAACAAGTCTTTCATCTATCCCCCAAACTTTGAATTTTCCTTGCCATAGCCTACTAAAATTCATTCACCTTCAGAATCATCTCCTGACTTTCAACACTTCACGTCACTGTTGGATACTAAAACTTCCGAACCCAATTCTCTATTCCCACATGAACTGTCTGCCAGCTTCTAACACTAAACCCATGACGCTCTTTGCCTAAAATATTCTAATCAACCCTAACCCCGCATCTCCTAATTTCTGAGAAACAAAGTTAACTCATCAGGAACTGGCCAAAAAAGCTATCTACATTTCGCAGATAATGAAAAGTGTTTTTAGAGTACGGATTAATGACTGCGGCAGGTACATAACGCCGGAATAATGGCCACGAAACACGTCAAGAAGGACGTCTCGTATTTCTCAGATGGCCCTTTTCTAGCCCAGTGCAAATTAGCAAGGGTTTACTCGGGAGATTAAACAGTCCAAGTGCTATGAATTCCTTGTCCGAGGAAACATCCTTCTTCTGACTCGCTGAAGATTAATGCTACGAATTCTCGTATTATGTTGCACGAAATTCGTCGTAGGAATCAGCATTCAGATTACGAGACAAAGGAAAAACTTGTTATCCCGGAAAACGTAAAATCTCAAAGCGAGAAAAACCGGGATGCAACTTTGTTAGAGGAAGTTTCATTTTTCAGAGTAAACTACATTGCTCGATAAAGTTGCGCTATGAAAAGGCGCTTTAGATATCGTTTTTCGTGGATTTAGAAATGGCTTATTGAGTTCATGAGTTTAAAAAAATTTTTAGTTCAGTTTTTTTTTTAGTTAAGGACGAAAAATGTTGAAAAATACATGTAATACAATAAATTATTGTAATTTATACAACTTTTAATCCAAAAGCGTCGAATTGTAAAAATTTATATATAATCGATAGTAATATAGAAAAATCGTTCGAAGTTTATGAATATTTAAAAAAATTGAGAAATACTGAAACTGATAGAATTCTTTGAAACTCTCAGATATCTCTGAACAATCATTCAAAATGCTAAGAATCTATAAAAGTTTGAAATTTAGAATATCTAATTCTCTTATTAGACATAACAATCCATAGAAAAAAAACATGTAGAATAATACTTGAAAATACTGCAAATTTCTATGGGTGCTGTAAAATATTGAAATGACTTCATAAAATCGGAATCTTTAAAATACTCAAATTTTGCGTGAAGAATAATTTATCACAAATAACATATTTGACACTTTTAATCCAAGCGCATAAAATTCTGAAAATCCATATAAGAATTTAGCAAAACACAGGGAAATTCAATAAAATCCTCGAATGCATTGAAAAATTTCAAAATGTACTAACATTCACATAAAACAGTGAAATATTTGAAAATCTACGTGAATTCCTACTAAATTCTGAAAAATTTATAGTAATATTGAAGTCTCGAAAATTTAAGACTCTAGAGAAACTTCAAGGAACTATTCGAAAATCTTTAAGTATTAGATATAGAAAAATTACTTCGAAAAACTTACTAAATAATATGAATACTGAAAAAACTGCAAAATTCTAAACACAACACAAACCAACAAAAATAAAACTTCATGTTGTTATTATTTCATTTAATAAATGTGAAATTACTAAACATCTATAAAACCTTAAATTTCACAGTCGAAAGGCGAATTTTCAAGTATGGTATCAGATTCTTTAAATTTACATAATAATTCATTCAATTATTTAGAATTCAAAAGAATACAAGAATATACTCGAAAATAATAATTGTATGAATGCTTAAACGTATAAAAAAGACAGCAAAATATATGAATCTCTATAATACTAAAATTCTATATTATAGAAATTCTTTTCCTGAAAATTTTGAAAAATAATTTGAACGTTTGAATTTTTCAATCCTGCAGCATCTAACTCTAAATAACTGTATTAGAATCTCTTGAAATACTGGAAAATTCAATGAAATTCTCGAATATATTGAAAAAATACAAAATATACTCAAAATATCAACATTCTGTAAAATACTTGAATTTCATGGAAATTCCTTCTGTTTTTTGAAAAATTAGCGAAAAAACTTCAAACTCGAACATTTTTAGACCCTAGAGAATAAAATTTGATGAACCTATACATATTCAAATTTTGAAAAATAACAACTATGAATTCAAAACCTAGAAAATACTTATAAATACTATAGAAACTAAAAAATATGAAAACTACTAAAAATACCAAAAACCAATGATATACTCAAATTCCATGTTAATATTATTTAGATTTTCAGTAAACAACGATGAAATTACTGAATATGAATAAAACATTGAATCTGCATTAAAAATTTTAAGAATATAAAAATGCCTAAGTTTAGAGCAAAATACTTTAAGTTTCTATAATAATTAAAAAAAATATGTAAAACAAAAAAGAACACTGGAAAATACTACGAAATTTCATGAATGAAAAAAAGTATAAAAAATGCTTCAAAACAAGGAATCTCGAAATTGCTGTTTTTCATATAAAAATGAATTTTCAGAAAATTTATTCAAATAATATTAATGCTTCAAACTTTTGATCCTAGGGCATCCGATTCTAAAAATTTTTATGAGAATTTGTCAAGATACTGAAGAATTTGATGAAATTCTCGAATTCATTGTGAAAATAAAAATGTACTAAAAGTTTCGTAAATGTATAAAATACTTGAAATCCAAGATACTCGCTCTTTTTTTAAAAATTTATAGAAATATGTCAAGTTTCGACCATTTCAATTCTAGAGGATGAAACCCTGGAAATCAATATCGTTATTTTTGGAAGAATTATCCATCAATAAGGAACCTGGAGAATTCTAGTAAGTATTAATAATGCTTGAAAATTTTAAAATACTAAAAACACAAGTAATAAATGAAATAATGAAAATCGATGTAACTATATATTTTTTTATCAAGCAACTATAAAATTAATAAATATTTATGAAATTTCGAATCCTACAGCATCAAGTTCAAAATATTTAAATAAAAATCTATGAATATACCAGAAAATCGTTCAAACTGTAAAAATACTGCAAAATATTATAATTTCTGGAAATCTATGAAATACCAGTGACCTTTGAAGATGCGGTTTTATAAAAAATTCTTTATACTATCAAAAATTATATTAACTTTGCATTTCATATTATCATATTTGGATAAACAAAAAAGCTAGGAATATACATAGATGAAGAAGTAGAATATCCATACAAACTTTAGAAATTGTTTCAAATACGAAAAATTCTCGAGATACTAGCACTCCATGAATATGAAATATCCTGAAAGCAGGAGCCAAAGTACTTGAAAAATTAAGGGATGCGTTGTTTTTTATTTATTAAAATATTACAAATCCATCAAGCCCTTACTTTTGGTGCATAAAATCTAGAAATCAATGCAAAAAATTTCTGTAAACACGAGAATATCCTTAAAATCGTAAAAGCACTAAAAAAAAAATATATTACCTTGGGACTTTAGAAATGAGCTAAAATGCTTTTTTATGAAAACTGAAGAATTAAAAAAATAAAAGCTTTTGCTTGTGAACCAATTTAAAATATTATGATGATACTAGAATAAATATTTATTCATACATGAAAATAAATAAATCTTGCTACTTTCGACAGTTGGGTTTGCCTCTCCATGGAAAATTTTAGTTGCTACGCCCCTGTTGTTAATACGAAGTTATTCATTTTTGGTCATTTTTGACTAAAACTGAAATGTTTGTATTTCCAATTATTTTCATGACGCATATAAAAATCAAAACGTGTATTTTTCTTATCATTTATTTCGATTTCATGATCATTATTCATAAATAATAATCAACTAAAATAATTCTAATTTCTTTTAAGATAAAAAAAAAACCAACATAAATCGTTAAAACTTTATGTAAGTAATAATAAAAATTTAAAGTCAATTGATTGAACTACTGTAGGTTTAATTAATCACCAATATGAACTGAAATTAAACAAATAAGCCAGTCAATCACGTCTAAGATATACTAACATCGAGTCCTAATCAGCCTCAGAATCATAAGTTCATTGATTAATGGTTCCGTCACGTTGCAATCAAACACCCAGCTAGCTCACGCGTCAATGGTCTCAGGACGCGCATTAATTTTCTCGCTCATGTCACGTTTTGGTTGGGCAAATATTGCAAACTCAATACCAATAACAATAGCGAGCATTATGACATACAATCCCCAACGACAATGGGTCCTTGGCGTATTTCGCCTCAGGAAAACAACCGTACCGATATTTGCTTTCTGCTTCTCCGACGTTTTCGAGTCTTATGGACTTTTGAAAGGATACATCTCTGCTTTTTAGGTCGAGAAAAGCACGGTATTTTGCTTTATTGACGTATCGGATGGCTTGTTGTACGACTCGACATTTTTCCCAAATTCTAAGACTACAAAGCTCTGCCATAGAAAAACTCCAGGGAGGTTTTTGTGAAAACGTGCACCTTAGATCTTCGATAAACAACACCTTGAATGAACATTTTCTGCAGCAACCTTCATCATTTTCACAATTCCGAAAAAAAGCATAAGTTTCCACATCTCGAAAAAAAGGAAAAACTTTGCAATTTCCCGACGCATCGTCAGGAGTAATATGTAGCAATGATTACGCAATATCATAAAACTTTTTCTTCACCGCAGGGAAAAAACTTCTAGGCACACTTCAAATTTCACCGTTGAAAGTTTGAAATACCCAGAAAGTTCGAAATTCACTCGAGCTGGAGTTATCTCAATTTTTCATTGTGAGGTATTGGATCGGAGCGCTCGCTTTCACGAGCTAGGCAATTTTTTGATAAAACTCGTTGGAATCTTCCACGAGCGGAAATCAGCCATTGGATAGTAATCAAGTTTCGTTAACGACATATTGACGAAATTGATTACACTTGTCTGGGATCTTGGTGCACCGAAAATTGAGCGGTGGAGGCATAAAGAGATGCTCTCCCCAGGGTATGGTGCTGTTAAAAGGAGCTTATCGGCTTTATTTTTTTCTCCTGACTCTGGGACGTTGTGCTGGAGTCGGTTTTTCTGGACCACACAATGAATCGATGTTCGCTCGACGAATTTCGGGATTATCGTAACTAGGGAATCAGTTGCTTAACGGTCAGTTTTCTATTTCATTTAGAATTCTATCAACTATCAAAATATCATGTGAAATATATACTTTCAAAATATTGTTTCTCATATGTATGAGAAAAATATAAATATGGTACCTAGTATTGAATTGATGATATTTTGGGATATATTGACTGGTGAATATAAGGATTACCTTATTTTTCTACAAATCACGGTTTATATTTCTTCTGTTCAGGAAATAAGTGAAATTTGAACTAGGATGGTTGAGAAGAAAAGAGATGACATATTTTCGCTCACAGGTTTGTGAGTATTCAACGCTTATACTTTAATTTTGAAATCTTGGAATCAGGAATATTAAAGCACTTGCAAAATGAAGAATAATAATTAGATGTTGACGTTGAGAATTCAGATTACAAGAATCATGGGATTTAAAGTTTATTTCTATGAATCTTCGTCATGGCAATTAAAGTTTGTCTTCTTTTTTCTTCAAATTTGAAGCAAATATCACATAAATCATTATAGGCAGAAAAATTTTCAGGAGGGGTGGTCCGAAAAAATATATTTCCTTCAGGATTTCATAATTTTTTATCTTTGATAATATGGTCACAGGAGAGCAATTTTTAAATATTTTACATTTCGAAATTTAAAGGTTACACAATTTTTGAATTCCAGAATTGCACATTTTTCATGTTCGTAAATAATGGAGTTCGATTTTTGTGGTTTTAAATTATTAACTGAGGTTTCAATTTTTTTTACTAATACTTTTAGTATTTACACCACTTTAATGATAATATAATATTATGTAGGATAGGTTTATACAGAGCTTTTGAAAATTGGATGCTCTAGGAATCAAACTTCTGAAAAATTCATATTTTTAATTGATTTTCGAGCAAATTTTAACCACACAGATAAAAAGTACATCATAAATTTATATTATATTCGTATGGTATATTTTTTAGCAAATATTATAGTATTTTCTGGTATTCTTATCTAATTCCAATATTTTTGGATCGCTCAATAGATTTTTAGAAATTGATGCTATAGTATTGAATTCATCAACGATTTTAAGAATTCAAATTCATTATTCATACGACAGTTTCTTTTGTAAAGATTTTCAATACTTTCATTCCATATTTTTTTTATTATTTCTACAGTATAAAGTATATTAAATTGTATAAATTGTATAAATTAAAGAAGAAGTATTTTAATTGTTTTCTATTAGAATTTCTAGAATAATTTCGACAGTTATATATAATTAGAGTAGTACATCAATAAATATGCTCCAACTAAAGTTTACCAATTTCGAAAAAAATTATATCTACACAATTTTTATGTTGAAACATTTCTACTAAATAAATAGGCTAGTAAACTTGTACACTCGTAAGCTAGTAAACTACTAAATTATTTAACAAGTAAGCTAGTAAACTAGTAGACTATTGAAACTGTAAAGTAGTAAAATAGTGAACAATTGAAAAAGAAAAATAATAAACTAGTAAACTTGTCAAAATTTGTAATAGTAAACAGGTGAACTAATAAGATTGTTAAAAAAACTGGTAAGCTAGTAAATTAGTAAACTAGTAAGCTAGTTAACTTGTAAACAAATAAGCAAAAAAACAAGTAAACTTTTTTTCACATTTTTAGTAGAATGTACGAAACGCTAAAGGATATTCAAGTATTTTTGTAGATTGCTACGGAGATTTAAAAAATCCGATGCTTTAAAATGCAAATTTCGATGAATTCTCAGTAATATCAAGAATTAATGATAAAATCACATTCATATAGATTTCTCGTGTTATAAATCGTCATTCTTTTTTCGTATTTTCAGAATATTTAAAAGATTTTATTGCATTTTCTATAATTTTCATATATTTATAGTATATTCAAAATTTGATGCTCTAGAATCCCAAAATTAATAGATCGTAGAAGCATTTGTCGAGATATATCGGAAAACAATTTTTTCATACAATTCAATTAATTTCATTATTCTCAGAGAGTTTATATGAATCAAAAGATTTCTCACACTTTTATATGGATTTTATATAGATTTCTAGAATTTGATAATCTAAGATTCAAAGTTTTGTAAATTTTTTAGCATTTTCGTCGATTTGATTTTTCTTGATTATTCACTGAGTTGCAACAATTTTCCTGATTCATATTTTCTACGTAATCCTACGTTTTGATAATTTTTACTTTTTATTAAATATGATATATACTGCTAAAGTTTTTATGCATTTTTTGTAACTTATATTTTCATTGTTCATTGATTTAACTTTTTTCATTTTTACATGAAATATTGATTGATTTTATCAGATTTTCTGGAGGAGTTTGAACCCTCAAAATTCCCCTCTTTCTACGCACCTGTTCATTGTTGTTCTTTCAAATTACATTGAATAAAAAACATTGGCTACAGTTTTATAATTCATATATAACAGTTTCAAATCCAACTTTTCTCATTTAAATATACTCTCCTATTCCGAAAAATCACAAAATTCGTTTTTTGGCTCATGAGAACAATACTTACTATAGCACATGTTTTCTCAATACTCAATACTAACGATCGAGTGCAGCATGTGACGGTTCAAATGGCGCCCTGATAAAACCATGATAAATTATGAGACGTTTAATTGTGTATATTACATGGCACCGGAACACTATTGATCATCAATGACAGTGAACTTGCGCCGCGTTAATATATAGCTCTACGTAAACGCAAATGGAAATTTAATCTCGGAAAGTCATCTCATAGACTTGGGCACTGTATTCCATCGACCAAAGATGGAAGGTTGAATTCGTGATATGAATAATGTTAGAAAATGTTTTATGAAGGACAAAAACTGCTGATTATTTATTTCCTACGATCTATTTAAAATCTCTTGCAATTATACGTCAATAAGGCAGAATAATAATTTTAAAATCCATGAAAGAAGGTTTAATTTGAATTATTGCGATCATTCCATATTATTCTGTTTTCTCAATCCAATCATACGAGATTTCATGAATGCTAAAAAATGCGAAAAAAATGAAAATTTATAGATATAAAATACATATGAAGATACAATTTTTTAAACAACAAATTTATTCATCCAAAATCTATAAAACTTTAAATCCTAGAGCAACATTTTTTTAATATTCACGTAGGACCCCAAAAAATGACAGAAAGTTATTCTAATCTTTCATATATTCAAAAAATATGAAAAATAAAGAAACGGCTTGAATTCTTTCGAACACTAGAAATATTCGAAAAAAATATGTTTATGAAAAGTAGTTTGAAATATAGTAAAAGTCTATGCAATTTTAAAGTTTATAGCATCGAATTTTTGAAACTTACATATCATTAGTTCATAAAAATATCAGAATATTCGTAAAATTTTGAAAAGTATTACGAAATTTCGTGAATGCTGACAGGTATAAAAAAACTTGTAATAGTGAACATTTCTAAAATATCTAAATTATATATCAATATTTTATCCTCGAAAAATAACTGAGAATAAAAATCTTCGAAAATATCAATTGCATTGCATCTGAATCCAGAAATTCATGTTGAGATCCATGAAAATATTAGAAAATCTTTTGATATTTATATATATTAAAAAATATGTATGATATACTCAAATGCCTAGAATTCTTCAAAGACGAAAAATGAACGAAAGAGCTATGTTGTGAAAAATTGTTTGAAAAAATAAGAATCCACGGAACAATAAAGTTCAGAGTATTGAATTCTTGAAAATTACACGGCGATTCATAAAAATGTAAAAAATGAATATGAATAATATAAAGTACCACGAAATTTCATAAATGCTGAAAAGTATGGAAAAGATAAAAAATAATTGGAATCTCTGAAATAATGAAATTCTAAATGGCTAATGTTTTCTAAAAAAATGTATGAAAAGAAAAAAAGTATTTCGAACCTAGAATCCTAGAAAATCGAATTCTAGAAATCTATGTAAGAATCCATTAAAAACAAGAAAATTCAATGAAATTCATGAAAAATAAAAACAAAAAAAACGTACTTTATAATTGAAAAAACCTAAATATGCTTAAAATCTCTAAATGTACTGTTTTCGAAAAAAATTATAAAAGTAATGAAAATTCTGAACTTTCGATTCTAGAGTATTTCATTCAAAAAACATAGATTGGAATTGTTAAAAAAAATAGATGTCTATAGACAATCAAAAAAATCCCACTGAATAATAGTTATACTAAGACATATGAAAAATACTCACAATACTAGAAATTGATAAAATTCGAAGAATACCGATAGATATCATTTTCTTAACCTTAATAATTTTAATCCTTATAAAAACCTTATATAAACCTTATGAGAAAACGAAATTTCTTATAAGAATTCATTTTTTCATAAAGTCACATTATAAAAACTTTATAATACATTTCGGTTTCTGAAAAAAAATTCATCTATCAAATTTTGTACATTTTCTTTCTCACAAGATTTTATCAAAAAAAATTTTAAAAGAAATTTCAGCTTCTTATAAGGTTTTAATAAGGTAACCTTATATTAACTGGGAAACATATAAGAATTTTATAAGAATACCTTATGAAAATTTAAATTCTTGAAAGAAATTTTTTTTTATAAGGTTTTCATAAGAATCAGAATTACAAGGGAAACATCTAAAAGATGACCAAATATCTACGGAACTTTGAATATCAAAGCATCGAATAGTAGATTACAATATCTATATAGAAATCCATGATAATGTCAGAAAATTATACAAACTGTAAAAATGCTGTAAAAATACGATAAATACTAGAAGTACAAGAAATTCACTAAATGACGTTTTCTAAACAATTCTTAAAAATAATCCTAGCAAAAAAAGGTAAACTTTGAATTGCAGATCATCAAACTCTCAAACCCTTTACGACAAATCAGAAAAATCTAGTGATATGTAAAAAAGTAAAATATACTGAAAACTTTTGTAAATCGTACAAAATGCGAAAAATCGCCAACATACTATTACTTCATGAAATATTTTGAAAAGTCAGAGCATAAATACCTTAATTATATGTATACGTACAAATTTTCTAAAAAAAAACCTATGAAAATACTGATCATCTATAAAACGTCGAATTTCGAGCATCCAATTCTAGAAATTCAAGTGTCAATGTGAAATTTTGTAGATCATTGATTGTTTTGCAAAAAAATCGTCAGAAAATGTTAATAAATAAATATCCACAACCTCCAAAAACATCGTTTATTCACCACAAATGGCTTTCTGATCACAAATCATCATCCCAAACTTCAAAAACTATAACTCGTTTCTGAGGAAAAGAGCATTTTGCAGTCTCAAAAGAGAAGATAAATTTTATTACACCGGGACATTTGGCGGGATGTGGAGTTGGAATCTACTTATGTCTTGTTTGCGACAACTTTTCACGTCGAACACTTTTGGAAAGCGTGACAGAGGATTTTTCGAGGTTTCGTGATGCAGTTGTTAGCAGCAAGAGCAACAGTAACGCCGAACACAAGCCTCACAATTGGAGCTCCGAGGGCTGGAATCAATAATACACCTTCATTCGAACCTGGTCCCTGTGTCTCTCGGATAAGATCCACCGAGATGCCTATCTTCCGCGTCTCAAAATTCCTCAGACGTGCCTTTATTGATTGCAGGAGGGATTTCATCATCAATATGAAAGCCCTGAGAGTCTTTTTCACCCTCGAGCGCAAAGAATCATGGGACATAGGGAAAGGTTTACTGAGGAAACGATGGCTCTGACTTTTAGGAACGTCGAATGGAGAAAAGATTTGAATTTCATGGGGAAATGAAGAAAAATAGAATTCTTTTGACAGCCTAACTTTTGATGTTTTGAATCCTTAATTACATGAATTTAGTCGTATGGTTTTTTTCTTTTTCTAATAGTTAAATGAGACACTCTATTACGTATCATTATGCATTTTTTTTTTTTTGTTTTTTTCACATTAGCAGTGCCGTTTAAGGATACAGTAGGTAAATAAACTCGTTAAAATGAAAATGTTCATTCTCGCAAAAATAAAGAAACTCAAAAGGTAAATCTTTTTTTTCTTTATTTTTAGTGTTATATAACCATTCTTTATGATTAAAAGTAAACGAACTCATTATAATAAAACATTTACCAAATATCGATGATAAAAATGTCTAAAAGTGGATTTATATTATATTAACCAAATAAATATATTCTATTTATTGAATTTTTGGAAAACCATTTTTTTACATTTTTTAGAACCTAAATAGATGAATCAGTTGAATGCAAAAAAACTGCTGCTGGTGTACATTTACTCAAATTATGAAATACAACAAACAGTTATCATAACAATTTATTTAGTTCGAATAGTTTTATTATTTCAAGGAGTAATGAATGAACGTATCTTTTTTCTTCCGAATATATTTGTATATGCATGTACTCATTCTATGGGTATAAGAACCGTTAAAAACACACGAATAAACTAAAAGCGATAAAGTTAATGAAAATTTAACTTAGATTTTTTTAAGTGATCTTCAAATTTTCTACGAATGTTTGACAACTTATAGTCAAAAATCGTACGATGTTCAGTAATTTTTAAGAAATTATATGCAGGGTAATGAATATACAACATTGATGTCAGAATTTTAAGTTTCATATTTCAACTATTCTCGTTAATTAAATGAAAGTATTTTGTAAAGTAAATTGTGGCCACCATAATAAAACATAAAATATTATCATAATCATGAAATAAAAATCATAAAAGATCGTAGGAATGACAAAATATAAACTATAGGCATAAGAAATATATATTGTCTATTAATATTACAATAAATAAAAAGAAGAAAAATTTTAGAATTCAGTATTTCATATTAAATTACAAATAGTATAAATAATTTTAAATCATAGAGAATCACAGTGAATCATAGAAAACAATGGAATATATTTAATAGATAATTTTTTAATTTCATAAAACTGTGTAGCATGACATGAATCAGTATAAAATTTATATGATTAAAAATCTTCGCAAAAATTATTATCTATGTATGCATGCATTCCATTATATAATGTATTTCTTATTATCACAATGAAACATTAAAAAATTTTGAACTATGAATTTTTGTCTATATTCAAAAATTATTATTGTTTTTTTTTTATCATTATAATTAACTTATCACAAAATTTATTGTTATTCGTGATCGTACTAAAGTTGTCTTTGTATATTTATTATTGATTTATGTATGGTAAAAAATTGTGATAAAATTAAATAAATAACATGGATTTAAAAATCATTGGAAAAAAGAGTGATTATTTAAAATCATAGAAACTGGATCATTAGAAATCAAATTACAATATCTTGTATTTTTTAGGACATGTAAAATAAAGAAAATACTATAGTAGGTATAAAATCGTCCGAACTACGATTATTTAAAATTTTTGGAGCTTTGAAAATCATTTTTGACCACAAATCTAAATAAAAATCATAGACAAATAAGAATAGTAATGAAAATCATAAGAAACAGTTATCAATTATATTTTACCATGGAAAATATACCTATTTCAAAAAATATTTAAAATTAATGGTAATTCATAAATAAATTGTGTTTGACAATGGGAAACGATAACACACTTTTGAAAAGTATGGGATCTATGGAAAAATTCTCGGTAGTCATGGAAATGATTAAAAAAAGAAATTTGAAAAAAATAGATACTTTGAGCGTTGACGAAAACTATCATATGAAAATCATTAATTGTTACAGTAAATGTTCAAAAATTATATAATAATAAAAAATAATCGATAATAATGGTAAAATCATTGTTCATGATGAACTACAAGTATTCATCAAAATTCATGAGTTGTTATGACAAGGACACCGTTTGAATTGAAAATTATAGAAAGTTTTGGAAATGGGGATAATACCATGATAAAGTTATTCAGATTACTAGAACTACATAATAAATCATCATTCATGATGACAAATCCTAATTAATTATTGTCAATGATGGAAAACCATAAGACACCAATGTCAAAAATTAAAAATTCTAAGGAACATCATGAATATCGAAAATTGTCAAAAAAATCACTTGGAAAAATCAAAAATACATATTAAAACCTTATAAAATTATATTATAGTATGTGTTGAAATGAATTTACTTAAATTTTTATACAGGATTTTCAAATATCTTCTATCATGAAAAAAAAAATAAAAATTTCATCATATTCTTTTTGAACTCGATGACATTAAAAAGTTACAATTCGACAGGATTTCTCAAAAAATATAATATTTATTAACTGCAAGACCGAACCAAACCCATAATTTCCACCTGAAGCACCATAAAAAATGTTGCGAACGAGATGAAAATTCTTCGGAAAAATTCTGTTGAATTCTCCCGGTCCATACAAGAGGAAGCTATTTTTATTAGCGCATTTTATGCGATCGAATATCTGATACTATTCTACGATAATCGGATTATTGCGTCAAAACTCGAAGTCACGAGCGCTCGCAGCCAGGTCTGACCATCCGAGTGTCGCGTCCTCGACATTTATGGATTTTGCAGCGTCTACGGAATCGTTCGTGCCTTTAAAAATTGACCTCCCACGGGATAAAAAAGCTCTCAGACTTGATCTTTCAGTAAAAACAGTGTGAAATTATCAGTGAATGAATTTACATGACTAAATTTGTCATGCTGAAGCATTCTGATCTTTTTTAGCATAAGATAAAATATTTTCCTCTTTTTTTTTAATTCTTCTAAAAGAAATTTAAAGGCAATAATGAGAAAAGTATTTAGTGATATTGATAAATATTTATTGGATTACAGGAAAGCTTTCAATTTTCCACTTGGAAATTTTCAGTAGTACTTACTGCAGAAGCAAGAAGCATGTGTTTATGTAATACCCGATAGTTCGACAAGTTATAATCGTGTTACGCGGGTCTGATGACTCTCGTTCCACAACGTTGTCAGTCAAAAGAGACTTCAATCCGAGTGGCTCACGCAGAAACAAGTACGAAAACCCGAAAGGAATAGGTGAAATGCATATGGAAATTGTGGATGGCAGAACCTCCAAACTTTGTGTTCTTCAAGTTGCGGTTCGTGAGGGATTCGAGAATCAGTGGCGTGAGATTTTGGCAGTTTATGCCGAGTTTGCGGGTTCAAATGTCGGCGCCTTCTAAGGATTATAATGTAGATCGAGATAAAGCTCTCACAAATACTATAACTTTTGAAACGTGTTTGAAAACTAGGAAAACTATAGTGTCAGTAAAAAAGATCTTACTTGTGCTTCAATACTTTTGCACGACAGAGTCAATATTTTTTTTTGTTTTCAACTTTTTTAGTCTGATCATGATTAAATCTTTGTAATTTTCATTGTGTATATTTAATTGTAACGCCTTCAATTGCAGTTTTAGAATAAATTAAATGGTATTTCAAGTGACTTCTAGGTTTGTTGGTACTCTTGAGAATGCTTCTTGGCAATGCGTACGGGAAGTTAACATATTTTGTAATTGCGATTTCTGGGGAAAACTGATTCAACGAGGCGATAAATTTACCCCACGTTTTCAGCAATTCGAAACTACGCATGAATGAATGTAGACCACGTTCGTTACTTGAAGGTGTTTTATTTCAGAAATAACATTTTCGGAATAACGAGAATCTGAATAATTTATGCTGGAATTTCTGCATCGTCTTATGTGGGTTTCAGAAATTCTGTATTTTAGTTTAAAAAGAGCATGATGATTCTTTTGGATCAAGAGTAAGTTTTGGAGAATCGATGATATTTAAGGATAAATCATTAAAGTTTGCGAGAATAAAAGTTTCAAAAAAGTTTATAAAGTGGGTTTTAATAGATTATTTTGGGAAATTGTAGATTCAGCAAGAAAAGGAAAGAAATTGGTAAGTTTTAATTTAGAAATAAACTAGATAGACGATTGAAAAATAATAACTTTTTATTGGTCAGTCTCGATATTAAACATTCATACTTACGGAAAAGTTTGCATTATAAGCAAATAAGACACATCAAAAATTTCAAAAATTATCCTAAACATAAGAATATAATGTAAAAGTCTAAACAAATTCCAATTCTTTAATGCTCATTTACGAAAAAGACAATGAAATCTTGAATAAAATAAAGATTTATAATTTACAATGCGCAATGTTTTAAGAATCACAAAAGTTTTTGATAAAGATTTTTTTAACAACCTTTAACTTTCTTTGAATTAACTGTGAAAATTTAAATTCAATATCAAACAGGCCCTCAACCCAACCCCAAAATAGAAACCAGCCAGACTGGCGTTAGATATGTATTAGAGATTTTTTTTTCCTACAATCCAATTTTTTGTATTCGAATGAATATTGTATTAAATGGTACTTGATAAATATAGTTTATTCAGAATTTTATTTATTCCTTTTGTTTTCATAAGATTTCAAGGATTTTTCGAAATTCTATCATGATTTCATATTTTTCTAGAACCATATATTGTCTATTTATTCTGGTTAAGTTTTTAGTAGTATAATCCAACGTTTTGTCAGCCATGAAACTTTTGTTTCTGAAATAAAGTAATATATCCTGGTTCTCCTGAGCTAAAAACTAAAAACGTTTTTGTATGGATTTCAGCAGTATATTCCAACGTTTAGTCAAACATGAAACCTTTTTTTTTGAAGCAGTATATTTCTGGAAAGAGTTCATTTGAATTATTTTCAATAGTACAATCCTACATTTAATCAATCATGAAACATTTTTTTATAAAGAAATATATTTTGATTGTCTTGTAATGGGAACTAAGAATCGTTAATTGTTTATGGTTTTTAGTAGTATGATCCTGCGTTTGGTCAGCCATGAAAGTTTTGTTTTCGAAATAAAGCAATATATTTCGGTTCTCTTGTACTTAAAACTGAAAAACGTTTATTTTTTATTGTTTTTCAGTAGTATAATTATACGTTTAGTCAGCCATGAAACTTTTGTTTCTGAAAAAAAGTAATGTATTTTGTTTCTCCTGTGCTGAATACGTAAAACGTTTTTTTTTATGGTTTTCTGTAGTATATTCCAACGTTCAGTTGGCCATGAAACCTTTTTTTTTATGAAGCTATTTATTTTGGGTGTCTTGAGTTAAATACTGAAGACAGTTATTTTGAATTATTGTTAGTAGTAAGATCTTACATTTGAGAAGTCATTTAACATTTTTTTCATGTAGCAATATATTTCGATTGTATTGCAATAAAAACTAAGAACCGTTAATTTTGAAGGTTGTGAGTTTATACATATTTTTAGTATTTCATAGATTCCTTAAATTTTCATCATTTTTTATTTTGGAAATTTTTAAATATTTGAAAAATGTAAAATTTACTAGTTTTTTAAATAAGATATCTTTTTGATTTCAAAACTGCGATTTTTTAAATCTTAAAACTCTGACAGTTTCAATTATTTCAAAGACGAATTTTTCAGTAAACAGTATGTTGAGAGATTTTTATTAATTTGAGTATTTTGCGTACGTTTGTAGAATTCAAACGATTTAAAGATGTTTTCGTATTTTGATAGAATTGAACATATATCTGAAGTTTGCAGAATATAATGCCCTCAGAATAAAATTTTTATTTATTTTGAGAATTTTCGTTAGTAAAGAATAATTGAATTATCATTCATAAGTATGTAACAAAATTCGAGTCTATTGAGTATATTTTAATTTTCCAATAATTGATACTATTTGTAAACACATTTTGAGATTTTTTATATTCTAAAAAAATTCTATCTCGATTTCTAGATAGTAGGATTTCCTTGTTTTTTAAAAAGAAATAAATTTTTTTAGATTTCTCAACTAAGATTTTCTGAATTTGAAAGTTAAAGAATTTTTATAATTTTAATAAAAAAATTTCTTTAACAACAGTATTTTCAGAGTTTTTTAAGTATTTTCATACTTCTGAAGGATTCAAACGATTAGAAGCATTTCCCAGTATTTTTAAGGATATTAACTTTGGTTTCAAGAATTAAATGTTCCAGAATATACAATTTTATTACTTTTCAAAATTTTTATAAATTAAAAAAATTTGAAATAAGATCAATAAGTATCTAGTAGAATTGGAGTCTATTTAGTATATTTTACTTTTTTCAGTAGTAAATACAATTTGTAATATTTTTAGCAGTTTTAGAGATTTTTAGTATTTTGACAAACTTCCGTCTATTTTGTAGAAATAATTGCTCCAGAATCTAATGTGCTTTATATTTCTAGTATATTCATGCGACTTCCAGAAAAAAGCTACTTCATTGATTTTTAATGTCTCATACATTTTCAAAAATATTTTCCCAAAAACTTTCATAAATGTAAGAGTCAAATCAAATTCCAATTTGTTTATATTTATTTTTGGAAAAGACTCAAAATATACAATAATGATTCATAATCTACAGTGTTCAATATCGCGAAAAAAAATAAACGTTTTCCACGAAGCTTTTTCATTCATCTTTTTCCCACTTGTTCTGCCATCCACTGAAAAAAAATCGAACCCACTATCAGACAGGTCCTAAAATTCAGCCCCAAAATAGAAACCAGCCAGACTGGCTTGAAATATGTATAAAGGGTCTTTTTTATCCCACCATCCAGACAATCTTTTGGGAAAACTCGAGGGAAGCTATTCCGCTTGACGAATGGAACAGGAACAGTTGGAAAAAAGTCAATTCGATCGTTTGATCGCAATTGTTCCCGGGCATGGAAAATTAAAGGGAGCGTTTGGACTTGTTCGTTTGTTTTTATGGGAGAATTAAATTTCTCGATTACTGGCATGTTATAATCGCGACCCCACACGTGATCGGAATCAGCCAAGCGAGAAATATCGCGTGGACGTTTGACTTTCCGCGGCAATCGATGCGGTCCTTTGGAAATTTGGCTGTTGCGTTTGACTAACGAAAACAATATTTTCAACGTGAAAGATAACGAATCCCTCAGGCATGGGAAATGTTTTCAAAAGCGGGCAAAAACTGGCGTTGGGGTGTGTGGTTTCATTGCTCGCGGGGTGATAAAAAACGAGTTGTTTTGTGGGATCCTTTGTTTCATATTTTCCCTTCAGTGGAATTTTAATGGCTTTCGACTGCACCAATTATGCAAATGGAAAAAAGAGTTCATTGATTATGTTTTTGGTTCTTTTATGTCTTTGTTGGTAGACTGAGTTCGGTGTTATTCATGAGCATACAGTTCATGCGAGGACGATTAAAATGAATGGAAAAAGTGGTTTAATTTTTTTGTGATTACCCTGGATAAAGAAAAAAGGCAGAGTTTCTGTTGTAAGATGAATTCGTAATGTTAGTCAGTAAAGTTTATTGTGTTGAGATGTTAGTCAGCAAAGTTTATTTCTTACTGAATAATTCTACTTACTCTTCAACGTTACATTTGTAACTGCAACGATAAAGTAACGCGTTACATTAATTAACAATGATTACAGAAACGAGTTACTTTTGTTATTGAACGAGTAACGGAAATTCAGTTATTAATTGCAGATTACTTTTATCAGTATCAACAAGTTTCTAAAATTGCCTGTAACTCTAGAAATGTTCTAAATCTGAGATTCAAGTTACTTTGAAATTCCTTTTTCTTGAATAGAAAGTTCTATGCATATTATTTTTTATGAACACAGTGAAATATTAGTAATTTGTATGCAAATATCGACCAGGAATATGCTTTACTTTTAATAAGAAACTTTCAATATTCGAAAAAAATAAAAAACATAAAAAAACTGAAAGTCCACTTACCTTAAAAACTATAGAAGGATCTTCGAAATCTATAGATCATGCTAAAAAACTAACTTAATTCAATGAACGCAAAAAAAATACGAAAAATACTAAAATTACTAGATTTAAGTTATTATTTTTTTTTTTTCCATTCTATTAGATTCTTCGAAAATTTATGTTTTTCCAGATATCAAAAAACTTTATTTTCTCAAGCATTATACTTCGGATATATATGTATATAACAGTCCATAAATAAAATAGAAAATTTTTCAAGTTTCCAAAGTCTGTAAAAATGTCAAAAAATATTAAGGGTGCACTGAATCTATAGAGAAACTAGTTTTAGCAAAATCGATCGAAATACTTAAAATATTCAAAACTTTCAATGCTAGGAAATCTAATTCCCCTAGTTATTTGGGTTTTTATAAAGATATTATAAATCTCCTTATATAATTTGGGTTTTTTTCATGAAATTCGACTTTTTTATTAAGTCACTGTATAAAAACTGCATGAAATCTCTATAAAATGACATCATTTTTATAAAGTGGATTTCACAATCGACTTTATATAGATTTTGTCTTTTTATAAAGATTTTAAGAAGTTTTTATGAAATAACTTTATAAAATCTCATAAGAGACATTATAAAACATTGCTCTTTTTATACAGTGATTTTATAAAAACAGCAGAATTGCATAAAAAATACCGAAATTTTATAAAGAATATCAAAAAAACTTTAGAAAAACTCAAATTACTAGGGTTCTGGAAATTGAAGGAGATGTCTTTGAAAAAAATAAAAACTTCGACAGTATTCTTTAAAATCTAGGAAATACAAAAAGAAAATACACCTATTAAAAAAATAGATGTAAATTTATGAAACATTAAAAATCTATACAACTTTAATAACTAGGATTCCAGTAATTTATACAGCAATATTTTGAAATGCTGAACAATTTTTCAAATCATAGAAAAACTAAACGAATACGAAAAATACTAACTAATATGAAATTCTTTTGAGCCACTGTTCTCCGAAAAATCTTTTGAAACACGAAAAATTTTATGAACTTCTCATTCTAGAACTCGAAATTCTCGCAATTAATGTGACAATTTTTTAAAAAATGCCAGAAATGAAGAGAAGTACTGGAAGATCCTGCATAATTTTATAAATTCCAAAAAATACCAATAGACTAAGAAATACTAAGCAATCCTTTAAATCGTAGAAAATTTTGAAAAGTCCTAAAAATCTAAAATAATCTTCATAGACAATATCGCTCAAAAAATCCTTGCACATACAAAAATTTCAATGATCTTTGAATTTTTTGGGTCTCAAACTATTTCATTACATCTGAAACAAACAGTTTCTTGAACAAAAACACGAGTAAGTTCATATCGTTTTTTCATCCTCAGTTTTCGATGTCTCGTTATTAACATTAAATTTATTGCAAAAAGTAACGTCTTCTCCGCCTAAGTAACAGTAACATAAGGCGTCACCTTTTTTTAACTTTCCAAACTCTTTTTTCACAACTGAAGAATACTGGATATCCTAAGCAATTTGAAATAAATTTAAGTCTTCAACGTCTGACAGCTTTTTTAAAATCCACGAAACCTCTATTTCCAGAGCCTTCAGGAGGTGACAATGCTGACGAGCTCGGGATGATGATCAGGAGAAATCATCTGAAGGAAGAGTCTATCGGGAATCTGTCGAAAGCAGGGATGAAAAATATCGCCGAGTGTTGAGAAGATGTAGAAATCACGTAGCTCGATGTGCTCGTGCATCCCCGGAAAACTTGAGTGATCTGTTTGCGAGTTGGAAGAGAGGATGCTGGTGGACGAGTGCGGAAACGGCGTGGGCTGGTCTGCGGTTCGCGGCGGCTGGTCCACCCCGGCCGGATGCCGGAATTCCGCCATGAGCTTTGGCGGCAGCGTTCCATCACTCCAACCCTCGGGATCCATTCGATCCTTGAGATCGCAGCATTCGAATCACGTGAGTCTAATGGATATTTCCTTGGCAACTCTTTCCAGAAATCTTAACAAATCTTACTCAAAATCCGTAAAATTGATCCCCGGAGCCAAGCAATAAAAAAAAGGGATTTTTTCTTTTACTCAAAACAACTCCATTTCAACCTTTTATTTTTCTAGCTTTCGGCCCATAATCAGCGCCCTCATCAGGAACGATTACAAATAAAACTTACACAAAAAATAACCCAATTTACAATAAAAATTACACAAAAAAAAATTTTTTTTTTGTATTAAGATGTTGTAAGATTGACTTTACTGACTTGACTGATTATGGGCCGAAAGCTAGAAAAATAAAAGGTTGAAATGGAGTTGTTTAGAGAAAAAGAAAAATCCCTTTTTTTATTGGTTGGCTCCTGGGATCAATTTTACGAATTTGGATTTTGAAGATGAGGACCAATTGAACTTCTTTTTTGTTTAAATCCTACTCATTTACGCACTGAGGAAAAATATATACTTTCTGACATACACATGGTAAAAAGTGTTAGAGTACTTTGAGTTTCACAAAAATATAGCACATTCTACAATATAATTGCAGGTTTTACAATATTTTTACAAAATTTTGCCATTTTCATAAAATCTATTACAATATTGTACAGTGAAAATTGCTATATTGTAAAAAAGACAACATTTATGCCAGTTTTTATTGGATAATTACGGTAAATATAAAATATACAGAATGCAAGCTGTACTATATAAATAGGAATTTTCATTATGCAAGTACACAGGATATAGTATCAGGACTTTAAAAACAATACGGAAATTTCCTATACCACTGTACTGCAAATTTACTATTATTTCATGTTTTACATAATTAAAAAGGAAAATTTTATTAAAATATGGAATCTAAGTATGAATAAACTGGAAATTTCCAACTGCGTAAAGTAAAATTTCACTACAGTTTAATGGTTAATGACTTTCGTATCAGTACAGTAAAACTACCACAAATTTTTTTCAGAGTGAGTGTATAGTGAGGTATCGAATGAAAAATTTTACCTTCTATCATTTGAGATTACGTATATCACGATATTTCATGTACTTTGAGAACATAATCATAAGTATGTGCATTGTGAAATTCATACAGTATTGTAAATTCTACAATATGATATACTAGAAAGTACACAACAAATATAGCAAAAAAACTATACAATTCTGAAACCGGCAAATCTGTATGGCATTTTCTGAAATCTGAATTAGTAGGAATTATAATACGATATTGCAGAAAAAAAAAAAACAAAAAAAGAATGATAGAAAAAGAAATATGTATAGAAAATGTAACAAAAATATGTATTTCTTGCAAGTATATTATTTGACAGTATTTTCTTTTTTTAAGGTTTTTTGAAAACTACTTCAGTTCATAATTTACTTTTTGCGACTTTCTGAAAAAAATTATATCTTCGGGGAGCTAACACGTACATATTTTGAAAGATATCTTTTTCATGGTAGCATTACCAATTATTCTTAACATTTCGAGAAATAACTGCAAAAAATTCAACAAAACCTTTTTTTTTATTATATCTATTTGTGAAACACTTCTTTTGAAAAATGAATGACAGTCATTTCTGTACTCAGCAACTCCAAACTAGTCCAAAAAAAATTTTTTTTTCTGAGGTAATCGTATTCATCGAAAAATTTCTAACGAAACGATACTAACATATCACGTAAAAAATTATCATTTGATAAATTTTTCTTGACAAAGCGAAAAAATTCTACTCCATAATTCAAAATCAACACTATAGTCAATTTCTAATTATTATATACAGAAGATTTGTTTTATTGAACTCAATACGATGCAAAAATAAAGAAATTGCAATACTGATAGTTATGGATTATATCAACGAAGAATAAAAATTAAAGAAATCAGAAATATGTCAAGTTTCAATATTGTGGTAAATTTCGGAAAAATCGACATGTCAACGCGTATTTATTTATCATTTCCCCAAAATATATCAATTTTATGATTTTTTTTTTACATACTATGTCTGACACAGTTTTCTTATTTCACAATGTTTGTCGTGTAATTTTTTAATAATTTAAGCAAAATATGCTTCTTTCAAAGAATTCGCTTATTAAACAGTCAAGTTTTAATCCAGAACTGTGTACTGTAAAATAATCCTTTTTTTTATAAAAAATGCCTAAAAATTAAGTGAATTCTATTGCATAATGCCAATTCATCATTCACGTCAATAAGTAAACACTTAACAATAATTATGGTAATCACCTTTCTAAAATAAGGAGGTGACAAATATTTTTGAATCTGTGAATTGTATTTTTCATTAGTTCGATCCATAGCTATAACAATTTTATTGACGACAATTGCTCCATTTTCAACTGTCTTTGCAGCAAATTTGATAGAAAACATCTGTATGAAAAATGAATGATTTTGAGACATGAAATAATAATGATAAAAAGAAATTTGTTCATTTATTAACTAAATTTAGGAAGAATGTAGTCAATTGAGTACTTTTGTGGAATATTTTCTTTCAATGTTCATTGATTCCAAAAAAAAGTTGAAACTTCTTTTTTGGATAATAAATCTAAAAGATAGCTCTAGTCCGAAAATTTCTGCAGCCTCTTGGAAAAAGGACAAAAAATACTATCCACAACAATTTTTTCGAAAAAATCGATTAATGACTTCTCTGGGTATATATTTCATTCGAAAGTTGGTACGTCAAAACTTGAGTTAATCGATGGCTGTAGATCATCGTTTTTTCGTTTTTTAATTGCAAAATGTTCACAATTTTCCGAAATATCCTATTCACAGTTAATTGAATCTATGGCCATAACTTTTTTTTTATATATTAGTAACTATTCTATACTGCTTTCAGTCGGCTGTGAATGTGATGAGAAAATTGTAATAAACAATTTTTGAGACGTGAAATTTTAAAATTTTCAATTTCTCTTAAGTTAAGATAATGTGAATTTTTTCATTTAGAAGATCAACACATGATCAACTCTCATTTTTTGACTAGTTGCAAGCAATCATAATTTTCCACTATCAAATTATTTAAATTATCAAACTGTTTACAATTTTGTGGTATAGTTTCCAATCAAAACATTGTAAACTTTGATCTTTTAATTGCAATCGAAGCTTTGCAAAAATGCATGAAAATGAAATAAAATCTTTTTTAAACTTCTTCAAATTCGTAAGAAATCCAATTACATAAATCGACATTACAAAATCATAATTCTGAGCAATTGTTTATTAATGAATAAATAGAAATTTCTTGCATTCTCAGTAGAAAATAAATTCCGGAACGAAACCCTAATGAAAATTACCCAAAAACTTTCGCACGACAGCGTAATTCATTCCAAAGCGTAAACACATCAACTCAATCAGAATTCGCCTCACACAGAAAATAGCTAGGAGTAATGAGTTCACTGATTTCATTGAAGGTTCCGACGGAAACGCCACGGAGATGTTGTCACTGTCACGCAGTTCGGGACGGTACACCCAGCAATTATACGACGCATCCTGTGTTTCACGCTGAATACTATACACCTACCCATTGTAGTGGCTTGCACCAAAACGGCGCATACACGCTACGTAGAGGCAGTTCTTATCACGGAGGTGAGTACTCGAATACGATTGAATCGTTTCACTAACTGAGTTTCGAGCTTTTCATCACGAGAACAAGTGCTTTTGTCGTTCCCGGAAAATTAAACGATACCTACGAACTCTGAAAATATTTCGAGATAGGAATAGAAAAGTTTTATGGCTGTCATAGCCATACAAAAGTCAATGGTATATAGATAGTGTAACTGGAATTTTCTCTGTAAAAAAAAATTTGGCTCCAAAAGAAGTCGAAGTAATAAATAATCAAAGTATAGCAAAAATTTTCAAATTTATTGAGAAAGAAGGAAATATTGTTAGTAATTTACTAACATTTTTTTTTATAGAAATATATGTTGATTGTCTTTTAATGGGAACTAAGAATCGTCAATTGTTTATGGTTCTTAGTAGTATAATCGAACGTTTCGTCAGCCATGAAAGTTTTTTTCCAAAATGAAGCAATATATTAGGGTTGTCTTGTACTGAAAACTAAAAAACGTTGATTTTTTATTGTTTTTCAGTAGTATAATCATACGTTTAGTCAGCCATGACACTTTTGTTTCTGAAAGAAAGTAATATATTTTGGTTCTCCTGTGCTACATACTTGGAATGCTTTTTTTATCGTTTTCAGTAGTATATTATAACGTTTAGTCGGCATAAAACTTTATTTTAATGAAGCTATATATTTTGGTTGTCTTGTACTGAATACTGAAGACAGTTATTTTGAATTATTTTCAGTAGTAAGATGCTGCATTTGAGAAGGCATCGTGAAGCAATATATTTCCATTGTCTTGTGATAAAAACTAAGAACCGTTAATTTTGAAGGTTCTAAGTTTATACATATTTTTAGTATTTCATACATTTTTTAAACTTTCATCATTTTTTATTTGGAAATTTTTCAATATTTGAAAAATGTGAACTCGCTAGTCTTTTTGATAAGATATCTTTTTGATTTCAAAACTGCGATTTTCTAAATTTTAAAACTCTAAGAATTTCAATTATTTCAAAGACGAATTTTGCAGAAAACAGTATGTTAATAGATTTTTATTAATTTGAGTATTTTGCGTACGTTTAAAGAATTCAAACGATTTAAAGATGTTTTCGTGTTTTTAAAGAATTGAACATACATCTGAAGTGTGAAGAATATAAAGCTCTCAGAACAGCAGTTTTATTTTTTTTAAGAATTTTCGTTAGTAAAGAAAAATTGAATTTACATTCATAAGTATGTAATAAAATTCGAGTCTATTGAGTATATTTTAAATTTTCCAATAATTGATACTATTTGCAAACATATTTTGAGATTTGTATTATTTAAAAAAAATCCTATCTCGATTTCTACAATTACTTGAGTACTCGATTAAACAATTACTTGTTTTTTAAAAAGAAATAAAGTTTTTCAGATTTCTCAACTACGATTTTCTGAATTTGAAAGTTGAAAGAATTTTAATAATTTTGATAAAAAAATTTCTTAAAAACAGTATCTTCAGAGTTTTTTTAAGTATTTTCATACTTTTGAAGGATTCAAACGATTAGAAGCATTTCCCAGTATTTTCAAGGATATTTACTTTGGTTTCAAGAATTAAATGTTCTAGGATTTACAATTTCGTAACTTTCAAAATTTTTAAAAATTTTAAAAATTTGAAATAAGATCAATAAGTATGTAATGGAATTGGAGTCTATTTAGTATATTTTACTTTTTTCAGTAGTAAATACAATTTGTAATATTTTTAGCAGTTTTAGAAATTTTCATCATTTTGACAAACTACTGTCTATTTTTAAAATTTATTGCTTCAGAATCTAATGTGCTATATATTATAAGTATATTCATGCAACTTCCAGAAAAAAGCTACTTCATTGATTTTTAATGTTTCATACATTTGCAAAAATATTTTCCCAAAACCTTTCATAAATGTAAGAGTTTTCATCACGGGATCAATTGCTTTTGTCGTTCCCAGAAAATTGAACGATACCTACAAATTCTGAAAATATTTTGAGAAACGAATAGAAAAGTTTTATGGCTGTCATAGCCATATAAAAGTCAATGATATATAGATAGAATTAGTTTAACTGGAATTTTCTTTGTGAAAAAAACTTTGACTTTAAAAGAAGTCGAAGTAAAAGATAATCAATATAATATCAGCGAGATAAGTTTATGCAGATATGATTTTCCCAGAAATTTATCAAATTACTAAGAATGAATCGAAATATGAATTCTACAGCATCGAGTTCTAAAGATCTATATAGCAATCTAAAAAAATTACTTGAAATCTGTAAAAATTCTATTTCATACATAATAAAAAAAAGCGTAAAATACTATGATATAAATCTTTGAATACTCAAAAAATATTTAAAAACGATTTTATCAAAAATTTATAGAACGTGGAAAATATTTATAGAGAACTGATTTCCCAAAAAATTTATTTAATTAATAACAATTTATCGAAATTCCTATTCTAATACATTGAATTCCTAAAATCTGTATAGCAATCTACAAAAATATGAAAAATCTTCAAAAATGCTAAAAAACCTTGAGTTTTAGATATTGTAAAAAGCAAGAAATACCTTAATACTCGAAAACTATGTGAAAACATTGTTCTCAAAAATGTACAAAACATATTAAATCTATATGGATGTGATTTTTCTATGAATCCGTCAAATTATGTATATAACTCTAGAAATTTATATGAAAATTCATTAAAATACAAGAAATTTCATCTAATTGTATGGATTCTAAAGAGGTACAAAAAAAAAAAACAAATCAAAATAAAAATCCAAAATGATAGGAAATCTGTGTAAAAGATACTGTTTTTCTGATAAAGAGGTTGAAATACTACAAATCTTTGAAATTCCCATTACTGTAGCATCGAATTCCAGTAATATATAAAGTCATCCCTTAAAATACGAGGAAGCTCAATATACTAGATAATATTACAAAATAGCTTAAAAAACGTACTAGACAAAATTATAGATATTTGTAAATATATAAAATGTTCCGAGGTATAATTTTTCAAAAACGTAAAAAAAAATTCGAAAATTTATACAACTGTCATTCTTAGAGCACTGAATTCTAAAAAGCTATAGAAAAATTCATTTCACGTTCGAAGCAAGGAAATTACTTAGTCTTTTGTTTACTGTTGTGTCGTGAAAAGACGAGTTTCTCTGCCGCTCGACCTTCGAGCGGCATAGAAAACGGCGAGAAGGCGCGCGGCGAGAACGAGTTTTTCACGGGACAATAGTAAACACAATAATAAGTGATTTCCGTGCTGCGAGCGTGAAAAATTTATTATTGTATGAAAAAGTTTCTAAAATTCTATAGATAATAAAGAATTGTGAAAAATACTAACTGTATTAGGAAAAAAACCTTAACTTCATTGACTTGAAAATCGCAAAAATTGTATCCTACTAGATACCATACAAACGTAGAAAATTTTGATTTTGAAGATAGATCATTGGTATTATTATATGATAGTTTATTGATACATTATTTCATAAGGATTATTATAATAAGATATAATAATACAATTAAATTAAATACGAGATAAATTATACATTATATTCTATAATTTGAAAAGCCATTCAATCGAACAATTGAAAAATAGTACTTTCATAACCAGATCATCAAAAACCATTGATTATACAATTCTAAACGAAATAAAATAATTCGAAAAACCCCTTTCACAAATTTTTTTAAGTTTTAGTCATGAATTTCAAACGACGAAAATCGACAATTTTTACCCAATCAAACGGAAAAAACCTGGAATAAAACTTCGAAATTATAAGTTTCCAAACTCGAAACTATCAACCTTCATCTTCAATCTTTCGAAACCAGTCACGTTAAATCCCTCACAAAATTTAATAAGTAGAAGCGCAACCGGAATGCGAACAAGGAAACTTCACTACTATTAGAAACTCACTCGCAACAAAAAACTAAAAAGGCATCCGAAATCTTCGTGTTATCGATAAAAGTTTCACTCTGCGCTGTGAGAAACGAGGAAAAGAGACATTCAATGGCAATGGAATACTTTCTTCATTCGTTTCATCGTTCTCTTGACTCGACCCTGTATGTTTCTTTCTCGTATCCGAGTTCTAAAAGGGTACTTATGAGCGATGAATGTAAAAAGAGAACATTTGCATGAATTCCAGCCAAGCCTTTACGGTGCATCGGGTCTGTTAGAGCGAAAAAAATCTGATTTACATCGATTACGGATGTTATTCCATTCGATTGGCTGAAATATATGACTTTATCCGGAATGTGCGATTTGATTTTGTTGGTATAGTCCAAACTTGTCATTACGATAAAAGAAAATACTAAAATGAACCTATGTTCGTCAAATTACAGTACAATTACTGGCATATTACAATTAAACATTTCTACTGTGTAATTTTATTTCTGCAAAAAGAAGTAATTAGAAAAAAATGAATTTCGCAAACGACATCAATTTGTTAATATTAAAAATAACAAAAAACATTTCTCGTAACTTTGATAAATACATATTTGTTTAAACAAAAATATGTAAATTGAAAAGAAGCAAAACACGTACTTGTGATTCCCTACACAACTCTTGATGAAATTTTATTCCTAATAAAAATTTCGTGGATAGATACAAGTTCGAAACAAGAACAAACTTGACACTTACGTTAGTTTGGGACTTGAATTTTCGCCTGATCAAATTGATGGCAAGAAACTCTAACTGCACTTTAAAAGAATCGAATTTCGTGGAGCGCTCGTGACTGGAACAAAAAGATGTCTTTTGCATTTGCATCTGAAGTAGCTTACTTTATTTTCCGAAAAAAGATGTGCATCAACTTGACATTTCATTGGTTTAAATTTATTTGTGTTCACATATTTTCGCATTTGACATGTTTTTTAACAGGAGTAATGTTTATTCTGTAAAAAAAGATCAATGATATCAACAAAAGCAGTTGCAGAAATTTTTAATTACAATTACGGTAGCGAAGATATACATTACTTGAAAGAAAATTTTTTACAACGAATGGAAAGTATTGAGCGAACAATTTTTATCAACAAAGTACATACTCTCAGAAGAAAAAAGTTTTCGCAACTTTTTTTCAAACGCCCATAATTCTGCAAAATAAAAGTATGCCCTGTAATACATCAAAAGTTGAGAACGATTTTACCAATCTCGCCCAAAAACCTTTGGAAAAATCGCTGTTTGCCACTTTCTCGATGTTTACTTCAGAGAGCTCAGCAGAAAATGCAAATTTCCCAAGTAGATTTGTCATTTCTGACGTGATGTTACAAGGGAAAAATTGGAAGCCCCTCAAGGAGGCGTCAGATATTCCGCAAGATAAATCGAGTTGTTGATAAAGTTTGTAAAGTTGGAGAAGAACGATCATTCCGACAAGGGAATACAAGTGTGGAAGATTCGAGAGAAAGTGTCCGAGGCGGAGAAAAGTAGAGTAGGTCAACGATTAGGCAGACATTTTCGTACCAATCTATAACTCGGTACAAAAGGCGATTAAGATTCTCATTAGTTGAAATTGATATTCTCAAGGTCGAGGTCAGGTGGAATGAGCCTAATTTGCAAATTAGAAAATAATGAAATGCATCGAATGCTAAGATAGAAACGAAAGATTAAAAATAATAGAACAAGGTTGATAATAAATTGCATTCAATTTGCTTTCACTTAAAATGCCCTTGGAAAACTTTTTTCGTATTTTGATTCGAATTCAGTTTGAAATTTCGAAAGCACTCAAAATAATGAATTGTGTACACCTTGATCTCTGTTAGATAATAATTTATTTCAGTCCTTTGTGCTGAGAAATAAATCCATTTGTTTCTCGTTCTGTTCCGAGCAGATTTTGGTGTAATCGATGAAATATTGAATTCCTGCAGATCCTCGAGTGCGTTACAATGACATGGATGAAAGCATAGCAAGCAATGCGAACTGGGCTCTCGGTGATTTTCGAACTCTCCATCGATGCGTACCCACTCTACGGCGAACAGGTTTGAGTGAAAAACTTGTTTTATATGTAGTGAAGCTTTTGAAGCTATCGCATTCTGACCCAACTTTTGAGCTCAATTTATCTTTTCTGAATAAAAAAAGGTTTATATGTTTTATGATGAATTGAACAGTTTGTTCTACAACTTGTTGAATGTATGAGAGAGGTGTAGAAAGTTTGTAATTGAATGATGTTTTGACGTTGATAAAACTTTTATCGATGTTTTCTGAAACTGTGAAAGAAATGCAGAATTATTGAGTTCATTGTATATTTTTTCTAAAATATTGGATAGTGTTTGCTATGAAATAAATATATTAAATAGAACTTCGGGAAAAATGTATTTTTTCCGTCAAAGAATGTTTCAATTTTGCACGACAGTTTTTATATTTTACACGATTCGTAGGATGCCCGGAAAAGGTTTCGAAAGTTTGATATGGATCGATTTTTTCAGCAATGGCATATAAAACTTTAGTGGAAGTTTGTCACAGTTATGACAAAGACTCAAAAACTTGGGGATTTTTTTGTAAAAAGATTTTGTTTTATTTATGAAACATGTTATGTTTGCATGTTTAATAAATTTTTGATACGTCACATTTTGCTCGAAGTTTAGAACTATAATAATTTCTTTTTGAATAGAAAAAGCCTCCGATTGATTTGATGGTTCTTTAAAATAACCTTGTGAAACTTACTTAATAATATTAAAAGATATATACATAAATTAAGATTTATCGATTTTTCAATGACACTATTGTTTGAATTTGTTGAAATAATTGTATATCATATAGAAAATATAGTGAAATTATTTTTGAGTTTATTACATTTTACTAAAACTTTAAGAACTTAATTTTTGCTAGAGTGAAAAAATTTCTAATGCATTCTGTCAAAAGTTTAGAATATTGTACGAATCGTTTCAGGCTCAAAAAATGTGTTTAAAATTTACTATTTGTTGATTTTTTGATAATCCTATTTTTCCAAAGTAAAAGTAGCTTCAAAAGATACAATGAAATGTTCAAAATATTGTTCAACTTCATTTGCATATACAAAAAAGGTCACAAAGATTAAGAATTTATAGATTTTTCGATACGAATAAAACTTGTTTTTAAATTCGTAGAAAGAAACTGTGATCGAATTTTCAAATGTAAACGGTTCTTGTCAAACTGAAAGGAAAAAAAAATAAAATTATGAAAAAAATGAAATATTTGAAAATATTTAAACAAATAAATTTTCATTTTGCATGAAGTTCTTGAGCCTGTAATATTTTAGTCAACTTTTTAAAAAAGAAAAAAAATACGATATTTTAAAATATTCTTAAAAACGAAAAAAATGCTGAACGTCTAGAATCTACCGAATATTTGGAACCAACAAAACTTTCGTTCTTATTTCCCAAAACTGTCAGAAAACTTTAAGTTTATTAAACTTTTTTTCGAGCTCTTTCAAAATCTTAGAAAAACATAACGAACTTCAAAACAATGCAAACAAAACATCGATATAAAATTGATGTTATTATGCAATCTTCTATGCATAAAAAAATTGTACGCAATAAAGTTTCAAAATGAGTCCTCGCAAACTCAATTCAAAATGCCCAGAACGAAATATTCAACGATTCAGTGGTTTGAAGTCCCTGTTAGTGGACGGATACGGTGAATAATGGGAAAACTATGCTGCAAATTTGCAATGCAGGGATCGACGTAACCGGGATGAAGTCGCATTTTTACCCGGAAGGCGGGTGGGGATGGCTCGTGTGCGCGGCCGGTTTTCTCGCCCTGCTCCTCACCACGGGGATGCAGCTCGCTTTTGGCCTCCTGCACCTCTGCGCACTTCGTCATCTTGGGGAACTGCACATGATGGATATCGGTGAGTCGCTTTTACTACGAATTTCCAGGACCATCAGGAACGTTGCCAGAATAAATTATCATTTATTTTAATTTCATATTTTCCAAAAAATTACGTATTCAACCACAATCTAAGAACAAAAAATTTGTCTTGAAATCGAAAATCCTGTGGTATATTCCCTGGGTCGAGTTAAAGTGAAATGAAATTGGCATCGATCTCCCAGTCGAATTATTGTTTACTCAGAATCTTATAAAAATTTCTCTATCTCCATGACCGTAAAAGTACATCATCGACGAGATAACAATATCAAAGTAAAATTTAACAACGATTTACTCTTGTTCTTGTTCACGATACTTCTGATGTACGAGCGTTTGGGCCAATGGATATTACGTCAGAGGAAATGGCTATCCCCTCTCTCAAATGCTCTGTACTAACACACGACTTATCAACCCAATCTATGTAAGCTCACAATCAATCTACACTTCGAAAAATCGTAAAAGGGAATCATATACATCACACCAGTTCTTCAGCAAATAGCCTCTTATAATGATTCTTCTCTTCATGTAAAATAATAATATCCTTCCAATTCATTTCATGATCCCTTTTTACATCATTCGCCATCCTATGTTCAGATATCACAGAAAACTCAGAATGGGAATTAGAAATATTCCTTTCATGTTCAAAAATCCTCCTTTTCAAATGTATCTTTGTCCCACATAGTTCTTATCACAATTATTGCATTGTATCTTGTAAACATGTCTTGAACAAGCATGTCTTGAAACTAACATGTAAGCTCTACCACTTATAAGCTTAATTAGTAAGAGAAAGTATGAAACCATGAGCCACGTTTTTATTGTTATGCACGATTAATCAGATTTGTAATTTTAGCATGTAAACGTGTTGGTGAAAGTATGAACACATTTCTCATGTGCGTCTCCACTACAATGCATTTTATTGAATTATTCTTGATCAGAATCTTCAGCATTGCCTCCAAGTACAGTATGCAGAAGTCCACATCATCGTCATTATCTGAAGAATCTTGTCATGCTGATTGTGTTCGTGTTTTGCACTTTTTGGGTGTAGGGACTTCTTTGGCTTCTTTTTCTTTTTCTTTTCCTGGGTTTATGCACTTGATTTTAGTCTACTGGCGCAATTCAGTGACGAATTCAGGAGATGTACAAATGGTACCCTTCATCAGCTTTGTTTCTCCCTCATCAGATTGTCGTAACTTTTCTGTAAGTTAAGCAGAAGAAATGGAAATAGATGTGCTATTAACCTCCACGGACTCAAAAGTTGTGATTTCTTCATGTGTATCCGTCTCGATATCAGGATGAGTGACAATAATGCTGTGTTGTTCATCTATAATTAAACCATACGGTCATGATTAAAAAAAGCTCCATTCTTTATATAGTAACTTCCGTCTTAAAAAATCTCGCATCAAATGAACCTCGAACGATCGCCTCGACCTCGTTATTTTCACGGCGAAAAAATCACGACCACCTATAATAATGAAATACCACGACTAGAAAAATCAATACTTCGATTTTATTTATAAATAGCATCCACGGAGAAAAATTCCATATCTGTCGTTAGTGTCTCTTTAATGAAATTCATAGGATGTTTAAGGCAGAAAATACAGCACATTTTTCCATTAATTACGCTCGGATATTCTTGCATTCAGTTAATATAATGGTTTTATATTTTTATGGTTATACTTTTGAAATTAAAGTTCCTGGTTCGACGCTTTCCCCATTTTCCGCTTCCAATCAGTGATTTTCCACTTAAGCAGACATGAATGTCGGAAAAATTTTCGAAACATGCGATCGATATTCCGCGCTTGATTGAAAAATACGCAGCTACATCGAAGAGCAAGAAAAAAAGGTGCATATGCGGTATCGATTAAACAGGAAGACAATGCAGGGTTTTCGTCATCATGAGAAGTGCTTAATCATTATTTACGTCCTTATTTTTCAACGCTGCACAATCACGAGCACTCCACGAAAATGCCGATTGCTCATCAAACGAGACGCCCTTCACTGGGAAAGTATACCTTTGATCAAACAAAATCCGGCTTGTTACACCATGCGATTCTCGTATAGGCATAATTGAGTTCACTTACTGCATTCGAGCATTCTCGGTCTCTCGTTTTCGCCTGAATTGTTCAGTAAACAAATTGTTTTTTTTTCATTGATAACTTTTTCTAGGACTTTGGATGCCAAAAAATTTGAAAGAGAGTAAAGGAAAATAACGAGTTATAAAAAAGATTGCAAATTTGTGGTAGCACATTGAAATGCAACTGAAAAACATTTTTTTGTGTGTTTTCTCTATCTATCTAACCCCAGAGTTTCAAAAACATTTCTTCACTTTAACAGATTACAGGCATTTTCTAATTTTAAAATTTTCGTCAAAAATTATATTTTTTACGAAATTTTCACTGAATGAAATACAGAAAAATAATATAATTTCATGCATTAATGAATAACAATGAATGTTTCAGAATACACAATAATTTGAAAAGTTGTATATCTCAGTATACTTTATACACAGTGAAAAAACTATTTACCAACTTTTCCCAACCACCATTTACCGCGAAAATCACGCCACCAACCTCGACCCAACTTTACTGAAAAGCAATTTTCCCGCTTCAACGATAAAGTAATTGAAAATTTCATATTGCAACGACGCGTACGTGCGTGATTTCCAGTGCGAACTTGGAAAAAACGGTTACTTCAGATAAAAGAAAGCTGATACAGATCCGGCAAGTTACGAAACGAGCGACGAATGTAGTCGTTACATTTTCGCAAGTCGCCGTGGGCGCTTTGCCATTGAGGCGTTTTCGGAGAAAGAAAAGCTCCAGGATAAAGTGTCAGCTCGCTAGACTGGGCTGACTTTGCCGTTTTGATTGTGGTTTTTTCGAAAAAAATCCCCTGTGGTGAGAAGATAAACTTCGGTGTTCCGGGGGACATTCGTTACGTCGAGATTTTCTTCCGATAAAATACAGTTTGCTCGGAATTTCCCTGATTTTGAAGCTCGATTTCTCGCTGGGAGAAATAAGGCTAATTTTTGTAGTAGGGTGAATGGAGGAGAGGTGGAGGTTTTTTATATTTTTATTAATCAAGCTGTTAATTTATAACAAGAAATGATTCCAGGCAGTTTTAATTTGAAACCTTTCGATCAAAACCAGTCTTGTTTTCAGTCAAACAAGGACTTGATGAGGAGAGATGGACGAGGTTGACAAATCTTCAATAAACGTTGCACAAAATTAAGTTATTACGAAAGAATCCTTCATTATCGTGTTTTAATGTACTTATCTTTTTCAATAAAAATGGATTGTCATTTAAAGAATCTTTGCACCTAACGGATACTTGTATGTTCTTGAGTTTTGTAATTGTTTTTTTGTGGACAAATTTTTTTCACTTTGTTTTCGAAGCTGCGTACGATTAGCTCAAAAATTTTCACCATTGATTTTTTTCAGCACAAAATTTAAAACTAGAAACAGCTGGAAACAAGAAAACGAAAAGTCAATGTCTCTTTCGAAAGAGATTCGTTTATCTCTTCTAGGATAGCAAAAAAAAATTATTAAAAAAAAGTCTGGCAGTATTTGCAATGACGCACGGAACCTGTTTGATTATAACTTCGCATTTAATAATAAAAATATGATGAGCTTTCAAATTTTTAATACTAGTGTGAAGATCTAATTATACGAAAAAAACAAGCTCAATCAGTAAAGCACTTTCAAAATGGCGACTAAAAGTTCATCTCTCCTCAGCTTACTCTATCGATGATCAAAATGATTCGATCTGAATGAAATACGTTTGGCATTCATTGAGAAGCTTGTTTATCTAGACAAACATTTATAAAGGTAAATGGTGAACTTTTTTGGATTTCATGTCGATCGAATTTCTGCTATAGTCTTTACCAAACTAATTTTTCAGTGTAATCAAGTCATTTAGTACGTGTCACTAAATGGTTCAATAGGTTTAACGATATAATTCGAATGACTGTGATAAGTCTTGAGTACTAAATAATAAGGTCCATATAAAAACTTGGTAGTCGTAGAGATGACTAAAATTTTCCAGAAAATGCCAATTAGCCTTTTGTCAGTAAAACCAAACGTTTCGTTATTGTCGCTTCGTTTAGTACTTTGCAGTAATCGAATTTTGTTCACTGCTACCATTCGTTTGGTGATTATATCTTTTACAAGATTTTTGTATAGTACCGGGTGCTATAATAAATTTATCCCATTTTATTAATCAGCGTAGTGTACGTATGATGAAAGGCCATTTTGTTTAGCCCGCTGAACTATGGGTCTAGGTCAGACAACGGCACTTTTTTATCCGGAAAGGAATACATAAATTTTCTTTTCTTTTTCATAAAAACTGATATCTATCGATTTCAAATACTGATTTAAACTTTGAAAGACTCTTTATGACAACAAAAATGGGCTCAACCGGGATTTGAACCCGGGGCCTCTCGCACCCAAAGCGAGAATCATACCCCTAGACCATTGAGCCTCTACATTCGTATTTTCTGGAGTAATATTCTAACAGTACTTTTTTATAATTAGTCATACGTTTTATACACTTTTTTATACGCGAAGACGTTTCGAATACATCAACCATTACATTAAGTTCTTAATTTTTTTATTGTAATCAAAAATTTTTGAATTGTTAATCGAACAATAGAATGATTAATTGAATGGTAAATATGAAGAAATCATTTAGATGTAGAATCCCAAATTATGCAAAAATTATAATGTGTATTAACTTGTAACGGCTCAATGGTCTAGGGGTATGATTCTCGCTTTGGGTGCGAGAGGTCCCGGGTTCAAATCCCGGTTGAGCCCATATTTTTCTTTTTTTTTATTCTTATATTCTATAGAAACGATAGCTTTCAATTTTTTTTGTCTAGTTTACTATCATTTTTACAATCAGATTGATAAGTTTAGCCGCGTTTGTAGGGAAAATGGGGAGAAAGCTGTTAAAAAAAAGGGCTCAACCGGGATTTGAAAACCCGGGACTTCTCGCACCCAAAGCGAGAATCATACCCCTAGACCATTGAGCCACGTTATATGCAACTCACATTAATTTTGTAAAAATATTTTTTAATAATTATTCATACGTTTTACTTTTTCACAAGCAAAGACGTCTCAAATACATCAACCATTACATCAACTTCTTAATTTGAGATTTATTGTTAATTTTTAATTTTATGCATAGGTACATCATGATGATTTTTCTTCAATACGTATTTTACTTTTTGTAATTAATTCCCATATCGATACATTTTTTATTTTATTATATAAAATTATAAAACATTATTGAATGCATCTTATAGGAAATTTTAGTTTGTTATATGGTTTTTATAAGGTCACCTTGTAAGACATTGAATTTTTATAAAGAATTCCATTTTCTTATCAGGTTTTTATAAGGATCAAATTTACGAAGGTATGTGAAAATCAATTATTATCAACTATTTTCTAAAATATCATTCAAGCTTAAAATTTTATAGCAAATAATACATATTCTTTTATTGTTATGATTTGCGTCAATATTCGTCTAAAAATTTTCTGAATCGTGAAAAAAGAGTAAGATTGGATGACTTGCAGAAAAATTTCTAGTTTTGATGATTTAAAAAGAAATTCAGATGTTGAACGTTCAAAAATATAACATGGGCTCAACCGGGATTTGAACCCGGGACCTCTCGCACCCGAAGCGAAAATCATACCCCTAGACCATTGAGCCAACATGTTAATACGTACCCATTTAGAGATAAAGTTATTGGCTTAAAAATTATAAAATTCGTTTTTTACAATCAAGAAAAATTTTCTGAGAATATAATTAGAAATTGAACTAGTGTAACTAAATATTTCAACTTGAAAAATGGTTTAACTGACAATTATACATTGTTCAAATTTTAATAGTCTCAAACAGTAGAATGCCTTATGCTCTGCTAATTTCCGCCCCTTTTCGAACACGCTGCGAACTCGCCAGCGAGCTCGCAGACTACTCGTCACTAGCTCACAGAGTACTTCCAGTCGTTGATAATTATTAATATATATTTCAGGAAAATAAAAAGAATACTCATTATTTACAGTAAAAAGTAATCACAATGAAGCTGTAAAACGATTATTTAATAAAAAAATTTTCTCCCGGGTGGGAATCGATCCTGTGTTCTGCGGAGTTGAACGCCAAAAAGTATATTAATTAACGCGAGACATGCACTTGATTTAAGCATTCTACACAAAACTTGAAACATGAGGAAAAAAATCAGCAGCCATCTGGTGAGCGCTTGGGGAGCGCGCGAATTTTCAAAATTTGAATTACTTTATATTCAAATTTGAAAATTCGCGCGCTTTCCCCAAGCGCTCACCAGATGGCTGCTGGTTTCTTATTCTCATGTTTCAAGTTTTGTGTAGATTGCTTAAATCAAGTGCATGTCTCATGTTTATTAATATGATACTTTTTGGCGTTCAATTCCGCAGTACACGGGATCGATTCCTACCCGGTAGAAATTTTTTTTTTTATAAATAATCGTTTTACAGCTTCATTGTGATTACTTTTTACTGTAAATAATGAATTATCTTCATATTTTCCTGAAATATATGTTAATAATTATCAACGACTGGAAGTACTCTGCGAGTTCGCAGCGAGTTTGATTTTCACGCTCGCCGCGAGCACGCTGCGAGCTCACAGGTTCACCGGGTATCCTCTCAAAAACTCCATCAAATAGAGTGTAAAAACATTTTTCTACATTTCGGTTGCTAATTGGGCCCTCTTCAGGAAAAATCGTACCACGTAATTCTTATTGTAAGTGATCATATGTCTCATTAAAAAGGAAGTAAACGCTCAACAAAACCATCGTCAAAGACGATGTATAAATCAATCAAATTGTTCGAATTTATGATGTGCATATTTGCAACAAAAAATTTTTTTCTTTTCTACGGGGGTCGTCTACCTTCGTGATATAGAAAATAAATTTTTTTGGCTCATTTCCAATCTAGACGTCACTAGAAATATGCTCTGTTTACTGTTCGAAAGTTGTTTATTCAATATTATTCACATAATATGTGTTATGTATTAATACACAGGTGTCTCCATTGATAGAGACTCTCGAGGAGAGAGGGCGTTGTCAATAATAAGGCTTCTCCTAATTTGCAGAAAGAACCATGCCTCGGTTTATTTAAGTACAATTCGGAGTCTTATACAAGTTCAGTAGATCCATGAAACACAAAATTGCATAATCACAAATCTTCTGCGTCGCTTCCAAACAAGTCCTCCATACATGGTAGGAGAGAGAGTGTCGCGTTTCCTCCAATACCCCACGTGGAAGGCCCAGGTTGAAGATCCTCCTCCAGGAGTCGTGCTTCGGTATTAGGAGAGACGGGGGGTGATTCCGGCCGAGTCACGACTGGGCGAACGTAGGGCCGGATGGTCGGTCTCCGACGTCGACGACTCAAGGCCCGCCGAAATTCCTCGGGCAACCCGTTGGTGAAGATCTCCCGCTCTTCCCTTATCCTAGGTAGCTCCCTGGGGGCGTCCCCCGTAACATCCATGACCACGGGGAGGTTGGCGCTTCTGGGTCCATCAGGACGGCTCCGCCGCCGGCGGTCCTGGTTTGGCCGTGGGTCTGGTCTTCCAGATGCAGTAGGCCGGCTGGGCTTCTCAGAGAGAGGGATTATTACGGTATCAGAGAGGACTGGAGGAGCAGAAGTGGACGGGCCAGGGTGGCCTAACAACTCGGCGATCCCATCATCCAAGCTGGGGCGAGGGTGGGGCGCGTCGGAACTTCCTATTCCTGCTTCCAGAGGTCCTGCGGTCCCTGAAGATTCTGGCGGGGTCCCTGCGGGCTCCGGGGTAGGGGCGTCAAAATATCCGTAATTCTCGTACCCGCAGCGAGGGTAGGGTCCTTGTAACCGATAGTTCCCTCGGGACGTCGGGACACTACTCGCCTTTGGCACGCTGCGTATCCAGCAGCAGTGGCGGCACTGGAGCAGGACCTCAGTGGCATTGAGTTCTGTGACCCTACTTGGGATGTTGTCCTTCCGCCGTCGGCCTTGGGGCGAGTTGACGGTGGCTCGGATTCTTTGCAGACGGATGACGTCTGACAGGTTAGAGGTCAAATCCTGGGGCAGCTCTTCCAGACCCGGGATTTTCCCCGCTGAATACTTCAAGAAAACCCAGACCTCGGGTATTCCCACCCCGTCGAACTCCTGGAATCCACCTCCTGGACGCACTCCAAAGAATCTCACCGCGGCCCTAGCCTCTTCGAGTGTTCTGGGCAAGATGTGGAACACTTGGGGGAGGCAACGAAAAATCAACTGGGATACTCCGAAGAGTCCAAAAAAAATGAAATAATCGGTATTCCTAAGGGTAGGATTTTTATAGAAGCGAAAACGGAAAAATGCAATACGCTGAAGATTAGTCAATTCTGTACAGTTAAGTTAATAATTCGATACTCCGAAGAGTAATCCATTCAGAAAAAAAAGCAAATTAAAAAAAATCCAGAAAGAATCTCCGAAGAGAAATCAGTCTGTAAAAATCAAATTAAAAGTTAAACGAGAGTCTCCGAAGAGAAATCGGTTTGTAAAAAGCGAATTTTTAAAAGAACAAGATCTCTGGAGAGAAATCAGTTTATAAAAAAATCAAGTCAAAAGTTAAACGTGAATCTCCGAAGAGAAATCAATTTAGAAAAATCGGATTCAAATTCTAACGAGAATCTCCGGAGAGAAATCAGTTGATAAAAAAAATCAAATCAAAAGTTAAACGTGAATCTCCGAAGAGAAATCAATTTAGAAAAATCGGGTTCAAATTCTAACGAGAATCTCCGAAGAGAAACCAATTTAGAAAAATCGTATTCAAATTCTAACGAGAATCTCCGAAGAGAAATCGGTTTGTAAAAAGCGAATTTTTGAAAGAACAAGATCTCCGGAGAGAAATCAGTTTAGAAAAAAAATCAAATCAAAAGTTAAACGTGAATCTCCGAAGAGAAATCATTTAGAAAAATTCGGATTCAAATTCTAACGAGAATCTCCGAAGAGAAATCAATTTAGAAAAATGGTATTGAAATTCTAACGAGAATCTCCGAAGAGAAATCGGTTTGTAAAAAGCTAATTTTTAAAAGAACAAGATCTCCGGAGAGAAATCAGTTTATAAAAAAAAATCAAATTAAAAGTTAAACGTGAATCTCCGGAGAGAAATCATTTAGAAAAATTCGGATTCAAATTCTAACGAGAGTGAAATAAATATTTGTTGCTACGTAAGCAGCAAACTCAAAAATATTTCGACTTACTTTTTTTTATCTCTCCTGAGTCTTCCGACGAGGCACGAGAAGAAAATATAAGAACGAGACAGGGGAGGGGACTTAGACTGGGTAAAACGCGGTTTGCAAATTATATCGAAAATCAAATGTTCACCAAGCTGGTTCACCAACACTGACCGTTCAGAACGAGACAGTTGACCAAGTTTGATAAAACAAGGCTGAACAAAAACGACTCCCAAATCGAGACTGCCTAAACTGAAACTGTCCCGGCTTTTATATCCGAAAATCCCCACTTAGATTATGGCAAAAAAAAATTAGAAACTTCTACTTTCCCAATTTCGTTAGGCAGAACCAAAAAAAACAAGGCCAATTCCGTCAACCACCTAAATTTCTATTCTCCCGTATGTAAAATATCTCTAATTTATTTCTAAGTCCTCGTTTCTCTTTGAGTGTGGAGATCACCAGAAAATAAAAAGAGTATGTGTGCAAAAACTAAACCGAGGCCGATTTCGATATTTATCAAGTTTCTAGTTAGATATCTCTAAAAGAATGCTTTCAGGCAAATTATCGCTGGATCGTCATTATATCCTATTGTGAATAAAATCCATTACTGTAAGCGTATTCTAATAAAAAAATAATCCCATGAGACTACAATGCGGGAAAAACATCCGCCGGTATCCCGAAAAAGAGAAATGGAAAGTGAAGAGATCCCAGAAAAAACGTAAGTGCCCGGGCGACATGAAGTCTGGGCATGCAAATCTCCTAATGTCATGGCGCAACTAGGCCCCGCTGAAAGCCAGACGAGGCCGAATTCCTAAAATGTATAACGTGAAAAGCAAGATGTTCGCGATACATAACATATGGTACATTGACGCCGAACAAACAAAGCATATTATTATACATTAAGGAAACCTGACAGGTTTGGCACCGCTCGCAAGTTATTTGTTAAATAACATTTTTCGATGTGTTCTTTATTTAACATTTGTATCATAATAATTATTTTCAGATTTATACATCTACATAATACAATCTTTGGCAATCTGGGAGAAATTCCAGATTCTCCCTTGCGGGGGATCCTGTACAAAAAAAAAACCTTCCCTACAAACTATGTTGACGCCAGTATTGACAAAAATGTCGACTGTCAAAATACGTCGATTTTTGACACAGCAAATTTGTCGTCAGTCGACAAATTCGCTGCATCTTGACGACGTTGCCGAAATGTGGACGTATTGTCGGCGACATTGTTGTCAACTTTAACGTAACATATTGGAACATAACGTAACATATTTGAAAAATATTGATTGTTGCTTATTCATAAAACGTCTCTCTAGGTCTAGACACAAGCGTTTCCGAAAACAATTTTTTTTAAATTTCAAACAGGCCCTTTTCGGCCCAAAAAAAGGGTAAAAAAGCACTTTTTTGTAAACCTAATGGTAGTAGTGAAAATTAGGGGAAAATAATTGGTTTCATGTTTCAAAGTTCTAGGGCTGAGAATTCGTGCCACAAAATTTACTATGTCATTCAGTAAGAGGTCAATTCAAGGACGCGGCAAGGTCAGGAAAACCAGCTTAAAATAATTTGGAAAATTTTTCTTGATGTTCGAGAACGTACCAACAAAATCAAAAATACCTTATGTCAATATCATGTTCAGTTTTTTCGCAATCCATCGTAAAAATAATTAATGTGATAATAGTAATCAATCATAACTATTGATGAAATTAAAAAAACATTTACATCATCAATAAATTCTAAACATGATTGCAGTGTTAAACAATTATTAAAAAAAAAAGGGCTCAACCGGGATTTGAACCCGGGACCTCTCGCACCCAAAGCGAGAATCATACCCCTAGACCATTGAGCCTTCGATATTAAAGAGGTCTCTCTTTGTAATCATATATTTGAGCAAAATATTTTATCTCATTCACGTGTTCGTTTGATATTTACTGGTTATGTTAACATTTACATAACATGCTGAGATTTTTTCACGAATCAATATCACTCGACACCTGAAATAACGAGTATTTTATCGCTTACTTTGTGAGCCGAGACAGCGCGAGAGAAATGTCAATAAAGACTGATATCCAGTGGCGTAACTACGATTTAAGGATCCCTCGGGAAGACAATTTATTCCTGATGTATTTAATGTTACTTTTTCTCATTTTTTATACATGGATTATTCTTTTTGTGTGTTTAATTTTATATTTATGTATCATTATCAGTATTCTTTTATATTTTTCATTTTTATTATTATTTGTGTATATTATTATGTTTTTATTATTTACTTTTGATATATGATGATTTACTTCATATTATTATTATAAGCCTAAAATTATAATTTATAATTTATAAATTATTATAGAGTAATTTATTTTATATTATTGTTGTAAGTCTCTTGAAAAGGACCAGAATATAGGTCGAAAGCTCGAGTGAAAAAACAATGAATAAATGAATTTTAAGAAACAAGAAAAATGTTTTGATCAAATTGATGAGAAAAAAAAATATAATATTTTATAGTTATTGAATACAAATTATATTTACTTTTTTATAAAACTCATGATTCATGACGGTCCTCTACCAATACTCCACATCAACCAAATGTTTGCTGTTGTTTTTATGACGTTTGGCATTTTATATAACAATAAATATAAATTAATCAATAAAATAGAATAATAAATAAGAAGACTAATAAAAATGGGTAACAAAAATAGAAATAATATTAAATACATTTTTAATAATTTGTATTTAAACGTGCAATGCCTGTTTTCAAATAAGTTTTGATGAAAAAGTTTTCAGTATGATGATGAACTTGATTGCTTGACTTCACTGAACATGATATACCAAAACAACTGTACACGGAAAGAAATTTCCGTTAAATTTTACCGTGCAACTAACAATAAAAATTACCGTAGAGTATGTAACATTTTAATTTCAAACATGAAATTTACATCACGTCATGGAAAATGTGAAAGATAAATATGAAATAAATACAAGTAAATTCAAATATTATATTAAAAAATCGTTTAATTTAAACGATTTCTGAGAAGCTCAAAACGTTTGTTGAACCGATTCATATACTCACATTTATTTTTTCTCCTGACCCCAACATGTATTGTTTTTTAATCTTTTTTCACGTTCTTGACGATCCTTTACTGATGAATGACGATAACCAATAAAAACTGCAGAAAATTGATACACACAAAGACAGGACCGATAGGACAAAAAGGTTGAACGTTTTCCATATTCTTGAAGATCGGTCTATATTAAGGACGTATTTCATTGTAATTAGTATCGTGCGCAGAAAAATTGGTTCATAGCAAGAACGTGATTCGTCAATTACATGACTGCACGGTGAGTTTTAAATTTCTTCACGTTACTAAATAACTAACACCCGGTTTTTTTATGGTGCAGCTCAGTTTTTTCTACTGAACGTACGGTAGATAAACCCGAACTCAGTTTTTATTTGTCGTGCAGCATAGTAAAATGCGTAGTTTTTCCTATAAATATTATATATCTTTCGTGAAATACTCCGAATCACTACTAGAACAATCATTAGAAATCAACTTTGTTCTGGCTTTACTGTGAAATGCACGGTACAATTTAACGGAAACTTTCCATGTACTCGTTTCATAATCTACAATATTTCAGTTAAATGAAAATCCTCCTTTTTTCATTTGCTTTGATAAAATTTCAGGTATGAATTTTTTCAGCCATATCATGTATAATCATATATAGAGATATTTAATCGGAAAATGCAGGCTTTCAATTTGAATTCCTTTTGTATTTCCAAGACACCACGAATAAAGGGTATTTCATGGATTCACATTTACAAGTTTTTAGAGAATAGATTGAGGAAACAGATTAGATCATAACGATTTGCAAGAAAGATATTTTGGAACCTAAGGTGAAAGATAGAACGGATGTCATTCACCAACTAAACTGTGGTTTAGTTGGTGGTCGCAAAGGTATCACTAAGACTGTGAATAGAGTTCATCAAAAATATTTCTGGGATAATCTAAATGAAGAAGTCAAAGATTTTATACAAAAATTTTTACAGTGTCAATTAAAAAAGATAAAAATGTTAACAGTATAAAAAAAAACAGAATAAGATTGTCCAAGTCAAAACAAAGAACCCAATGAACATTACCGATACTTCACGGAAAGTATTCGACAAAGTATGCCTTGAAGTCGTGGGATCCTTGCCTCGGACTGAAAATGATAACGTTGCAATTCTGACAATTCAAGATCAACTGCCAAAATACTCCGTTTATGTATTAGCACTGCCAGACATGCCAGCAGTTACAGTTGCTACTCACTGTAATTTTTTAATTAGTTGTAATAAAAAAATTAAAAAATTACGTAATCATTATTACTGGCTAATTTTATTTTTTCCAGCCTGCTCATTGCAAAGAATCCCATGGATTACTGTTATATTTTTCCGTCACCCGTCGAGAAACATTCTCGCCACCCACGAAAATGTTTTACGCGGTTATGTTGACTTTCCCAGCCTAATCGAATTCGCGCGCTCGTAGACCGAAAAGCAATTAAGCCCAACCATGGGTCGCGTGAAAAAACGGATCCTCGTAAAAATCCGGCGTATCTTGGGGCTGCGTTTTTGCCCAAGTATGAGATCAAAGTGAGTTTGCGGGCAATTTCGCTTTTTTTAAAAAAAAGCGAAATTGCTATACCAACTTTCAATTTTTAATTCTTCTTTATTCATATACTGTGCATAAATTGTAGCAAAAATTCATTTGTTAACTTGTACTTACTCGTACAGATAATCAGACAAGTCCATTTCCATATTCGGACTCGCAGTTTTTCATTTTTCATCGAGTGCTTTCGGTCAATTTTTCGCTCTGCAAATTTTTCGCCCGCGGTCCAATATAATTACGGTGAAATGCACTTGCTGGCAAACGTCATCGGTACACTCATTCCTTTATTTCCTTTCGAGCCTTTTTGCCTCGATCATTTCAACAGACTTTCGCCCCGAGGGCACTTGGCGTCGGGTGTGCTACATTTTCCTGGCGCCTCGAAAAGCGAAAATTCGAAATAGTAGGCTCTGTTCCGCCAACAAGCCAATTGTCCGTTTCGCAATCTCTGTGGCCGTGTGAGAGCCCGCTCTGAATGTCAGCACTGTTACAGGAATGACACATTTTGCATTCGTGCCGTGTCGTTCAGCTATTCATCAGCCCCTCGACGTACTCGCATTTTTTATGATGCTTGCTTTTCACTGTTTCAAAGTACTTGTTTCTGTGAGCTTACGAGATTTCGGGTTTTCCTTTTTACCAAGCCGCGCCGGGCGTGGAAAAGAAATTTCATGTAAGAGGTACGAAGTAAAGTGTCTTCCATCTTTTTCTTATGAAGGACGTAGGAATTTTTTTTAACTTAAGAGGGTTTTTTCACTCGTCTGCATTTATATATTCTACTAAATAATACTTCGAAACAAAATAGATTTTTTCAAGAGGCTGAGTAAAAATTCTTTTTCTTAAATGTAAAGACAACGCTCGCCGCTATCAAATAGCAATGACTCGCCGACACTACGAATTGATGACGCTAACGATCAGCAACTAAGAATTTATTGGCCCGGAAAGGAACGGATGAAAAAAGCTCCACCGGAACGATTATCAAATGACAATGATGTGTAACATACTAATAAGCAAATATACAATAGAAGGATGTATGAAAGATTGAAATAGAATTTATTAGGGTCCTCTGTGGACAAGCCAGTTGAAGCCTAGCCATCAATCAGAAGGAACTAGGAAGTGGGTCAACGTTGGATTCAGTCGAATTTTCATCAACTACGTCGTCATCGTTGGTCACAGAGTTCTGTCAGATGAAATTATACCAAGATCAGGATAATACTTTCTCAATAACAGCATAATTCTATGTGAAGAGAAAATTTTCTGCATTAGATATCAGTAAGGTAGCAAGAGCTGTAAATATTTATTCAACAAATATAATGTTATAGAGCTTATTAGTTTTCTCCTTGGTAATGTCATATTCTTTACACTATACATAAAGAACTGCAATTTCCTTATAAGCATTTCGATCCCGAATACGAGCTCAAGCAAACTGATATGAATAGGTTCTTTGGCACCTCCTGAACGATTTACTCGAATGCTCAGACTGGAAATAACGATCCCATTAATATTATTCCAGCCTGGGTCGGGGCTTTGAGTGCAGCAGTTTCACGTGGATCCGCGCCATTGGTCGTCGGGGCATGTCGTCGAGGAAGCACCCGATTGACCGCGGTGATTGGGGGTCTCGTCTTAGCCCTCGCTTCGCTCTTCACGTCCTTCGCTCTCCAAATGCACCAAGTCCTATTAAGGTATTTCTCCTGAGATTCGTCACGATTCAGATTGATTGCGTTTCATTATCGGAATCGACAGATACCCTATCAAAGTTCAGGAATTTAAGATTGTTGGAGTGTCAAGTAGGTCGGACGAAATTTCACATGGAATGGCAAGTTCAAATATCAAAAGGGTTGATATATGTATTTATTTCAGTGTATAGATGAATATTTATTCTAGGATCATAACATCTTGGAGACTGATTTGCAAGCTTTGGTATCATTTTTATTCAAATCAGGAGAAAAAAAGAGTTCTACTTGTTTTCTATTTGTTTTTTACAATAAAGGTCTAAATTTTTCCATCAATAACTTATGGAGGGTAACTTTTAAAAGAAATTCATTTAGACAAAATCAAACAGTAATCGTTAGGGTGGTCATTAAAATGGGTTAGGTGGCATTTTGATGGTGGCGCCGCCCAGAACGTTTCCAAATGATTCAAAAAAAATCCCAAAATTTTTTCAGATTCTTAAAACAACTATAATTTTTCAAGGATACACAAATCGCTTTAAAAATCGGTTTGACGTGGCAAGTTATTTTTGATAGCTATAACAAACTGCAAAAAAATTGGCAGCTGTCTAAAACAATCATATGTCTGTTGGTTCGAAGCCAAAAAACCAAAAATCATGGAAATTTCGGCTTTTTTCAATGAAACAAAGAATTTTACAAGATTTCAAGAATCTATGTAATCTATACCTACATGAAATATCATTCTATACGTTCGTGAGTATTTTTTATCGTTATACAAGTAGAATCGGTCACATTTCTACAATTTCAAAAATGTGCATCACAATTTCAATAACGAAATTCGATAAATAAACAAATTTCTGAAAAGCTACTTCTTAAAATGAGTTTCTTACTAGATAAATGACACTTATTGGAATGAATTATCTTGTATTAAACTATACTATCAATAGTTATGGTCATAACGGTGATAATAATAAAAGTAGTAATAATAATAATAATAATAATAATAATAATAATAAAAATAATAATTATTATTATAATAATAATAATTATTATTATTATTATTATTATTATTATTATTATTATTATTATTATTATTATTATTATTATTATTATTATATGAATAGGAATAAGAATATAAATAGTTCTTGATTGGTAAATAAGAATGAATACATTTACAAGTCACGGGAAAAAGCTAATTATTTTGATGATACCTTATTTGTTTTTCGAAATGATCGTGGACTATTGTCATAAGGATAATCTGAAAATGGATAAGAATAACATCAATAAAAATAATAATAACCTAAATAAGGAATATTAATCAAGATTGCTGAATGTTTCAGTGTTTTCGTTTGCAATGTTTGATGCACTCAAGTACGAGTTTTGAATAATTTGAAATTACAAAACAACTTTCTAGAATTTATGGATAGGTAAATGTCTCAGTTGTCAAACAAGTCTAGCCATTTTTGCGAAAACTGCAAACTTTTACGGAAATTCTGCTTCTTTGTAAAATTGTTGATATTGTTCAGTGATTGATGGATCCTACAAGAATTAAAATACATGATTTTCTTATTATTCAATATTTAGCAATAAATTTGATAACTTGGTATTCATGTCTTAAAGTCAACTATATTGCGTGTTGTGTTATAATAAAAATCTTTCTTTATTAGTGCATTAGATTGTTCGCATGATTATTATTCCTATGTCTATTATTATCATTATTATTATTTTTATTATTATTATTGCTACTTTTATTATTATCATCGTTGTGACCATTACTATTGATAGTATAGTTTAATATAAGATAATTTATTCCAATAAGTGCCATTTATCTAGTAAGAACCTCATTTTAAGAAGCAACTTTTCAGAAATTTGTTTATTTATCGAATTTCGTTATTGAAATTGTGATGCACATTTTTGAAATTGTAGAAATGTGATCGATTCTACTTGTATAACGATAAAAAATACTCACGAACGTATAGAATGATATTTCATGTAGGTATAGATCACATAGGTTCTTGAAATCTTGTGAAATTCTTTGTTTCATTGAAAAAGCCGAAATTTCCATGATTTTTGGTTTTTTGGCTTCGTACCAACAGACATATGATTGTTTTAGACAGCTGCCAATTTTTTTGCAGTTTGTTATAGCTATCAAAAATAACTTGCCGCGTCAAACCGATTTTTAAAGCGATTTATGTATCCGTGAAAAATTATAGACCGCCTTCAAGACAAAATCCCATGTTATTTAAATGGGTTTAAAGACGACTCTACCGGTCCGGGTTAACGTTGTTTTAAAAATCTGAAAAAATTTGGGTATTTTTTTTGAATTATCTGAAAACGTTCTGGGGGACGCCACCATCAAAATTCCACTTAACCCATTTTAACGACCACCCTAGTAATCGTATAAAGTGGTTTTAAATGGGATTAGTTCGAGTCATTTGGAATTCTATCCCTATTTTTAGAAAGTCTTATATTGCTGGCGTTGCAAAATATTGCTCTTGGTTTAAACGCGTGACTTTTCTCACGGTGTCTCCGTTCATCTTTTAACGACGCCGTGTTTTTTGCGGCCCCCGCCACCGCGAGCAAGATAAATAACGGGTCATGAATTTTTTGAGAGCTTCCACGTGATTTCCGTGCCAGAGAAGAGCCCCGGGAAAAGGACTGGGAAATGAACCGATTGTTCGAACTCTGGTCCCTGGTTTCAATCCATGATTCGAAATTTACTCATCACGTTCTCTGTATATTTAGGATGTTTACACAACCATCCCTTTGCAATTATTTTACACAAGGTTTTCGTGGTGGAGAAAGTTCCTACGTTTAAATAGAAATAATTATGATCTGACCCGTGTAGTTAAATAGTGAAATAGTAATATGAAAAGTTCTCTTTATTTTTCAAACATCGAAAACGAAACTTTCGTCGATTTCGTAAGTTTCCTAATCCTCAGAGAAACTTTTTTGTTACATAAAATGCTTCTTTTATATTTGATAAATCTATTTCGATGTTTATTTTTTTCATATTACCTTTGAGGATATTTCTTTAATCGAAGTTTATACTTTTTTTTGGATTTAAAGGTGTTATGATTTTTTCAAAAACGAACAGCTACGGCCTGGTGCTGGGTGCAGGAGCAGGCTTGGTGCGGGAAACGGCCGGTTTAATGCTGGGCCATTATTTTCGCAAACGCCGAGAATTCGTGGAGATGGTGGTGCAGGCTGGGACAGGGGTCGGGATCGCATTATTTAGCGTTTTCTACAAGGAAGCCGTTGGGTAAGTCGTATTCGTATTCGTTCTCATAAACACCACCACATTTTCACGTTTGCACTCAGAAAACAATATGGTAATAATTACAATATTGTATTGTGCTGTGGAAACAGTCTGAAATATTGTACTTCGTGCTGGATATTTGAAGCAGTTTTCAATATATTGTTAATATCGTTAAATGATATAATAGTAGTAATACAAACAGTATAATTACAAACTATTTTTACAAAAGAAATCTCATCCCACTAAAAACTTTACCATCTGACAAAATCTACAATAATGTATCGTAAAATTTGCTTTCTACGATATTTATGTCGAAAAGTACTTCCTAAAAAGAAGTTCCTTCTGGTTCCCAATATATTTCATAATTAACTCTAATCCAAATAATGATATTAATCAATTTCAATATTCCTTGTTGAAAAACGTGAAAGCTTGTTTCTCCGTCTCAACATTCGCACATAATAATTACATTCACTGGAATACACTTACAAGAAAAGAGAATAATGCAAAACCCATTCATCATATCTGCTTTCCAATTTATTCAAACTTCTCTAATTTAACTCGTTCTCAGGTGCGATCCAGATTTTGATGCTCGTTATTAATTTAATTCTATACATTTTGAAAGGTATAGTTTTTGTACGATGTACAATGCTATTAAAGTACCTGCTCTGTTCATTCCAATTACTGCCTTGGAGAAAAGACAGAATTACGGAATCCGTTGTGTAGGAAAATATAGAGCAGCAGGGTATTATTTTCTCCAGCACAACGGAATTATTTTTCTTCATTATCCAGACAGGGTGAAAGTTATGCATCTATCTCCCTAAAAATTGCTTCGATTCGTTTCCATTTGCTCGTTGTTTTATCTATAGATGGACTTTTTTATGTATAGAGTAGTTTTGTTTTGAATTTTATGTTAATTTTTATGATTGCAGAATATATTTCATGATTTTTAATTATATTTATTGTTTTGGAAGTAAAAAGATTTCATTTTGAATGGCTGCTTTGAATTCAGGTGTTTCAACTTATGATATAAAAACTTGATACATAATTTAACCTTTTTTAAAACATCACTTCTGAAATTTTATTGTTTTTTGCATTTTTTCAGTGGAGCTTAATAGGAGAATCAAAATTTCGTAATTTTTTCACAAAAAGAACTATAAAAACAAAATATTCGACAAATATTTTCTTATTACTCAAACTGCGATGATTTTTTGGTAAGAGTCATCGCATTTTTTCATCTTAAACGAATAGTAGATAATTTTTTACAACACAAAAAATTGTACACGTTGGATTTTATAAAAGAAATTACATTTATTTATCAAAACAATAAAAAGAGGGTTTAAAACATTATAAGAAAGCCAGTTTAATTGAATCTGGATTTTCAAGTGCCAAATATCGAAGAGTTGACGATGAATCCTCCCTGTTTAATAAACGCAATTTGCATTAGGCACTGCTTCGTAATTACAAAGGTCGTAATCACAAAAAAAGTAGAAATTCCTTTCCTGTTTGAACTGAGCTTTTATTTCCAATTCTCTTTTTTCTTCTTTAGTTTCTACGCATTTTCGTGTGGTCTTTCGTCCTGGAATAAACAGACACAAACGTTTTTTTGTGTACGAGTTTTGCGCACGAGCGAAGCGAGTCAGCGAATTTCACCAATAAAAACGCGTCTTTAGCATTTTCATCAATACGTGATTTTTAATAGTTACCTTCAAAAACTATGGAGCAGCCTATAGCACTCGCGCATTCTTGCTTTTTTGATCTCTGCATTCGATAGTAAGAGCATCTTTCATTGGAGCATTCATAGCACTTTAAAACTTCTGTAATATAAAAAAATGCAAAAACTAATTAAGGGAGAAAAAAATCAGTTCGTATTATTTCATTACAAAGTTATTTGATAATAAAAATTAAGCAAGTTCGTAAATTAATGAGCTTGAGATAGAGAAAAATACTTGACTTCAATAATAACAAATTAAGAATTTAGAATCTTGCTTTTGCACGATTCTCAGAAACGAAAAAAAAATATTAATAGAAAATTTGATATTTTTATGGAAAATAAATAAATACGCACTTTGATAATTATTTATCATGTATCTCTTACAAAACATATTGTTTAAAAAATGCGATTATATATCACCATTTTAAGCAATAATTGACTTTCTAATGTTGACATAACTTTTAATTACCTTTATTTTCACGAGCATCGATATGAACACAAGCGACAACAAAAATGATGAATATTATGGCGATGATTTTTTCCATTGTTTTTTATTCTTCAAGCTACGAAGTATTTCATCAAACTGAAACTCGAAAAGAACACAGTTAACTTGGAAGTGATTAAAACTAAATTCAATAACTAAAATTGTGAAATTTTCGCTATTGAAACATGTGCTTCAAAGTCATATGATTATAAATGTGTTTAAAAAACAATTATTACTATGAAAAATTAAAATCTTTTTCAAATCATGACAACGATTTCACAAGAGTCATTAGACTTTACAATTTAACATTACACTACTTCATGCGGAAACAAATTTAGTATCTATATAACTCGTAAATCGAAACTAGTTAAGAACATATTTTTACAAGATTATATATCTCATTTTCATACTAAATGATCTAAGTAAGGTATCGAAACTTCTTTTCAACAGGCATTTTTCCAGTTTTTTTGGCATAATGGAAATAGAATTTCGTAAAAAAATGAATATCAAATTTCGTTGATACGCTAGGAATAAAAAAATGCTTTTGATGAACTCGAACGTTATGGAAATATTCAAGTTCATATTCACATTGATCAAAATTAATTATTTTTTATTTTTACACTGATGATTTTCCACTGATAAAAATAATATTACAATGCAAAAAACTAATTAACTAAATTGCTGAAATTACTGGAAGTATCAGTTAATTAAATTACTTCGCAATAGATATTACCCAGAATGTATTTTTAATATCTTTTCTGAAAAATTCTTGGAATTTAGATATATCTGCGTATATTGACTTTCGGACAAACATTCGTACGAAACCATAACTGTGCACAAACTAATAAACAACAGAAAATAATACAAAACTCATTAATCAGATCTGCCTTTCAGTGTTCAAACTTATCTAATTTAACTCGTTCCCAGGTGAGATTCAGATTTCGTGCTAGTTATAAATTTTATTCTCTACATTATGAAAGACACAGTTTTTTGACATGGCATTAAACTACGTGCGCTGTTTGTTCCAATTACTGCCTTGGTGAAAATACAGAATTATGAAATTCGTTGAGTACGAAAATATCTTTGTAGCTGCAAAGCTCCGGAACAACTAAATTATTTATTATTTGAACACCGACTACATGAAAAAAAAATTATGCAGTTGCATCCTCTTGAAAGTTGCTTCGATTCGTTTTTACATACAAATCGACTTTTTTTGAATATAGAGAAGCTTTTGCGGAGCGTTACACAAAAATAGAGTAGATGGTTATGTTCGAAATATATAGTCATATTTTAGATATGTAGTAGTGAATTTTTTATTTTTATGAAAATTTTGTTTTGGTTGATTTATGATTCAATGGAGAATTTCATAAACACAACTCATAGTTATTTATTAATTCATTCTGAAGAAAATATAATATGCTACATATTTTGAAATAGAAACTTGTAATAAAACTGAAAAATTGATCAAATATTTATTACAGTTCAAGCAACTTAGTTGATTTATAACGAAATTTTTTTTCATTAAGTAAGAATCATTCGAATTTGAAATATTTTAGATACTGGTTGAAATTTCGTATCTAGAAAACAAAAAGTTTTAGGACTCGTATATTTACAATCAGTAATTTCGTTTCTAAATTTTAGAAAAAAATTTTTAAATCTATAAAATTTTTAACTGGACACAACATGATACCTTAATACCTGAGCTTTTTAAATTTTATATTGATTTTGTACATATAAAATGAACTATTATCTTGAGTTTCGAACAGGATTATGCTTATTGATGAAAATGAGGAAATGAGGAAATAAATTGGATACTTAGCATTTTATAATACCACCTTCACATTCGCAAATTCCAAGATTCGATTAAAAAATAATTAACATCAACATGTAGAAAGCTATAAAATAATCATTCTGATAATAATCAATGTGTAAAATTGTATCTTCTAAATCTCTACAATCCAAAATTCAGATCTCTAATCTCTAATACCCACTTGAATTTCATACAATTGAAGGAAAAGAACAGAATTTTATTATGAATTATTCTGTAAGTTATTTGGAAAAAATGAAATTCAAAGCACTGACAAATAAATATAGTAATTATAACAATACTGTATTGTACTGTAGAATCAGTCTAAAATATGGCACTTTTTGCTACATATTTATAGCAGTGTTTGTCATAATATTTATATAGTAAGTATTGTCAAGTGATATTGTAGTAATAAACATATTTCGTTTCTTACTATACTTTTTCTGTATTTTTGCAATATCATATTCGAATTCATTCTAATCCTGATTTCAGAAAATTCAATAGAGTTTTATCATTATTCAAATCTTAATTCTTCTGTTGACTATATTTTTTGTGTATTTTCTATTATATAATATTGTGATTGGTACAATATTGGGAAGAACTGGAAACATTTTGTAGGTTTGAAAGTATAGAAATTTTCGCGATGCATAATGCAAATACTTACATGAACACATTTTTACTCTTAGTACATAAAATATTTTTTGCGAACTGAAAAGCAAATTATAAAAGGTAAAATATTTTATTTGATGTTCCGCCATACAGGAATGTTCAATTGTTAGTACTCGTATCGAAAGAATTAAAATTTATAGTAATTTTTTCTACAGTATTAAAACTTTCAACGAGTTTGAGAACATTAATTGATTTTGCAGACGACTGTTTTTTTAGTAGAGATTTGCAATAATTTTATTCCATACTTTTTTAGTATTTCTACAATTTAAAGTATAAATTGTATTTTTTAAATTAAATTTATTTTTATCGTTTTCTTTATGAATTTCTAGAATATTTTCTAAAATTATAGATAATCATAGTATTTTAATAATGAATATGCTTCAGGACAGAAAGTTTCATAAATATCTAAGAAAGGTATTTCAACATAATTTTACGTGTTGAAAGATATCTAGAAAACTAGTGAACTTGTAAGCTAGAGAAAGAGTAAACTAACAAACTAGTAAGCTAGTAAACTACTGAACTAGTAATTAAGTAAACTAGTAAACAAGAAAACACGTCAAATTTGTAATAATAAACTAGAAAACTACTAAGCTAGTAAAATAGTAAACTAGTTTTCTAAGTTAGCTAGTAAACTAGTTAGCTAGTAAACTACTAAACTAGTAATCAAATAACCTAGTAAACTAGTACACATATCGAATTCGTAATAGTAAACTAGAAAACTACGAAGCTAGTAGACTAGTAAACTAGTTTTTTATATAAGCTAGTAAACTAGTGAACTAGTAAACTAGTAAATTCGTTGACAAGTTAATTAGTAAACTAGTAAAGTGGTAAGTATAACAAATAGTAAACTTTCAAACTTGTAAGCTAGTAAGCTAGTAAAGTAGTTAACAAGTAAGGTAGTAAACTAGTTAGCTAGTAAACTAGTAAACGAGTAAATTACTAAGCAAGTAAACTAGTAAAATAATTTTCCACATTTTTCTAGTACAATATACAAAACCCTGAAAGATTTCTAAGTACTTTAATAGATTCTATAGATTATAGAGGAATATTTTATTCTTAGTACTCATAAAGAAAAAATTACAATTTATATAGTAAGACTGGCATTCTGTAGATTCAATTTTTTCCAAAATTATCTACTAAAAACTGTCATAAATATTGTAATTCGTACAATATTACAATTTTTACTATACAATATTGTAATAATTAAAATAAATATGACAAAATTTGCCGTAATATTGTATAACCCACAACATTACTGTAAAACTTGCAATATTTTAGTACTTTTCACCATATTTATCTCATAAAAAACAAGATTTTCTTCACACTGTAAAAATATCTTATAACTCTTTGTTTTCTCCCAAATTCGTCCCTCATTGGTAAAAATTCATCATTGGCCAGACCTTCATATCAGGCGAATAAATTCAATCCTGAAGTGCATATTAAACCGCGAGAACATTCATGAATTTCGAGCTTTAATAAACCGTCGCGTTCAGCGGGAAATTGACAAAGTTTCCACGCGGAAAACAAAGGTGAGATCGCGGGCACTTGGCTCTCTGTTTAGTTTCTCGCACGAGCTCCTTTGGATCGTGAGCGCGACGAGATGTTGAAAAATCTTCGCTTCTACTTGAGTCCACGTAATCGCCTCGCAGATTCCTATGGCTTTTTCAACGCCGTTGGGCTCACGATACAGCTGCATTGCGGCATAAAAGCCCCTGTACGTAATATACCTACATCGCACTTGATAAAGCCATTGCGGATATCGTTGGCGAGAAAAAAAAGTACCTATATTGATACCTCTACTCTCTTTCCCTCGGTTGAATTTCAGTGGCTCGGAAGCGAATTTTACAAATTTCCAAAAATTACGCGTTTGGGAAAATTAGACACTTGCTGTTTGTTGGAAAATGTTTGTTGGATTGGAAACTGAATGGCTTTTAGGGAGGAATGAATTTAAAAGCGATTTCGTTTGAATGGAAAAATAGTAGTGAAAGAAATATGAAACTTTTTATCTCGCAATAATTTAGGACCAAAAATTTCAAAAAACTTTCCGGCATTTCTGAAAGTCAAACATTTTGTCGTTGTTACAAGACCTTTTGTGTAAATGTAACTGTTCTTTTACTTTTGAACTCAATTTCAAAAATATGTCGATGATGTTTCTTATTGCTACATATGTATCATTAACGTTGAAATTTTTAGCTGGAGTAACTTTGCATTTATCACAAACTTAAAAGAGCAACTAAAATCTCGAATTTAACAGATTTTAATGCTGAGATTTTTTGAAATTTAAGCTGTATTTGAAACATTTACAAAACAAATTAAATTTCATGATTACAGAACTCGAGAATTTTGAGGAAACCTTCATCAAACTTTCTGAAGTTCCATATTTTTACAACTAGCATTTCCGAAAATTCTTCTTTTTAATTAGACTAAATTGGAAAAATCAACATCATGAATCTGGGATTTTGGTTTTTCTCCTCTAACCTTCAGATAAGGTTGTACCATCGCAAATTATAAATATTGGTAAACTACTGATTAAAAAATCAAAAGGGTTGACTAATAATTTCAAAGCAATTTCATGAATATTTTTTTTTGCTTCGATACGTTAAGTATGAAGAACTTTAGGATTCGCATTACAATTTGAAAAATTTCGTACGTAACTGGGTGTTTCTTTTATTATATCAAAATTACCATTAGATTTCTAAAAATGTATTTATGACATAAAGGAATAATTTGAACAATTGTTTTGGAAAGTTATTTTATTCCTTGACAATTGAATTCTCGACGTAAAAACTTCTATTAAACACTGTACATATATATTTTGATAATGAGGAAAATGTTAGAAGCCAATACCATTTTACATAAAAAAAAACACTATTAAAGGAAATTGGTTGAATGTCTCATTGAATTATCAGGGTTCTTTTATCTACATTCTGTAGGTTATTTTCCTCATAACTATCTAGTTATTAAAATTTTACAGAATTATAAAAATTTTTGAAATGTGCGCAGGAAAAGGTATCAGGAGCTCAAATCCATTACAAAAATTAAAAATAATGGATGACTTTTTCATGTACAAATAAAAAAAGTGATAGTCATTATTTGAAAACAATAAAAGATTTTAATTTTAGCAAATTTGAAGCAAATGCATTAGAGTAAAAATAATCGACGAAAAATAATAAAAAATTACTCAAATGAGTGAAAATTATCGAAAATATATTTACTGGAATCTATAGGACCTAAATTTGGTAAATTTTTCTGATTAAGCAGATAATATAGAAAACAAAGATATATGAAAATACTCAAAATCAAAAAAGTTCGAATTTTTAAGCATCGAATTCTTGAAGTCTACAAAGAAATACTTAAAAAAACTAAATATATATATTAATGGTACAAAAACGTTTTTAATTAAAAAAAGTATGAGAATGTATTAAAAACAATTTTTTTTTAGAAGAATTATTCAAATACTTAAAATCTCTAAAACTATCAATTTTATAGCATCTAAAACTATGAAATGCCAACACTGTTTAGAAAATCTGATTTCCAGAACAACGAATTCTAGAAAAATATGGATATATCCATTAAAAAAATATAAATCTATAGAAATGCTAAAAATGTTTTAAAACCTCGAACACGGCCATTGGATTCTAGAAATCTAAACAAAAATCCATAGAAAATTTAAAAATCCTCGAAACTCAATCAATATTTAAGAAAAATGAAAAATACCAAAATTGTAAAAAATTTAAAAACAATCCAAAACTTAGTCACTTGATAGTCACAAAGATATAATTTTATGATTGAAACACATCAATGAATGGTCACAGAAATAAAAATATGCAACTTTGAACACCAAAAATCAAATAACTAGATAAATCCTGGAAAAATTGAAAAAATTGAAAAGTCGCGCTGTTAAAACCAAATTCTCATAAATTAAAAATATAAAATCTCAAGAGAAATATATTTTTGGAATAAACCTGTCCTGAAATTTTTTATTTATCCACAATTTGTTGAAATTACTGCATACAAAGTGAAATACAAAATTTCTACATAGGGTGTATGAAAAAATACCTCATGAAATATCAGACATTTTCAATCTTTATCTACATTCAATATACATAATTATCAATAATTGATAACTAATATTTAAATTCTCTGCTTTTTAGACGTATTGTAATTTTATTTTGACACCAAACTACATTTTATACCAGATTGACACTTCATTATATCTTTGAATGACACTTAATTAAATACGAGATGCCAGCATTGTGGCTCATTTCACCAGAAAAAGCCTTCATTTTTTTCAACGTTCGTTACTTTAACAAGTTTCACATCATTTTGCTGTCAATATTATCGACAATATTTCCAACCGTTTGACAAGATAATGCAAAAATTTAGTCATCAAAGAGTTTCACAAGGTTCCTAAATTAAAAATATATCCAAGTTCCCGTTTTTCTTTGTTTTATCAATTTCCTGGTTTGGTGACCTAGGCACTCGTCCCTTCACGAACGAAATTTACATAGAAATAATGAAAGATCGATTGATTGATATTTACACACTGGAAATTGGAGTGACGCGAACAGGCGTAACTCTTTTTCAAGAATATTCAATAAATTGAATGTAGAATGAATTTATCCGTCGCAAGAAACGTATATAACAAAATTATTGGATGGAATAATGAAATTAGAGCCTACCACGTAAAAAATAAAAAAATAGAAGAAATCTGCAGATTAATGGTTCTGAAAATGTATAGTAACAAAAAACAGTAACGAATCTTTTGGATTTTATTCTGGGATAAGTTTTTCTTGTATGGAAAATGGAATTAGGGCCTTTGCTATCATTTTTCTGAAATTCTATTTTACGAGCAATTCTGGAGATTCATTTCCCGAAACGCGTGGAGGCTTATCTCGGAAATCAGCAATTTCGACTGGGAGTCCGGAAAAGTACCGTCTAAAAGCTCCGTTATGCTGCCTCACAATGACGTGGTTTTCCCGTGCTTCATATGTTCCACACACCTCAAGCCTTTGATCTCCTGCCTCAGATAGGTGCGCTCACACCTCCCCGGATATGTCATCCAAATGGCAGCCGCAAAAACACGAACCGGTGAACACTCGAAAAAGCTCCCTCAGGCTGCGCTTTTTCGGTGGGAACTCACGATAATCAGGACAAAGGGAAAATTCAATCGAGTCATGCTGGATGGAAAATTGAATAAATATTGCAGGATTTAATTTTTCCGAATTGCAAGTGATACATTGTGAAAATGAATGGGAGTCGTGAAAAAATCATTTAGGGCTACTAATGAATAAATATTTAGGGCTGGATCAAATATACTGAAGATTATTATATATTTTATTTGTTTATCGACGCTTACAGCCACAATATTTTTAGTTGATCCTGTAATAAGTAAAATGAAAAGGACCAAATTTACAATTATACTGTAAATCCTGCAATATTACTTTAAAATCTACAATAATGTAGTACTTTTACTCAGGTGCGTAGTCAGAGGAGGGGGGGGGGGTTGGGGGTTCAAACAACTCCCAAAATTCTGATAACATCAATCAATATTTCATGTAAAAATGAAAAAAGTTACATCGATGAACAATAAAAATATAATTTACAAAAAATGCATGAAAATATTAGCAGTGTATATTGAATAAAAAAGTAGAAATTATGATAACGTAAGATTACGCAGAAAAAATGGATAAGAAAAATTGTTGCAACCTAGTTGATAATCCAGAAAAATACTTCATAAAAAAGTATAAAAAATCTTTCGATTTACACCAACTCTAACAGAATGATAATAATTAAATTCTATGAAAAAAAGTGTTTTCTGAAAAATCTCGATAAACGCCTCTACGATCTAAAAATTGTAGGATTCTAGAGTATCAAGTTCTAAATATAATATGATTCTATAAAAATTGTATGAAACGCAAAAAAATATTTTAATTCATTATTATACGGACTGTTAAACGAGTAATTTGTGTTACGACCAATATTGCATTATACTGGTTCTACGAGAGTTTTTGCTGATGTGTGTTCCTTATTTGTACTCTCAAAAAGTAATAATTAGTTTACAATACCGATGTTTTATACATTGTGATAATGTTTTTATCCTTCAGACTAAAAATTGCTGACCTTGAAAAGGGCTCGAAAAGCAGTTGAAACGTTTATATGAAATAAATTGGTATTTTTGACTGGAAAATCAATGAAGGATTTTATTCTTGAAATTTTTCAACTATTTCAAAAATAAGAAAAAAGAATAACGATACAAAAATGAAAAATCTATATGAATGTAATTCTATCATCAATTCTTGAAATTACTGGGAAGAGATCGAAATTCGCATCTTAAGGGATCGAGTTTTCAAATCTCTTTTTTTATTTTTTTATTTTTTACTTGGTAAGCTCTAATTTCATTATTCCATCCAACAATTTTATTTTATACGTTCCTTGCGACGAATAAATTCATTCTACATTCAATTTATTGAATATTCTTGAAAAATAATTTTACTAGTTCACTCGCTTAATAATTTACTCGTTTACTAGTATGCTAGCTAATTAGTTTACAAGCTTACTTGTTTACTGCATTAGTAGCTTACTAGCTCACTGGTTTATAGACTTACCACTTTACTAGTTTACTAATTTACTTGTTAACGTGTTTACGAGTTTACTATTGCACTAACTTACTAGTTCACTAGTTTACTAGCTTACATAGAAAACTACTAAGCTAGTAAACTAGTAGGCTGGTTCAATAAAAAACTAGTAAGGTACTAAACTAGTAAACTAGTTTTCTATGTAAGCTAGTAAACTAGTGAACTAATAAGCTAGTGAACTTGTAAACTAGTAAACTCGTTAATAAGTAAATTAGTAAACTAGTAAAGTGGTAAGTATATGAATTAGTAAGCTAGTAAGCTAGTAAAGTAGTAAACAAGTGAGCTAGTAAACTAGTAAACGAGTAAATTATAAAACAAGTGAACTAGAAAAATGTGAAAAATAAGTTTACCAGTTAACTTGCTTCATAATTTACTCGTTTAATAGTTCACTAGCTAACTAGCTACCTAGCTTACTTCTTTACTGCTTTACTAGCTTACCGCCTTACCAGTTTTAAAGTTTACTTGTTTACATACTTACCACTTAATTAGTTTACTAATTTACTTGTTAACGAGTTCACTAGTTTACAAGCTTACATAGAAAACTAGTTGACTAGTTTACTAGCTTACTAGTTTACTAGCTCAGTAATTTACTAGCTTACTTTTACAAATTTGACAAGTTTACTAGTTTACTAAGTAACTAATTTACTTGTTTACGAGTCTGCTAGTTTACTATTTCACTTCTTCACTTGTTTTTTATTTTACTATTTTGCAATTTCAGTAGTTTACTAGTTTACTAGGTTACTTAAATACTAGTTTAATAGGTTACAAGTTTACTAGCTTACCAGTTAACTTGCTCACAAGTTTACTAGTTTACTAGATATCTTCCAATGCATAAAAATTATGCAGAAATACTTTTCTTAGAAATTAGTAAAACTTTCTGTTCTGGAGCATATTTAATAATAAAATACTATAATTGTTTATAATTTTAGAAACTATCCTAGACATTCAAAAAGAAAACGATAAAAATAAATCTTATTCAATTTATACAATTTATACTTTAAATTGTAGAAATACTAAAAAATTATGGAATAAAAGTATTGCAAATCTTTATTAAAGAAACAGTCGTCTGAAAAATCAATTAAAGTTCTCAAACTTGTTGAAAGTTTTAATACTATAGCACCAATTTCTAAAAATTTCAGAAATATATAAAAATACTAGAAAATACTACACTATTCGATGAATAATATACCATACGAAAAAAAATATAAATTACTGATATATCTTTTATTTGTGTCGTTAAAGTTTGCTCAAAAATTAACTCAAATATATAAATTTTTAGTAGTTTTTTTCTTAGCATCGAATTTTATAAAGCTCCATACAAACCCATATAACCTGATGTCAGATAATCCTTAAAGTGTATAAATACAAAAATTATTAGTTAACGAAAATTCAAACTTCAGTTACTAATCGAAAAACACAAATATCGAAAATTTTTTCTGCCTACACCCCTGCTTTTACTAAATATATATATATGTCAGAAAATACCATATTTTCCTCAGTGCTCTTTTTAAAACCTATTTCTTCAAATAATACCCATTACACTCCGCGTTTCCGGAACTTTCACCCATCATTATCCATCATTATCACGACCCATCGCCCGCGTTTCCGGAAACTATGGGAATTCCATTACCGAACGAAAATTCGTCCCGAAGCAGTTTTCCCGTGACGGCGACTTTTTCCTCGGGCACAAAAACGGGGCGATCGCGTTTCCAAAGAACGCTGTTTGCCGGATGACTCTCGTTCCGGCTCTCGACGAAACGCTAATGGAAAATGGAATTTACGACCCCTGCTCGCGCGGATCGGGTACCAATGCTTCCCCCGAAATATTCCGGGACTTGGGAAAATTCCTCGTGTCGGGAATTTTACGGCGCCATAATTTAATCGTAGGTTCTCGAGTTTCACTCGTGAATTACGAATTCGTGGATAATGGGGTAGGATAGAGAGGTGTGTTCTGGGGGGGGAGGGTGTTTGTAATTCGGGAGATGGAAAATCAATGGCCATCGATGAAGATGCGTTTCCTGGGGCAAGGGGGTCGGGGATAGGGGATGGTAATTCGGAGCGCAACTGTGCAATCTCGCGCACATTTCCGGTTCCTCGTGTGTGAATTTGGTGTTTCAGGAGGCAAGATTGTGAGGGATTATTGTCGGGGCCGTCGAGGGAAAATTCGGGGCTCTTTTGTTCGCTTTAGATGGTTTTGATGGTTATTTACATTTATCATGAATAATGATTAGTACAATACCAGGATAATAAGTAAGCCTAGTGTTCTTTCAGTTTTTTTTGCCTTTTGTTGAATTTTTATATATTTTGATATATCTTGTCATTTTATTCAGCCAATCGTTGAAAAATAATAATATATACGTCACTACTCTGAAGTTCACGAATCGACATCAGCTTTATTCTGTATAATTTGTAATTATGGCTGAAGCAATGGGGCGAAATTTCATTCATGAAAATTTTGAAATCAGTCACAAATGTTTGACAGAAATAATTGAATCTCATTATTTTGTAGGAAATATGAACAGAGGAGATGCGAAATTAATTTTTGCTTGCAATAGAATTTCAAAGGTCAGGGATATTGTGAAGACATGGACCATGGTATACATTTATTTTGGAACATGTTTGATTTCTTTATAAATATAATTTTGTTTATCCATATGTATATATTGTTCTTCATATCCATTATTCTGACTTGGAAAACTATATCATGTTCTCTTATTTTTCTAAGGAATTTTCAAGTATTAAAAACTACAATCACTTTCAGCACTCCGACAATGTTTTTTCAAAAATATGACATAAACTGTATTTGCAATACATGAAGTACAGAATTATTTCAAATACTTTGAAATATATAATATTTATAATTGCAGTAAACTGGGCTGGAGGCTGGGACTCCAAGCGATAACCGGGGCTCTGTGCTTAGCGTTTTTCCTGGGTCTCATCTACAGGAGCGCTTCTTTGTACCACCCGCAGCGACAGGCGATGCTGCAATTGAAAAATCAGCGTGACAAACTCAAAGAGAAAAAACCCCCGACGAAGACGGGCCAGCAGCCTTTTCTGGACCTCACGCCCCTGAGCTCCAAGCCCGTGAGGATGCTCATGCTGGCCGCGGGCGCCGCGGGTTTCGGGCTTTACACGCCAGCGTTTTACATCGTAAGTATGGCTTTGTTGTTCTGGTTTCAGGATACAAAGGAAAAGTCTCCGGTTTAGAGGTGTCTTTGTACTCGATTTTCTTTTAGAAGCTGAAATCGTCTTTTAGTACTTGGCTGCCTTGAAATTCGAACGAAATTGGTCATGGCGCCAGGTGCTGGGATTTTGGGTTTTGAGTTTATGATTGAAACTTGAAACTGTGTCAGCCCCCCCCCCCCCCCCAACGAGATCTTTAAAACGATTTCGATGAAATGCTTCTATCATTGGTTTTTACGTTTTGATATATAAATTTTAATATCTTGCATTGCATGATATTTTTCGAAAAACAGCGTCTGAATAGATTTGTATTTTTTTGTGGTATTTTTCGTATACATCTTCTAAGATTTGGAGTATTGTTCAGTATTTCTGGAATTATTCGTATTTTTCAAGATCTATAAAATGTTGCATTATTTTCTAGTATTTTTATATATTTCCAGCATTTTCATTTAAATTGTTATAGATTCCGAGAATTTCGAACTGTAAAATTTAGAGTTCATTGAGTTTTACGTGTTCAAAGGATTTTTCAGAAAACAGTGTCTCAATAGATATGGGTTTCTTCTAGCATTTTTCGTATTTCTTCAGTTATTCTACGATTTAAAGGATTGTTCAGTTTTTTTGTATATTTCTGTATAAATTTCTGGAATTCGATGCTCTAGTTTTGAAAATTGTATAGATTTTCAATATTCCATAGATGTACTTGTATTTTTCGATACATCGTTTTTCTTTTCGTATTTCCAAGTATTTACAAAATGTTAAAAAAATTTTAAGGTTTTTTCAAAGATGTCTCTTTGAATTTCAAGAATTAGATTTCCTAGAATTGAAAGTTTGAAACATTTGCAGTATTTTGATAGATTTTGCAGAGTACAGTTTCTTTATAGATTTCGAGTGTCCTCAATATTTTTTGCATTTTTAACAAATTTTTCAAATTCGAACATTTTTCTCGTATTTTTATAGTTTTCTATACACATATATTATTAGAATTCAATGCTCGAGAAATCGGAGTTTCTTGATTTTTGGAATTACAGAAATTTTCGAAGAAACTAATAGCTTTCTAAAAAAAAAAAGTAAATAATATCTAGGTTTTTTCGTATTTCATTTTTTTTTTCTGTATTCATAAAATTACGTAAGGTTTTCCAGCATAATCTATAGATTTTAAGAACTAAGGTTTCCAGTATTTTATGTATTTATATGCAGATTCCTAAAATTTATTGCTAGAATTGCGAAAATTTCTAATAAAAAGTGAAAAAGCATCATACTCTTTCTTAATATTTGTACACAAATTACTAATGTATCACGCTGTTTCATCTAAAATTATAAAATTATAAAATTTTTGTCCAGAAATATCGAAGAAAAAAAATTTCTTAAACCTTAGTTTCAATAAAATTTCTTAAAATGTTACAAATTGTTCTTAAAACTTGATGAGACAGATGTGAAATGAATAACACGATTTTCGTTACTCGTTACCAAAAAAAAAGGAACTCGTTCCTGTTATCGTTACTTGTTAATTAATGTAACGCCTTACGTTATCGTTACACTAAAAAATGTAACGTTTTTGAATATTATAATTTCAGTTGACTTATTGTATTTGCATTGCAGTCACTATAAGTCTCTTAAAAAAAAAGTTCGGAAAGGGCCATAACTCCACCATTTGTTGATATTTTTTCATCAAATAATGTTTGTATATTACACTTGACAATATTCTATTACAATAATTTAACTTCCATGTAATAAAGTTATATGCTGTATACATAAAAAAAATAATCCAAACCATCCTCAAAAAAGGCGTATACCCCTTTAAATTTTAGTAAAAAGTGTTTCTTTTTTCATATTGTGCATTCGTTACACATCTAAATTTAAAAAAGGAATAATAAGCGTGTTATTCACAACCGTGTATCTGTAATTATTGACCTGCTTGTGTTAAGTTTGTTGAAAACATAACAAGGATCCAATATATAAAGTAGAAGTTGTTGAAAACAACTGATATTTTGATATTGCCTTATGTATCTGATTATTTATTATATAATTTATTTATTTATTTACTTATTTACTCTACATCTATTATCTTCATTCCTATGAATGGACCATGTACTGTCAAACCAAATCAATTATGAACTTGCTAGTTTGAGAACACTAGATTTAAATCGACAAGTTTTCAAAAATCGTCTTTTTACTGTACCTTTTTTTTAGACTTTAGTTTACTAATTTTACGAAATTCATGTGTTGTTTTGTAACTGGATTCGTTACAAAATTTTCAAAAGTATGTATCTGTTGAATGAACATAAAACACATTTATTCATCTTTAAATGAACAATGAATTTTGTCATTGTCAGAGAGTACATCATTTTTGATAAATTTTTAGTTCTATCGATTGAATATTTTTGAATTTTCGAAGGTGGCAGGTTCACATTTTTAAACAATGAAATTCGCTGAATTAAAATAAGAAATTTAAATCTGAATTCAACTTTCCAAGTTCTTCAATGAAAGTTAGTAAGATTTTGAAATTGGTAGTATGATAAACATTGCGTTCCTGAAATTGAGGATTATAAAACTTTTCGAAATTCATGTGTTTTGTTTGTCTCAATTTGTTGTAGAATCTTCTAAAGTATGCAATTAAAATCTTAGGAACGACGTTAGTCGGAGTATTCAATTTTGTGATTTTCATCAAATTCTTCTGAAAAAAAAGTTTTGAAAAGAAGACTTTAATTGTGTTTGCCTGCATTAATGACTCCATATACATATTCAGTTTCAAAGAATGTCTTTCATATTCTCCAAATTTCCTATGATCTTTCTTACTTTCTCTAATTTTATACATTTCTCACACCTCTTCCAACATTTCATTTATTCCTAACAATTTCTATATCATTTTCTCTAAATTCCCTCATCAAGTATCCAATCCCAATCAAAAATTCCTCATGGAAATTTCTGATACTCTTCACCTTCCCCCAAACTCCATGAAAATCTAACACTTCACATCCACTGTTCCCTGGCAAATTTCTTCTTATCCCAAACCTCCATTATGTTTCATATCTCATCCTTATTCAATCCCTCTCCCCCAAACCAGTTTAAAAAATATGCAATGATTTCCCATGGACGCAATCGAACGTTCCGCGATGCCGCTTGGGGGGCGAAGCCAATTTCGAGCCTCTGGGAACGTGTTATGAATAAAAATTTTTTTTGCAAATTACACGAGACGTGGGCGACGCGCGACGTGTACGCGGCCGAGTTACACTCGTGTTTAATTAAGTACGTGATCGCGTAGCTTGATAAAGACGACCCAAATAAGAACGCCATATATTTCTTTGCCGCCCTCACTCGCTCTGCTTTTGAAGCCGACCATGCGATATATCACGGACCCAGTGCTCGTCCATTAAATTAATTCGCGCGCGATTTTCGCTATGAATGAGCGCCGCGCCGTGCGACGAATGTAATCCGGCTAATTGCAGTTACGAGCGCGAAAAATTATTCATTTCGAAGGTTGGCGGTGGCGGGCGCTCGCGAAGATCATTTCCGGTGGCGAAAAAAAGGCGGACATGCGAATCGCCGGTAATCGAAACTGCCTTCCAACGAAATTTGATTGGCTTGGGAAACTGTTCGATTCTGGTAATGGTGTAATGTTCATTTTCGTAATTGAGGTTGGTTTTGATTTGAGCTGGAAATTGTTTACAGACCGGGATTTCACGTGGAGGAACAAACTCAAAAGTGGAAGAGATCAATGTGTATTTATTTTAATGTATCAATGAATATTTATTCTGGCATTATAGTGTTTTAAGTATTGATTTGAGGGATGGAGCTTTTACTCTTTGAAATGTATGATTATCGATATGAAATCTCAAAATCTTACTTCTAACGTTACTAAATGGTCGTTTTTCCAGTTTTTTTAACATTCAAAGAATTATCTTGTATTATTGTGAATTTTTCATTTGATTTTTATAATTCAGTGATCTAGAATTCAAGGTTCCAGATATTTCATGTATTCTCATAGATTTTGGAAGAAAATTATATCTGCATACTTCCCTTTTCTACTTCAAGGTGTTTCGTTAAATGCTAGAATTGTGAGGTAATGCAATTCATGACATTTTAAAGAGCACCTATTCTAGTTTTTTTGATATATTTCTAGCATTTTGTAAATTGGTATATATAGAGAGCGATTTTGAGAACAAGATGAACTACGAATTCGGAATGTATTTTGTTCTCAGTATTTGAATGAATTTTCCATGAAACGGTTTAGTCAAAGATATCTGATATTTCATAGATTTTCAGGCATTTTTATGGATTTCTATACAAATATCTAAAATTCGATTATGTAAGATTCAATGTTTTATAGATATTTATTAATTTTGGCATTATTATAAAAAAGGTGTATCTATAGAGATTTTAAGTATTCTATTCAATTGCATTATATTTAGTATTTTTCGTTTTTTCATTACTTATAACAACAAGTAGCATTTTTTAGGCTCTTGATATACATTTATCTTGTATTATTAAAAATTTCAATATAGATTTTTGGAATACGATGCTCTAGGATCAAAAATTTTAGATATTTTTAATATTTCAATAATTTTTTTTGAAATAAGTATCTACATTGATTTTTAATAAACTGAGAAAAAAATATAGTAATTATTACAATACTGTATTGTAAACGGGAATCACTCTGACATATTGTACTTTTTGCTAAAAAATATATCAATTTTTGAAATAACATATTGTAAATATTGCCAAATGACATTGTAATTATAGATATATTTTGTTGTAAGAACTCCTATACATCTTCCGTTTTCTACTATACTTCTTGTACTTTTTTGCAATATCATATTGCAATTCCTATTAATCCTGATTATTGAAAATTACATACAGCTTTTTCAGTATGCAGATCTGTATAGGTTCTTTTTGCAATATGTTTGTATACTTTCTAGGTTTCTAGTGCATCATAATATAGTAATATTATACAGTTTTCGAAAAAGCTGGATAAAAGTAACGTTGTTCATTTTTTTCGCCATGTATGGTAAAAATTACAGTTTGTATAGTGAAATTTCCATTTTAAGATTTTAAATTTTCTGAAATTATACAGTAAAAACTGGTATACATATTGTAATTTGTACATTAATTGCGGTTTACTGTATAATATTGTAACAAGTAAAATAAATGTTGCAGATTTTACAATATTATTGTAAATACTACAATGATATTGTAAAAATCGCATCATTATTGTAAAAAGTACAATATTATTGTACTTTTTACAACATATACGGCAGAAAGTACAAGATTTTTTTCTCAGTGTATTTCGCAGATTTCTAAAACTTCCAAATTTTTTATTTTCCATTATTCATAAATTCTATTGACATTATTACAATTTCGTTAAATTTTTACATAGATTTTAAGACATGAATGCTCTAGGATCGAATTTTAAAAAGATGTTTATTTTTTCTTTTTTTGAGAAAAAAATACTTTCATATAATTTTAGAGTTTAGTGATTCCCATTATTTTAAGTCTTGAATATATTTCAGACATTTCTAGTACTTTCAGTATTCATCGTAAGGTTCGAATATTTTCACAGTTTGAGGGACTTTTTGACATTTTTATGTTTTTATATATAGATGTATAAAATTCGATGATGTAAGATTCAAAGTTTCATTAGATTTTTACCCTAGTGACTTTGAACCTAATAAAAACCTTATAAGAAACTGAAATTTCTTACAAAGAATGGATCGAAAAAATTTTATAAGGTTTTTTTTTATAAAATTTTATCACATACATTCTTATAAGAAATTTCAGTTTCTTAAAAGGTTTTTACAAGGTCACTTTATAAGAAATCGAATTCTTATGAGGTTTTTATAACGTTCAAAATCACTAGGGTAGTTATTTTTTGGTTGTTTCAAAAAGTTATATCCACATAGATTTCCATAGTTTTTTTTAATCTATTACTTTAGTATGATTCATATTTTATACTAATTTTTTGTATGAAAATTTAGTAGGATCTTTTCGGCTCTCAATAGATGTCTAGTATTAGATTAATAGTTCCAATAAAGATTTCTGAAATTCGATATTCTAGAATCCAACATTTTATAGATGTCAAGTATTTCAATAAACTTTTCAGAAAGACTGTATTTTCATAGACTTTGAGTATTATACAGATTTCTTTGGGTTTTAGTTCTGACTTTATTTTATAAATACTTTTAGCTTTTATTGAATTTTCTAGTATATTAGTAAATTTCTAAGTATATTTTCAGAAATCAATGCTTCAAGATTCAAAGTTTTATGAATACTTAGTAATTTATTAGTCATTGCACAAAATTATATCTACATGGATTTTTAGTTTTTTATTCATTTCTTGTATTTTGATCATTTTTCATTTGTTTCACTTTTAAAATTTAGTCAGATTTTCTAGGTTATGAATCGTATTTTTAGAAATTCCAATATAGATTCCTATAACTTGATATTCAAAAATCTGAAATTTTAATAAATTCAATAAATTGTTTTCAATAAATTTTTCAGATCGACTGATCATAATGGATTTTAAGTATTTCACAAATTTATAAAATTTTCAGACCATATTGTACGTTTCCAGTATTCATCAATTTTAAATTCATCAATTTAAATTTAAATGAAAATAAATTAAATTAAATCAATCAAATTCTCTAGTGTTTCGATGGATTTTTGATTGAATTTTCAGAATTTGATTCTTCAGTATAAAAATCTTTATAATCTTTGTTATTTTCAGAAAATTTTTAGAAAATGAGTAATATCTGTACAGAATTTCAGTATTTTAGTAATACCTATAATTTTTAGTCTTTTTCGTTTCAGCATTCATGCAATTTCGTAGAATTTTCTAGTAATCTTCTGGATTTTCAATATATTTACAGATTTTTGAGAAAACAGTTGTTCATAGATTTCTAGAGTTCCAAAGAATTTTCATAATTTTCGTTTTCTCAATATTTTTCGAATAATAATAAAATTCGAATTCAAAGTTCTATAGATTTTAAGTAAAGAAATGGACTATCGAGAAAATTGTATCTGTATACATTTCTTTGACTCTTAGATTTTTTGTTGTATGTTTTGTATTTTTCAGAACCTATAGAATTTTTTACAACTTTCCAGATATTTTGTAAAATCTTATACAAGTTTCTAAAATTTCAGTCACAAAAAAAGGTCAAAATGAATATACTGCCCTCTACTTCGGAATTCCTAGTGGATAGCTTTCCCCTCAGCCATCTGTCCCTAAAGAGTGTTTAAATATTATTTCAATCATTTTCATTACTTTTTTTATATATTATATTTTATATTCTACTTCATACCAATCACTTTGATTATTTTACTAATTGTTTATTATAAACATTACCATTTAGATATTCACTCATCCACGTCACTTGCAGTGCATGAAACAAAAGAATCATGCGACTCCAGGAAAAAGTTATTAGACTTTTTCCCTGCAAACGAGGTCTCAGAACGGTCCAATTACTTTCAGGTACACTCTGGAATTACTGCAATTGCACCCAGCATTTGCGTGGTGAATTCAATTTTGCCTCGTCTCGTACACGGAATTCTCGAAGATATAGAGATGTATATTTCGCGGTTCTTGTACATCGAACTCGTTCAATTCATGAATAATTTATTCCGAGCATTCCACTTTTCAACTGTCACAGAATCGAAGCAGAACGCATTTATCCTCCGGAATAATCATCTTTGGACAAGCGTAATTTTCGTAAAGGATTGGCGGGTTCATGCTTGGAAAATAAAAATATACAGAAAGTTTCTTGATAACGTAATCAATCCTTGCAAAAATTTTGGAGATTGGTTTTTTTCATTTTTCAACAATTCGATTTCTGCTCGAATCATCGTGATATTCTCCGTTATTTTCGTTCCCAAGTGATTCGATCATTTATCTGACGATCGCGCGAGAAAATTGTTTTTATGATTAGAATTCGAGGGAATTGTTTGAGATTCTGCGAGTAGAATAAGAATCAGGGTGAATTTTCCAAGGAGCGCATCGATGCGCTTCTGGACGCAAAAAGCTACTTTGCAAGCTCCCTCTTTTGAACCGAACCGTTCCCGTTTCGTCGACACGTACCTCGGGGCTGAATTTAGCCTGACACATTTCGCCACACGCCCTACGTTTTCTTCCCCTCGTCAACCCTTTTCGCAAAAGGGAAGGAATTTATTAGCACAAATCAAGAGCTTGCGTGGACGTGATTTTTATTTTTTCCGCGAGGGAATGTATTTACGCGGTGAAATGGTCTTGGTAAACAAAAAAAAGCTCTTGTACGAGAGTCGAATATAAAAAATTTGCACGTCTTTGAGGAAATTTATTCAAATGGGAAATCATGCTGAAAATGTGAAGAAGTGAGAGGGAGAATTATTAAGGAAAAATTATTCTCTTAATAGTATTTTGTCGTCAGGCATCAAAGTTCCTGGTCATTTTAGAAGACAGAAGCTTAGGATTAAGTATTTTGCACTTTTTTATTGTTTGATTGTAAGGCTGTTTGCAAACTTTATCTTTTATATATGAGGTTTATTTATTTTACGTAATGGAGTCCTTTGAAATCATGTAACCGTAGTTTTTTGTTAAAGCTTCGAAATTTCTGGAAAAGAGGTGTCACAGTGTAAAAATAATCGTATAATTTTAATGCAATTATTTATACTGTAAAATAAATTATGTTCATTATACTACCTCATGACGAAACAAAACTTTTGAGCAATACTTATAGGTTTTATGATGTTCTAAAAACAATTTTCATGCATACTTTTCTGTCTGTTCCATGTACAATAAGAAAACAGGTAAATTGATTAATAAATCATACTAAGGTTGATCATGATATTCATATAATGGATTGATGGAGATTATTTTTATTTTCATTCTATCTCAAATCAAAATTGGCATAGTTATGTACATCAAAATCATAAAATGCAGGATTTTCTTTGATAAAGTCATTAATAAAAATGAATGTATCTTCCAAACTAGCAATGAAATACATAATTACTTCATCATGAAGATGAAATAACCATTAACAGAAGAATACATATTTGCAAATTTATTTGTATATTGCAAATTTTATGTATACATTACATGTAAAGTATAAATATCTATTATATTGATGTTAATTTATAAAATTTTCAAGATAATCGAACAAATTAATTGAATTTCAAGCGTATCACAAAAAATATTTATTGAATAATAATTATCATAAATTCTCTTTCAATAAAATACAAAGCATTTTACTTCAATTTCAAAAAACATAATCAATTATAACGCCTCCTTTTTGTCTATTACTTTTACAATAAAAAAACAGGTAGATAAACAAATAAATTATGTTAAAATGAATTACAATTTTCAGAATTATAAATTCACGATGAATATTTTTTATTGTTTTTCCAAGTTTCAATAGTAATTATCCGAAATTCATTGAAAAAATTATCAGTATTTCTTGAAAATACTACAGATGGTAAAATTTATTAATTTTATTGATGGTTTGAACCGACAAATGATTTTGTTTTTGTTTACTATTGGTTGAATATTAACTGATAATTTAAACTATGTATTCAATACAATTGCCTATACTTTTAATGTGGACTAACTGAATTTTATTTAAATTGTCATGAATTGAAAGGAAACTTATAAGTTTTTAAATAAACAAATGTCGTAAAAAAAGTAATTAAAGTAATATATATAAAAATCTCCAACATTAGAATAATAATATGGTAATTGTAATCATAATTATAATTCCTATATTAATACAATGAAATACTTTTACTCCTATGTTTCTTCATTACTTTTGAACGAAACATTTTCATCGAGAAAAATTCTTCACAATTGGAATACTACCAATCTACTTCATATTCAAACCAATTTTTAAATACATTTTTTGGATTGCCTTATTTTCTAATGAGTTTTTTATTTCATACACAAAATGTGGTGGAAGTATTCAATTGTGCACACAAGATTATTCTTTTGTAAAAATGAAATATCAATCTCGATCAGCGTACAGCCTATTCTTTTTAAAATAATATAGTTCAAGCAACACATTTTTAGACAGTTGAAATAACTACGATGTTTCGATTTTGGAGCAGGAAAGATAAATTGAGGAATAGATCAATCAACTTTCTTAAAGTTAATTTTGAATCAAAGTACACTGAAAACATAAAAAACACATAAAATAAGCATTTTATGGGTAAAATTAATTTCTGTAATCAAAATGCAGAGCTTATTCAACTGTCCTTAAATTAATGGCCTGTAGTACATATATTTAAATACATGTAAAAAATAACTATTCTTTAACTTGAGGAAAAAGGTATTGAAAAGTTGGTGGTTCAATGAATAGAAAAATTTTCCCAGAATAGACGAAAAATTTTACACTGAAAAAAATATAGTTATTATAACAATACTGTGTTGCCCTGTAAAATCAGTTTAAAATATTGTAATTATTGCCAGACATTTATTACGTTGTTGTAAAAACTTATTTTGGTATTTCATTTTCTACTGTGTTTTTTTTTGCATTTTTTGCAATATCAGATTATGATTCCTACTAATCCAGATTTTAGAAAGTGCTATACTGTTTTGCCAGTATGCAGAACTGTATAGTTCTTTTTGATATATTTTTGAGTTTCTTTCCTAGAATATCGTATTGTTAATATTACAATATTGGAAAAAAACGGAAATTGTAACTCTTACAATAGGATAAGAATTTTTTACATGTATATAAGTACATATGTGTACAATATTTTCTCTTAGTACATAAAATATCATATAAGACAAAGTGAAAATCAAGTACAAGCAGATGGAATATTTTCTTTTGTTTCACTATACACAGATATTGAATCATGTGCAAAAGTATAGTAAAAAATACAATTCATACAGTACATTAAATTTATATTTTGAAAATTTAAATTTTTCGATATAATCCAGTTAAAACCGGTGTATGTATTGTAATTTGTACAATATACAAATTTTTATATTGCAATATTGTTACAATTACAAAAAAAAGAACTTTTTACAATATCAGATTGTAATACCTACTAATCTAGATTTTAGATTATGGTATACAATTTTGCGATTATTCAGCACTGTACAGTTCTTTTTGCTGTAATTTGATTGATTTATAGCATATAATGTCGTAATTGATACAATATTGGAAAAAGGCAGAAATGCATTGAAAATTTTTCAATATGATACTTATTTTTCAAATGCATATAATTATATGCACAATATTTTCTGTGAGTATATGAAATATGTCAGACGAAGTGAAAAACAAATAGTAGCAGGTACAATATTATCTTTTCTTCCACTACACATTGTAGTAGTACAGTAAAAATTACAATTTACGCAGTACACTATATTTTCATTCAAAAAATTCAAAATTGTTCGGAATAGTCCTGTTAAAACTGGCATCCATATTGTAACTTTTACAATCTTACCATTTCTATGATACAATAATGTAAATCGTAATAAGTAAAATAATAAAGACAATATTAGCAATAATATCTTCAAATCTGCATTATTCTTCTAAAACTTACAATTCATGCAATACATAAAATTTGCATTTTGAAAATTTTAAATTTTTCGATATAATCCAGTTAAAACTGGCGTATGTATTGTAATTTGTACAATATAAAACTTTTTATATTGCAATATTGTTACAATTACAAAAAAAAAACTTTTTACAATATCAGATTGTAATACCTACTAATGAAACCTCCAAGTGAAGAAACAAAAGATGGTCTCGATAATGACCCTTGTTACGAAGTAAAGTTGTCTTTGGTTGCAGGCGGTGCAAGGATATCAGGATGGTCTGGAGGCAAGTGCCTTGGTGCTGTTACAAACTTGTTTGGGATTAGCAGCAGCCCTGGGATGCGCCGCTTGGGGCGTTGTTACCGCTCATCCCAGCGCCCAGTGCACTGTTTCGAGGCAGTATCTTTGTCAACTGGCACTGATAGGAGTTGGTCAGTACACATCGATACAATAAGCTCTCTTTGCCAGAGAAATTGCACGTTGCTCCACTTTCCTTCCCGACATTGGCGTCAATGGCCATTTCATTTCATTACTCGTGACTTTTTTCTCTCAGGAACTCGGTACAAACAATTGCCAACACTGATCTCGTTGTTATCGCATTATCGATGACGTTGTTTCGCTCTCAGAAAAACAGAGTTGTTTGGGTTTAATTAAAAAAAATTAAAGAAGGACGAGTAAAGACCTTATATATTTTACTTCAATTAAAAAATGGTCCTGCATATTAATAATAAAAGTGATTTTACAAGAACGTTTTCAATTTTTTGTAAAATAAATTTCCGAAATGTGTCATTTGATGGTAAAGTGAAAGAGCTCTTTTCGCGTTACACGGCGTATTAAAAAAGACGAGCCATTCGTCAGCAAAAGGATTTCATAAACGAAACATCGGGGATGGCAAAAACGAGGACGATGAAGCCTGGTCGAGATTGTCAATTTTACTGAGCGAGAAAATGGGTAGTGATGGTTTTTGGGAAAATAGCCGGAACCGCGATGTTATGACGTCGTTTCTTTGGCCCAGTTGCTGGGGTTCTGTAATATTTAGATGACCGAGGCAAAGTAGAGAGCAGGGAATGAAAAAAAAATACTTTGTGTGCTGACGAGAAACGGCGAGTTCGCCTCTCTATATCGGGGGGAAAGAGCAAAATGAAAAGAACGGGGAGGTGTGCACGGTCGAGCGAAACCCGAAGAGTTCCGCCATAACTTCAAAAAGGCGATGGAGTCGCCGGGAAAACGCTTTTCCCGGCTTCAAAGAGCGCCTAGCTTTGCGTCGGAAATCATAATCGGACATTCGTCGGTTGTTTTCTAATTGTTGGACTATTCTGGGGAGCTTGGAACCGCGAGGAAAACAATATACAACACGACAGAAAGAATTTGCATGTACTGAGAAAGGAATATAGTGATTATTGCAATATTGTATGGTACTGTGGAATTAGTCTGGAATATTGTACTTTTTGCTTGATATTGAAAACAGTTTTTTTCATATTACCAAGTAGGTATTTTCAAATGATATTTTAGGGTTGGATTTATTTTGGTGTAGAAACTCTTTTACATATTTTTTTTGTACTTTTTACAGTATCATATTGTCATTCTTGCTAATCCATATTTCAGAAAATGTTGCACAGTTTTGCCAGTTTTCAGATCTGTGTAGATCTTTTCGCTTTTTTTTTTTTTTTTTTTTTTGTATTTTTCACAATATCATATTGATATTGATACGATATGGGAGAAAGTCGAAATATATTGTAGATTTCACGATTTGATTTGAATTCTTGCAATGCACATACTTATTGTCCATTATTTTTTCTTTGTATACATGAAACATCTTATACGAACTAAAAAACATAAATTATATAAAAAAATTTTTAATTTAAAGAAATATTGATACTAATATACAAAATTATGTTATTATTGAAATTTTTCATCAGATAATATCGCCGATGACAGACTTTTTCGTAGGTTCTTCCATTTTATTTTTAAAATTCAAATTTGTACATAAAAATGTATTCATTTGAATGCATATTTCAGAAAATACTTGAAAATTTACTAATCAAGTTTTCGGATTCATGAATTGTTTAGGAAAGTATTTATGATGTTTTGATTTTGAAAGTGTTTTCACAAGTAACAAAAAATGGTTTTTAAGATTTTTCGTACTTACAATTAGTACGAATCGTAAAATATTCAAGGGTACTCAATTTTTTTGCAGATTTCTAATTTTTTTGTAAATTGTCATATGAGATTTGAAAATTTGATGATTTAGTATGGGAAGTATTGTGAAAATTTTTTCAGGAAAATGCATTTTTAAAGTTAACTGGTACTTCATAGATTTGCAAAACTTTTGGTACTTATCGTATTTTCTCAGTATTTCTACAGTCTAAACGACTTTTTTGAATTTTGGAGGATTTTTACCCTATAAATTTTCTGATACTTTAGGATTAAAGTCTTCATTATTTTGAGGTTATCGATGGAAATGATATCTGTATGAATTTTGAGTATTTTGTATTTCTACAATTCAGTACACTAGAGTATAAATTTTAGATGAATTTTTTAAAGACAGTATCTTCATATATTTCAAGTATTTCAGACTTATGAATCTTTTGGTAAATTTTGAATTTGTTTAATAAACTCAAGAATATTATACAAATTTATAGTATTTTCATAGAATTTTGTATAGATTTTCAGAAATAGATGCTCTAAGACTAGAAGTTTTGAACATTGAGATTTTTGCTATAATTTTCAATAAAGTATTAATAATATTGAATTCAAGTATTTTTGAGTTTACTATCATTTTTAGTCTTTTCCATACTTTTCAGCATTCATAGAATTTCCTAGTATTTTCTAGTAATTTCCTAGATTTTTTTGTGTTTTCGTGGATTACTACGTTACTTTTATGAATTCGATACTCCAAACTTCGATGTTCTATAGATTCTTCGTTATGTTACACATGACAAAACTGCCCTCCCCTCAACCCAAAGCGGAACGTCATACATGAACAAGACCATGGTAAAAATTACAATTTATGTATTTGGTACAATTTGCTTTTTGTAGTTTATAAAATATCTGAAATGATCTAGTAGAAACTTACATACATAATGTGATATCTGCCATGTAACAATTTACTATACAATTTTATAATAAGTAAAATAAATATGACACAATTTGCCATAGTATTATAAAACCTGGAATATTATTGAAAAACTTACAATATTCTTGTACTTTTTCCCATACATATGACAAAACGTACTAGATTTTTTTTCTCAGTGTAGATTTTATGAATTCGGAAACTTCTAAAAAAAGTTTTCTGTTTCGAATATCAAGTTTTTGGCATTGGCATATACATACCATACAAAAGCAAAAGTAAAAATCATTAGTAAAAACAATTGTAAATATCTGAAATTGTACTGTCCATCGACTATGAAAAGTTTTTCACGAATTTTTGTACTAATATTGACACATTGTGTCATTAGAATTTTTCAACATTTCGAACTTTTTAATTTGATTTCTTGATCGAAAACACTTATTATTATATACTTTCATTTTGTAATTCCATTCGAAAACTGCGATTAAAAACTCAAATTAGACTTTTTAAAATTTTAGAAAATAAATACTTTTCTTCTCGCAGTTTTAGAATAGATTGCCAAAATATTGTTATTTCCAAAAAGAGTTAAATGATTACATATTTATTTACAGAATAGAATAATAAACAATTTCATAATTTAAGGAGTAGCCTTAAAGTACCAGTCATGTTCTTGTAATTATCAACTTACCACCCAGAGAAACTTTCTTGTTAGGTAATTTAAGTTAGCTTGTCGAACAAAGTGAACTCATCAGTTAAATGTAAAGTTTTTAACTTTTTTATAAAATAAAAGCCCCTTGATTCAACTCTGTCATCAAAAAAGGAAAAAACAGTTTGTTTTGAAATTCTATGTCCTTCATTATGTTCTTCCGAACTCCAGATTATAATCAACATTAAAACTAGTTTTATGACATACAAACCTTCAAATTTATTTTTATCCACAGATAAATTTTATTTTTCAAATAAATTCAAACAACAAAGAACCCATACTCATTATACATTTTCTTTTGGATTACTTTATTAAAATTTGTTCAGTTTTCTACAAATTCTATATATCAGTATGAAAAATTTGCTCTTTCTAAAAACGAACTGTTTTTTTATTCAATAGACTTTTCACAGGCAAGATAAAAGTTTTTTCATTTCCCGAATTCCTGAATCATAAACCAAATTATGCCAACGAAGATTCTGCATTTCGTGATTATTTCAACTTCAAAGTTCGCGATCTCCAAAAGGCTTGACCTCAAATTCCCGAGGAAAATCTAGCTTCAGTTCTTTAGAGCCGACGGCGGTTTTATAATTTTCCCAGTTTGTTTCTCGTCGAGAATCTTCGGGTCTTTAGTAATTACATCTTTGCAAAATGAATCTAGGCCATGCCGAGGCGTAGGCAGAAAAAAATTTCAAAAGCTTTCTGAGTTCAAACACATCTAGAGTATGTTTAGTACGAAATTTTCAATATGGAATTTGATTTTTGGAAAATTTCATATCTGAAAACTCATTTTATTGATAACAAGAACCAAATTATGTTATCACAAGAATTCAATTTCGTAGATATATGAAAAAATGGATCATTCAATTTTTAAACTGTGAAATCTTAACATCATTCAACAAATTCATCAAAAATTGCTCGATCTATCTTAACTCGAAAATTTTTAAAAATGCCATCTGTATTCCGAGTTCTCGTTTTACATAACAATAAGCCCATTATTTAAAACTCAGGAATGTCGGGAACTCGAGATGATAAAAAGAATTCTTCTGTCTGAAAAAGCACAACTCGAGAGTTGCGGCTTTTATGAAATTCATTCTGGCAAAAACAAGAGCTAGAAAGTAATGATGAAAAATTCAAATGTAACGCGCTTTGTATCCTTGTATTCAGATATTCTTCAGCTGTTGTAAAATCAACGAGGCATGTGGTGTTCGTGCATAATTTCCGAAACCGTAGAATTGAATTTTACCTCACCTCGGTTCTTTTTTCAAGCTTTTCGAGTTTTTTCGTTATTTCATGTTCGGAAAAATTCACAAGTAAATAAAACTGGAGTAAATGGGAAGATTGCCTTTGAAAATAATTCGATGAATCATGACTGATAAATAAAATAAATTTTCAAAAACGATTGAGTGTTTTCTGGTTCAGCAAGTAATTGAATATTCTATGAAAATTTTGTATCGCCAAAAAATATATCTTTCGTGTATGGGATGTTTTTTTTAATTTTCACCTCAGTTGACCATTGAAAAAGCCACTGAAAAAACTCTCTTCTACTCCACAAAACAAACTCCACTAACAATTCCAAAAAAACCGTTGAAACCATTCTAAAAAAGTAATGAAAGTCCACTTCTTTTACAAAACCCACCTTTCTGTAAAAAGCTGGAATTAAACGTCGACGAGCATGAAAATCTGTCCGCTCCAGTTTTCAACTGCAATAATTTAAATCGCCCCGAAATTTTTCATTTCCGCCCCAAAAACGACCAAGCTAATTTCGCGAAAAAAAAGCGAATTTTGTCACACATGTCCGACAACGCGAGATACGATTTCATGCTCTTGTTCGACCAAAAGCAGCTCCCGTAAACACAACTCAGCAAAACGTTATTTTACTTTCCAACTCACAACGCGGCTTCAATTTATTTACATCAACTGTTTAAACGTCAGCCAAAATCCAAGACCGATGCACATTTACTCGCGAGCTTTTGCAACTTTGTTTGTCATGCGAGAGTAACTTTTGATCAAAAAGTTTCATCTAAAAGTTCGAGTTTGGTCAGGAGCATCGCAACGAAAATTTTCTCGTCGAGGGGTAGACTCAATTGTTAAAAGGGTCAAGATAGATTTGTTTCATGGTATGAATAAATATTCATTTCGGCATAATAATATTTTGGGAATTGATTTGCAAGCTCAAGCTTATACTTTTTAAAATGCATTGATTTCCATAGTAAAAAAACAATATCCAATTTCTAACGTCTCTCAGTACTCATTTGTAAAGTATGTATACCATTTGAAGGATCATTTTGTGATTGTAAAAATTTTCTACATGTATTACAAGACTACGATGCTGTAGGATTGAAGGCTTAAAAGATTTTTAGAATTGACGTAGATTTTTGAGAAAATGAGGCATTTTAGAGGCTTTTCAAAATATTTTCCCTTATTAAGTTATTTATAGAATTTCAAGAATATTCCAGTTTTTTTTTAATTTCTAGCATTTTTTTAGATTATCGTAAAAGTTTTGAGAATTTTATGATCCAAAATTTAAAGTTGTTGGACTTTACAGTATTTTTTAGAATTGTTTACGAAACAGTTTGTTTACAGCTAACTGGTATTTTGTGAAATTCCAGTACTTTTAGTGTATATTGTATTTTTTCATTATTTTTGCAGTTTGGAATATTTTTAACATTTTCATAGATTTCTGCCGAAATATTTAGAATGTGATGCATTAGGCTTAAAATTTTCATAAATATTTAGAAATTTCTAGGTTCATAAAATATATCTGTTATTTCAAAGAATTTATTATAAATTTCCAGAAAATATTGCTCTTCAATCTAAAATTACAGATATTTTTAGTATTCCAAAATTTTTTTCAGAAAACAGAATCTCTATGGATTTTAAGTATTTCTCGGATTCCTCAAACTCAAGTACAATTTATATGCTTTGAACATTCGAAAATTCTATTGAATTTTTAAGTATTTTGATAGATTAGCACATAGATTTTATTACACCCTAGGATTGAAAGATTCAATATTTTTATTATTTTCATAAATTATTGTATTATAAATATCTATGTAGCATATTAGTATGTATTCTAGATAATTCTCATTATATTCAGTCTCCCTCATATTTTTTAGCATTTATGAAACTTTGTAGATTTTTCTAGTATTTTTCTTGATTTCTTATCAATAAGTATTCACGTAAATTCTAAGAATCGAATTCTCTTCACTTTAAAATTATTCAAATTCTCAATAATTCAAATGATTTTTCAGAAACAGTTATCTAGAATTCCAAGTATTTCAGATTTTCAGTATTAATAGAAAATTCCAGCAGAGCATCTTTAAAAAATAACTAGTATTACACAGATTTCCAGTACCTTTGGTATTTATTCTATTTTTCTAGTATTTTTACAGTTTGAACGATTTTCTCATATTTTATGTATTTCTGTATAGAATTTTAAAATTCGAAGACTCAGAATTTAAAGTTTGAAATACGTATATTTAGTAAGTTTATAGTTATTGGAAGAAAAATAATTAAAATGGATTTTTACTTCTTTTTTGATTAATGTAATTTCTAGTATTTTCATATTTTTTAGAACTATTATTATTAAGTAGGGTTTTCTCAGTTTTTTTATTATTATCTAGTATTTCTAGGTTTTTAAAATTCAATGCTTCGAAATTCAAAATTTTTTTGTTTTTAACTTTTTATCCAGAAAACAGCATTTTCATAGACTACAAAACTAGAGATACTCGAATCAAAATTTCGAAAGATATTTATCATTTTTGAAAAAAAAGAATGTATATAGAATTTTAGTATTTTAGATAATTAAATTATGTTGAATGTTCACACTTTTCAGAATTTATGCAATTTCGCAGTATTTTATATTATTTTTCTTGATTTTAAATATTCTAATGTATTGCTATGTTTTGTGAAGAATTTTATTCTTCAAACTTCGAAGCTTTATAGATTCTTAATATTTTAAACGATTTTTCGAAATACAGGGACAGCTCTTTCATAGATGTAATGGATTTTTAAGAATTCTAGTATTTTCAGTATTTTTTATATTTATTTAATACTTATAAAATAACTTTATATTCATGAGTTTGGTCAACTCTCGTGAGCTGTGTTTATATGTAAAAAAATGGCTAAATTTAAAGATAAATATCAAGACTTCATACTTGATTCAAAAATTATTTCTAAGTTTAGTTCGTTAAGTAATTTTTCATTTACGTATGGTTTCACTTAGTATTTTTAAAGTTTTCGCCATTTGAAGTAACTTTCCATGAACCATCACAGTTCTCTGCATATTTTGATTCACGTTAACAGTTTTCTGCATTTCACATTTTCTAAAATCACAATGCTATTTCGCCGTGTTACTGTATAATTCTTGTAATTTTTCGTTATTCTCCAACGTTGATTCTCGCTTTCAGCAATTTCATATATTCTTCAGTTTTCTTCATTTCCACCAGTATTTTTCTAATTCGTTGAATTTTCGTACGTCCTCTTACAATTTTCCCTTAATTTTTCATAAGCTGCTTTCATTTCCAACTCTTTTTTGAAAAAAGAAAGAGCCTGCGTGCAAATTATTTACTAAAGATATTCTCTTTTGGATTTTTTATTCTGTGTGTTCAGAGTAGAATTTTTTCTCTTATTTTACAATAGCAGTATTTTTAATTTTTATATAAACTCAACAACTCTTAAACTTAAAGACTAATACGTTAAATATAGCTTTTTTAAGCCTTGGTTTCTACATGTAACACACTTTTCTCGGAAAAGTGCGTTAGAGCTTTCCGTCAAGATTACGACGTAGGAAGTAAGAAATTAGAGGCAATTATTGCAGGGAAAATTACGTCTGGTAGATAAAGCGATGAAATACGTTGGCGCAGTCTCGAAAGTTGCATCTGACTGCGTGGGCTACGAGTTGTAATATAATTGGTGCTCACGACTGAATTGGGTATTTAATGTTGAGAGGATGCCAGAAGGCGCAATTTCGAATGTTAACACGTACTCGACCGGCAATTACATTCGGGATGCTGATTTCCATGCGGATCGACAGTGCGGAATTGCTAATAAACGTCTCGGAAAGCTGTATTTTCCGGTTTTATTGGCGGTTTTTCCCGGTCGGATCATGAATTTTCGAACTCGCTTTGGGATAGAAGTTAATGAAACCTTGCATGTTGCTGGTTTAGTGAATTTCCATACATATTCAGTATACCAGATTCGTTTTACAGGAGGTTTTTGAACTCAAGCAAATATTTTCGTAGCACCAGTGTTTCGAAGATAGTTTTTTGAAGTTGATTTTTTGAATTTTTATGGCATGTTAACTCTGAAAACTCGTATTAGGAAAGAAAATGGAAAAAATGAATAGTTTGTAACATTTTTATTCACTTTCATCTTGTTTATTTGTAACAATTTGCCGGATTATGACAATTACACTTTTTATCTCTTCTTTGTTTTTTTATACTTTTTTAGATTATCGATTTGAATGAATTCTCCCTTACTTGATTGACTTTTCAGCATAGCCAATTTTAACTAACAAAAATAAATCATAAACATTGTCAACCCAATCATGAACATTATCAACCAATCATGAACATTATTTCATTTCCCCTTCACTGATAAATTTCAAAATAAATGAAATTCTTAGCTCATCAGGGTTTATGACGAGGATCCTTTGTCCGGGGTTATCCCAGAAGCACGACTTCCTCTCGACCACCCAAGAAAAGATTCAAATCCTCCCAGAAATAAGTCTAAAACATCGTCGAAAATGTAAATGCCGATCACTCATAAAGCTGCAACAAGCAAAACTTTATCCCTTATTACAAATTTTTTATTGTGGCCAAAGTGAACAAATGCAATAATGGCGGTCGGAGACGCGTAATTTTCAGTTACTGCCTAATTTTCAGTTATTGATACTAAAATTCCCTATCGTATCGACTGTACCTTCCATGAAAGGCCACCATAAGGACATATATACATATACCCATTACAAGTTTAGAAATATTTTAAGTCTTCATAGTTTTGAAGGATGTTCTTTTAGTTAAGAAATTCGTCAAAAACAATGCAGAAACCGTGAATCTTCCCAAGAACACCGAATTCGAGCTCAATTACCGAATTCAAACCCGTGTAAATTAGGTGAAAAGGAAGAGTAGGAGAGAAGGTGATAGTAGGATGCATTCAAAGTTTCGTACTAACGAGCGGACTTCGGTCGGCGTCTGACGCAGCGTGGGGTTGCACTACTTGCATGGGGTAAATAAGGCCTGTTATTTCCGGTCGTATACTTAGGTAATCGTGTTTGTTTGAAGCTGTAGCTCAGTTGGCCCTGGGAAGTGTGCAGGGCTACCACGGCCTTGTTCTGGCCTCGGGACTTTACGGGGCCTCACTCGGTGGGTTCATCTACTCTTTGAAGATGCTCGCCCTGGAACGGTTGCGACACCGGACATTCGCCAGATCCTGGGCCCTCGTGCAGGCCGCCGAGGCCGTTCCTATCTTGCTCGGAGTTCCTCTCACCGGTAAGTTTTCCTCTCGAAATTACTTCTCTCGTCCTCCTCCTCATCGTCCTAGATTTTCCCAAACAGTTTCAAACAGCCAAAGAGTTTTCCAACTTCGGACTTGATGCGTAAATTGCACGATGATGGGCTTGTTCGAGGGAACTTCTCGAGGTTTTATGGAGATTGAGTGGGATTTTTGAAAGGAAAGAAATTTTGGGTGTGGAGATGAGTTTGGGGGATCGACAGGAGTTGAGTCTAAGTGAGAGAGTCGGTTCCAGTTTATTAACTGGAAGAAATGTTTTCTGGAAGTACTTTGATTCCATTTTTGGAATGCTATTATAGTAGATTTTTAAATAAAAATCATGTATATAACATAAAGCTGTAATGCAAATAAAATGGTTTGAGAGAGAAAAGTATTTGGCTTGTAATTTTCTTTTTTTATTAAGTAATGACAAAATGTTTTGCTTGAAGAAAAAAAAACACTAGATTTTTGATATATGTTGTTTGTCAGGACTAGTACTCCATGAATAATTTTTTTAAGTGAGGAAAATCAAAGCATTGTGTGCATACAAATAATTTAGTAAATCAGTACTTTTTGGCACTGTTTTTGAGAAAAAATCCAGTCCACTTGTTTGAATTTTTATATTTTTCCAATTACAAATAATATTCGAATATGACATTCCATTCAATGTTAGCTGAGGGGCAAATTTTGCAAATTTCATAGATTTTTGAGAGGATCTTATCTACTAAGATTTTTAATATTTTTAAACTATATTTGCATCTATTTTTTAGTGCGTATAAAATGTTGCATGGTTTTCTAGTATTTTTCCTATATACTTATAAATAGCTATGTAGATTTCAAGAAGTTTTTGCTTTTGAATTCAAATTTTATTGTATTTTTCTTTTGTAAAAATATTTTTCAGAAAACAGTATCTACATACACTTGCATTTATTTATTTATTTATTTTTTTTATCTTTTTGTCCTTTCTCAGTTTTTCTACGATTTGAAAAATCGTTCGATATTTCTCGAACGATTCGTATTTTTTAGTATGTAGGTATAAAATTTTCGGTATTTTCAGGTACTTTATATAAATGTTACAGAGATTCAAAGAATTTCGTGCTCTAGAATTCCAAGTTCATTAAATTTTTCGTTTTTCAAAAGATTTTTCAGAAAAGATTGTGTCAAAGAGTCTCAATGGATTTTTGCTTTTATCTTTATTTTTCGTATTTTTTCAGTTCTTCTACGATTCGAAGGATGATTCAGTATTTTTTCATATTGCTTGATAATTTTCTGGAATTCGATGCTCAAGTTATTAAAGTTGTACCTATTGATTTTCAATGTTTCATACATCTACTAGTTTCATATATTGTCTTTTGGTATTTCTAAGTATTTTGAGAATCTTATAGAGTTTTTCATTTTTTTAAGATATCTCTGAATTTTTAAATATAAATTTCCTTGAATTTCAAGTTCGGAATTTTCAAGTATTTCGATCGATTTTGCAAAAAACAGTTCCTTCGTAGATTATGGTGCCTTCAAGACTTTTTGTATTTTGAAGACTTTAGGGATTGTAATATAGATTTCAAGAAGTTTGTGCTCTCGAATTCCATGTTAATTATTTTTTTTTTCTTTTAAAAAATTTTTTTAGAAAACAGCGACTACATAGGTTTTTATTTCTTTTTTTCTTTTTCGGTACTTTTTCAGTTTTTCTGTGATTTTAAGGATCGTTCGGTATTTATAAAACAATTCGTTTTTTTTAGTATGTTAAGTATGTATAAAATTTTTTAGGATTTTCTAGTATTTTGAAATATTTTCAGGTATTTTTATATTAATGTTGCAGAGATTCCAAGAGGTAAAATTGTAAAATTGTAAAAGATTGTAAAATTTTCTATTATTTTCATGGACTTCTATATATATATTTGCAGAATTTGATGCTGAAGAATTTATTGAGTTTCTTGATTCCTGGAATTCTATAAATTTTTGAAGAATCTAATAGCATTTTTAAGAAACTAATGTCAAGTATTTTCTGTATTTATTTATTTGTTTATCAATTTTTCGTATCCATTTCATTACGGAACATTTTATAGCAGGATTTATAGACCTTAAGAATGGCGCTATAGATTTTGAGTATTTTTAAGTATTTTTATACAGGTGTAAAAATTTTTTGTAAGTTCATCAAAGTTGGTTGATATCAAAAATTTGAAAAATGTTTTCTTTGTTGATATTTTTACACGAATTATTGAAATTCTACTCTATAATGTTGAAGATATAAATATAGAAATAAATATTCGAGAAAAAGGGAGCAAAAAAATACTGACATCTTAGTTTCAGCATATTTCTGAATATGATTACAGATCGTTCTAAAAACTTGATAAGACTGATAAAAATACAATGAATACGTGATTTTCGTTACTTGTTACAAAACAAAAGTACCTCGTTCCCTTTATCGTTAATTGTTAATTGATATAACGCCTTACTTCCAAAGCCTGTGAATTTGAAGGATCATTGAATTCGCCTTCTTCACTTCATGACAGACATGAGTTCTTCACTTAAGTTAGTTTGTAATAACCAGGCCGCGATCAAGCAAGCAAATTCTTGAGAATGAGAATATATATCCATTCAATATCATTTTCCCTGATGTAAATGACTTTCTCCTTTCATTTTATTTAGCAGAATTGCTTTTCCAAATCATCTGTCACGAAAGATGGTACAAATTGCTCATATACATTAAAGATGAACGTCTATTGTCGAATATTTGCTGAATTGATGTATAATATACTTTCAGGTTACATGAATGAAAGCAGTCCCAGAGTGGGTTACTACGCCTGCAGCCTGAGTTCCTTGTGCGGCGCAGCGCTGCTGTTCCTGGTCGGATGGGGCCGGCATCCTTCTTCGCCGATTCTCAGCGGACCCAGCCTTCTAAGTTTGGGTGTACCACGAACTCCCTGCGTCTGTGCCCTCACCCCCCGATGCCACTTACCAAAATCCCGGTCCCTACACGTGCCCTTGGACGCCGAGGGCGAGTACCCCCGAGACCACGAAGTGGAGCAACCAAGGTGCTTCAACCACTTCTGCCAACCCCATTTCCACAGTCATCTACGACCGAGCAAAAGCGTTCCTGAAGGTCTTGGACATCATCACGAATGTCACCGATCCAGACCCAGGCGACCTCGGGACATCACCGTCATCGAGCAAATGACTACGAGTGTGTAAATAACACTGTACAACGGAATGACAGTTCTTCATTTATCTTCATGCCAATGTAGAATGCTACTTGTTACACGGTGCAACAATGAAAAAACGAACAAGAATCTATTTGGTCATAAAATTAAAGTACTACCATGGTGAAGAGTGTAAAGCCCAGGGTTTGGAAAGTTACTTAGAACAATGTAACGCGTTACGTTACCGTTACAAAGGTTAAAAAAGTAACTCATTGCCGTTACCACTTGCAAAAAGTAACGTCCCGTTACTTTCACATTACTTTTTGGATTAAATTGAATATAAATAACAGAACATCGAGAAACTGAGGATGATAAAAAACAATATCAATGTACTCGTGGTTTATTTCTATGGAGATTGTTTATTTCAAGTATAAAAAAAAATGTTGATCTGTACTTTTGCACTCTGAAGAAAATCAATCAGCTTGTTCATATTTTAATATTAATTTCAAGTTAACAAAATTTCTGAATATGAAATTTTATTAAATGTTAACCACAAGAAAACACTCGCAAATTTAACAGATTTTTGAGAAAATCTTCATTCCTACCCAGATTTTCAGAATATTTGAATTTTTCGTATTTTTCAGTATGTACAAAATGTTGCAGGATTTTCAAGAATTTTTATAAATTCGTACTATTTTTCTGTACATTGATATACAGATTTCAAGAATTTCATGCTCTAGAATTCAAAGTTCAAAAGATTATTTGAACTTGGGAGGATTTTTCAGCTAATAGTGTGTATAAAAATTTTCATTTTTCTTGATTTTTTTGATACTTTTTTCAACTTTTCTACGATTTGAAAGATTGTTTAGTATTTCTGAAACCATTCGTATTTTTCAGGATGGTTAAATGTTGCGGAATTTCCTAGTATTTTTACATTATTTTAGTATTTTTTTAATATTTATTGATATGTACATTTCAAGAACTCCAAACTCTAGACATTGAACATAATGAAATTTTCCGTATTTTACTGGATTTTCCAGAAAACAGTGTCTTGATAGATTTTTACTTATTCCAGTACTTTTCGTATTTCTTCAGTTTTTCTATGATTTCAAGGATCGTTCATTATTTTTATATTGCTGTATGAATTTCTGAAATTAGAAAGATTTTCGATGTTTTATATAGATACACGTATTTTTTATTACGTATTTTGTTTCTGTATTTCTTAGTATTTATAGAATGTTGTGGAATTTTTGAGTTTTTTTGAAGATATCTTTTCGAATTTCCAGAGTGAGACGAAATTGAAAGTTCGAAACTTCTAAAGTACTTCGATCGATTTTGCAGAAAACAGTTTCTTTATATAGATTAAGAGTGTCCTCAACATTTTTTGTATTTTTCACAGACTTACACGATTTGAAAAATTTTCTTATATGTTTTAGGCTTCTATAAACATATATTTTCGGAATTCAAAGCTCGAAAAATTGAAGTTTTTCGATTCCTGGAATTACATAAATTTTTAAAGAATCAAATAACGTGAAACTTCATAAAATCCAGTATTTCGAGTATTTTTCATTTTTTTTTTTTTTTTTTTTATATATCCATTTTGTTATTGTGGTTAATTATTCATTATATCCCATAAGATTTTCTAGCGGGATCTCTAGATCTTACAGATCCTGCTAGAGATTTTGAGATCAATAGGTTTTAAGTATTTTTGTACATTTTCATGCGAATTTTTAAAATTCAAAGCTTCGAATTGTGAAAGTTTCTAATAAAAAGTGAAAAAGCATATTCTTCATTAATATTTTTACACACATTACTAATACTCCACATTGTTCCAGTAAAAATTATTTATATAGAATTTTTCATTCAAAAATGAGGAAGTAAAAAATTACTTCTATCTCAGTTTTATAAAATTACTAAAAAAGTTACAAATTGTGCCAAAAACTTATTGGGACAGATAAAAGTAACGTGAAAGAACGGGATTTTCGTTACTCGTTACCGAAAAAAAGTGACTCGTTCCCGGTATCGTTACTTATTAATTAATGTAACGCGTTACATTATCGTTACAGTAAAAAATGTAACCTTTTTGAGTAACTCGTTACTACCAAAGCCTGGTAAAGACAGACTGTCAAAAAATTTGAAATTCCAAACATCTTTCATGGACTTTCTCTTGAAATCGTGTTTAAACTTTCATAGACACATATATGAAAAGAATTTATGTTAAATTTATTGTTTGCATATTGGATACCATAATTTTGATATTTTTTATAATTATCGAATGAAGTTTAAGAGATATTGTCCTCAAATTTGTCTTTTAAATTCAATGTATGAATTTGAATCCACTTGCATTTGAAAAAGTTTAAATATATGATTTTTATATCTGCTATTTATTACATTAACACTTCGATTTCATGGAAAGTTTATCATTTTCATTGACAGTGTCTATTTTTTTATAGATGCGTCTATAAATTTTACACTCTTACAGTATTACAGACTTACTTAATCTCAAAATTACTCCCTCCAAACGAAAACATTACAGTCTTACGTCTTACAGTCTTACATTACAAAATCTTAAAATTACTCCCTAGTCTCCCTGTATGAATTACATTCTAGAAAAAGTGGCAATGCCACCTAAAAAATTTTACTTGTATCATCTTTAAGCAAACCACACACAAAATGAAAAAAAGAAATATAAATCAAAATTCAGGAGAAAAAATAAGAATAACAAAAAAGTCAATAGCAATGTATGAAAAGTTATTTTTGCTTCATTCAAAATTGAAGAGCCTATATCTTCAATTTTTGAGCCAATATGAACAAACCTAATGCAGGATTAAGTAATTCAATTACAGTGCTTTCGATGATGGTAATTAATTCTCGTTTCTCCCAAGTCGAGAAAAAATTGTTGCACTGTGTTACTTCACAGAAAACTCAATGTAACTGTAATAAATCAAAAGGAAATCGAGGAAAACTATGTCACCAGAAAATGCAATAAACTGTAAAAACATTTCCAAAATTTATGATGCTGACGAGAAATTTAACATAACTAGAAAGAATTGCAAAATGATACGGAAAATGCACAATATAACAATATGTAACTGTAAAAACCTACAAGACACATATTATAACTACGTAAAATTTAATTTTATGATAAAATGTATAAAAATTTCAGGATTTTACTGTGGTCGGGTTTTATTTTTACGTATCAATGTTTTGTAAATTTTTCGAAACGGTCGAGAGAAGGTTCACTATCTAAAAAATGTTGAAAAGATATTCGAGATTCTCATGATTAATGAAACATAACAATTTAAACAATATAAACATGTTTTTCAGTGTTAAAAAAAATCCATACAATTTCAAATTTCGGTTATCACATTTTTGACATCCTTTATTCACATTTTTCTTTTTTCGAGCTTTTTTTCAAATAAAAATAGATGACATATTATAGATAAATAACTTAGGAGAATCAAATTTATAAACTTAGCAACAAAGTCACTTATTATGCCTCTACAAACTATAGCACTTGTACATAAATCAATATGTATATTCGTTCAAAATAAAAAATATACCACTGTATTGTTTAGAAAAAATGGTACTGTTGAAACCAGCATAAGCGTTATCACGGTTTTTCGAGAAATAAAATTTATAGATATTTTATGGGAAAGTTTTATTATACACATATATATCGTGTGATACTCATCACTCAGTGTTTTGTATTTTTGCACATCTGATTAAAATTAAATATTACATACACTTAGAAAAAGTTTTACGAAACGACAAATTTAAGACATCAAAATAACCAAAAACAAAGTTCAGGATTATCTAAAGAACAATTTTTAATAAATAATTTTTGCGTGAATGAAAAGAAAATATCGTACTCATGTTTTTTAACAAAAAAATACTTAACTGTTCAGCAGCTTTAGAATCATCATTCTTAACATTTTCCAAATGTTTAAGATTACGAAACTTTAGCTAAAAAATTTAATATAAAAATGTAAGGCACGAATGTACACTTTTCTAACCGATTTTTCGTCTCTTTGTAAAATACATTTTACATCTCATGGAAACATTTTTATGGCGTGGAAATAAACTTGGAGGTTTGTTTCAAATGTTTTTACTACGAACGTTGTCAGACGATTAGAAAATGTACGTAGAACAAGAACGAAAAATGAAACGAATTTGTACCAAAAACCTTGTCGAAATTCGCAGTCAATACGTTATTTAGGGAAGTACGAAAGGTCGGATTTTACGCGATCTTTATTTGTTACGAAATTATGTCATACGTAAAAGTAGAAAAATCACGACATGTGTATAGTGCTTCGTGAAAAAAATGACTAATTTTTGGAGGATTTGAAATGTTCTAAAAAATGAAACTTTCTGGAATTTTTTTGGAAATATATTGCCATGTTGATTAGGTTTGATAACTGTTTGTATCTTTTTCAAAGAAACGACCAAAGTTTAGTGCTAATGTTGTGAATTGTTTATCATCTATTATGTACATCTGGAACAAACTAAACAAACGAATATATAGATTGTAAAATAAATCTTGCAAGTATTTATTATGTATGATTATGAATATTATTTGCTAATTTAAATGTTTCGTTACAATAATCTCGAAAAGGCAGTTAGTAACCTTTCATTTTAACTAATTTTTGTAAGGAAAGATATTGCGATTAGAATTTTCCTAATCGAAAAATTTGAATATCAGGAAGCTAGAAATTGAGTTTAAAATTCGGATTGACAATGTTGGCATTCAAAAATAAAAATAAAAGTATCGTAATTTTTGTGACAGTTAAAAAAATGAAAAACTAAATTAAGTTTCACTTTTTTAATAAAAAAAGGAGAGCTAGAATTTTCCGATTCTGAATACGTCGATTCGAACTTTTTTTTCATTCATTTGAAAAATCCTTTTCGAGAAATGTAGAATTTTCGAATTCTCGTGTGAGCTTGAAATTTAAAACGAAGCAATGGTATTTCACTTCAATTGACTGTATTCGTCAAAAAAATTTATTTTTACTTATTAAAAAATTTTATTTCCTTTCTGACTCTCAATTGATTCTAATTTTCTTTTTCGTATTCTATGACTTCTTCAAAAATTAGAAAAAGCACCAATGATGATTTCCTGCCAATTTGTACCTTTATTCAATTACGTTTAATCTCCTTGCTTTGTTCTAAAAAAATCGACACTCCGTATTCATTATTTTATCCTGTATACTCGAGTTATGAATTCATCATCGAGTTATGAATTCATCATAATACTTTTGAATTTTTAAACTCAACAAACGATTATTATTTTTACGAAGACAAAGTGGGACCCGAGAAAGTGAGCTATGGCCAAAACAATCGCAAAAGCATTAGTGCCAATCATCATCATTATTTTCATCATTAGCAGTGCTGCTCACGAAGCAGGTATTTATAACTACCTGTTGATAAAAATTTGCTTATTCAAATAATAACGTGGCGTGCAAACGTTTTAATTTCACTATTCAGTAAAAAATTTTTTGATCGATCAATGTTATATTTCATTAATAGGCATTAGGCAATAGGCATAGGCATCATAATAGGCATTCGGAAAAAGAAACTTGCCCACCAAAAATCATAGGCTGCTACTCATACAGTAGAGGATGTTTTCATAAGTATTCCTTAAATAAAAAAATCTCAACGCATTATTTCTAAAATTACAAAAATGATTGAAAGATAAAAAAAAATTCAATTAAAAATTTCATATTGAACAAGATGGAGTATCAAATATTTTGTATATTTTAGAATATCTTTGTTTATTAAACAATCAAGGGAATTTATTTTTTTGGAGAAAGATGAATTTATTGGTAAATTTACTGCCTCACATCCTTGCATGGTTCTCAATGGAATACATATATAATTTCAAACTTTTTACTTAAAATTTTTGAATGTCTATGATTCTTGAATTTCGAATTCTATACATATTTTACATTCCTAATGGCCATATTTACGATTTGTTTTTCATTTTGAAAATACAAGCATATACTAAATTTCAAGTACTGAATATCATTGTGTTCGATTCTTGAAAGAAAATTCAACTGAAACGTCAAGTGTTTACACTTTTTTGTACCGAAGTGAAAAATCAGGAAGTTTACTACAAGTCGCAGAATGGCAGGACATACAGCTCAAAACTAGGACATGTTTTGCTAAAAGCGAAAACAGTACGTATGGCAACCCTATTGAAGTGAAATTTCTTTAAAAACGTCAAGCATATATTAGGAGGTACTCCTGAATTTTTCACTGATTGGCTCCAGGGAATTTCACTCAACAAATGAAAACGCTGCGTCAGTCATATATGTAAGAGGCAGACATGACTTAAAACAATAACTGGTTTCGTTATCTTCAGATTACTCAAGAATCAATTTCTTCTGGGATGACCTTCAATTTCTTCTTCAATTCATCTTTTACCTTCTCTATAGACTCAAAACGGTGTCTTCAGAGCAATCTCTTGAAGTCACATCAAAAAACTAGAAGTCACATGGTTCCAATTGTTGGAGCATAGTTACATTGACCACACAAGAAATAAAAGAAACTGACTTTTTCAAGCAGCTTCTATGTTGCTCGTTGTAGATCATCGATGCATGTCTTTATACGTCCAAATCTCACTTATCTGACTCTACGCAGAAGTCTCTAAACTGTCTTCCATTGATAGCGTTGGAACCTTGAGCGCCTGAAACATCAAACGTTTATCAAAGCTTGATAAAGTAGAAACAATACAAAAATGTAATAATTATAGCAGTACATGATTCCGTGAAATAGCACAAAAATTTCGTCCGAATGCGAGCTTTCAGTGGTCATCAGTGGTTATAGTTACAGGCCTCAGTGAGGAAAAATCTTACGTATTCGCCATTCCCGTTTTGCACACATATGCGACTATGATCATACGTTCGTATGTACATACATGCATGTAATATTGTGTAAATGCACTGCAAAAATGCACGAATAAGGCGCGCGTGCACTCTCGTATCTATTTGCCCGAGGCTTTGTTCGTCGTCGCGATAACACTTATCTCGACGCAAAGTCGATGATGATTGTAATTCAACGTACATTTTTAGCTCTACTGGACTTAATTCATGGGTGGTTCGTGTGTTTCGACATTTCAATAGCCCACTGATAGAGAAATTTGCCTTAGCTTTATCCAAACATGTTTTTACAAATTATAATTGAGCTTTATGTAATTGTGTTCTTTATTATTCTAAATTAAATTAAATATCATAACAAATATTATGATTTGACAAGCCGAGAACATGAACGCACTGAAGCTTTTTTCATTTACATAAGTGTTAGTGCATTTTTGCTTCAAGCATGTCATTTTTGAACATATTTTGAAAAATATTATTTATAACTCTTTTTTCATTTTTATAGAAATTTAAACTTGATATGAATTATGATTTCATGTATGTACCTACATTTTCTTTTTTTTTTTAGTAATATTTTATTATATTATTAAGAAAATGGAAAGATGAACATCCATCATTGTTTTGGATGTACAAAAAAATTACAAAAATTAAAGTGAATTGGAAAATTTCAATAAAATTCGGACATTTTTAAATAGTTTGTAAGTATTGTAGGTGATATTAGGAAAATTTAGAAAAATGAAAAAACCTCGAAAATTTCAAAGATTGTCAATGTTTTTTTAAAATTATTTACTAAAATTCGTATTATTTCATGGATTGTTCATAAATTTTGTATATTTTCTCCATCATCATATTTTTTCTGAATATGCATAATAAGGTTTTTTCAATTTTTGAGAATAATCTAAAATCTTGCAAAAATTATCAAAAGTACTAAAAATCTCTTCGATTAACACTACTTTTTCAACAAAGCTGAATAATTTAAATATTTGGAAATATATTTAAAATTTCTAAACTTCCAAAATAATAAGAAAACATTCAAAGCTCGAAGACTTATTATTTTTGGGGCATTCGAGGAATTCGTTCGTTGCAGTATTGTAGCAAATGTTTATAAATTTTGTAAATTGTGCTCATTATCATATTTCTTAGAAATTTGCATGATACCGTTTTTCCACTATTCAATCAGAATTAGAAATACTTTAAAATGAATAAAAATTACAAAAAAATTTGGTATGTAAGTTAAACGATAAATGATAAAACTCGTAGAGTTTCAAAATTTTTTTTTCTATTTTGAACACTTTAAGAATTTAATAGAAAGTAAAAAATGTTCCACATTGTCGAAAATTCGATCAATGAAAAAAAAATATGAAGAGTTTTAGAAAATATAGTTATACATTTTAAATATTTCTTAGAAATAAGTATAATATCGTTATTTAAGTTTTTTATTGTATTGTTTATTATGGTATTGAACCCTTTTAAAATTTTCCTGTCGAGCAGTGCTACCCTATGAATAATGCTCATGCAAGTTAAAACAGTTCCTCTAAAGTCCTCCTCCATTTACACAATTTCTAGTAAGGGTCCAACTAAGCTAGTCCTCCCTAGTCCTCCCCTCTACCCCCCCCCTCACCCCCCACCCCGTTCTTTTTCTATCTTGTTCTAACCGTGAACCCATAGATTGGGCAAGAAAAATATAGCACTTCCGAAAATCGCATTTCTTGGTACAAAAGCGAGAACTAAGCTATTCTGAGCCACGTGGCTGTGGATTCGAGATCCAGCATCCAGCTGAAGAAAGGCGTACAGAAAATACCAAAACTCTTCGTAAAAAACGCGAACCAGCTCACCAAGTTAGCTCTGGAAAACTTTTATTCTGCAGAAGAAGCCCTCTTTTTTTTCCTCGAATTACATATTCATCGACATTTTATTGTAGAAAAATTGAAAATTATAATAATTCTTGCGAAGAATCTATGAAATCAGAATTCGATTTAGGTCGAAAACTGATAGATTGTTTCATTGTAACACGTGGGTCGATGCAACGATTACAGTATATTTTTAAAACTGTAAATTAGAAATTACGTATGTATTGTTCTAGGTGTTGATTCATACAAAAAGGCAGAAGGGGGTCTGGACTTTGTAATTTAATTTTTGAACAAGTTTTTTCTATCTTCTTATCATGCAAAAATTACAATGCTCTTTATAGTTCAGAATATTTTTCCACAATTTTGTAAGTTTTAGGCTGTAAACTGGTGATTTATACACTTTGAAGTGTTTATAAATCCCAAATTTCACGTTAATTTCCTTTTGATATGTTTTGAAAAATATTTTATTGTCAACTTCAGACTTACAGTTTAATGATTTTTAAATCAAAATGTATCACTTATGAATGATTCAACTTCATACTTGTTAATTCTTTGAAATTCCAATATGTAAATCGAGAGTCTGTCTAAGTATTTCGCAATTCAATTTTAAATTCAGAAAGCGAGGCTTCTGAACTTTGACATTTCAAAAACAAATTCACAATAAAATTCTCGCGAGTTTGAAAATTCGGATCCATGCAGGAGTTGGAAAATATTTTGATTTTTACTATTCACTGATTCGAACTTACGAATCCTTAGACTCAAGTTTGTTTTTTTTTCCGATATGAAAATAATAAATCCTATCTAAATATAAAAAAAAAATTTTCTTCTGTTTAAATGTTTCAGTCGATTTGGAATAAAGAGAATTTCTTCAATGAAAAGTAAATAATGACACTTCGATTACTTCGAATAACAATACCAAAAAAACTCGCGTGAAAATAAACGTGCCAAATCGACCCAAGATAAGAAGCAAGAAAATATATATTTAGAATTCAATACAACATCATCGATCTTCTTGGAGCCAAAATTTTTCTTATTTCAATAAAATAACTAAACGTTATTCATTTCTGCTCAAGCTTTCGGCAATTTATTATGCCCTCGTCAGGAATTTGAAATGACTATTCCTATATCAATGTCATATTTACATATTTGTCAATTTTTTTCATCTTCTCGACTTTTTTTCTATTTCTTACTACGAGTGCTTTTATTGAAATAAGAAGAATTTTGACTCCAAGAAGATCGATGATGTTGTATTGAATTGAAATAAAGGAGCGAAACAATAAGATATATTTAGAATCTTTAGTATCAGTGATTCATATTTCGATATACTCATACATTGATATTTAAATGCAAAAAAGCATTAATATGAAAAATTATAAATGTATTCTGTATAATAACCTAAAACTGAAGTTTTACGCAGTTCCCGCATAATTCCCTACAGTGTATATGTAGTTCTTCATAAGGAACTTTGTGGAACTATAGAGTTCACAAAATGTTCCCTGCAGTGTCTGTATTGATTTTCTCTTCAGGAACTTTCGTGGAACTATAAATTTGTGAAATATCCCTATCGTTCTTAGCTTCGCCGTGTACCTGCATTAGTTCCACAAAATAAATTAATAGTGTGCCATGTTCTGTACCCTAGATGTTATGTGAAGTTACCATTTACAAGTTACATTTGTTTATGATCCTAAAATTGTGAGACTACAAGGTAATAGACTAAACTACTATATTTTATACTCATATTTTACATTTGTTCTTCAAGAAAGATAAGAAAATGTAAGATTAAAGAGATCTTGACAAGCTTGCAGAGAACGTCTTTGTAACATAATATATCTAAAAGATTGTTCCCTTTATAACTAATTCATTGTTCAATTCATGAAATGCATTCTACTTGATGTTATTTTAAACCTGAATCCTTAGAAAACGCAATGGCATGGTCATCAATCCTTAATTCAATCATTTGATTGTCGATAAATATTTATGAAAAACTTAAGGTGGGAATTCTAATATAATGTAATCGAAGCAAAAAAGTCTTCGACGAAAGTTTGAACTTCTGAAAATGAAATTGACTTTTCTATTGAGTAACGTGTCAAGATATTTTCTGTAAAGTTTGAAGACAGTCAAATGAGTAAAAGTATCTTTTTTATAACAAAAATTGACCGCGTACTTGATCTTGCGCCGCGTTATATTCTCTTGGAGCGCTAACGCAAGCTTCTTTGAAACTGATAATGGTATTATATTACACTATATTATACATTTTGGTACTACTAACCATAATGAAGGACCATGTCAGAATGGTACGGGCAACAAAAAATATGGTTGGGCCTAAATCAACCATGTGATTTTGTTGAAACAACCAAGAATCTGATTACCTCAACCAACTAGTTTTTCCAGTGCGCTCATTTTTGAAATCATTAAACTTTATTTCGCGATGATGCTTTACTGATTTATAAGTTTGTAGGCATCTAAGTTCGATGATCTAACCACTCTTTCTATTCACAAATTCAAAATCCTTCATATCACAATCTTCGCTCCTAACATCGGTTGAAATACACCAATTGTATACAGTAATGATTAAATGTACAGAAATCCGAAAAATGATTTCACTGTCCATCACTTAGTTATCCTGAAACAAAAAATAATCCAAATTTCTACAATATCCTACAAATTTGACAAAAATATGGTATGTTGTTTGAAAAAAAAAATAAATAAAAAATACTATCGATCCGATGGAATACTTCAGCGTAATATCTTCTTATTGCTGAAAGTCCAGGTGATCAGATCGTAATTTAAAAACCATCCTATCCTGATCTCTCAGACCAAAAGCCATTTTTTTTTGGTAAAAATGGGTCATAAGTATATATTTCTATTCAGGGTAATTAAAACACGTTAGTCCTTACTGATATATTAAGTTGGTAGCGGTTATTAAAATTATTTGTAAACTCTACGAAATCCGGTTAGTTGATCTGTTTTGTAGCCATTTGTATGTATTCTACATTGTATTCATTTTATCATAGAATTTACAAATTCATTTTAGTAAAACTTACCAATCGCATCATTTTCTATGATTATTATTCCAGAATGGTTATAACAAAAGTATATTTTTTTGTAAGACAATAAAATTGGTCTATTCACAACTATTTCAGTACAGTTAGTAATAATAATCCAATATTCTTCGGTACGTAAGTAATTAAATTTGTAATCAACACTATAAAAAAATATTACATTCACTAATTGGCGCAAACAATAGTCAGTGCATTATAAAAATGAAATTCGTGGGTTAAAAAAGGATTGAACAACCGTTTCTATGAAATGTTTATTTTTGTAAATGTTTTTATTATAACGTAGAAAAATACTTGGTCTTTTACATGTAGCACCTACAATTTGGCGAAATCTGTTGGGAATTCGATTTCGGCTACAATAGAATCTGCAACAAATTTATAACAAATAAATAAACTGTCAATAATCGAAATCCGTAGTGTTTGATTCGTATATGGTTATGTCTTCGTAAGAAATTTTAATAACTAAATGTAAACAATGAGAAAGATAAACTTACCGTCATTGTTATTGTTCGTGTCATTCGCGATCGAGTCGAAATTGTCACAATAGTCATTGCTCCTCCCGCTTCCTTCTGATGCTTCCACAGAATCGTTCATTTTTAACGACACCCCGGACAAGTTTCAAAATCTCGTCGCAACTCCCGGTAGAAATTTTTATATTTAAACAAAATTTTCTCTGCTTTTTTGCGTTTCGACGCCAAAACAAAAAACGCACGAAGTGCGCAATGAAAGGGGAGTTGAGGGGAGTACAGACTTGGTCGACTTGGATTGGAAAAATCGCGAATTCTTAGGTCGGCAGCAAGGGTGCGAAATCCAAATTATCCTCTAAGTATATAATGTAATTTTTTCAAACTATTTTTTTATACTCGTGATGTTTCAAATTTTTGCGAACTAATTAAAATTGTAAAGTTGACTTTTTTATTTTCATTGATATCTTACAAAAAAGGCTTGTAAAATCTCATTCGCCAGAATAATTATTTTTTAAAAATCACTATAACCAAAGAATTGAGCGTCTTACATACAAAATTTTGCTACTGGAAAGGAAATATTTTTATGTTCCAAACAAAATGAACTTCGTCAAGTTTACAAAAATAAATTAGTAGTATACTTAGTAACGTGGACTATTGAATATTTGTAAGTTTTACAAATTTATTGGTAACACGTACAAAAAAAAAAAAGTTATGACCTATTAGTCAGCGTTACTAATAGGATTTCCCTCAGTGTATATTTCAGCCCCTGATTGGGCCCTCTTCATGAAAGAGGGCCCAAAAGAGGGCGTAATTGTTTTTTGGAACGCCAAGTTTCTAAAACTCTTGGTCCTTTTGGTTTGGAACTTTTGCCCTTCAACGCCTCCATATCCATATAAAAAAACTGGCGTCCTCGAAGTCGAAATTCCATCTCTATCGCTCTCGTTTTCCCCGACTCTCTGTCCTTCTTCTTCTCGTATCAGCATAGCCGGGCGCCGAGAAGTCTGGTTGGAACGACGATTTGGGGCGCCCGCAAGCTGTATTGTATTCGAGCCCTGTGGCGCAGGGGGGGGGGGCACGGTGGCTCCAGTGATCCGTGGTCCGTAGCAATGGCGAAGGGGCCAAGGAGCAAGGGGGCGGGGGGCAACGAAGAGGATGGAATCTATATATCGAGATCGAGGGGTGCGTGCTCTGAGCGAAGCGAGGAGCGTGAGCCCAAGGCATGGAGGGGAAGGGGGGGGGGGGCAGGGCGCCCCCTCGTCTCCGGCCGTCGCATTCCAGCGCCGGGGCTTTCCAGGCAACGCGTGAATGTAGGTCCTCGACCCCCCGTTCCCCGGATGGCCCTCCCCTGGCCCCGTGGCCCCCGTGCCTACAACGAAGCCTCGCTTGCACACGTGCGCGTTGTACGTGTGTGTGCGCACGTACAATACACGGCCACAGCGAGGCGACGGCGACAGACAGTCTGGCAAGACCGGTCAACGCACAGAAAGGGGCGTGGGAGGGGAGGTGCGCCCAGCGTTGCCAAGCCTTGTTCCTTTTCTTCGCAGCGGCGACCGGCGACTTGGCGCGTATACCCGTGCCTACCTATCCACCGCTACCTTCGACTTTCGGCCCAAGGACAAATTCTCGATGCCGAGACTGCGAGATCCGAGTCGAGCTAGATATTATTTAGTAGGTCTACATGCGCTGTTGGACGTTGCCTGACATTTTAGTGATTGCAATTATTTTTATTGAGATTTTTGTCTTTTTTATGGCGACGGATGAAATTCGCCCGGATTTCTTAATGATGGAATGGTACCCTTGTAATTTTGAACCTTATAAAAATCGATTCATCAGAAATTTGAAATTTAATGAGGAAATCGAAATTTCATGAGAAGTTCAAAATTCTATAATTTTTTTTAATTTCCTAACAGCAGTTATTACTCCACCCGGAATCTGCTAGGAAAAAATAATGAACGAAGTAATTTTTTATTTACATAGCTAGTATCAGGAATAAAGCTATTTTTTCTCAAAATGCAAAAATTAAACTGAAAAACTTGACTGAAAACAGTCAGTTCTTCCATTGGAATAGAAAACCTGAATATAAAAAAGTGTGCTGACGTTTTTCGTGGCCAAAATTCAAGTTCCAAAAAGTAGAATGCAATCAGTATCCGACTATGAAGCCATTTGGAGTGAAGGTAAAGGAGTATGTAGTTCGAAAAGGTTGATGTCCGGGTTTTGCCAGCTCAAACTTTGAAATAAATAACGAAAAACTTATCGAAGTTAAGAACGGAACTTGGGCTCTTGACATATTCAAGGAGCCGTCGCAGGAATTGAGCGAAGAAGGATCATGGACAATTTTATTTTGTACAATATAAGAAATTTCCCAGGACATAATGCAAATAGGTAAATAGTACAGTTTTTCGCATCGATTTGAGATATCATTCAGATCAACACATTAACATAGTCTTTGATCCGAAGTTTGCCTTGTTAAATTTTCCGAAAAAGGTTTGATAATGTAATGACAGTAAAAAATGATTTCAGATGAATGGCAACTTATTTATTGATATGTAAAGTACTCGGTCGTATAAATCACAATGAATCACGCCGCGAACAAATGCCTGTTTTATACATTTCAGATGTCGTAAATGGGGTTGTTTTCGAAAGAAGTAAATTAGAAGGAAAATTACAATTCATTATTGTGTTCACGTGTATCCAATACATTATCACTATCAGAATATTATGACGATCAGTAAAAGATTTACAGTACTCAAATTATTTCCACGAGTATCCGGTACATTACTATTATCTTTACAACAGCAAAATGTCAAAACAATATATGTAGTGGACGGAAAATTTCGTAACAACCTTTTATAAGTAAATTAGCCTCAAATTTACGTAAAAGCTCGATAAGTTATTTTAAGTAGATGTATCGGGAAAAATCCATTCGTAACTTTAAAAACATTTCGTATTAGAGTAAATGAATTCCCCGTAAATCTACAATTCTGACTTTCTCTTTTTTTTCTAACTTTTGACACTATAATTTAGAAACAGTCGCTTGAAATGCTCCTAGATTTCTTTATTTTGCTAAAATTTCTCTATTAGTGTAATTCTGCAAAAATTATGAAAATTTCGATCAGATGACAATATGTGTAAGTAGCAAAACTTTATTAAAACGTACGTAAAATGGCTTGTTTCTAATGTTTAAAATGGAATAACATTGTTATAATTATTAAAAATACCACGAAACTTGACATTAAAGATCATTTGCCGTATTTTTATGAGGCTTTTCATCTTTTTATCTGTCTACATGTAATGCATCAAGACATTTAAATGCCTGTCAGGGCATTACAATGTAGAAGCGCTCTCAACTATATTTACGCTTGCCGAGACCTGCAACTTGCGAGGCCATTCTTTGAAGCTAAGAACAATGAGACATCACCAAATGCAACGACAACACTTTTTGTCTAACCGCGTGGTGGCTTTATGGAACTCTCTACCACAAGAAGTGATAAGCTCATCATCGGTGCCAGCGTTTATGAAGGCTTATGATCAACACGCAGGGCCGGATTAACCCTCAACGGGGCCCTAGGCAACCATCAATTTGGGGGCCCTTTTTTTACGTCCGTTCCCTTCTTTTTTCGATTAAAAAATACAAACTTATATCTTTCATAAAAATTTTATTGTCACAATGTAATAATATCAATAAAATTACTATCTACATTTTAAACATGTCGTTTTCTACATTTGTTTTCGGCAAATTCATCAATTATATCATCAATATCGATTTTGTTCAATAAATCTGACTCAATGCAAAGTATACCTAACATCTCGAGTCGCTCTTGTCGCGTTGTAGCTCTTTCAGCAGCTTTGATTCTTTTTAATTGCGAGAAGGATCGTTCGGCAGAACAATTTGTGATCATTAATGTTAAAAAAATTCGAAGAGCTATTTCTGTGTTAGGAAATACTTCGGCTAATTGATCTTCCATTAGAATCTTATACAAATGACTATGATTTTTTTGTGCATCGGTGTATCTGGAGTTCACGTAACTTTGGAATTGTTTCATTTCAATGAAAAATTCTTCCAAATCTCTAGGATAAAAACGAACTAAGTTATTTATAGCTTCGTGGAGGTCTTCATCACTTAGAGAAAAGTTGATGAGAAATGCAAATCTCTCTGAAACTTCCATATACACTTTCGCACGCCGTTTGATTTCACTGTGAAGATTGTCGATGATTTCGAGGAAACCTTTTGTTCTAAAATCATCGCGAGGCGAAAATTCTACTTCTGGAGCATTTCCGTCATTAGGTTGTTTTTTTCTACGACGAGTACGTTTTACGATTTCTGTATAACCTACACCAGGTAATAATCGTTTTGTTTTTTCCTCGAAATCATTGAACTTTTCACGGAATGAAGCTAAACTCTCTTCTAACGATCCGTACAAAGAGGCACACGTTTGCAAATCTGCTTTTTCACTTTGCAATGACTTACTCACTAAACGCATAGCAGTCAAAATAGAGTTCCATAAAATCAACATGAAACCAAATTCGAATTTTTGCATTTTATTCGCGATACACGTCGCCTCATAACGAGTATCAGTATTTTGTGATTCATCGTCAGCAATGATTTCTAGAGCCTCTAATATGATATCAAATGAATCGTAAACTGCATTCGTCGCATTCGAATGTGCTTCCCAGCGTGTAGTTGACAATGTCTTCAAAGTTTTCTCATTGTTTATTTTATTTTTTAATACACCCCAACGATAGGTGGAAGCGGAAAAAAATTATATAATGTCTGCATAATGGCGAAAAAATCTACTGCATAAAAACAGCACTTCACAGCATGCTCTCCAACCAAATTAAGGGAATGCGCGGAACAGGGAACATAGATCGCATTCTCATTCAAACTCAATATTCTTGCTTGCACACCTTTATACTTTCCGGACATGTTGAATGCGTTGTCATATGATTGTCCTCTACAATTTTGAATATCTAAACCACAGTCTTCAGTAAGAAAGTTTAAAGTTTGATTCGCTAGACTTTCACCAGTATGACCTTCCAACTGAAGAAAAGTTATAAACCTTTCGACTGGTTGAAAATCGTTCGGAGAAACATATCTTAAAATGATAGACAATTGATCAACATGCGATACATCAGGAGTCGAATCGACAGATAAGCTAAAATACCTAGCCGAAGTAACCTCTTTTAAAATGTATGATCTGACTTTTTTACCCATAATGTTAATGAACTCCTCGCAGATCGTCTTCGATAAGTAAGAAGTTACACCTGTCCCAGCATTGCCGTATCTAACAATATGACCTTGCAAAAAAGGATCGAATTTCGCAACGAGTTCAAGTAACCCTAGATAATTTCCGTTGCCCGGCACCCCGAATTGCTCGTTCGAACCTCTGAATGACAAACCTCGCTCTGCTAATGTGGTAATGACAGCAACTACCCGTTTTAAAACGTCGCGCCAGTATTTTTTTTCACTTAGTAGTTCATTCTCGAGTAGTTCTGGCAGATTATTTTCGTCCTTTCGTTTTTGCCGGTAAATCAGCAAACACTCCCGATGTTTTGGATTTTTTTCATGCTGTTGTAAATGACTTCCGATGTTTTTCCAGTCATCATATCCTTCACGAGAAAGTTTTATCGATTGGTCGGGTGGTAGAAATAGCTTGCAATAAAAACAATAGACAGACCCTGTGAATAAAAACCAAAAATTATTATTATCAATTACACTGTGTGCCTAAAAATAATTTTGAAAATTATAAAAAACCGAAACCTGTCTAGAATGGTTGGTAATGACCCCCTGAATATTTTCTTTACAGGTTTTTTTAATGTTAAGTCTATTTATTCGACCGGCTTTCCGGTTTTCTGTCATTTTCCGTTTTCTTTTCTCTGAATGTTTTTTCAAGGTCAGAGAATATAAAAAAAAGACTCATTGACCGCTATTTCAAATTTTTTCCCGTGCAGTTTTTGACCTATTTTATTCCAGAAACGTGATCAGGTTAATAAGAGGGCACAACTAGTCTTTTGTTCGAAAAAAAGGACCAATATTACGTGATCAAAAGCATGCTTTGAAAAAAAATTAATTTAATGAGTAAATCGAAAACGAGGGCTAAATTTGAAAAAAAAAAAATGTAATGGAAGTATTTAAAGAATCATCACCAGCCATTGTAGACAGGTTTCGTATTTTTTTTTTTTTTTGTAATTTTTGAGGTCACACAGTGTTACAAATTATGTGAATGATACACAAACTATGAATTAAGGGTGGGTGAGTTAGTTTTTAAAAGAAACTTGGTTGAGTTAATGTAACTTGTTTAAGTTAATGTAACTTGGTTATATTACAAGTTACTCATAAATTTTCAAGTAAGAAATTAGAAGTTACTTTTTAAGCGAATTCGTTTAACCTCAAGTTTTATTTTTTAAGGATTTTTTTTTCTTGCTAGAAAAAAACCTGATTCTTTCTCAAAAAATAGAGTGAATTTCGTGAAAGAAATTGATTCAAATCATACATCACCTTTCATTGGTGAATAAATAAGCCAATCTCGGTTTGTTTTTTCTCCATTTGGTTTAGTCCCAAAAAATACGTTGGGCGAACAATATCTCGATGTTGATTCGTTTTCATACCAATGCTTAGATGATTCGAATGGTCCAGTCGAATTTTGACATGTGGATGGCCCATGTTCAATCCAAAATCTTACATCTTCACTAGTAAATTTTTCCCATTTTCCTGGATCGTTGGAACGGTTGAAAATTTCTACACCTTGATTTTTATGTACACTTTCGCCCACAAGAAATTGGTTTGAAGATTCAGGTGTTGAGTTGACTGGATCATCGTTCAATTCAGGACTAGTTGCAAGTCCTTGACTGCCTGATGAATTTGGTGTTTTTACGTTACGATGAAAATAATTGTCGAGTTTTGGAACTTTTTCTAACACTGCACTTGTTCGTGATCGTTTTTCTTCGGCAACCTTTCTTTTTTGCGCACCACTTAAATATGAACGAGACATTTTTTTACAAAATAACAACTTAAGACACAAACGATGGTTTTAGTATTTACTAGTGTATTGCACTTAAACTATCACTCCCGAAAAATGATGGTCTCACTACGGTAAAGAGAAAAATGCGGACATTTACGAGATAATAACAAGGATATTTCATTCACTTATTCACTTTACACTATGTTATTGTTCACGGTGAGTATTCTCAGACGTGACTATCCCCGTACAGCGAATTCTTCGTCTTATATACAAATTCAAGTGTTCCAGAATATTACAGAAAATTCCAGTCATTTATTGTTCTCGAATATTCTCGACCTTTTCATTGATTTCTATTCTCGAACATTCACGAAAACGTATTTGTTAAATGATACCAAATGACAGGCTCAGAGGCAAAACGACACAAGAATTTCCAAGAAAGGATAAAAAATATGCTGACTCACATAAGTCGGTCTTTCTTTTGGGAATTCTTGTGTCGTTTTGCCTCTGAGCCTGTCAAATGATACATTAATTTATTTGTCATTTGTCATCCATCATTCACTTATTCATCATTCACGTTGAAATTTCCGCTTGAAGGCTTCTATTCAAGTCAATTGTGATTTCACTTTGTTTGTTTTATTATTTCGTATTTTTTCAATTATTTTCAGTTCTGATTATATTTTTCTTTCACTCTCTAGAATTGTATGTTTTTAAGAAAATTTTAGAAGTCTTTTTCATTTTTCGGGGGCCCCCTAAAATCGGGGGCCCCAGGCAACTGCCTATTCTGCCTACTTGTTAATCCGGCCCTGTCAACACGACTTGAGTGCTACTCAATAGAATATATGTATAACAGGCCTTGACACCATACTTTTACCTTTACTTTGTACTATGTTTGGAATTATGTTTTTGTAGAGGTCGTGGAACTTCTCAAACCATTTGAACACGTTACCACGGAAATGAGCGCCGAAGAAGTTGTCACATGCAGCAAAGTTGTTCTAATCATCAAAGCACTGAAACTCAACATCGATTCGAAGGCACCTGATTCAGTCTCAGGCGTGACTCTACAAGAAAACCTCCAATGCGCATTGTCCCTTCGATTCAACAATCATGGAGACAAATACCCCACTCTATCAAAGGCCACTGTTTTGGATCCACGATTCAAAAAAGAATTTTTTGAAAATCTGCTCACGCCGTCAAAAGCTGTTAATGAAATGTCCAGAGAGATAGAGCTGTCAATGATAAAACCTGAACCAGTCCCAGAAAATGCGAGCACCGAAAATGTATCCGACTCAGAAGATTTCTGGAGCATCCATGACAGGGAGGCCAAGAAACTCACAAGAACGATCGACAAACCAGGTGGGATGGTCTCGGAATTTCGAAATTATTTGTCACAGGCAAGGATCCCAAGAAAAAGTGACCCCTTACTATACTGGGAAAACGCCAGGCATTCTTTCCCCAATGTGCATCAACTTGCCAAAAAGTATCTTTCAATACCCGCCACTTCAGTACCTTCCGAACGGCTTTTTTCGCGTGCTGAATTGATCGATTCTTCTCTACGAAGTAGGTTGAATCCAGAACGTCTTTCAGCCTTAGTTTTTCTGTCCAGTTTGACAGAAGATCAATGGGGATTTCAAGTTTACAGACGATAAACTAAAGATGGTTTAGAATTGTGTTACTTATTTGACCACCAAAATCACACTATATGATTCTTGTTAAAGTATTCAGAATTTTCAGTCGCATAATCATTAGCAAGGTAAGTACCATCAGGATATACAATTTGGAATACCGATTAATCGGTATCGAATACTTTTTCCAGTATTCATACTCGGATCGGCATCGAAAATTTAGAAATACTCGATACATCGATTGGAAGATTTTTTTTGTACCGCACATCCCTATCGCGTACTTCCTAAAAAAAGGCCTCGCGGGTTCACGACGGCGTTTGCTGCTATCATGTGACGTAATCGAAAACGCCGTAACTGTGTAACCGTAACACACGAAAGCCGTACTCGTCGAATTTCACCTTAGCCACGAGAGGATGAAATTACAGCACCTTGTTTCGGGCGCCCTTTGACATGCGGCGGCATATTTACAGCTGTTGCTGCTGCACCGACACCGGAGAAATAACGCACGCGTCCTTGCAGCCGCGTGTCATTACAATTACATAAATGTTGGAAGACGGCGATTACGCCCGAGTCGCAATCAACAAATCGCGCGTGCCAGCTAACGGGAAGAAAACTTGGCCGTATCAAATAACCCGTCCGGGTTGCGAGAGCTAATTCATAAAAAGATACATGTAGATAGTAATGTAATCAGTGACGGTGCAAGCCAGAAACGGCAACCACGCAGAGTACACGCGTGACACGATCGCTCGCTCTGTTTGCCGCATGTCAAAGATGCTTATCTATGTTTACCAAAGCCTCGACAAAAGTCAACCTACTTCGACGGAAAAGCTCTCGACTTCGCCACGTTCCCCGAAAGCGCGTTACCGAGCACGTAACATTATGTAAATCAGCGGACTGAAAAAGAAATGGCCGCGAATCGAGCCGGTGACGCAGGTATAAAAATTCCTGCCCGATGAGTCCCCGATTTACTCCGCTTCAAAGAGGCTTGATGGAGAGAGGAAGAAAGAGATCAGGGGGCCATTGCGAAATATCGCGCGTGTACATCGCCCGGCTCTTTGTCGCTGCACCAGGAAAAAGATGACGCGTATCAGCCCGCGGTTTGCGAAATGCGAGCAAGCGCCGGAGACTTGGCAACGCCGCGCGTCAGGCTAAACATATCAACAACGATAAGCTCGCCGCAAAAACAACGTCATGTGTCATTTCGCGGCGCTCATGGGGCCGCGTTCCAAGAAAGAAATTGTCGGCGCGATCCGAAATCGTCCAACATCGCCGCCAAGTCTTGCGACAACGTGTGTCTATTAATATTGAACGAGGCACGCCGCGCTGGCTGGGAATCGCCAGCTCGACAATAGCGAGCCCAAAGGGACTTGAATAACGCACACGAGAGAAAAGTCTCGGTGTTGCGCAAGGGCTTTTTCCGGCGAAATCGGAGGATGATTAGGCTTCGAGATCGCGCGCAAGTCAGCGATGGAGGGGAAGGGAGATGACGATCCGGTTGAGCCGAGCGACTCCACGCTGGCTGGCGCGGCCGAGGGAGCGCGCGAGGGGAAGGAAAGCCGGCTGTAAGCGGCGACAACGGCAGACAACATGGCGCCGTCGCGGGCGCGCAAAAGGGAATACGCGAAGGAGGGAGAGAAGAGAGATGGCGACAACTCGGCTGGCCACGGCGCGTGACGTTTCTGGCGCGCGTGAAAAAAGGGGAAAGGAAAAAAGGTCGCCGGACACAAGATGGCGGAAGGATGAAGGCCAATTGCAGCCGAAATGCGGCGAGTCTCGAGATTGCCGAGGAGCAAGACGACAATAATAGGATGGATATCAATGGCTACATGAGCGTCGAGCGGGTGACGGTTTGAAGCGGGCGAGGGGAGGGCGCGGGACGGGTTAGGTGTCAAAGGGGTGAGGGAGTGGGAGGGCGCCTACGCTGAACGCACGTATGCACGGGCGCTCTGGGTCTCCGGCGGGACGCTCGGAGGGGAATTGGTTACGGCATCCCAAGCAGGCTGGTACTGGCGGGCGGGGAGTACGCCGAGACCTAAAAGGAACTGGGCGCGCGGAGCGGTCAGGCCACTGTCGAGCAAGCCAGTCAGTCAGTGTGTGTTTATTGCTCGTTGCGCGCGCGATGTTACGTCGTGAACGACGCGGCTGCAGCAGTTACGAGACGAGCTAACGTGGTGAAGCGATTTGTTTTAGCCGAGGCAGTGCGCGGTGTCCGCGAAATGGCCCACGGCGTGAGCCGAGCGATCGAGTCGAGTGGAAAAAGTACGGCGATAACGTCCGCGGGGTGTCAGAAGAAGCCAAGCGCCAGCGGAAATACCAGCAACGGCGTGGTGGGCGTGATGGGTAGCCGGCGCATATTCCCGCCAGCGTTCAAGCTCAAGGTGCTGGATTCGTACAGGAGCGACGCCGAGTGCCGGGGCAACCAGCGGGCAACGGCCCGCAAGTACGGCATCCACAGGCGCCAGATCCAGAAGTGGCTGCAGTGCGAAGAGAATCTCCGCAAGGGATGTCAGGCCGCAGCCAGTGTCGTCGTCGCCACGAGCAGTCCCCCGGAGTCGCCGTCCGGGAGGAACGTCATCGTCGAGAGCGAAACGATGGCCTTGAACGAGCAACAGCCGCAGCGTGAGGCAACGGCGCCTTGCAAAAAAGAGGAGGCCGAGGAGCAGTGGGTGGGGAAGAAAGAGCACGAGTTGGAGGAGGACGAGGAGGAAGAGGAGATCGAGGAGGAGGAGGAGAGGAGAAGCCCGGCTTCGGCAGACGCGCTGGCGACAGCAACTCCCCACCACCACTATCTCCATTTGTACCAGCAGCAACGGCCGCGCCGGGACGACGATTGCTCAAGCAGCGCCAGCTGCAGCGGCGCCAGCGACAGCGATGCCGAGACCCTCGAGGGTGGCGCCAGCAATTGCGGTAGCAGCTGCAGCAGCAGCGGCGCCAGCAGCGGTAAACAGCGCCGGCGCTCGTTCTCCCTGCGCTTCAAGCTCGACGTCCTTGACGCCTTCCACGCTGATGCCGAGGTCGCCGGCAACCAACGCGCCACGGCCAAGAAATTCGGCATCAACCGGCGCCAGGTGCAGAAGTGGCTCGGTCAGGAGCTTGTCCTCCGCGACGAGATCTCCCTTCGCGGTGGCAACGCCCGGCAACGTCTAGCTCCTTTGGCGCCTTCCTCGTCGCCGCCACCGTGCTCGCCACCCCCGGTCGACCTTCGCACCAGACCTCCCCCGGACTCAGCCGAGGCTCCCTTCTGCAACCTCTCCTGCTGCAACTTCGGCAACGGCTTCTTCACCGGCAAACGACCCCTCTGCAATATGTCCTGCTGCGCGACGGCCTACGAGGACCAGGCCTGTTGCTGGCCCCCTGCCAAGAGGCTCCGCGAGGGCCCCGAGCCGCCCCAGGAGGCGCCTCTATGCCTGGTACTTCCAAAACTCCTCACAGAGCCCTCGCCACCGCCTCCTAGGGACGCCATACTCTTCAAGCCCTACCTGGACAACCCCGTACAAAGCAAGTCCAACAGCGACACCGGCATCGCCCGGAACCTCAACGACGCGCTGGAGGCCCGCCAGCGTCCGCTCACCCCACCCTCGGCCTATGCCCTCAAGCTGGACTTGAGGCTCCCCCCGCTCAATCTCGCCTGGACACCGGCCCAACCACCGCAGCAACGCCGCCAGCAACACCTGTACAAGAGCGCCTTCGTCAGGTATCCCCCAGCGACCTCCCACTACGTCTAATGCTACGGACCCCGGGCGCCTTACATTTACCTCCCCTGCCCCCACTCTAATTGCTCAAGTAATCATTGCTTCCATGTACGCCAACGCGCGCATGCATTCTCATCGTCCTACGAGTATTAATAACGCTCTTCTTTTCCCAATTGTCTTTTTTAAACCCTCTACCTTCGTGTATTACGGTGATCGGCACCGTGCAACGATGGTAAAGGGCCTGGAAATTTGAAAGTATTCAAGATTCCGAACGGCTTTGACCCTTTTGGTACCATGGCACTAAGATGTAGCAGGGGCGGTCCCAAAAACGATTCTTAGGGGAGGGGGGGGGGGGGAAATTAGGGCTAAAAAACTGATGACCTTTTTTTGGTTTTTTTTTAAATGCAATGTCAATCAATTGGATATACCCTTCAAAATCACTAAATTATCAAGTAAATCTCAAAAAGTTCACAAGTCGTGAAGCTTCTTGGGGGAAATTTCCCTCATTTTCCCCCCTTGGGACCGCCGCTGGATGTAGTGGTGGGAAAACTATCGATAACTATCGATAGTGCTTTTTTGGACTGTTTTCCCATCACTACTAGGATGGACATCTATCTCCCCAATGCCTCGAAAACATTCCTTATTCTAGGGCAGGGCCAGTAGAGCACCTCTGATGGTATGGAGCTCTCACGTTCGACGAAATTCCGGGTATTGTATTGTAGGCTCGGAATCGTCGACAGGCGAAACAAAGAATATCGATCCTGAAAATTTTGAAACGCTGGGATTTATCCGAGCTCTTCACGCACTGTTTGTGGAACAGCACATATTGATTTTGGATCATGGTACCCATGGGGAATGAGGACTTCACGCGCATGTTCACAGGGTGGCCCACAATCCATCGACAATAGTTTGAGCAGATTTTTTCCTCACTTTTCGGAGTGGAAAAGTCCTCTGACACTTTTTTCAAAACTCAGAAACAAGAAGGATATTAAAGCCACAAGTTTTAACCGATAAAATGAACTAGAATTTTCTGAATAAAAGTCCTTTGCCACTTTTTTTGAAACTTAAAATCAAGAAGAATATTCCATCTGACTGTTCCTCGCAAATCTTTTTTGTTTTCGGTTTATTGAATGGAAAAAATTTCAATCAATTATTGCCGATAGATTGTGGGCCACCCATAGTAGAACCCCGTATATTAAGAATAAGTGGGGAGTACATAATTATCGATGTGAAAATCTGGAAACTATAGGGTCTTTTATCGTCTAATTGAATCAATTTAAACCTAAAATTAAATTATATTCTACAATACAATGCAAAGTGATATTGTGAAATGCTATATAAGGACAATATTTTGAACTACAAACTTTTTTTCTTGGTAGTGTTTGGATTTCTTATATTCGGGGTTCAACTGCATATGTATATAGCTTACGTGTATACAAATGACCTTATTTTGCAACTATAAATAATATACATATATATACGATGTATGCGACATAGTTTGATTATTAAATATAACATTTATGTCGTATGTCTTGTATATATGAATCTGATATTACTTATTGATGCACATATGTCGTTTATACAATCATAATGCTGATTGTCCTCATTTTCCCAAACATCCGTCAAGCGATACTCGGAATTTTCATTTTTTGCTGGCCCTGCTTTTATAGAGTGGAACTGAATTTATTAATGCAAAAAATAAAAGCTTTTCGTAATTATATACTCAATTGTTTGAAAAAATTAATATAATATTTTATTAATATTTATAAATTGTATACATCTGAATGATAGTATTTATCTTCTAAATATGGATGTATAAAAAGGGTCACATAAATGAGAGATGAAAAGATGAAAATTTTAGAGGTTTTTGAGAGAGGAAATCGAAAAAGTTAGAATTTTACTGTGGAATATAGAATACACATTTTGATATTCGTTATGTTATAGTCTTCATCGAATCCTGAGATTGCATTCCTCAGCTTTGCCTTGGCTGATGAAGTTAAAAATTTTTATAATAGAATGCTGTAAATCAAATTAATGAATCAACCAATGTGATAAATTCATATTCTATGTATGTAGTATATTTACGATTCATCATTCGATTATAGTTCAAAAAATCTGAAGCTTCGTAAATCACCATATTTAATATAAATTTTTTTTACCTCCATGTTTCGTGCTCATGATGAATTTGAAGTTTGAATAACTGATATAAATAACTAGTCTAGTTTTTTCAGATGACAAAAATTCCTTAGAGTTTTCGAGGTTTAGGGATTTACCTCCACGAAAATTGAGGTTGGTTCTGGAAAAATAATGGAAGTTGCACGGTGTGATCCCCAAAATGGACCAGAATGTGTCGAAAGGTTCATAATTCGTTTGTGATAATAGTTGGCTCTCGCGTTTTTCGAGTCACGCCGCAGCTAAGAATCTAAAATATCGTTCACTTGATGGGACCAAATGTACGGGAATCCATTCTCCAGAACGTGCCTTTGAATGAAAATATCTTCAGTCACATTTCATAGCGTGAATGGCGAGGAAAGGGAAAAAACGTGCGAATTCGTTGTCATCGATCATAAGCCGGTCGTGCCTTAATCTTCGTCCCAAGACGGATTCTAGTGGGGACAAAATTTTCGATAAAAAAGGACATACTGTATAATTATTTACTAAGTACTATTTTCATTCAACGTTTGACAGGAATTTACAAGTTAAAATCACGTAAAATCATACTTTCAGTGCCTGTAAGGCGGTGCAAAACAGAGCCTTTTGACGGTTCAAAAATGTGCATTTTTTCGAAAAATTTGTCACCACTAGCCAGGTCAAGGAAGCCAATGTACAAAGAATCGTACTCGCGTAAAAAACACACGTACTAGCCATAAAAAATGACGTGTCACGCTACGGAGAAAACGGCATGGTTGCCACAACCATATAAATCGTAAGATTTTAATCTAACGTGACAACTACAGAATTTTGTGCCTTGATCTTTTTTCGAGTGATTTTTCACTCCAAGGATGTAGAAAATGAAGACAACTGAATACCGTCTTCTCCGTGTGTGCAGTGACGTCAGACAGTCAGCCTTAAGATCGTGCGTGTTTGTGCTTTCCTGAGCAAAGCCAACAAGAGTCTATTTTATGAAAGGCGTATTGCGAGCAATATATGTATATTTCCCGATAGCCAATATATTTTCAAGCGTATTAAAAAAACAGAGACTACTTTGTACAATAAATAATACGATTTATATTATAGAATTCTACAAAAAATTGTATATCTTTACATTTATTGCGTGGGCGAGAAAAGAGAGAAAGTAAATATTATATATTTATCGAAATTATATTTTCCTAAAAGCGCGAACGTGGAATTTTGCAATCCGTGCCTTAGAAGAAGGAGCAGAATAAGCACCTCTGGTAGAAATTTTCAGGTAATCGGTTTACGTCGGGTTTGCGAACGTTTCTACTGGGGATTTATGTATGAACGTTTGTGAACTTGCGGGAGAATTCATTCGAAACTGCGTGCAATAGATATTTCGAAAATGCTGACAAAACATGATGATGGCGATGATAATAATGACAGTGATTAGTGTGCAAAAATTCGGTCTTTTCGCGAAAAAATTGGGTTATTGAATGCGGAGGTTTCTTTTCATATAAAAATTTGTACAGAGCTTTTCCATTTATCTTGAATATAAAGTAAATTTATCATGAACATTTGGACTCCGGAAATTTTTAAATAATGGTTTTTTTTCGAGAAAAGACGAAATTATTGTATCAGTGTATTTTATAATTGCAAATTAATATTTTCGATTGTCAATTTTACGTAGAGCTACGAGCGTTTTCTGTAAAATCATTTTTCATATTTCGCTGACACACGAATTTTTCGAAAACGCTTTTTCGTTATTAATTCATCATCGACTCGACTCGCGCGAGATAATGTTGAAAATTTACTATGGAAATACAGATACTTTATTTTTAAGGAATACGACTTTTTAATTATTGTTTGACCTACCTCTACTGCCCACTCGGCAAATTTTCTTTCGGGTATCTTTCATATGAAATATTTCATCTTCCAGTAATGTAACAGAAATGTTTCAGAATTATTTCAGACAGACTTCTGAAATATATAAAAAACCACTTTCTATTACAACGTCATGTTTCTGAAACATAACATTTTTCGATTGCGCTACCCAAATTTTTTGGTAATATTTCAGAAAGATGTATGCAATATTTGTATAATTTTTGAGTCACCATCGTAGCATTGAAACCGTAATTTCTGTGATACTTCAGAAAAGCTTATTTTTGGTTACTTCGTTGAAAATTTTATTAGAAAAGTTTAAATATTTCTGAACTCATGGAATTTGCAGTGATTTCGAATCGATCAAAATTTCTCCGTTGCATTTTGTTGAAATGTCATCAATTCTTCACTGTTCATCGGATTTCAACACTTGCACAAGTTGGCTTCACCTACACTGTAAAAAAAATGTATGGTATTTTTTCCACACCGGTATTGGAAGCAATTATCCTATACCAGTGTATAGTAGCTTTACTGTATATATAAATAGTATTTATCATACTTCAATTTAGTATTTTTACCTCATTCGAGTATGGAATATCGCCAATAGTGGTTATAAAAAAGGACCTGTAAATTTTTTTCTTGTATACTCAAGAATAGTTAACATTTTCTATCGTTCTGTAGTAAAATTAATATGTACATTTATTTTTACTATACGAGACATTGAAAAAATACATAAGCAAAATATAGTAAATAAGCAATGATCGTAGAAAAGTGTCGAATGAAGTATAGAAACATGCAGATTTTTGTAAATTCACTATACCAGGCATAGGAAAATTTACCAGCTTTTTTACCATATGGTTTACAAAAATTATAAAAAATTGTTTGTACTTGGGTAAGATATTTTTAGTACAGCGAGAAGGTTAAAATCATATTGTTCCATAGTAAAATTACTATATCTATCTTTCAAATACCAGACGTAGAAAGAATTCATGAAAAGAGTAGTAGAACTCCTATGGTTGAGGAAAAAATTCTATTGCGGTATAGGAAATTTACTATACTACGTTATGAGAAATTTACAAACTTTTTTTACAGTGTAGATTTGGGGCATCACACGGTAAGACATGTATTTTAATGAGCAACATGTAATTGGTTCGACACTCCTGAATTTGGGAAATTATAAAGAAACATATTTTGCTTTAATGGGTTTACTGTATTGTGCATAACTAAGACGTCTTAAAAAGGGCTGAAAAATCATAGATATATTGACAAATTTTTCAATAACCACTTCGTAACAATGCATTCTCGTTAATAAGTAGTTATTTGTTTTTGCCTTTGCTTTATTCAGTAGAACATTAATGCCATTTATTTAATAATTATTTTTTTCAGTAAGTTATTAATTTTCTCCATTATTTATCTCGAAGATAAATGTCTAAGGTTGATAAAAAGTTTACTATTTCTAAATTAGTATAATCATGTTCTAAAGTTTGCCAAAAGAGAAAAAAAAAACATTTTTTCTCTGCAGCACCAAGTATTTTCATTCTTGTTGGCACATTTGTATGAAGACTGAATTTCACGAAATATCAAGTTGAAATTCGTAAATAATGATTACCCAACTCATCTATAAATAATAGTTGGAAGATAAAAAAATCAGGGCATCGCACAAACACGGATCGATGCGAAAAACAATTTAGCTTTGGATAAGAATGTAAGTTTGGGCTTTTTTCCGTGTCATTGCAGAATGTAACGCACATTTTGTTATCGCTGAGCTGGTTGCTGAACCGCATGACCTATGCAAAGTTCACGGGCTGCTACTGTTTCAGCGCCGACGATATCCGATTTTTCTTTGCAAATTAGCCGACGGGAAATTCATCTCGGAATCTCGAGAAATATGGCATGGCAATTAACTCTTGAACAGCCATTTGTCATTGATAAATACTCAGCTAACGAGTCGCCTAACAGTGAGCTCACGCAAGAAAAGTCATGATTATTTTAATCATTATATAATTTTTACGATAATTACTTTCTGCGAAATCAGCGATGACGAGCTATGAAAGACCTTGACGAAATCAGCGGTTTATTATTGTTCTTCAGATTTATACAGAACTGAAGTTTAATTTTTTATATGATTTTGGGAGCTTGCACGGTTTTTTGAAGAAATTCAATCAGTGAATATTTTAATTGAATGATTTAGAAAATTATATTCGTATGCTTTTTGAATATTTAAAGATTTACAGTATTTTTTATGTTTTGGGATGTATTTATGTATCCAGGATTTTTTTGTATTTTTGAAGGTTTCTATTATTTTTGTATATTGAACTCTAGAATTCGATAATCTAGAAATCATATTTTAATAGCTTTTTATTAGTTTCATGAATTCCTGGGAAAATTACATCTACATGAATTTTTCGTTTCATAGATTTCTAGTATTTTCGTATTTTTTTTAGTAATTTGTAGAAATAGCAGCTTTTTCGTATTTTTATAGATCATAGGTATTTTTCAGAAGTATATAGATTACTGAAATTCAAATTTTAGCTGATTTTAAGAAATTCAATAAAATAATGGGAAAAAGGCATATATTGAAAGATTTTCGGTGTATACAGGTTTCTTGTATTTTTTAAGTATTTATAGGGTTTTGTAGTTTTTTCTTGTATTTTCATAGATCGTCTGTATTTTTCAGATTTTTAGATGTACAACTAAAATTCAAATTAAAAACGGTTTTAGTATGTAATTTTATAGATTTTTGGTGAAATCACATCTGCATAGATTTTTTGTGTTTTATAGACGTCTTGTATTTTCGTATTTTATGGTATTTATGAGATTTTGTACTTTTTTTTTGTTGTACTTTTCTAGATTTATAAAGATTGATGTAATTTTTTTTTTTTTTTGAAATTCGATGCCCTAGAAAGGAAAGTTAAATTATTATTTTTTATTTTTTCGGGTTTTTGAGGAAACAGTTCATCCACGTAATACTATTATTTTTAGTGTTTCTTCAGAGGTTTTTAAGATTTGAAAGATTTTCTGGTATTTTTCCTGATTTCTATTGTATATTTCCAGAATTCATTGCTTCAGGGTTTGAAATTTTTCAAATTTCTAGGATTTTTGTACATTTCAATTTTTCTGTATAATTCATTAAGTTAAAACAATGTTTCAAATTTTTGTTTTCTACGTTACCCTAGCCGAAAATTTATGATAAGAATTTCGATTAGGGAAAAATTCTTCAAAAGCCAAAATTATTGTTACTTTTTTATTAGGAAAATCAAGGATCCTGAAAATTGTTAACTTTGAGTACTCACATAAAACGATTTTTCGTTTCCTCAAGATTTCAGTTAGTACAGTGTTGATGATCTGTAGATATTCAATTTTTCCTGCATTATTTTTATGAAATGTATTTATGTTATTTATTGCTATAATTCTTGTTATTTTTACATTAAATACTAATTTTATCTTAACTTTGGGAAGGGTTTGAACCCCAAAAACCCCCCTCTGCCTACGCACCTGAGTTGAAGACATATTAAAAAAAACTTGAAAATTGTTTGATTGATGACATTGTAAAAATTATTATGAACTGTAAAAAAATATCTGTCAAAACTGACGCATCGAAAAAAGTCTTCGATTTTCAATCATTGAAAAAAATAAACTTCATCTCTGAACCCAAGGGAAAAAAATGTAATTTATTTATCCTTCCTCGAGAATCTTTTTTTTATTTAACTAAAAACATACGATGAACAGTGTGTCCAGATCTATAAAAAATTGTTGAACTTTTGTAATTATTATTTAAGTGGTATAAAACGAATTCTTTTACACATTATATCGATTCAATTGAGTCAACAGAAGATACTTCATGAATCAAATAAATGTCATGAAATGTAATTTACAGATAAGTAATTAAATATTGTTTATGTATTTTTTAGAAGCAAAAAAATAAAAAGGCGAATGTCAGAGCGATATTTACCACCCCTAATAAGGACGACCTTGAGCCTTCAAGAAATTCACGAGCGGTACCAGGATACGTCTTTGGTGATTTTTAAAGTAAAAGTTTTTTCATGAACTAAATTTCGCTTTATTATCAAATTTTTCAGACAATTTTGGAATAAAAATTGAATGAGATAAAAAAAAACTGATGCTGAATATATGACCTCGTAAATTTATAAATTCATTTTTTCTAAAATTATCTTTGAGTTTACCAACTTCAGGAATTCGATGTAAACGTGCTTGTTATAAATAATTGTTATTATTCTTCTAAATTTTAATTTTTTTTAACGTATAATGTTTTAGAAGTCTTCTGCTCAATTGATGGTTTTTAAAACTTGTAAAGAAATGTTTGGAAATCACCTTCAACCAATTTAAAATTCTGTTTTATAATTATTTTATGCCTGAAATGTTAGCAAGTGTAGTATACATTCAACTACTTTAGTTTCTACGATTCGAACTTGACTAGAAATTTTGAAAAATAAAAATTTATTTTCAAATTTTTTGTTATAAATTCCTTATTGAGTTGAACAAAATTTTTAAATGAACATTTTCAACAAAATTTCTTGAAACATATTTAAGAAAAGGGTAAAATATTTAATATCAAATTACAACGAACGTAAGATAATAATTCTGAATATACCAACAAGTTCTCAAAAAAAAATATAAAACTTTAAAGATTTATAAGTTTGACATTGAAAAATAGCGATACTTCATATAAAACAATAATAATTTCATAAATTGTGTTACACTGTTAAACTTTAAATTCTAAGGCGATTAGAAATATCGGAGAAAATATTACAACCAATTTTTTCAGCACTCTTAAAATTTGCACTTATATTAAGAATACGAAGGAATATGTACGAGGTTTTTTGTTCGTAGAATATAAAAAGTGTGGAATTTTCAAAAGTTACGTAATGTTTTAAAAATTCACTCAATTTTGGTAAGTTTGCAAACTCGTAAGTTTGAGATGGTATTTTTTTGATTTTTTGCCATTCGACTTAGTTGGAAAAATTGAATAAAAATTTAGAGTTCCTGATAAGTCTTATAGATGTACAAAAATACATTGTTTTCTTTGAAATCGATACTTTTTTTTTGTTACTTTCAATTCCTAAATGTTTAAACTTATATTGAACATTAAACAACTTGCAGTTTCTACGATTAAAACTTGACTAGAAATACGAACTTTTTTTTTATTTTTTTGAATCAAGCAGAAATTCAAATCTGTATAAATTCGAAAATGAAATTTTTCAATTACAGTTTTTTCACTTTGAAAACATTTTACATATTAGTCCCAAAAAAATTTTTTCATAATAATATCAGAAATCTTGCCTTTTTTCAATATTTTCTCTACCCTACTATTATTGTATCAAATAAAATAAATGAAAACAAGTAAAATGTAATCAAATTAATAAATAATACAAATTTAGCTTAGTATTACTAATTAATTAGTAATACTAACAATATTCTTAATATTTCACCAAAAATGACTTCTGAATTTACTATGACCCTCTGACTAACAATATTTGTTTTTTTTCAAATGATCTAATAAGGAGCAGTCAACCAAAAAAATCCAAAGCTACCTTAGTTTTGGCAAGAGTCGACGCACCAGATTATACAGCACTTTTGGCAACGATTTCGTCATCCTCGGTAGAAACGTTGACCACTCCAAAAACTCGCCTTTTTCCCAAAACTTCACCCTAACATACCGCAACATCAGAAGTTTTTTTCATCGTAAACTATAAATCATAGTAAAAAAAATTATAATTCTAAAAAAATTCTGGAAAAATGTCCGAAAAAAGTACTCATAAAGCCCTTAGTAAACAATTAATAAAAATAAAATATTCCTTTTACTAAAAGCATATAAACGATATTTTTCATACTTTATTTTTCAAAAATTGTTTACTTCATTTATTCTAACGTCTCAAAAAACGAGACACCTTTCTCCTAGAATTTTTCTAGTGTTTCAATAAACTCAATAAGAAAGTTACTGTTTCAATTGTTTTATATTCAAAGCTCTGGGAAACACGTTTCCCAATTTTCTAACATGTATATACAAAAACAAGGAAAATAAAAGAACATGTCAACAACGTCTCAAATAAATATTGTACAAAATATCGAGGGCATGGTAATGATCGCAGTAGTAAAAAAATAAAATTACTGGCTTGACGAGCCATTTCGAAACGTCAGCCTAAGTTGACCTTAGGAGTTGGTGATGCAGAGATGCAAAAAGTTGTCCGGATAGCTGAGGTGTTCCGACATCCATTGTAACGGCGTCTCCGGAGGCGGACTAATGCCATGAGTGCGAACTTGCACTGTGGAAAAATTTCAGATTCTGATTTTCTAAACAATGAATTTGAAATTCTGCACAGACTGTTATTTTATTCAAAAATTATTAGGTTTTAGAATCTATGTGACAACAATTTTTTATAACTGATGCAAAATTTTTCAAGCAACAAGTTATTTAAATTCACCAAAATTTATTCTTCATTCCTACATTTTTTTTAACTCTTCAAGAAACTTGTACAGCCTACAATTAAAACATTTTATTTTATTTTATATTTACACAATATTATATATGTATTAAATTTGTATGAATAAAAATAAGTGTAGTATTAATCATCATAGTTATCAATTATCAATGTTATTCATTACGTATTTTTTTTACTATTTACGTATTAGTTGTTACAATAAATGAAATTATTATGAATAATAACATGCAGTAGCAATAAATAGGTAAAGAATTATAATTTTTATTATTAAATTATCATTAAAAAGTCTATTTTTTATGAGGATTTATTATTTCATGTCATTTACTTATTACGTATTAATTTTTAATCATGATCTTGAAATTTTATTATAAAATTATATTATTAATTAAATTCTTATTCTGATAATATTTATTAATAACACTATGATATTCATTATTATTTACATTATGTAAAAATTTATATCGATGCAATTCAAACTTTTCGTCCAATTTTATGTTTATACAATACTAATACTTAATTTATACTAAAATTGTGTTAGCTGAAATTAGTATTCTAAGTTCTATACAAGTTCATTATTAATTATTTATTGGTATGATTATAAATATGTTTTTTCTTGCATTTTATTGTTGATTTACTAATTTTTACTATATTCAATTAAATTGCAATAACTAATCATACATAATAACAATAATTAAGTCAATATCAATAATTATTATCAGAATTTTACTAGCAGAATGTCATTTAATTCACCAAAATTATTTCTTTATTTCTACTTTTATAACTCTTCTAGAAACTTGTATGACCTACGATTGAAACATTTTATTCAATCGTATATTCAAACAATAATAAATATGTACTAGATTTGTATAAATTAAAACAAGTATATTATTAATTATTGTTTATTTGTATCATTATCAATGTTATTCGTTTTTTTTATTATTTACGAATTAATTTTTGATGATGATCTTGAAATTGTATCATACTATTATTCATTATTATTTTTTTATTATATTATTTCTTATTCCGATGATAGTTATTATTACTATTATGTGAAAATACATATTTATACAATTCAAACTTTTTGTCCAATTTTATATGTATACAATACTCAACACTAAATATATACCAAAATTGTATGAGCTGAAATTAGTATACTAAATTCTGTACAAGTTCATTATTAACTCTTTATTGATATCATTATCAATGGGTCATTTTTTGGGATTTTATTGTTTATTCAGAAGTTTTTATTATATTAAACTAAATTACAATAATCAATCATACATAATAACAATAATTGAGTCAATGTCAATAATTCTTATTAAAAAATGATTATTACTATGTTTCCATTTCTATGTTATTCACTTATTGCTTATCATTATTTATTGGTATAATTGTTATTTAGTATAGTAAGTATGAAGTTAATTATTAATTATTTATTTAGCATATTTGAATTGCAAACTAAAATTGTATAACTATTGTAATTATTCTTATTCTAATAGTAATTTTTAAAAAAGCTATGATTTTTATAGTTCATCATATGCAAACATTTTTTTATACAATTAAAACTCTTTCTTCAATTGTATATTCATACAATACCAAATGCTTAATGTATATTGAAATTTGATTAGCCTTAATTAGTTTACTAAAGTTATACATGTATTCGTCATTAATTACTACTATTGTCTGTATATTAATATGTATTATGCATAATTATTATTTTTCTTATATTGAATTTATTTATTACTTATTACTATTTGTAAGCATATTATTATATTTAAATTGTCTGTATTTATTGATTATTATTATAAACTATATGTCAAGTTGTACATTTATACAATTCAAACTTCTTACTCAATATTATTAGCTACGATTTTTAAAATAAATGTTCTGAATTCAGGACTGTTAATTTCATAGTAGGAATATTGAATTTAAATGATCATTTGAAATTAATAAACTGCTGGAGAATTTCGAAGTTAAAAAATCAGTATTTTTACCTGATTTCCATTTTTCTCTCTATTATTTTTAACTCTTCACGACACTTTCTTTACTTATAGTTCTAACTTGAAAAAATTTTTTTTACTTTGGACTTTTCATAACACGATTAGCAAATTCCTATTCCCATTGGAAATTTTATCATTTAGTTATAGTTGAATCAATACAATCAATTAGATTAAAACGTCAATATAACAGATAAACTGTTGGAAGGTTGAAAATAATTTGCAATAATTATTTTTGAAAAGTTTCCAGATAATTTCTCGGAATTTCGAATCATCGAATCTTATTTCTATATTTTTCAATTTCCAAATATTCAATTTTCAACAATTTAATGAGAAAGACTGCATCACAAAATGTCTGATTATTCCATACCTTTTTAATATTGCAACAAAAATGTTCAAATTTGTAAATCTGGAGAATATTTTTAAATTTCAGAATTCCATTTATTTTAGAATCAACGTCTTATTTACGTTTCTGAACCCTTGAGATACAAAAATTCGCAAACTATTGTAAGACCTTCAAGGCAACTAAACCAACTAAATTCTACTTTTTTGATTCCAACACTAAAAAAATTTTTGACTTATATTCCAGATTCACGCTTAAACTCCAGAACTAGATTACAAATTTTATGCCAGATTCTTCGTTTACATTTTCATAGTAATTTTACGAAAACATACCATTTTCGAGGTCAGGAAAAACTTCGTTGGCCAAATGTTTGAGGGTTTTTCTTTGGCCTTCCTCATTTATGGGCTTGACCAATTTTTGGACATAATTGTCTTCACTGGTGTAGCAACGAAAGGGAATATACTTAAAGCCTTCGTCGCTGGCGCTTTCCATGAGACGCCGATTCACTGCCCAAAACTGATCAAATTTGTCGTTTAGCAGGCCAAGCCACAGTTGGTTGTGATCTTTTTTCTGCATATTCGACGCCACTTGGCCTCTGTGTTTCAACACATCAGCTTCTTTGACACAGGACAAAAAGTAGGCTTCTATCACGTCCCTAAAAACAAACAAACGCCCATTATTTATCTGATTTTCTGAATAAATCCTAATTCTCGAATTTTTTTACAATTTTTCCTAATTGTCTGTAGTAGTGTTCTTTGATGGTTATAAATTTTGAAATAGATTTCATGGTGTTTTAAGTGAAAAAATTTGTTTGAGAAATGCAAATTATTGTTTCAAATTAGTTATATTAAAACACTTTTGGATTTACAATATCAAGCAAAAGAAGCGTTTAAAAAAATTTATTAGAAACACATTTTTGAACAAATGAAAGTGAAAATGAAATAAAATATGAAAAAAAAATTCTTCAATTTTGAAAAAGTTTGAGAAATTGTTACCCTTAAATTTTTAGTGTTTGAATAAGACAATTACTTGCTCTGACAGCGCATGATAGTGCTCTCAGGAAATTTGTCAAAGTGCACGACAATGTTCCAGGGCAATTGCACGTCGTTTGAATAGAGGTCAAGGAGTACACCTATAGGCAAATGCCATTTTAAAGGACTTCCATTGAACTCCAACCACATTTCTTTGTCCTGTTTGTCCTGTTGTACGAAACGCATGAAATGCTTACGAACCTGCAAAGAATGAAAATTGGCTAATTTTTCAAAACGATCATTTATATCAAGAAGAGTGATTAAATTTTTTACAAGTAGATAACGATGAATAATGCATTCTAATTTTGATGTCTCCAAAATTTGTTAACTATTTATTTTAGCTTTCAAAATAAATTTTTCCTCATCTCTTAGAATAAATATGTTTTGCTCATAATCACCATACATGAAAAAAAATTTTTTCTTTAAGAAAAAATTGCCTGAATTATGAATGAATTGAATACAAATTGAGAATATTAATTGCTTTGTTTCTTGTTTAAATTTTAACATGGAATAATATTGTACCAATAATAAGGATAGTAAAAATATAGTTGAAATGATTTTTTATATAACTATCATAACCTTTAAACATGTCAACATATATTTAATAAACAAATCATTTTAATATCAATATTTTATACAGCAAACATTAAAATTTCACAATTTAAAAATAATGCATATTATATTATAATTTTTTGGCATTTTTATAAAATCAAATAAATTTGACTATACAATAGTAGTTTTGGTAGTAAAAGTGAAATAAATTATAGGTAGATATTTAGTTAAAGGCCATGTAAGTATGGGAAAAGATGATTATCAAATTAATACAAAATTAAAAGATAAATATCAAAAATCTTTGTATTATTATAATTATTAATATATTTGCAGCTGTATACAATGTTACATATAATAAATAATGTAAAATATTTAGTAAAAATTATGTAATATTTTATATAGTATATAGTTATTCATGGTAATAGCAATGTGAAAATTACTATTGAAAAAATAGTTTTGAAAAATTTCAGTTACTATTAATTAATATTATTATTATCATTATTTCTCAATTCATCATCGTTTTTGAACATTTTTGCATTAGGAATAGTAATAAAATTTTCATTGATATTATAAAAAGATATATTCATCAAAAATATGAACGTACATGTAATAAAAAAATCTGTTGAATATTGAATATTTTGCATATCATAATTATAATGGTAGTAGTAAAAAAGTATATTTAAAGATACCTATGAAAATCATTGAAATATCAATAATATTTATATTAATTTTATTAATGATATATTCACAGATGTATGTGTTCAATATCATTTAATATATTGCGTAAAGTTCAATATACATTATGTAATAATATTTCATATAGTACTTTAAAGTGATAGTAACATGAAAATCATGACTGAAATAATTGTTATCAAAAATTGTAGTTACTTTAATTTTATTTATATATTACCTAATGAATGTGATGAATATTAGTATTTTTCAATTGATCATCATTTTTCAAAATTTTTTCAAGAGAAATAACAATAGAAATATTTATTGATATTATAAGTATATACATTCATTGAAAATATCAACAACAATGTAATAAACAAATTATTCAAGTATCGAATATGTTACATAGTATATATTACTATAATAGTACTGGAAAGTATTGTAAAAGATATATATGAAGATCATCAAAATATCGATATTTTTCAAAATACTAACAATCATATATTCACAGATATGTTAAATATCATATACAATATATAGTATTCAATATACCTTATGTATAATATTTTATTATATTTTTGAGTAGTACTTTATAGTGATAGTAAAATGAAAATTATGACTGATAATATAGTTTTCGAAAATGTTAGTTTGATTTTATTTATTTATGAACCTAAACTATAGGTAGATATAATCAACAAAAATATAAACGTACATGTGATAAAAAATCATTTTAGTATCGAATATTTTGCATATTTTATATTATATTGATATATTAAAAAAAGTGTATTAGAAAATATCCATGGAAATCATTGAAATGTCAGTTATATTTTTACAAATAATAATAATAATACATTTAAAGTTGTATATAGTATGTAACATATCATAAATAATTTATAATACTTAATATTACTATGAAATTATGACTCGAAAATTGTTTTGGAAAATTTAGGTTACTTTCAATGCCTTTATTTACTGATTAATATTATTAGTTACATCATTTTTCAAATTGTTTTCATTACGAATAGCATCAGAAATATTAAATGATATTATTAGTAAATATATTTATCAAAAATATTAATGTACATGTGAAAAAATATTTTGAGTATCGAATATTTTACACAGTAAATATTATAATGATCATATTGAAAAAAGTATTTTTCTAAAGATATATATGAGAATCATAAAAATATAGATAATATTAATAATAATGTTTTTAATATATTTACAATGTATATTACTTAGTATACATTGTGTAATAATATTTTTTAGAGCATATAGTACTTTATAGTGATAGTAACATGAAACTCACGACTACAAAAATTAGTTCCAAAAATGTAAGTTTTTTTATTTTCTGTTTTTATGAATCAATCTCAATGATATTATTATTTATCGATTCATTATCATTTTTCAAAAATTTTTTCATAAGCAACAGCAATGTATAAAGTTATAAATATTATAAGTAGATGTAATATTTATTAAAAATATCAACATCCATAAAATAAACAAATATTCTTGGTATGGAGTATTTAAATAGTAAAAATTATATCAACAATAGTAAAAAAAACGACTTAAAAATATATTACAATCAACGAAATATCCTTAGTATTTCAATTATCATTTTCAATATATTTACGTATGAATATAATAAGTTAAATATCATACCGTGTTTCATACACATATTGTAATATTTTATACATAATATACTATTTTATAGTAATGGTAACGTTATATAATTACTAAAAAAAATTACCCTAAATTTTAGTAATTCTTTTAATACATTTACTATGATTATTAATATCAGAATTACTAGTTACTTATCTATTAAACCAGGTATTTATTTAGTTTTTAAATTTTTATATTAAAAATTATTATTTAGTAGGGTATACCTTGTCTGTGCATAGGGGGAAGTAAGCAAGCCGTGGCAGCATGAGATAATAGGGTTCTGGTGCCTGGATTTCGAAAACTTCTTCGGAATCAAGCTGAAAACAGACGGGGATTTTGCCCTCCCAAATTTCCCGCAGCACCTCGCGGTCGCTCGCCATCGCTGCAGCAATTTTCGCACAGGATCTATTATTTATTTACCTCCTCCTCAAACCTCCTCACGATTCACTACCAAAAATAAACATCATCACCGTCGCCACTGTCACTCTTTTTCTTTATTATCTCTTCATTTCACACATGCTAGATTCCAAAAACATTAATTTACTGGGATTCATCCACTTAAATTGTTCATTAATTATGTCATTATGTGTATACACTAATTAAAGTGTGGCATTTGTGTTTAGTTATGCCGTGTGTGTGTGGAGTTGGCACTCTTCAAGAAAACAATATGGCGGTTGCGGCACAATGACGGTTGCAAATTAACGGTCGGATTTGAAAATTCAAATTTTCAAATACACACATAGGTGTGTGTGTCGTGTGCAGTTGTGTCATGCATGGGTGTGTTGGTTCTCAAAAGAATTTAAAAGTTAATTGTAAAAGTGAGAAATTGAAGATGAGAATTTAAGTTATGTCGTGTCGTGTGCGGAGTTGACACTATTTCAAAAAACAATATGGTGGATGTAGCGGAAAAATGGTTAACGGTTGGATTCAAAAATTCAAATAATCGAGAAGAGGTTATGAAAATAATAATACGCTTCTCACGCATGCGTTTATTTATTGTTGATAATTCCTTCAAGAAAATCCATTATAAAAATGAAACTTCTTTATTCATTTTCTATATTTTTTTTTACATTGAAAAACGAAGGAGCTAAGCATGATTTCCAATTTTTTTCCTTTTCTATTTCCTCTGTAGATATAAAAATTATTTATAAGCTTTGACAGTTGTAATTAGTATTTCTACTCAGAATTTTGCAGTTAAGTGCTGCTATCTGTGGAGAATTTTGTTGATATCTCATATACCGGTTGTGTCAAAGTTAATGGAAGTGAAGATATACATACCTCGTGTACTACTTCATCCGTGTAAAAATTTGTATTGAAACATTATATCCTCATTTTCCTCATTTCGTATAAATATATAATAAAAACTCATCAAGGATTTTAATTTGCACAAATTTTGTTTAACAGACGTTTTAATTTTTCAATGTAAAAAGTTGCCTGTACATTTCAATGTAATAGAAAATATAAAGAATTTTTTCAAATCAAAGAATTACCATGTGTCTAGGGATTCTGATTCTCATTAAAATATAATGAAAAATAATAAAATTAATAATAAATCTTTCGTTTTTGTCGATATAAGGTGACCTTATATATAAAAAACCTCATAAAAACCGAATTTTTGAATGAGAAATTCATCAGCCATTATTTTGGCTATAGTCATTCAAATTCATTAAAAAATTTTCATAAGAAAGTTAAATTAATTGTAAAGTTTTTATGAAGGAAATTTCATTTCTTATGAGGATTTTATTTTTTACATACGATTTTGGTAAGGTTATCTTAAAAAACAAAATTTCTTAAGTTTGAATGTAACAAATCTAAGAACTCTCTGAAACAGTTCTTTTTACTGCCACTTGAGACAGCGATATCGTCGCATTTTTATACTCATATTTTAAAATTATGGCAAGTATAAACACCAGAAAAATTATTTCATTTAAAATCTTACTCGCATTACACTCGTGCGATTTGCTCACTCGCTACGCTCGCTCGCAAAACTCTACTCTAGTGAAAATACGGATTTCTGCTCTTTGATACGATATATACTCTTATTACAACGAATTTTCATTTCCAGTAGTTGAATATGTAAGAACTAACGATCTGAATTATTATTTTTCTCCTGATTGCACTTCGATAAGAAATAAATATAGCAACACTATAATAATTAAAATAAATTAAATGAAAATGAAATAAAGAAGGTCAAACAAATCAACTAAGAAAATTTTGAAAAATTCAAAATAAAGTAGTTGGATGTTACCAAATTATGAAATCTATCAAAATTTTCTTCTGTTTCTTTGATTAAACCGGGTACATCTTTTATTTATACGTCGGAACTTTTTTCAATAATTTTAAGGTACCTAAATTTTTAATGATTTCCCATTATGTCCTATAGAACCAAATATACACAATTCACATTCAAATCTAAAGAGAAAAATTGGTAATCAGAGAAAGTCCATCTTGAATTTTTCGCTGTCGTTATCAAAAATAATTAATAGAGATCTCCAGGGGAAAGAAAACACGAAGGATTGTGCTCATATCTCCAGAGTTCAATGTACATGGTTAATTTTGAAAGTAATCAATAATGCTGATCATTCGATAATGCGAAGCTCATAAAATTCACAGACTTCAATCACATTTCGCTATCTTAGAACAAAAGTGACAGAATTCCATAAATCGCGATTTCTGCGTATCCAGAAGATTTTAAAAAACTTTCTCACTGATTCAAGGTTCAAAAATAATCATATTCTTAAGGAAAATCCGTTAATCAATAAAATAATCGATTGAAATTAGAGAGAAATGAATTTTTGAACACAATGTAAACTACGTGTTAAAATAACCATTTCTTTTTTTTTTTTATTTGTTTATTATGCATGTTTTGAGGGGAGAAGTGGTTACAAAAAAACAGTGTAAAGTCCACTCAACTTTGCCCGGGAAAAGCGGAAAATCAATCTCGTCGGTTTAATTGGCAAAAACGCAGGCGATAAACGATGCCCAATGCCGCTGTTGCGATTCAGGGAAAGCAGCCCAATCGCAATTTAGCGGCTTTTATTAATTATCATTGCGTAATCCAGCTTTGAGCATGCGGTCCCGTCATGACAGGGTGCTACAGACTCCGCGATTACATTCCCTCATGACTTATTTACGCTACGTTTTTTCCGCTTTTTCCGAGAGCTTATCAGGATTGCGCTTTGTCGTTCCTTTTTTCAACATCATTGCGTATTCGCGCAATTCACAAACGATAATCAAGTCGTGAATTCCAAGACTCTTTCTCAAGTCGAGGAAGTAAATGATTAAGTGGATTTTGGAATTAATTTTGTTGCTAGAGATTTTTTGCTCATTGTTGGTTGAACACAGTAAAAATTATCCCTAATGATTTTGATGTCTATAAAAATCTTAGAAGAAAATGAAACTTCTTATAAGAATTCAAGTTCTTATAATATAAGTGCACCTCATAAAAACCTTATAAGAATTCAATTCTTATGAAGTGAACTTTATAAAAACCTTATTAAGAAACTGAAATTTCTTATAAGAATGTATTGGATAAAATCTTTTTAAAAAAAACCTTGTAAAATTATTTCGATCAATGCTTTATCAGAAGTTTCAGCTTCTTGTAAGGTTTTTATAAGGATCAAAATTACTAGGTTAATTGAGAGTTTTTCGAAAAAGGCATTTTCTCGTCAAAGAATAGTTATGATTTTGGAATTATTGAATTTCTACTTTTATTGGTAGGAATTCTGTATTTTATGTCATAGAGTTCTACAGGGTTTTATTTAGTTTTTTTCATTTTTTTAATAAAAAATACGAAAAATTCAGAACTTAAAAAATGACGGAAAATCTCTATTTGTTTGAAAAATTATATTCCAATATGAAAGTTTTGTGTATCGTGTAATCTCGAAAATTTAAGAACTTTGAAAAATTATGAAAAATCAAAAATTTTCAAAATAATAAAAAATTCGAAAAATTGGAAAATGTTTTTTAAAGTAGTTGTAAATTTTGCATATACCGTTCATTTCCACATTTTTTCGAAGTATTGTATTACTTTTAAAAATTTGAAATTTCAAAAAATTAAATGACATGAAGAAATTGACAATTTGTCAATATACCTGTAAAATTTGGAAAATCACTTATTATAATTTTTGCAAACGTCCATAAACTATGTAAATTGTGATCATCATCATACTTCTTAAAAATAAATGAATATTTATTTGAACTTGAATAAAAATTTCAAAAACTTGAAAAAATTCCTAATGAATTTGACAAATTTTTATGAAATTTTCAAAGTTTTTAAAATTTCGTTATATATACATGAAATATAAAATATTTCCTAAAGTCATAAAATATTGAAAATCCGAAAGACAGTAAATGATTTTTTAATATTCAAGACTTTTTTACAATGTATATACATAACAAAATTTTCTTTGCAGATTATTAAAGGCCGGCGTTTGCCACATCGTCAAATGTAAAAATTTATATTTTTGAGCGTGAAGAACGCATTAAAAATTTCAATTGTTTAACAAAATTTATTAAAAAATACCTTTTTTTAAACATTTATTCCAGAATGTCAACATTGCTTTACAATTTGTGCCAAATTTCATGTAATTACGTTTAGCAGTTTTAAAGAAAGAAATTTTTCAATTTAATCTTACTCAAAAGTTTAATTGTTAATAACATTAACAAATAACGGAATTTTCGCGAAATATGTATATGGTAATATAAGTGACATGTTCCCTTCCCAAAAAAATTGTTATTTTAAAAATCTGAGATTTGATCGAAAAATCGAGTCCTACTTGACATGGCTTGATTGATATAGGAAAATGTTTATGAATTTCGTTGATTTACTTTCTTAATATCAAAATTCTTATCTACCAGAGAGCTTATACAATCAAAGGTGGAGATAAAAATTTCTCGTTTAATATAAAAAATGCATAATTTTTTAATGCTGAATAACCTTTATTCCAGCGTAGACATTTTTGATAGTTTTTAGGTGAATGTATGAATGAAGGTATTTTCACAGCTCTGAAATTCATGTAGTTCTTATAATCAACAAGTATTGTTATTAAAAAAGTGAAAATTGGAAAAAGTAAAAAAAATAGATTATAGAAATTTGTTATACACTTAATAAATAAATCAAAATCTTCCAAATATCTCATAAATTTAAACTGGAAAAAGATTTTTAAAAAAAATGCAACATTTTCGTTATTTTTTTCCTGAATTCCTCTATCTTTAATTCCTGGAATATTTTTTGCTCTTTAATTACAAGTTTTTCAATTTCTTAGCATTTACTTATCCTTTGCAAAAGACCTTCTTTGTAGATAACTACTACTTTAGTAAATATCACATTTTTCCACTATTTACATTCGAAATTGGAAACATTAGTAGCTTCAAATCATCACAATATTTAGATTTCAATTTTCATAAACAAATGTTGGTCTGAAAAGACTGAAAACGATTATTTTATAGGCTTCTGGGCTTACACCTTATCATCGTATGCGGTAGCAGTCTCGGACAACTCGAAGAAAGATGACGAGTATTTTCGCAGCGGGATTCCGATTTCCGATGCGAGGGAGCAAAGGTCGTTGCGATAGTATCATTTTCAGCTGGGTATATATTACGTATTTAGCTTCCTATGAAACCAGGCGTGATGTGTACACCACGTTTGATTCAAAAAGTAGAGACTTCCAGAAAGTAATTAAAATCAAGTTGGATTTAAATGACAAATCATGTATTTGGTGAATGTAATATCAGCCAACGAATTACATTCACCAAATACATGAACATGATTTGAAATTAAAAAAGAGGACGAAATTAAAGCCATAGAAGATCAATGAAAATAACAAAAAAAAGGTTTAATTTAAATGATAGGCAAGATCACAGGCATGTAAGATGAAGTGACGCTCAAGAATTTCTCAAATTTAGGATCATTCTTTTTATGATTTCATGACTGCCATAACAGGCAAAAATTTTGAAAATGTTGAAGTGATGTTTAAACATTGCTGATGTATAAAGACGTGATAAACTCGTAGTAATTTTAATCCTCATAAAAACCTTATAAGGAAATTGAAATCTCTCATAAGAATTCAATTTCTTGTAAGGTGCACCTTATGGAAATCTTCTGAGATTTTACTTTCTTATAAAGTGACTTTATAAGAAATTGTATTCTTATAAGAAATTTTATTTCCTATTGAGGTTTTTACAAGGATCAAAATTACTAGGGATTGAATCCAGACTTTTTTATGTGCCAAAATGAGGAACTTGAATTTCGAGTAGTTGAAAAAAAATTGGTTCGAAGGCAAGTCTAGTGATATTGTTTTTATTGGGTTGGAATCAACAGGTGATTCCATCGACTGTGTATGAATATCGCGCGACAGCCGGGAAACGAGCCAAACCTGCACCGCATGTGCAGTTTTCGATGACAACGATGATGATGATGCGGCATGCGCGCACACGAGCGTATATATGTATCGAGTATTCATGCAAAACGCAATATGTATGTCATTAGTAAAATATGTTGTTCAATGTAAAAATAAATGAGAAGTAGAAGGGTAGCTAAAATAATCAATTTTTTTGTCTCATCTTTCGACAAAACATTGTTTAATTGATATAAAATTATTATAATTAATTTTCATTTTAATTGTATACTCTACAAGACGTAGAAAGAGAAAATTTTCAAGAGGGGCTTTTAAAAATAACTATTTTCTTCCTAATTTCATAGTTCTTATTTTTTGATAATTTGGTTACTTTTGTACGGTTTTTGGATGATTCGAATTTCAGGATGTTAAAGTTATACAGCTAAAAAGTTTCGACTTGCACACTTTTCATGTAATTTCTGTGATTTTTCAATTTTTTACTAATACTTTTTTTTTTTTTTTTTTTTTTATAATTCTTTAGTATCTATAGAACTCGAACAATTTCATTGTATCATAGAATGGATTTTTATACAGCTTTCTAAAATTGGGAAGATATTGGATATTGTTAGTTTACACAAAAATATTAGACACCCCTTTTTTTCCTTATTGTCATATCACAAAACTTGGCAAAAATACATCGCTTCAAAAAGTATAACTCACGTACTCATTATATCTATACATACAAAATTAAAAATTCACGTATCTCTTAAAATTATCAACTATTAAAGAAACGAAAAAATACGTAGCTATTTTTTTTTTCGAAAATTATCAGTAGGTGTGTCACCAAATTATATTTTATTTTCCATGCGAATTCCAGGAATCAAATTTCTCAATTTTGTTTAAATATTTTTATGGATTTTCGAGGAAATTAGGTCTACCAATATTTTCTGTATTTCATGGATTTCTAGAGTTTTTCGATTGTATGTTATTTATGATATTTTCTAATATTTCTCAGAAATCTAGTATTTCAATAGATCAGTGTAGAGAATTCTAAAATTTGATGCTAGTATTGAAAATTTCAACGATTTTGAAGTTTTAATCAATTTTTTAGAAAACAGCATTTTTCGTACAGATTCCTAATAATTTTTTTGATTTTTTTACTATTATTATAATTTGGAGAATTCTCTGGCATTTTTATCGATTTCTATACAAATTTCAAGAATTAATATGCCCTACGATTCAAAGTTTTGTAAATTTTTTAGAAAATTGTATCTATACGTAGTTTTTGAGTTTGAAGAGATTACTGGTTTTTATAGCATTCTTTTAATATTTCTGAAACTTTGGAAGCTTTTTTGGTATTTTTATCTATTTTTCGTATTTTAGTAGTTTGCCATAAAGATTTCTAGAATTCGAAATTTTATAGTTTAAATGTCAATCTATTTACAGTAATTTTATAGATTTCTGGGAAAATTACATCTGTATAGATTTTTTATGTTTCATAGATTCCTAGTATTTTCATATTATTTTTAGAATTGATATGATTTAGATGATTTTCTAGTTTTTCCATAGATTTTCAGTACTTGACTAGATTGCTATATGTATACGATTTCTCGAAATTTAATGCTCCAGAATTCGAAGTTATAAGATCGTAGATTTTTGTTCAGATTTTTCATACAATAATTCTGTGGCTTCCAGCCATAACCGAGAAAGTCACACATGCCATAACGTTCAAAATTTTATCAGAATATCACGTAAACTGAGCCTTATGGCACAAGTGACTTTCTCGATTATGGCGGGAAGCCACAGAATGCTTTTATAGAATTCTATTACTTCTACTCATTATAATTTATAAACAATTTTTTGAATTTGTTATTCGACATCAATTTCACTAATTTTTTTGTATTTCTCCTAAGTCTGTATAATTCGAAAGATTTTCTAGTATTCTAATGGATTACTATGTAGATTTCTAGAGTTCGAAATTCTATAATTTAAATGTCAATCAATTCACAGCAATTTTATAGCTTTCTGGGAAAATTACATCTATGAAGATTTTTCATGTTCCATAGATTTCTAGTATTTTCATTTTATTTTGAGTATTGATATGATTTAGATGATTTTCAAGTATTTGCATAGATTTCTAGTACTTCTATATATTGCTGTATACCGATTTCTCGAATTAAATGCTCTAGGATTCGAAGTTTTACAGATCGTAGGTTTTTGTTCAGATTTTTCATACAAAAATTCTTTTATAGCATTCTATTACTTCTTATCATTATAATTAATAAATAATTTTTTAAATTTGCTATTTAACAGCATTATTAATAATATTCTTGTATTTCTTCAAAGTTTGTAAAATTAGAAAGATTTTCTGGTATTCTAATGGATTTTCATGTCGATTTCTAGAATTCGATGCTATAGGGTTCAAAGTTTTTTAGTTTTCAGCAATCTCATTGATATTCAGATATTTTTCTATTTCCTACAATTCACTTGGTTGAAACAATTTCCATTTTCTGCGTTATCCTAGCCAAACATTCATTATAAGAATTTCGTTCAAAAAAAATTCTACTGAAGCCAGGATCATCATTATTTTCAAGTTAGTAAAATCTAGAACTATGAATATTGTTCAACTTTGAAAACTTACATGAAACCCTCTGTTACATCTTTAGATTTAATTATCTGTATATTATTATTACTCCAATGCATCTTTTTTTATAATTTGTATTCATTATTCATCACCATAACTTTATTTCATTTTTACATCACCTTATAACTAATTTTATCTCAATTTAAAGAGATGTTTTCACTCAAACTTTTTTTTCTCGAACAAATTAAAAGAAAACCCGTTCATTTTCGAGTTTTACTGTCCAAATGGTCTGTCGCCTTGGCAACAATTTTCTTTTGGGGGCAGGAAGGAAGCGGAGTGTGCGAAAAAAAGGAAAAGAAAAGAAATCCAGCGGCTGAGGATCGAGGTACGCAAAAGGATGAAAAAAAGAACTGATGGTGATGATGATGATGGCGATGATGAAGCCAAGATCCACCTGTAAGGGCGCGCACACGGGCTCTCGTGCACGCACGCACGCAAGCACGCGCCGAGTTTCTCCATAATGTACGTGCCACACGTTGTCTCGGCCTCGTATATTATAATATACAAGTATTATACAGCTGCCGTTGCTGCCTTCGATGCAGGCTGCGCGACCCGAGACAAAGGACCGACGACGATCTGTTCACTCGCCATTTCTTAGTTCCTTTCCAAGAGAGCTTTATCACGATTCAAATACATGCAATTGAAAAAACATCCCCTCAATAATTATAAGTTATTGCTCAAAAGAAAGATAAACCCTGCAAATCAAGCTCGAGAGAAAATTTCACACCGAATAGGTGCAATTGCAAGTGGTAGAGATACCTTATCTCCTTAGAGGGAATTTTCATTGGAGTGAATTTTTTAAATTGTGAGTATGATTTAAATGCTCATTGTTAAGCTCTTCGAACATGTTTTTTTACAAATGATGAATATAAACATGATTAATATCGAAAATTTTTACTTCAATATAATTTTAATTAGAGTGAATTATCATCGAAGTGAAATTTCATCCATAAGAGTGAATTTTTACTTTACATTTAGTTCAAATACTGCCACTCAAGCTAGCAGTGATTTTTCACTTTTTTAAAGTGAAAGCCACTTATTGATAGTGAAATCGAACCTTTTTTTTGAGGGGATTCGTACTGACTTGAAGAGTGAAATTCAGCAGTTGTGAGAGTGACAACTTAATCTTTTAGAGTGAATTTCTACTTCCTGTTTGAGTGGCAATATTTTGACTAGTCCTAGAGTGGAAATTTCACACCAAATACGTTCAAAATTTCAATTGGTTAAGCTCTCTTATTTGGAGTGAATTCATAAATTATCAGTATGAAATAATGCCCATTTTTAGGTTCTTCAAACATATTTCTTTTTAATTTATGTATATGAACAAAATTAATATCTAAAATTTTTAAATGAATATAAATTTCATTAGAGTGAATTATCATCAGAGTGAAAATTTATTCATTAGAGTGAATTTTTACTCTGCATTTAGTTAAAATACTGTCACTCAAGCTTGGAGTGATTGTTCACTTTTTGAGAGTGAAACTCACTCGTTGATAATGAAATCGAACTAATGTTTTGAGGGGATTCGTACTGAATTGAAGAGTGAAATTCAAGATGTCTAAGAGTGACAACTCAATCTTTTAGTGAATTTTCATTGGGGTGAATTTTTGAAAGTATAAGTATGATTTCAACTATCACTTTTAGATTCTTTACATATTTTTTTCCAATTTATGAATATAAACATAGTATCTAAAATTTTTACATCAATATAATTTTAATTAGTCATGAATTTTAATCATTGAAATGAAAATTTATTCATTAGACGAAATTTTTACTTTAAATATAGTTTAAATACTGCCACTCAAATTCGGAGTGATTTTTCACTTTTTGAGAGTGAAAGTCAATAATTGAAAGTGAGTTCAAACTAATTTTTTGAGGGGAATCGTACTAAATGGAAGAGTGAAATTCAACATTCCTAAGAGTGACAACTCAATCTTTTAGAGTGAATTTATACTCCCTGTTTGAGTGGCAATATTTTGACTCGACCTAGAGTGAAAATTTCACACCAAAGAAGTGCAAAATTTCAATTGGTTAAGCTCTCTGAATTGGAGTGAATTTTTAAATTATAAGTATGGTTTAAAACCTAATTCTTGAATTCTTTGAACTTAAACATATTTTTTTCCAATTTATGAATATAAACATAATTATTATCTAAAATTTGTACATCAACATAAATTTAATTAGTGTTAATTATCATCAGAATGAAAATTTATTCAAAAGAGTGACTTTTTAATATACATTTAATGAAAATACTGCTACTCAAGCTTGGAGTGATTTTGCACTTTTTGTGAGTGGAACTCACTCGTTGATAATGAAATCTAACTAATTTTTTGAAGGGAATCGTACTGAATGGAAGAGTGAAATTCAACATTTGTAAGAGTGACAACTCAATCTTTTAGAGTGAATTTTCATTGGAGTGAATTTTTAAAGTATAAGTATGATTCAAATAATGACTTTTAGACTCTTTACATATTTTTTCCAATTTATGAATATGAACATAGGATTTAAAATTTTTACATCAATATAATTTTATATAATTTATCGAGTGAATTATCATCAGGGTGAAAGTTTATTCATAAGAGTGAATTTTAACTCTACATTTAGTTGAAATGCTGCCACTCAAGCTTGGAGTGATTGTTCACTTTTTGAGAGTGAAACTCACTCGTTGATAATGAAATCGAACAAATTTTTTGATGGGATTCGTAATGAATCAAAGATTGAACTTCAACAGTTGTAAAAGTGGCAACTCAATCTTTTAGAGTGAATTTCTACTCCCTGTTTTAGTATCAATATTTTGACTCGACCTAGAGTGAAAATTTCACACCAAATAAGTGCAAAATTTCAATTGGTTAAGCTTCCTCAATTAGAGTAAATTTTTGAATTATAAGTATGATTAAAATACTCATTTTTAGATTCTTCAAATATATTTTTTCTCAAATTTTTACATCAATATAATTTTAATTAGAAGTATCTTCAAAGTGAAAATTGATTCATTAGAGGTAATTTTTACTCTACATTTAGTCAAAAAACTGCCACTCAAGCTTGGAGTGATTGTTCACTTTTTGAGAGTGAAAGTGACTCGTTGACAGTGCAATGGAACTTTTTTTTGAGGGGAATCGTACTGAATTCAAGAGTGAAATTCAACAGTTGTAAGAGTGACAAATCATTATTTTAGAGTGAATTTCCACCTCCTGTTTGATTGAAAATGTTTTGACTCAATAAGGAATAAGAATTCACTCGAAAGAACTGAGAAAGTGATTTTTATCTCGATGGAGTATGCATTAACCGTTTTTTATAGGTTTTTGTTTAGAGTTTACGAAAAAATATATTGACTTTTATTTCTAAGTCCATTTTAAATGAAAAAACATTTGATTCTTCAGCAGTACGTAAAAAAATTTATTATTTAATACAGGTCTTCTTTTGATTCCTCAAAATTATTCCTTACATTTAGATGATACTTTTTCCATTTTTTCGAGCGAAAATTTCACTCGATTAGAGTGAAATCATAGCTTGAGATTGATCTGGATTATTCGTTCTCGAGAAAATTCATAGAATGAGTAACTAAACAAATTATTGTAAATGAATAAATAAACCATCGCTTGATCATCAATTTGAAAAAAAAAAATGATAAGAGTGTTACTTAATTACAGCTCTAAGATGTGGAACTTCTTGAAAATAGGTGAATATTTTGAAAGAAAAGCAAACATCTTGATAATAAATCTTGAGTGATAATTAAATTCTAAATAAGAACAATTTGACGTACATAGTTTAAGGTGATACTTTTTTTATTGAAGCTGATAATTATATTTGAAATCTTCGATGAACATAAAACAATTAATTTATTATCAGTATATAAAATAATTTATAATTAATCTAATTCTATTGCTCTTATCCTCAAGAAAAACATTCTTGATTTCCTATGGCTTTTAACATCGTGTATGTTAGTTCTAAGATTCTAAAAAATAAATGAAACATGGGGCTACAGGGTGCAGTTTTTCATGTATTCAGGCCAGTTTAAATGTTACAAAAAAAAAAGAAAAATTGAGATAATTTTCAACAAAATGCCAATTTTTCGTTGATTGTACTACGTACTCAGAATGAAGTTATGAATATAATGAAGAGTTTTTTATGAATACGCTCTTTTATTTAATTTTAATGATTTACAAAGAATACACAATACAAATATTATTATGTACTCGTAAGAAAAGAATAAAGTAACTGATAACAAAATACTCATTTTTTCTACTCCCTTTTGTTCCTTAAAATATAGGTAAGCTTTTCGAAGACCTACCAGATACGTTTATATAGTGAGTTAAAAGAAAATTTAAAAAATTAATAAAAAAATTGCGTTGGTATCAAATTCAAAAAGAGATGTATGGATTGAGTAGAACGAATGTTATAGGAAAAATGAGGTTTTTATGAACTAAACTATTGAGTACATTGTGAAAATTCTTTTTCTTTGCATTCACATTTGAACCTTTCATAACTAGTTAAAAACCAAGCTGTAATCATACACATAAACTTTTTTTAAATAATGCACCTATATTGATAAAATTAATTTATATCTTTTGAAGAACATCAAGTCTGCACATAGATATTTCATATATCATGTAAAATATACAAAGATCTGATCAAATTGTTATTATCGATTATGATTCAATTTTTCAACCCATTCAACAATAATTATTGAAGTCAAGGATTTATTCGCAATGCCAATAAAATTTTGAGTCATAATATTCTATTGAGATACGAACATTTGTATCAAACATTACAACCTAAGATTTCATTATTCCTTATCGAGACCCTTTATTCAATCTCATCAACCTAAAAATTGCGTTACACGATTCAGGGATAGCCCCTAATAAGATAATGCGAACGTTATAACGTATTTTCTTCCTTCATTCGTTCGTTGACGTTCGCAAATGTCAGGTGCACAGGCTTTATTACTCTTCCTTCTTCCTGGACGTGACACTTGACACGACAAGTGCGCCATTTATGTATTTTTTTTATTGATTTCTAACTGAAAGACCTCAACGTTTTTTTTCTACTTCAATAGCCAGAACTTTTACTCTGTATGTTTGACACCCTTATTATCTTCTTAGAAAAATTAAAAATAAACACTTCCATACAACATGGAATCTATGAATATTTTTGTTTCAGTAGATATTACAAAAATTCAATGAGATTTCATTACATAGAATAAAATTTTTTTTTTGTTCTTCTAGATAATTGGCGTGTGAAGATGATTTCCTGGGGTGCTCAAAAATGGATCATCCTTCGAGGAATTTTCGTTTTGGTCGATTTGAGAATCGAGTTACGCCGCATTCCATGTATGGAAGATTATGTACGCAATGCATGCGTAACCAGGCGCGTTACTGCGGCAGCGGTGAATCGTAAACCGCAGCCGAAGACCTTTCAATGCCGCGTCATTATGATCTCACGTGTAGCTCCACGAGTTTCTCGTTTCGAGGATTTTTCAACATAAGCTCACGTTTTTTTATCCATTAATTGTTCCAATTTTTTCCTATTAAATTCCCAATATCTTTGATTTTAACAATGCTTTGAAGAGCAACCTATTTTTCATAGTTCTCGATATCCTGGATACGTTTTTCTGATTTTTTTTTTCTGTGGAAGTATATGATATTTCAAACAGAGAAAAACAGTTGCTGTTTAATACAGAACGAAAAACGCAAGTAGGCAATGATTCATCATTTGAAAACCATCAAACAGTATTATATCAATGATCTAACTAGAAAAAAAAATAGTCTTATAGTCAGTACATTTTTGAAATTATTGTTACTTTAATGTTCTTTCATCGTTTTTCAAAAATTCTTTTAGTCTGACTTACGAAACTTATACGAGCCAACATTGATTCGATTGACTGGGAAATCGACAAAGCAGTTAATTATTCTCCTCACTCTTAATTAAAAGCAGTGAATTTCACACTGTTTTTTTTAGTGACTTAGTCAATTACTGAAAAACAGTTAATTTTTACTGATTTTCCAGTCATATATTTTTAAATCACTGTTTCTAATTTTCTAATTTTTTAATATGTCGTCACTAGTCTATCAGTGAATTACTACTGATTAATCACTGCATCGCCACTGATTCACCGATGGCATCGCAACTGAGTCATCAGTGACATTACAATTGATTAGTCAATAGCTCAAAAACCAGTAGCTGCTTCAGTGGTTTTTCACTCATTTTCAGTGGCACCCTTCTGAATTAGTAAATTACTTTAATTAATTATCAATAACTATTTCACTGATGTGTCAGTGGATTTCTTAGTTGCTGATTGGCTATTTTTTGGACTATGTGGTTCTTTTTTCTTCTGCATTCTACTGATTCTCAGTAGCTCTTTTTTGGCTTTCCGAATCAGTAAAATACCATTGATTTTCAGTGGTATTTCGCTATTCTGAATTTGTAGAATAAAGAGCAAAGAATTTCGTTTCCTAATCAGAAGAAGTGAAAATTCACTTTCTAGCCGTCAAAAGTTTTCCACTTTAAAAATTGTGGATATAAACTTTAATACAGTGAATATCCACTTTTTTTATTAGTGAATATTAACTCATAGATCAGTGAAATAAATTTTTTTATGGTGAACCAGTGTAATCATACTCTCTGAATCCAAAACAAAGTGACACCACTGATTTTCTAGTGACTCCCTTTCCACTGATACAACAGTGCCCCGTGAGTCAGTGATTAGTTCTTTTTTGGACCAGGTGATTTTTTTCTTGTTTCGCATTCCACTGATTATAAGTGGCGCCCTTTTCACTGTTTTTCAAGAGAATTCTAATTTAGCTAACTAAAATTGTGGATATAGAAAACAGTGAATATGCACTGTTTTTATCAGTGAATATTAACTCGTAGATCAGTGAAATTAATATTTTTTATGCTTGACCAGTGTAATCCTACTTTCTGAATCCAAAGCAAAGTGACACCACTGATTTTCCAGTGACTCCATTTCCACTAATACAACAGCAGCCCCGTTAGTTACTGGTTAGTTCTTTTTTGGACCAGGTGTTTTTTTCTTGTTCCGCATTCCACTGATTATAAGTGGCACCCTTTTCACCGTTTATCAGTGAAATTCTACTGTTTTTCAAGAGAATTCTAATTTATCTAACTAAAATTGTGGATATACACTCTAAAACAGTGAATATGCACTGTTTTCATCAGTGAAAAATCACTCGCAGTGCAGTGAAATGAATATTTTCTGTGGTGAACCAGTGTAATCATACTCTCTGAATCCAAAACAAAGTGACACCACTGATTTTCCAGTGACTCCCTTTCCACTGATACAACAGTGGCCCCGTTAGTTACTGATTAGTACTTTTTAGACCACGTGATTTTTTTGTTTTGTTCCTCATTCCACTGATCCTCAGTGACTCCCTTTCCACTATTTATCAGTGAAATTCCACTGTTTTTCAAGAGAATTCTAATCTAGGTAACTAAATAGTAACTAAATAGTAACTGTTTAAGAAATTATGAGCAGTGAAGTATTACTTTGCTCAGACAGTTGAAGACACTCCACTTTGTTTAAATTCAAAACAATGACGATGATATCTCGCCCTGGCCCTTGATATACAAGATTCCTACCTTCGTTCAGGTAAAAATTACCTAGAAAAAATGTGGAAATTCAGAAAAAACTTGACTGAAGATTCAGGCAGAAATGTTAAGCAGCATATACGTACGCTGCACGGGGGTGCACCTGCTTTGCTAGGCACCTGTTGGCCGTTCGTTTTCGGTGCGTGGCCGGCTGCTCTGCGGCGCGTCCGAGAATCACCTACTCAAGAAGACACCACTTGAGAGAATTCGACGCCAGCTTGATTCCAACGTTTCTTTTCGCAGGCTCGATTATTTTCGCTGATTTCAAGAGCGAAAATGATGACGAGAGAGGTTTTCCCGCTGATTAAGACAGGGCTGGAGCACCAGAAACGGCGCCCAGCGCCTGTTCTCAATCGGGAAATCACCTGCAGGTGCACCCTCCGCAGGTGATTCTCGCCAGCACCGGCCCTGCAGCACCTCCACTCTCCAACCGCCACTTGTAACGTTTTTCGAGAAGAAGGACTTGGTGTTCTCGAGATTTTTGAATTTTTTTCTGTTTACATCAACTTACCTTTGATTATAGCCTTTTAGATAGTACAATTTTGAATTTGAGAGGAATGAATGAGAAGATTTGTTGTTTATTTGAAAGACTGAAAAATGTCCATTGCTAGAAGATCAAATATTAGGGTACTTCAATTTTGAAAAGTCTTGAAACGTTTGAAATTAACAGAAACCCATTTTTTCAATTACGTTTCAATAACTACGAAAATTAGACATTTCAAGATTTATTGTGATTGGATTTTTTGGAAATGTTTTCTAAAGATGGGGTTGGAAAACGTATTTTTAAAATTGTTAAATACTGGAAGTATGCGAGGTATAGAAAATTTTTTAAAAATGTTAAATTTTGTAAGTCTACTCTTTATTCTCTAGTTATTTAAGAGTTTCTAAATCATCAGGTTTTAAATTATACGTGATAATGAGGGGGTTGACCATAAGGGCTACCGGAAGTTCGGATTTTCGTACTATGAGTCCCTGCTTCGGAGTGAATCTTGATTTCAAGCTCTTGAGTTAAATTATAAGGATGACCCATTTTTTCAGGACGAGTGCTTCTGGCAACGTCCTTGTTTTCATTGAAATACCGAAATGCCCAGATTTTGAAATTTTTTCAGATACTTAATCCAAGATTCCCTAAATTGCTGTGATTTTTAATTACACTTGTGGGAGTATGAAAATGTCAAATGTTCATTGTTCATTGACAAATTTAAAATGTTTGAATGTGAATAGAGAGGTTATAAATTTCTGATCAACTTCAAAATTGTGCTTCAAGATATATAGAAAGTAGCTTGAACTGAACTGAAATTACTTTAATTTGTCACTCATATTTTTTTTTAATAAGTTAAAATTTTTGATATATGGGGTATGTTAATTTTATTTGAAAATTTCATGCAAGTGTTTGTTTTTGATGAAAAAGTTACTATTAATATTTGATGACTGTGTTATAACAAATAGGTTTTTTTTCAAAAATTGTCAAAACAACATAGTGTTGAAATACCATAATGTACTGCTCATTGGCAAATGTAAAATAATATGGAAACGTAAAGGTAGATTTATAGATTGTAATTAGTAGAAAAAATTAGTAGTTTGAACTCAAGAGTTCATTTAAAAAAATGCTCACTTACACTTTCTTTAAATTGGTCACAATTTTTGTTAATTAACTTATAGTATTGAATGTTCAGTTTTTGACCAAATAATAACAATAGTAATTCATAACAAATCAGTTATACATATTTCAGAAATTGTATGAGTTAGACATGTGGAAATATAAACATGTCTGATGCTTATGAGAAAATTAAAGAATATGCGTGGAAATACCAATTTCGAGATGATAAACTTTTTTCATCAATCTAGAAAATTTTTCTTTTGAGATACATAAAAAATCGATAACTTTAACCGAAACAAAAATAAATAAAATTGATGCTCTACTGAATAAAAAAAAAGTTTGAAAGTAATAATAATTTTTATAACTAGAATCCTGGAATGCATTGTTACAAAATGTCGATTGAAAAACTTGTAGAAAATATCTTTGATTTTTTTATACAAGAAATACATTATATAAAAGATCTTGTGGAATGACAAACAAAAACATTGAAATTTCGACCTTATGAAAATAAAATTGCTTAAAAAAACTAATTGGATTCAGAAAAATCATTTTTATTTTGTGAAAACTGAAATTAATTGATTTTATTTCTTTCTTTAAGATTTTCTGTAGAATTTGACAGATTTTTTGTTGTATTCCACAAATTCTACCTATGAATTTTCAACAGATTACATAAAGAAAATTTTAACAAGGCAATCTGTAAAATATAACAGACAATCTGTTGAATTTAACAGATTCAGATTAAGAGAATAATATTCTGGAACCCAAAGTCCTAGAATACCAATCTGTGTAAACTTTTAATAATGAATGTCAAATTTTAGAAAATAACATGTATGATTTTAGTATAATTGAATGATTTTGATTTGTAATTTTTTGAACAGAGGATTTTAAAATTATACGTATGGAATAAAGTATTCTGAAATTTCAAATTCTTCAATCATTCGATGAAATTATGAAATTTCCAATCTTACAGTATCTAATTCTAGAATTCTATGTTGTATGATATAAAATTTCAAGAATCCTAAGGATATGAAATACATTTCCAGTCTTTCAATTAAAAAAAAAAGCTTTCTAAATCACATAAGAAAATTTGCTGTAACTCAAAGTCTTAGAATATCAATGTATGAAATCTTGAATTCCTCAAGATGAAATTCTTTTTATTTATTTACGTGAATTTTGAAGAATATAACCCTTTAATGTCAAATTCTGTAAATAAAATTTCTAGAATCATGGAATTCAGAACCAACAATTTCATGACATTTGCAATACCCCTCCCCCCAGGAGAGCTGACTATGTATTGTAGAATTTAAATTCAATAATGTACAATATGTAGGATCATAAATTTCAAAACCCTACTTTCTTCACCAGGATCTGTTAAATATCAACAGATTACAACCTGTTAAAAATTTTTAATGAAAAATCTGTACTTTTAACAGATGTATCTGCCAAATTTATCAGAATGTCTGTTGTATACTCTACAAATTCAATTTGTTAATTTTTTACAGAATACATTACGTAGATTTCAATAAGGCAATCTGTTGAATTGACAGATTCAGCTTTTTATATACAGTATAGACTTCTAGCACAAAAAAAGTGGTACCAATCTCTAGCCTTTTCAATCATGAGAAAATGGATTTCCAAATTCTACAAGACAGTATTCAGGAATTCAGATTCCTAGAGTACCAATCTAGGGAATCTTGAATTAATGAATATAAAATTCTAGAGATAGGAATTCAGTACAGTATTGAATAATGCAGATTTGTAAATCCAACTCCTTAAATGCAAAACAGTGGTATTCCATTGATTCACAAGGTCGAAAGATCAGAACTAAGAATGATTGATAAACCACTGAAGCAACTAGTGAACTGAATTATTCCACTGTTTCAGATCAATAGAGACGAGTATTTACTGACCAACGGTGATTTAGAATATGACTGTAAAATCATTGAAATTCCACTGATCATCAGATAAAAAAACACTGTGAATTCCCCTGTTTTGGACCTAGACATTAAAAACCGACTTCAAGATTTATCAATTCCCACTTCGTTCGTGCAAGGCAGAAGGGGGAAAATTATTGGATAGCTCGTATACCAGGTGGAATCGCCGTTTGCGGAAAAGGAGAAATGGGGCGAAGTCGGAAGAAGCGACAAGTGCATCAGCAGTAGAAGCAGGACGCGACAAGTGCAAAGCGAAAACGGTTAAACGAAACCGTCGCCGTTTCCTTGTCCTGAACTTGTCGCTGTTGCTGCTGCTGTAAAAGCTGTAAAAGCCGTTCGAGTCGTTTCTTGGCCGGCCCAGTTCGCTCGCCAGCACCGGGCACCGTCTTCGAATTAATGGGCCATCTGCTCCGTCTTCCTCTGCCGCCTCCTCCGCCTCCTCCTTCTTTACCTTCGACTCCCTTCAACCCTGCCAGGGAAGCACTTGACTTTATGTACCTCGGCGACGACGAGGAAGTCAATGTTTAGCGAGCCCATGGGAAGCTACGACAACGGAAAGACCCAGAAGAAGAAACGCATGGGAACGGCTCGACGCTCGAGTGACCGTATACGATAATACGGGGCAGAGTGGGAATATTTTTGGTGAACGTGGACTGAGAAAGGGAACCAACCATTTAATTAGTTGGTAATTACTTGGGATGGAAAGCAAAGATTTAAAAGGTGAATCTGAATCTGCTAAATTTGACGAGACTTTCATTTTTTTATCCTGGGCTGTCTGAACTCTTTGAAATTCTCAGAGTGGATCTTCATTGTAGACGTGAGGTGAACCATTTTAGCATCACCTGAATTGGTCACTGAATTGCGCCAGAAGACTAAAGTCAAGTGCAAAAAGCCAGGAAAAGAAAAAGAAGCAAAAGAGGTCCCTGAATCCAAAAAGTGCATAAGACAGGTACAATCAGCACGAAAAGATTCTTCAGATGATACTTTGGACTTCTGCATACTGTACTGTATAGAAGGAATAGGATAGTATTTTGAGGTGTGTTAATTAGGATTTGATTGATTTTATTTCTTTTGAAATGGTTCCCCTTCTTTCTCATTGAAGTCCATTAGGAGATAACATGGATGTATGACAGCATTTGATGATAAGGTGTGTCAGTTCGTCGTTGTTTCTCAGTATCGTAGCACTGTCCATTATAATGTTGCTCGTCCAATTTTTGGTTATAGTTTTGTGAATTCCTGACTACTTCCCCAGTTTTTGTTATTTTATGAAAATTTTCGGCTTGTTTTCCTTTTTACCTGATGACAGGATGTATTCATTGAAATGGACGTGTTTTTGAGTTTTATAACGGGAACTTTGTAAGTGTTCTTCTCCTGATTTTTGTTTGTTGAGATTAAGTATGGACCTATTGTTTACTAATTGTTATTTTTGAAAAAATTGTAGACTCCTGATGAGGGCCTCAGACGAAGGCCGAAAGCTGGAGGAATGTATTAAACGAATAAAAGGAGGCTTTAAATAAGAAGTCATTTAATTTGGAATTTGGCTCCGAGAGACTATATTACTCGTAATTGATTTGAAAAAAGCGGAGTTTTACTACGTATATTGCTCTATAAATGATTATTTACTGAATGATTTTCTTTAAACAGAGGTGATGTTGCTTTATTGACATTTAAAGAATCAAGTGGTAAGCATTTTAAACTGGCTTAGAAAAATTTTTGCCCGTTTTTCACATCACAAAGTCTAGATTTGATGAATCATGAATAGAAAACGTACCAAAGTACGACTTTTTCGATCACTTTTTTCCTTTGACATCAGTAAAACACAGCTTTTATCCAAATGTAGTTGCGATCTCATCAGTGTATGCTATTATTCTACTAAGTGGGCCACATATCCCGAAAGTACCTATTGTCGTTTTCTTTCTTGGTCGTGGATTAAATTAAATGTGCAAGATTTTCAAGATTGATAATCTAGAATTTGATCATCTTCTTACGACAAAAACAAGGCCAGATAATACCGGATCTATCAATCAGTTGTTACATGCTGTAAAATTAATTTCCATGTAAATCGTTAATCTTCAAAGAAAAAAAAAATGTGTTTTGGCTTTTACTTTTAAATAAGTTCTGCTAGTAAACAACAATTGTGATTCCCGATAAAACTCTAAATTCAATTCATCACAGACAAATCACTAGTTAACTTAGATAACTTTTGAAATACGAGTTCAAAAGACTGCAAATGACAGGTATCATTATAATGGCGACGATAACAAAATCTACTTGCTCATTGTCTTCGAAAAAGCTAATGCACGAACAAACTATGTATTTCGACAAGACATTTTTTTGAATAAAAAGCGGACTTCGCTAGTGCGAAGCTCTTCTTGTTCTTCGACATCCAACCGATATCTATCTTCATTTTATTTTATGATTTTTTGATTTTTCCTTTACAAACTTCACGAACGTTTGTCTGTGCCCTGTGTGAATAATTCCATGTAGACATTACATTTGATTTTTGTAAATCACGTTCAAGATGTTAATAAATTTGTGAAAGCGATTGGCTTCTATAGTTCTTCAGTAATCCTAAAATATAATTTCACAGAAATCAAATCCTGTTGTGTCTCTTCAGGACATAACACCCATACATTATTGAAATCTGTTTTCAATATTCCTACTAATTTATTTATTTATTCATTTATTTATTTATTTACATCAAAGCCCAACAGGTCTGAATGACCCAATCACAGGGCTACTTATAATTTTATTGATACAAAGTAAGAGCAATAAGCGAAAGCAAGGTCATTGTAAATCCTGAGTTGACTCAAAGTATCTGACATTATTCACAGTAAATTCATGCAAAGTCGAAGAACAAATCGCAACAATAAAAGTCATTACGCGCACAATCATTAAACTCATTGCATATTCTGTATAATGGAGAGTATCGGGTCAAAGATCCAGACGACTGAATGTAGAAAGTATCGGTATAACTTGCACGCTGAGGAATATAAAATGGTATAATCGATAACAAAAATGAAGAATCAACTAATTTTCTAACTATCTTATATAAAAACAACAAATTAGCATAAGACCGTCTATTTTCCAATGTCCAAAACCTGAACCTCCTACACAAGTCTCCACAGTTTGAACCCCTAGGTGGGTATACTCCATCAACCCGCCACCCCAAAAATCTCAGAAACCTCTTTTGACACTTCTCCAGCGCAGTTCTATATTTCATATTACCCGGAGACCAGATGAAAGAAGCGTAATCAAGACTAGTAACAATCTGTGACCTATAAAGTGTGATCGTTGTCCTCGGATCGCGAAAATCACGGCAGATTCTGATGAGAAAGCCAAGACTCCTATTAGCAGATCTAATCAAATCATCGAAATGAGAAGAGAAGCTTAGCCTACGATCATAAGTCACACCAAAATCCCTAATCACATTTACGCGTTCCAACACCTTATCACCGATGATCCTTCTGCACTTCTAAACAGTCATTCAAACCAGATATTGCCAGAAATAACTTCACATCATCCGCGAAAATAAGGTAAAAACATTTGAGCCCTTCACCGATGTCATTGATTAATATTGAAAATAGTAATGGGCCCAAGTTGGAACCCTGTGGAACGCCATAATATACTACTTATATTCATATTTCCACCATTTCACTAGTGTACTATTGTCTTAGTTCTGAAAGTAGACTCTAGAACAAGTCCCAAAATGATCCATTCCCCTCCTAAACCAAAAAACACTCAAGCAGAATTACCCCTCAAGTGAAAATCCCAGGAAATCAGACAAAAGCGACTTCTTCATCGAAAGATTTTCATTTGCGGGCGCCCCCACCCCCACAGAAGACAACCGGGGGTGGCTCGGGGGTCCTGCCTCTCCCCAAGATCGCCGTAACCGCCGCTGGGAGCCTTCGGAACGGGGGGCATACCCGCCAAATGGCAAATGGCAATGGGAATATATCGAGAAAGCGAGAAAGCTGAAAGGCAGGAAGAAGAGCCAGAAGAAGAAGCAAAAGAATAAGAAGAAGCAAAAGAACCGCGGGTGTTGTTACAACTCAGGGCGAACCGGCAGGCAGGCCTGCACGCACACCCTGACGTTTTGCCACACACATATGGGACTCATGGGACGGGACCTCTCGTCTCCCCGGGTCCCTTCTCGTCTCCTGCCGGCAGCCTTTCTTCTTCTCGACTTGTTTCATTTCCCGTCAGTTCGGGCCCATCCTCGGCAACCTGCGCCTCGCTACGCTCTCTCGCTATTCTACCTCGAGACCCCGAGCGAGACACGTGTTTTCGATAAATATCCCCCGCATACACAAGTTTTTCGTGGACATCCCCTTCTTGCCCCGCGAGTGTCCAATTTGCCCCGGAGCACCACTTCCTGATACTCCTTATCATCACTGGTGAGTACCGGAATTGCGTCGGCCGTAATACGGCCGGATCTTGTGATTATCGCCGATCGTCGAAGGGGACAAAGAACCGAGAAACTTGAGGCCCCGATTTCCTGCCGCCCGTGTGGGTTGTGGGCCCCTCCACGTTGGTGCGAGGTGGAATATAAGAAAGGGAGGAAAAAGAGAAAAAAAACATGTGAGAATCGAGCAGTCCGTGGGGGAGCGATGCGAGGCCCCGTGAAGAGCCGCACAATGGGGCCCGAATCTTTTTCCCCGGTATAATGTGGCCCGTTGGGATGGGATTATCTCAGGTCAGGTATATATATATGTATACGACGGGGCCCGTAACAATGTGCCGGGCCCACGTGTGCAGCTCTCGATCGCTTTCAATTGCGCTCCTCCGCGATTGCGTGTGCACGAAAATCCTTGCGGATGTGGGAGAGAAGACCTTTTTTCTTCCTGCGAGAGGTTTTTTTTTCCTTTTGCCCCATGCTGCATTTGGGGACCGATGAACAAATATTATTGTCCATGGGGGGATGATCGTGCTGGAAATGCGGAAATTTTCGTTAGGAAGGTCTTCTTTGAAGATGTGGTCTAGACAGGGATGGAAGGCAAGAGGTTTCTGGACTGTTTTGCTGTTCTCGTTTCTTGGAGTGGGGATGTTTGGTTTTTGTTTACTGGCATTGAAGAGGGGATGAATGGAAGTCATTGTTGTGATTGGTGGAAGATGATTACCTTGATGAGGACTTACGAACTTTGTTTCGTTCATTGTAAATTTGGCTTCATATTCAAATACAGTATACTTGGAGTAGATTTTTGCCCTATATTGAGTCAAAATATTGACACTCAAGCTTGGAGTGATTTTTCATTCTTTTAAAGTGAAAAGTCACTTGAAGAGAGTGAAAATTTACTCTTCTTAGAGTGAAACTTGATTCATTCTTTCAGAGTGAATTTTCGTTCTCTAAGTGTGAATTTCCACTCCCTGTTTGAATGGCAGTATTTTGACTCGATGTACAGTGAAAATTCACTCTGAGGATTTCAGAGAATGGAGCTCATTTTATAAAGGACATATTTCAAGGTCAATTTCGTGTCTCTATTTTTGTAATTTTTGACTCTAGATTTCTTCGAATCACTTTTCACTCGAAAAAAAGTGAAAATCCTGCAAACCAAACTCGAGTGGAAATATCACTTTGATCAAGTTAAATTTTTTTTAAAATACATTTCACTCGATTTAAGTGCAACTGTCACTAGAAAGAATTTAGAGAGGATATTTTATGTCTCCATGGCAAGCAGAGGATGGATGTGCCTGAAGTTCAAAGTGTTTGAGAAAAAAACGAAAACGAAAAAAAATCAATTATCCATTTCCATATGAAATTTAAGTGAAAAACAGTTTACAACATTTACTAATATTTGTCTACATTAATTAATTAATTATTATTCTACCTACGACAGGTAATGAAAACATTTTTTTTGTTTTCGTTTATTTATAAACGTTTGAACTTCAGAAACGTGAAATTCGAAAAAAATTCATTGTTTCCGTAAATATCACGACCAAAATTTGAATATGTATGCCAAAAGTAGAACTTGACATATAAAGCTGTATGCTTTATTCCGAAAGTTGAAATTCCAGTTACTTTATACAAATTTGAATATACGAAATAAGACTACTCACTTCAAATATTTTTACTGTAAAGTTATATAAAAAGTGGAATAGGAAAGAATGCTTGATATTTATTCAGAAGTTAGAGGTTCTATCGATTTTACTTCTAAATTTTTAAAGTGAAGTTAAGTTATTATTGTAATCAACTTTGACATGTATTTGTTTTGACAGCTCTAATTTTGAGTGATTTTATTTTGAATTCACAATAAAAAAATATTTCATGGCTTCGAATCGTAGTATGTAATATATTGAGAATTTTGAAAAGTGGATTATTCAAATATTAGTTTTATTGTACACAATTTGAAGTAGGGAAAATTTTGACACGGAAAAAAGGTGTTTTGAATTGAAAAAAATCAATTATTTCGACTTGACCATTTTAATTATTTGTGTTAGGTGCGAAAAATGTAGAACTTGAAATAAAAAACATAAATTTTCGGCCAATGAATATGTATTATAAAAACAATTAATTATTTAGAAATAGAAAAAACGAAAAAACACACTTGAAGAATAAAAAAGAAAAATTTACCTACTTTGAATATGCAGTATGTTTCTATTTATTTAAAAAGTAAGAAAATCGTTAAATAAACTTGCTACATGAATACTTAAGTTTAAATAGTAAAAAGCTAAAAAAAAATTATTTTGTTTTCATTTTAAACGTATAATGAATCTTCGCAATTTTTTAACGTTGAAATCCCAGTACAGAAAAGTTACAAGAAATTATAGATAGAATTACAAAACAATTTTTTTGGCTGCTTGAAATTTTGAATCAAAAGGATTAAATGTTTTGAATCTTCAATATTTATTTCTTCAACGAAATGACCATCAATTTCATTAATCAATGCTCTAGTCATTTAATTTGATCCTTAAATATCATTTAAAAAAGTGAAATTGAAGCGAAAGCCCTGGGCCACGAGTAAAATCGAGGCTCCAGTGTATACGCTCAATTTTTATATATTGTCTGAATATTTATCAGTATATTCGATAAATATTCATTGATTTGGTTCGTCATCAAATCATTCAATTCTGGTCATATCAAATTGAAATGATCTACCTTTAAAGCTCTTAAACAAATACAAACCTAAAACTTGAAAATTTAAAAGTAAAATCAAAAAATAAAACAATATATCCAAAAAAAGATTGAACAATTTTACTCCATTATGCAACTATCCTCTAGAAATGATCGATCAAAATTCAAGGGTCCCAAAATAAGATCCCAGCCTCGCGTACGTTAACGATACCGGACTCGATTTCATTCTGGAAATCGGAAATGAGTAACCGTCGTTTGAGGATGATGAAAAAAAAAAGAAGAGTTGGCAGAGGTTTTCGGACGGGACAGGATGTCCCGTGCGGGAATGCTTATGATATATTATGTATATGGGCCCAACCGGTATCTGCTCGCGGGACCGTTGCTTCTTTGACACCGCGGCAAGTTTGGAACGCGGGAAAAAGTAGGCAAAGAGGATAATGTAAGGGCAAAAGGGGATGAAGACGAAAGCACCCTTTCTTAATTTTTTTTTTGCGTGGCTTGGCCATTCATTCATTTTTTTTGGTCGCGCGTGCAGTGCCGGAATTCAGTGGACGTAGGGTTGTTCAACCACGAAGATTCTTTTGATTCTGTATGCATGGAGGGTGGAAATTCCGAAAATGTGACTAGAAAGCTAGTAGTTTGACATTAAATGCACAAATTGACGATATTATTGGAAATTATGTATGTTGGTAACATTATGACAAAATTATGACAGAGTAAATTATCAGCAAATCATGTAGGTCCCATTTAGTACAATTTGAAAAAAAGTTTTCTCATGACTTTAAGTCAATTTTTGATTACCTATAAAAGGCTGTAAAATTTGACTGTGAAAAACTAAAAGTTGTCAAAATATTCTTGTCGAAGCCAGAGAATTGCTCTGGTCGTCTCCCAGAAACCGGAGACTCCGGGCGAAGCCCCGAGAGGTGGCAACCGTACCAACGAGTTTTCTTTTCTGGGAGCTTGTTTCGCGGGGACCGGATCCGGGACTCCGGCCCATGGCGAGATCGAGGAAGCGCCGCCTGCTGAATTTGCATATTTTTGGCCCATTTTCTTAGCAGTTGATGCGTACAATAGGGCGCAGGCAAACGAGCAGGGTCCCACGTGGGAATACCCGCTCGCGCCGTGTGTGTCAATGTCAATGCCCACCAGTATTATGCGAACGGAAATCAAGGCAATCGAGAAACAATGCCATTTCGAAGCTTGACTATTTATTTATTCCTCAAGGACAATCGTTGATAACAAGGCGCCAAGAGCCAATTCCAAAAGATTTATTTTCTCTTCTGATTCCTTTTTTTTCTTGATTTTGCACTTCTTGATGTTACGTTGAGTACTTTTTCAAAATGTTAAAGTTGAAGAATGGTCTAGAAATTATGAAGATCCTTGTATTTTGATTTTTTAGAAGTGGAATTTAATTCATTTTGAAATGAACACTGTCAGAAATTTCTCTATTGAATTTAAGAGACTGTCTTTGAAGCAGATTTCCCATCCTGTCTAATAAAATTTCTAATAAAGTTATGGACAACAATGATAAACCTTCCATGAAACCGAAGTGTTTATTTATTATAAAGCATACATTAAAATTATTTTGACTTTGAATGATTTCTCATTGAAAATGAATATTCAAACTTTTTTAAATCCAAGTGGATTTCGATATAATACATTTTTTTGGAGCAGATTTTTCTAAATTTATCAAGAGCTATTTCATTGAAACAATAAAAAATTTATATTGTATATTTAATAATATAAAAAATGTGTTATCGAATATACAAACATCAAGTTCCTTGAAATTAAATTATTATTTGTAAACGATATTTATACTCATATATGCAAAGTGAGAAAAATTTAATATTAGTTTCTTTGAAATTCATTTCATAGACATGTCCATAAGATTTCAAACACAATTTTAAGAGAAAGTCTATGAAAGATGTTTGAAATTTCGAATTTTTTTGGAAAGTGAAAATTTGAAGGAAGATGAATCGAGAGCTTTTTTGAGTATGAAAGTCCATATTGTTGACTTATTTAAAATAAGAATGGAATAAATTGTAAAGATCAACATTTCAGATCCTTATCAATATTTACGATTCCTTGATTCATGAAAGTTGAAAGAAAAGACAGTGTAATTTTTCTTTAAAGACTTAAGAGAGAATCTGGAAATTCACAAAATTTAGTAACAGCATTTATTGATAACTCTTTAAATTATAAAGTTTCTATTTTCATTCAAATTTGTGTTGGTCGGACAAGTTAAGAATAATCCAATGATGAATATTATAAAAAATTTATAAAGTAAAACCTTGATTGTTTCATTATTCTAATTTTATGTTCAAGCACAAACTGATGTATTTGAATTCAAAAATAAAAATTTTTTCTTCGAAGATCTTAAAAAACAGATATAGTCAGACATTTCTTAAATAGCTCAAAAGTATAGGATAAACAACTCTTAATTTATTACTCGAAAGATTGAAAACTCACTTTTTTGGTCCACCGTACTTTTTTATAAAATAGTAAAAAATTAACGTTAGTTTGGCGACAGTACTTTAACTTTACATGCAGTAAAAAATGAGAAGTTGTTTTTTCTATGAACTTTATAATTTTATAACTCTTTGAAATTTAAATGAACGTCTCAAAAATCTGGCGATAATATTCGGAATTCAAGTTATGGAGAATATTTTTAGGATTTTTCCAGAATTTGATAATATATATGGAGTTGAAAAATATAAAATATGTAGAATAAAAATGGAAGAAAATGATTACGAAAAAGTAAGTAAGAAAAACGTTAAAAATCATCACTCTTTCAATCTTCAAAAATTTTACAATGATCCTGAAGAAAAATTATAAAACTAAACGGTCAAATTATAAATAAAAGTCATTTAAAAACACCCCCCCCCCCTCCAAAAAAAATGAAAATAAACCCTCATCCCCTCTACCCAAAAAATTAAAAACCTATCATCACAATTTTCAATCCCAAAAGAATTAATTTCCAAATTAACCATAAAAAAAAAAAAAAAAAAAAAAAACAATTCCAGCAGTACGAATACCCCCATGATTAATGAAAAATGACTGTGGGGAACGACTTAAATTTTGGCTGAAGGCAAAAACTTCAGGAGACGGTACAGAAATATTGTTAAAGGAAACGATGACGAAGGGGAAAGAAAAAAAAGTGAAAAAAAGAATGGAAAAGTAAAAAAAAAGAGGAGGAAGAGGATGATGGCATGTATCGTATGGCGAGTGGAGGTGAGATCGTAAGAGGAAAGAGGAGAGAAGAGTGAAGGGTAAATGGTCTTCAGGGGGGGGTCAAGAGGGGGAGGGGTAACCTTCGTGTGTGGTCCCTGCCGGTGCGAGGTGTCGCGTTGTGTGTGGTACACTAAACTGTAGTCTTTCGTGGTCTTTCTTGACTCCCGATATAACTTTTCGGCTTGACTTGGAACTGAGACCACGCCATTAAACCAGCAAAGATTCGAGGGCAAGGGCGACCCTACACTCAGAGAAATTTCCGTTTAGACATGAAACGCGAAGAATTTCAAATTTAAAAGCCATATCCTTTCAAAATGAAATGCTATCCCTTTTATTTCGAAACGGTCGATGTTTAAAAGTAAAAGGACAAGGGAACTCGTATCAGTTTGAAACGAAATCCCTTTCAATTGTTTAGAGGAGTATTCTGAGCCTGAGAAAATGTTTTTAAACAAAAAGTGAAGTTACTTTTGAGGAATTGGATTTATTGTATAAATGGTGAAAGTAAGGTCAAAATATTTTGGAGTAAAGGGATGATTTGGAGCTCATGATTATGAGTTTTTGATAAATGCTAGATAAAGGAGAGAAGTCATGAGAACATGTGTTTCAGAAATTCTTATTCAGATTTTATAAGAATTGACAAGAATCTGATATAAGGAGAAAAAAATTTAGTAATTTTCGACATATATATGGTAAAAAGTACGAAAATATTGTGAACTTTAAAATATTACTGTAAATTTCGTCATTTTCATCTGACGCATTACAATATTGTATGGTGTGAATTTGTATGTGCGCATTAGTATATGTAAGCCAATTTTTGAAAGACAGAAGAAAAGCTGTATCTTCAGAATGCAAATTTTACCATAAAATTGTATACTTTACTATACTACTACATGGAATTCAATATTCAGTGAAATATCAATTAAATTATTTTTGCTTTGATCATGTTCCCAGTTCGTATAATTTATATTATAATTACGCAGAGAAAATACTGTACCAATCAGTATACATCGAAAATTCATATGTAATATCGAAAAATATACAATATACCTCTACAATATCCATAATCACAAATTACAATATACAGGTGTCCCAAAGACACATATTTGTATAAAAAAAAACCTTAGGTTCTTTTTTCAATTTTAAGTCGAAAAGTTCTGTACCACTTTTTATACAACTGTAGAAAACTCAAAATTTAAAAAGTTATCTAACCTGAAATTTAAACAATAATTTCGCTCTCGACAAGTAGGGGTCGAATTCACAAACCAAACTCTACTCAAAATTTCCTTCATATTTTTCAGAGTCGAAAAGTCCTTTCAAACTTTTCACAAAACTCAAAATCAAAAAAGATATTTGAGTCTAAAATCAAAGAAATCTGAATGGTTAAAAATTGTCACCCGAATATCTTTTTTGATTTTGAGTTCTGTGAAAAATGGCAAAAGACTTTTCGACTCAGAAAAATAAGAAGGAAATTTTTAGAGTTTGGTTTGTGAATTCGACCCTCACTTGTCGAGAGAGCAAAATTATTGCTAAAATTTTAGGCTTAAATAACTTTTCAAATTTTGAGTTTTAAAAAAAGTGGTAGAGGACGTTTTGACTTGAAATTGAATAAAGAATCCAAGGGTTTTTATTTAGTATATGTGACTTTGGGACACTCTGTATTATACTAGAATGTGGATAAAAAATATAGCAAAGATAATTATTATAAATATTTGGGTACTAGAAAAACTGTATGGCTTTTTTTGAAATGTGGATAACTAGGAATTACAATATAAAATAGTTAAAAGTAAAACTAAAATATATGCTATTAAATGCAACACGTTTTGGAATTTTTACAGCAAAATGGACCTTTTACTGCAATATCATTTGACAATGTTAACAATATAATATAACAAAAAATTCAATGAACTGCAATGTTCTTGATTAATTATACAGTACAATATTGATTGTGATGATAACTAGTTTTTTTCTCAGTGTATAAAAGTATATTGATAACTTTACTTTATTGGATGAGTTTTTGGTATACACAGATTGGTACCGTATTTTCTTTATATAAATAGATATTTTTATTGTTTGAACTGGAAATATAAATACTTAAAGGTAAGAAAATTAAATGGATTTTGCAATATACGCGGACATTGATATTCAGTGCTCAAGTATAGTAGAATATACAATTTATAGAGTAAAATTTTCATTCTGAACATTTCAACCTTTTTTTATATTATTATTAGAACATGAGTATAGTAATTTGAACAATAAAACAATTTTTACTGTACAGTATTGTAGTAAGATGAGAATGAAAAAATTTAAATAATGTAAAAATTGCATTATTCTAATACTTGTAACTACACTGAGAAAAAAATCTTGTACTTTCTGCCACATATATTGTAAGAAGTACAATAATATTGTACTTTTTACAATAATATTGTAGAATCTGCAATATTTCTTTCACTTTTTACAATATTATATAGTAAAACCGCTATTAATGTACGAATTAAAATATGTATGCCAGTTTTTACTGTATAATTTCAGAAAATTAAAAATCTTAAAATGCAAATATCACTATACAAACTGTAATTTTTACCATACATGGCCAAAAAAATTTGAACTACGTTACTTTTATTCAGCTTTTACGAAAACTGTATAATATTACAATATGATGCACTATAAACCTAGAAAATATACAAAAATATTGCAAAAAGAACCTATACAGATCTGCATACTAAAAAGCTGTATGAAATTTTCAAAAATCTGGATTAATAGGAATTACAATATGATATTGCAAAAATTACAAGAAGTATCGTAGAAAACAAAATATGTATAGAAGTTTTTACAACAAAATATATCTATAACCACAATATCATTTGACAATATTTATAATATGTTATTTCAAAAATCGATATATTATCTAGCAAAAAGTACAATATGTCAGAGTGATTCCCGTTTACTATACAGTATTCTTTGTTTTCACATATTGAAAAAAGCTCCAATACTGTAAAGCACACAGCGAAAATCGAATTTGATTTCTCCATAGCTTTTTTCCTTTTAAAATTCGTAAAAACTACAATAACCTCAAAATATTCTCAAATACTCACATCACTTCTCAAAAGCTCCCATAAATACCAAAAAATCCAGAATAATTTTTAAAAAGCTCAGACTACCTCTTCTAAACACGCATTATTTCCAGAAGTCAACATTATTGTTAATAAATGATACTGAATTTTACTGATTACATTTAGTTATAACTTAATAATTTATACATAATTCATCTGTTTAATTTTATCGGATAAATATTTCAACAGAAGAAGAACGTGGAGCAAAAAAAAGTTATACTTTCATAAAATTTCGAAGCATGGATCATGTGGAGCAGGCAGAAAAATTATAGTCCAAGTTTTTTCCTCTAAAATTTTCCAGCTTGGAGAAGTTAGAGTACATCTCCATTATAGAACACTGGATTGGAGAAGGTGGAGAAGAAAAAAATTTGTTCCATTTTGCCTCAGGCCCATCCAAATTCCACCCTTATTTCTTCGCACCCAAGTTTTCAGTTCGACAATGTAAATTGAAAATAGAGCTTCGAGGGGACTAGTCATCCACGAAATTTCTTCCATCTTCCAAATACAGGATTGTATTTTCGCATTTTGTAAAATAACAATGAACTGTGTGACACGATGGGGAAATGGGTGGGGGGGGGGGTGAATAGCGACCCTGGGAGGTCTTCTTTTTCCTCCCCTTGGTCCCGACCGTTCGCTGCTGGTGTCACTTCGAGAGGCAGTCAAAGAATCCCTCGTTTGTTACAATACGCGGTCCATGCTTTAAGCTATTACAGTTAGACCGCGATTCGTTACGTGAAGCACCGTGGTAACTTATTTTTTTCTAACGTACAGACAATTTGATTTATTTCGCTGGCCTATACAGTATTATTTTTTTTACGTGGTATTCGGTTTCTGAGGAATCACACTAAGAGAAACGTTTGGTTCAATCAAATAAGATTCGTTAATAGTTGATAAATCCCATATTTGAATACGAGCAAATAAGGATCGTTTTTGGTCAAAGAAGCCACCGATTTGAGCGGTTAAGTTGCTTCAAATACATGATTTGTTAACACTTAAGAAATCTGTCTTTGATCGTAAATGTGATTTGATAACTATTAACAAATCTGTATTTGAATCAAACGCTTCCATTTTAACTTGAAGCAAATAAATATTAGATGGAAACCAACACATACTAACAGTAAATGAATCTGATTTTGATTAACACTATTGTATGTTATCAGTTATATAATCGTTGTTTTGCGGGAAGAGATACATATTATGAGTTAACAAACCCGACTTTCGTACAAGTGCTTTGATATTGAAGGTGAGCAAATTAATTTTTCATTCAAATAGACTTATCATTCAACAGAATAATCATTTTTCGTTTATTATGAAATGTTTTGTTGCAGCAATTGTATACTTTTTCCAGTGAAGTGTCTAACACTTGACTTAAAATTCAAATTTTCAAATAAAAAAAATTTAATCGATTTCATTTGAAAAATATAATAAATATTGATTTACAATATAATTAATATTCATTTAAATGAATATTGATATTTTATATTTAATATTTATCATGTATATAAGAGTTGCGTAATATAATATTTATTCATCATCATGGTAAATATAACATTTAATATAATTAATAATTGTATTTAAGATTAAATATTCAAAAACATGTTTCTTTATAATTTTCATATTTATTTTATATAAAATTATAACATTCATTTCAATAAATAAATTTGTAAATGAAATTTTTTTCACGATTATATGAATTCCAGTCTTTTCCAATATTGTTTAAGTATTCAATTTTATTTTAAACATTTGATTCTTTATTTAAAATTTAGTATAATAAAATAAAAATAAGCCGAAAGTTGTATTTATTTCGTACAAAAATGGTATGCTCAAAACCCAGAGCGTAGTAGCGTAAAGTAACTTTTTTTGTTGAAATCAAAAATCAATTTTTTGTTTGTTTTTTTTTTCGTACATTTCTTGCGCAAGTGGAACTTCAGGTTCATATTTTTTTCTGCTTTCCGAAAAAAATCAAGTGCAAACATATGTATATCTGCTCGTCTCGAAAAACAGGAAGAAATATTTTTGTCAAAAAAATTTTAGTGTCTAATGTTCGAAAATTTCACATGGTAATCTAACCTTGATTTACTGGCGGAAATACTAGATTTATCATAGTGCATCAAAAAACTGAAGTAATGATTCAAAATCTTACCAATAAGTTTCTCAGACATGAAGTCAAGACCCCACGCTTCTAAATGTTCACCAATGTTCATATTTAATTTTTTTTTCGAAGTACTCGAACTATAAACACTTGGTACACAAAACTACAAAACAGTGAAATATGGACGATGTTGCTTGAAGTCCTTAAAGTACTGTTAGGACAGTCACGTCACCACTCGCTACACTACAGCGACACGCACAATGCTCATACCGATTCAGCTCAAACGACACGTTTCTTAACTGTTAACAAATCGATGTTTCAGGCAATGAAACATTTGTTTCAGACGAAACATGAAGGTTCGAGTGGAATAAATGAATGTATTCAAAGTAATCATTTTATCAGTTTCATCTAAATATTCAGTATTCAACTTTGCAATATTTACGATTTGAAATAAATAAACGAATTATTACAATCGAAATTTGGTAATATTCGAACGACCTACTTGAAAAGTTCGTAGAAAGAAAATTTCTTGAATGTTAATAACTATCCCTGAAAAATACCAAATTTGGCTGCATGTTTGCTATAAATAAACGTTTCTCTCAGTGCGCAGTTGTTACTTTTTGAATCCTAGAAATAGTAAAGGTTCACTTTTCAAGATTACGAAGAATACCAAAAAAAACAAATTCGATAATTCCGAAAACTACAGATGATGTTTTATCTCCAAAATTCTCACATTGGGGGGCATTGACGGACACTCTCGTGATGTGCATGACGCGCCATGAACGTGTGTTTCTTGAATGTGTATGTGTTTTGTAGTTGTGTCGGTGCGGCGCCAGGGGCCTATTAAAAATAATGCCGAAAGACGGAGGAATTATGGAAATGAGGCCCATCGGGCCCGTCTCTTCGCCTTGGTTCCCATATTACCGGGGACTTGCATTAGTTGGGCTCGAGTTAAAATTACAGGTTGCCGTCTCTCTCCTCCCTTGTGCTTTGTTGTTTAGTAGTATTTCAACTACGAACCAACACACTGGCGACTTGTTTCTTTTTTTTCCTCCATCTTCGAAAAAGTTGGACAAACACAAGTAGCCTGAACCCGCCTGGAGTGGGAGATGGCAATAAAAATGGGCCCCCGGCTGATTTGCCAGAATACATTAGTCTTGATTTCCGAAATTAATTGTACAATAGGGGAACCGGCCTGTGATTAATCTACTGCGATCTTCGGTTCGAGGATAGTAGAACGGTATAGTTGTCATGACCATATGAAAAGTATTTGAATACAACATTTTTGCAAGTAAATATAAACCATTTACATGTAGGGGAAATATGATCGGAATTCGACATGCTCTACATACGGCGAGTATCGAATTTCCCGATCAGTTGTTGCGGTGGAAAGTAATTTTCGGTGGCTGGGAAAAAAGATATGGGTTGCAGGCTGCTGTAGAAAGCGAGGAGGCATGAAAAAGGAGCAAACGGGACAGGGATACGGCTACCGGTCGCAGCGGGAGAGCACGACGGGGGTCCCATTCCCATCTCCGACCGTCGGTCGTGGTTCCATATGCCCCCTCGGGGGCATCGAAATTCCAACATTCAATACTCCGAGCATCGCATTTCGGGATCCAGAACTGTCAGAAGAAAGGTGTCACCTCAAAAAAAACGTATCATTTCTGGAAAAGAAGAAGAGCGCAACTCTACCTTCAAAAATTAGAAAATACCAGGTGTACAGGGCGGGGCATCAAAATTCAGACATATATATGTTGGTATCGTTTGATGCTATGAATTTATTTACTCATATTTCTTAAGATTCGGTTTATAAAGCGGTAAAGAAGGGATTCAATAAATATCTGAGTAAACTTACAAGAATTTCTGAAAATGAATTTATTAATGGCGGATTTAATTATGCATGATTTAGAAGTCCCTTTAACCTGCTTGAGTTCCTTCAAGTTTGTTTACCCATTGTTTGTTAGATATGAGGATGACATCTTAGCTGTAATTCCTTCAGATAAGATTTTGGATGTCCTTTCGATTCTGAATTAGTAATAGTAAAAATGTAGGTAAAAGTAGAAGCCTAAAAATATAGGTTTTATGTTGACCATTTTTCTGAAATTCATCGTAGGATGAAGATTTTATATTCATTTTTATTTCACAATATCAAGAAATTAAAAAAAAAAAAATATGCGATACTGAATTTCAGTTTCATTCGTCTGAAAACAATGTTATCATAATATTTTTTTACTATTTATAATTGAATGACAAATAGTTTATTCAATTGTAATTGTTATACAATAAATAAAAAAGATACAACATGAAATGCAGGTTTTATATTTAATATTTTTCTTCAATTGATATAAGAATCATCATTTTAAATGTATTTTCTTTTCTCGATATCAAGTTGATTATAAGTTTGTTTGCCCATTGTTTGTTAGATATGTAGATGACATTTTAGCTGTAATTCCGATGGATAAAATTTTGGATGCCCATTTGATTCTGAATTCGTATGAGCCTAGATTGAAATTCACCTATGAAGTGGAGAACAATAGTATCATTGATTTTTTCGAATTAAGGGGGTCTCCTTATCCAGAACCTTCAAAAAAGGCACTTTTTCTCAATTTTTTTTGAAGCAGAAAATGAAAACACTGATGAAAGATTTTTCGCATTTATTTAGGTACATATTTAAACTTGAAAAAAAAAAAAAACAATTTTCATTTGAAAACATGGAAAAATCTCGGACTTATCGAAGATCCCGTGCAGCGTCTCGCCACGAACAATGAATTTTGCGTGCATGATATTGTTCAAAGTTTTCATCTGAAACACACATATATATACTTTTTTTAATCAGAAGGGTTTTCCGCATATAGTGAACCTGAAATATTGTCAAAAAAAATTTTTTTTATTGATTTTTCGAGTTATTTTTCAGAAAAATCAAATTTTTTATCGTTTTTTTTGTTTAAAATCCGTTATTTTAATGAAAATTAATACTGTATCATAAAAACTAGAGGTTCTCTATATGCGCACTTTAATTACCTACAAATAAAAAAAATTTTATAATAATCGCTTCATTGGTTCTTTTTTAATCGTGCACGCAATTTTGAAAAATGTGGTTTTGAGAAAACGCGCTTTAAAGTTTTCGGACAGTGAAAAATCAACTTACGCAGATGAAACGTTAATCAGCTATACCAGGCCCATACAAAAGTCCTTCAGCTTCTTCGAAAAATTCATTTCGTGCCTGTTCCTGTGCTCTACGTGCTGAACGAGCCTCTTTGGAGGAGGCACTGTGTCGTCGGGCCGCTCGCTCCAGTCGGTTGTTGTCTTTTTGGTCCGCGAACATCTTACACTGTTGGCCTATCATCACATCGAGCAAATTCATCATGACCAAAATCGCGTTGAAGCCTTCGTTGAAAACCCCGGCAGAAATGAATGTGGCAATGTCGACGATTTTCTTCCCCAAGTTCAGATGTTTCGGCGTCATACGCCACACCGTGGCATTGAAAGATTCATTGGAGTTTTGGGTGTGCCCCCCCAGACACTTGGTCAAAAGTTCGTCCCGCGAAAGATCTTGATAAATGGGAAGAATAATTTTTTCGATTTCGGGTTGAATCACCCGAGGAGGATGGTGGTAGGATTTCAGGGTTTTCGCCGCCTGCGCCTTACGCCAGTCGCACCAGCTGTCGGCGCCTGCGGGACAGTTCTTGTGCCTTGGTTTTTTATCTGTCGAACAGTAATGATCCAAGGAAGCCATAATAGCTTTTTTCATTTCTTCAACTGAGTCAACATTTCTTCGGATTGCCAAACCGTAATAGATAGTTAATTTCTTTATCAGAGAATCAGTCAATCGTCCTCGGCCGCCGAGTTTGGCTTCCTTTCTAATATTTCTCAGGCGCGTGCCCATTCTTTTTTGTACGTGACCAACGCACTCGCTTTTGATTACAGGGTAATTTTCGCCGTATGGATTATTTTTTACGATAGAAGCATAGGTCTTCGAATCTCCATCTCCAATGTAATTTAAATATTTAACTCCAAATTTTTCCTCAGATCTTCCAAACATTTCGTTTATTGCATCTACCTCCATTTTACCTGCCGAACCCTCGTGATTATTGGAGCAAGTTTCTTCATGTGTTGCATACCACTCCTCGTACTCTTCAGTGTCCCGTTTCGAGTTCCACAAGAGACATGCTTGGCAAAATGAACTTTTTACCACTGCGTCTAACACTTTCCCACTGTAATGACCAATGAGTGTTGTAATGCCGTAATGAGATGTGAAGCCTCGTTTTTTCCACGATCCATCGCCAGAAACTTTGAGGTGGTTCTCGATCCTACCATGTTCGAGATTCTTCGCTTTTTCTTCGTCAACTGCTTTCTTACTAAATGCCTCGTACATTTTCGTCGCCGCTGTGTGAATGTGTTTGACTGCATTGTCGTACGCGCATTTCGAAAGTCCTTTACAAATGTTCATCAAACCACAAAAAATGTTCAGTCCTTCAAGTCCAACACCAAGTAGACGCATCACAAAAACTATTTGTCTGTTTATTTCATAACTCGAGCCGAGAAATGGTCCTGATGGTATTTCTCGTACACCGCACGCACAAGAAACAACAATTTTGAAACCCAACCGTTGATGCCCACTTTCAGCGAATTTTACGTTTGATTTACAGTTTCGACACACTAAAATGTCTGCAAGTGCACCAAAAACCGTTAGAAAATCGATAATACGATAAATGAGCAGCGGATTTACAATCACATTATCTGTACTCGCAGTACTCAATTTACTAGCGGTGGCACTGTCGTTCGGGTCAATATTCCGATTTTTAGAAAACTGATTACCGTGAAACTTTCGTTTTCGCGGCCGCGAACTTCGTTCTTTCGAATCGCGTGTTTTTTTTGAACGTGTTCATGACTTTACTCGTACGAAAGCAGAGCTACACTGACTCATCGAGATTTTGGAAAACCGAAAATCCCCTGCTCACAGTATCTAATATAAATGAACACGTATTCAATGATTATCGAATTCTTTAGGCTCATCTTCGTAACGATGACATAGCAGAAAAAAAAAAAAGTTGAGGTGTTCAAAGACGCCAAAGAGATAAGAAAACCTGTCTAGACGCATTGAGCACTATGCCTTCCTCCGACTATCTTTCGCTAGCTCCGCGCGAACCGCTGCTCGGAACTATACCATCAAAACTACTTCGAAATGAACTGTAGAATTTTGTGACAATGTTCTCTGATAGTAGTACTATCAATTAAAACAAAAAAAAAAAAAATCGATCATTTGAAGGTTCTGGATAAGGAGACCCCCTTAAGAATAATTAGAAAAAAGACTGAGATTGACATTGATTGGTATCTGAAACCAGCTTCTTCGGGAAGATTTATTAACTATTTTTCTCAACATCCATCGCATCAAAAAATAAGTACTGTTATCAGTTTGGTTGACAAAAATTGAAAATTGGTGGATTATACATTTCATGAGAAGAACTTTAGAATAATTACTGATATATTAAAGATGAACAACTAGCCAAAAGATTTCATTGATCGATATATATTAAGAAGAGGATTAATTTTTTCAAGTATACTGATCCTAAAGATAACAAGAAGAAGGATTTTGATGAAACAAAAGTAATAATACATTATGTTGAAAATTTAAATATGAAATTGAAAAGAATACTAAATGAACATGATAATCGAATTTATAAATAAAATTGACAATAAATTGAATATTGAAAGTATTAGACAAGGAAAAGACAAATTACCATTTTTTGACAACCAAGGAGTAGTTTATAGGTTTAACTCTAAATATTGTAAATTTTGTTATATTGTGTTATAAAAAATTGTTTGTATAGATTATAATATACAAAAGATTTTATTGATAGATATACAAAGAAGAGGATTAATTTTTTTAAGAATACCGATCCTAAAAATAAAAAGAAGAAGGATTTCGATGGAATAAAAGTAATTATACCTTATGTTGAAAATTTAAATATGAACTTGAAGAGACATATTGAATAGACATAATGTTCAAACCATTAAAAAAATTGATAATAAATCAAATATAGGATTATTTGTAAGGATGGTAAATTTTGTTGTATTAGACGAACTAAAAAGAATTTCAAAACGAGAGTTAATGAACATAGGAATAATATTAGATTGACTTCATCTAGTCTCAATGTTATGACTAATCATACACTGAGAAAAAAATCTAGTACTTCCTGCCGTATAAATTCTAAAAAGTACAATATTATTGTACTTTTTACAATAGTATTGCAATTTTTACAACATCATTGTAGTTTTTACAATAATATTGTAAAACCTGCAATATTTATTTTACTTATTACAATATTATACAGTAAAACCGCTATTAATGTACAAATTACAGTATGTATGCCAGTTTTTACTGTATAATTTCGGAAAATTAAAAATCTCAAAATGCAAATTTCACTATACAAGCTGTAATTTTTACCATACATGGCGAAAAAAATTAACTACGTTACTTTTATCCAGCTTTTTCGAAAACTGTATCAAATTACTATATGATGCACTAGAAACCTAGATAGTATATAAAAATATTGCAAAAAGAACCTATACAGATCTGCATACTAAAAAGCTGTATGGAATTTTCAAAAATCTGGATTAATAGGAATTACAATATGATATTGCGAAAATACAAGAAGTATAGTAGAAAACAAAATATGTATAGGAGTTTTTACAGCAAAATATATCTATAACTACAATATCATTTCACAATATTTACAATATGTTATTTTGAAAATTGATTTATTATCTAGCAAAAAGTACAATATTTCAGAGTGATTTCCGTTTAATATACATTATTGTAATAATTACTATATTTCTTTCTCAGTCTAGAATAAATAGTGAGCATGAATTTGATTGGGAAAACGTTAGAGTATTAGGTCGAGAAATGAATAAATGGGAAAGAAATGTATCGGAAATGATATTTGTCAGGAAGATGAATAATACACTCAATATACAAGAAGAATAAGTTTTTTGGTATACTTGGCTAATGATGAGTTATAAAATATGATTTAACTTGAATTTTGAATGTGTTTTGATGATAACATTTTATCTTTAGGAATAGTTTATTTCTTATGGATTTTTGGTGTCATTAGTCATTTATTCGTCGTCGACTACTAGTGCAAATTATTATAAAGAATATTGACGCTCTCTTTTTTATGTACATTTATTATTTTTCAAAAAACGATGACTTAATTGTGATCGTGTCTCAGTCATAAAAAGTTTCAATGATGGTTGGTTCCAACCTGATTCTTGCCGATCGCAATTTTCTGAAGAAAAGAATTATTTTTTGGTTGTTTTTCTCAGAATTTTATTATAAGAAATTTTTCTGAATTTTCGTAAAAATCCTGATGAGGACCTAATAGGAGGTCGACATAAATATATTGAAGACAGAAATTGAACGTGGTTCTGAAAGACTATTTTAGACTTTTCATTTATTCAAATCATGGTATAATTTTGAAGGTAGAGTGGTACCGCCTTCTCAAGCAGTAAAAAAAGCCTATAAAAAAGATGACTAAAATCCCAAGGGACCTGGGAAGTCAAGATTGATACCCATTGGCGAAGAAGCGTGTGGTAACGAGGACAAATAACACAATTGCTCAGAACCAATTAATTGAAAGATAGAGATCAATTGATTCGTTTGGACTGGGAAATGTGTACAGTGATAATCGTGGTCAACAAATGGAGTACCCACCGGACTATCGATCGATCGTCGTGCGTCATGAACCTATTAACGAGGGATGTTGTACACGTGAATCGATTGATCAGAATGACCGTCGTCGATTGTCGTCCTCCATTTTCGCGACCTTGAACGTTGGATCTTGAGGCGGCACGGTTTTGCCAAATAAAGGAGCTTGCCGCAGCGGGACTGTAATCTCGCTGGAGCTCAGGATGAAGCTTTCGATTCTTTTCACAGATCCAAGTGTGTGCGCGTATTCCAGCTATTCCTGGAGCGCGCCAGCTCTCTTGGGGGCCTCATCGTGCATTGGCGTTTGGCATAAACGCGATTCGATCCCTCGTATTTTCTATGAAATTCTAGCTGTGACCTCACGAGTGGCGTGAGAGCTGTTTGAAGCCTTCATTTTCAAGGGGAGGATCACTCTATCTTCAAAAATTACAAAATATTTTCGAAAATTCTTGAGCATGATTCCTGTGTAATGTCTGAAAAAGAGACTTTAAGTAATTTGTTTCAAGTAAATCTTTCTTCTGATTTTTACTTGTTTTTTTTCTGACTCTACATTCTCTTGGCCCTGAATTCCAAAAAAAAAAAAACTTGATCGCTAGAATGGGGTCGAAAACAGGAAATGTCCTATCCAAACAGTCGCCCTAGCAAATGATTCTTGATTCTTATGAAGTTAGTAGGTACGAATAAGGTTTCGCTGCTGTAGAAGCTTGCTCTTCTTCGTAGGGGGTGGGCGGAGGGGGGGGGGGCAAAGGGACCAACGCCGCTGTTGGTCTTGGCTTCTCTTTGATCTTGCCGCTCGTTGGCTCGAATCTACCCGCGGATCTACAACCGACTCTTTTGGCCTGCAGCTCTCGTCTCAGCCATTTAGCCATAGAACGTTTCATAGATGTATAGATTTCTTCTCCTTTTCGGCGGCCAATCCCCGGTAATTTCATTTTTTTTTTTTCCTTTTTTTGTAATACTACCTGTACTTACTCTCTAAATTCTTTGGAACAGATCTGTACATTGGATAAAGTCGAGATATTTTGCTACTGAAATATAGTCTGACTGATTGTGAGTGAAAGTTTACTTAAATAGAGTATTGGTAGAAAAAACTATTGTTTGAAACAATTGAGTTTCTTACTACTGAATATTGATGAATTAAAATGAATTTGGGTTTAGTTTGAGATAAGTGGAATTGGACTATCTCGAAATTATCTTCTTCGAGAAGAGAGGGATTCTTAGAAATTTTTGGAATTAGAGATTACAGAGTTGGGAACATTTTTTGTCAGTGTATATTTGATGATTTCTATTTGCGTTGCGTAAAAAATGTTCTAAATAATGTTGATTTTTTTAAAGAATATCTGTCAACTGGAAAAGTATTGAAGAAATTGACGAAACAATTCTATAAATTTCGCAAATTTTGATGAAATTTGAAAAATGTAGAATAGTTTGTATAACTTGTATTTTTGAAATTTATAAACACTTGAAAATATAAAAAACTTTTTATTAATTCGAAAAATTTACAGAATTAAAAAAAATTTTCATAAATGTTTCAAGTAATATTCATTATCATAATTATTTTTCGAAGTGTACATGATGTTTTTTAAGTGTCTGGTAAAAATCTAAGAAACTTAATAAAAATTTAATATTCTCAAAGATGTTGAAGAGTTGGACAAATTTTTTTAGTTGTTAAAAAGTTTTGGGAAGTTGGTGTCGTTTGTTTTTTCGAAAATGAAAACTAGAAAATTTCAATGTTTGCCAATAATTCTATGAAATTAAAAAAATTTGTAGGATATCGGGAAATGTTCATAAATTTCGTATATTATGCTCGTTATCTTATTTTACAAAAATGCATTATTTTTTTTTATAGAAATCTAAAAAATTTGAAAAGTATAAAAAAGCATAGAAAAACTTGATTGGTTGTACTAATTCTTGAAAAATTAGAAACGTTTTAAATAGTTTGTATTATTTTTGAAATTCAGAAAATGTGAAAAAATTGGAAAACGTTGAAAATTCGAATTACGGTCTGTAATCCTTCAAAATTTGAATAGCGTCAGGAATTTCAAATAATTTAAAAAAAACATTTATAATCTTGGTAGATTGTGTTCATTATCATATTTCTTTAATAAATGCATCATGATGTTTGTCTGTTTTTTTATAAAAATCTAAAAAATTTGTGAAAAAATCAAAATATCACGAAAAAACTTGCATTCGCTGTACAAATTCGTATAAAATTCAAAACATTTCTGGTAATTTGTATTATTCTTGAAATTCAGATAATGTACGAAAATCTAAAAACATGAGAATAATAATTTTGGTCGTCGTTAATTCACCAATAGTCGAAAAATGCTTGAAATTTCAAAAAAACTTCATAAATTTCATAGATTGCGTTCATTATGAAGTTTTTTCGAAATAAGCATGATGTTTCTTATTTTTTAGAGGAAAACTTCAAAATCTTGAAAATTATTGAAAAATTATTATGAGTCTGGATAAGTTAGACAAATATTGATAAAATTGAAAAAAATTTCAACAGTTTGTTCTTCTTTGGAACTCTTGGCTAAGTTTATTCCCGTTTCAGTTGTCAATGAAATCGGAAAAAATTAATTGGATAATCGTAAACAGTTTCACTTTTATAAATTTTTTCAACCTAGCCAAAGAAAAAACATATAATACTGAATAGTTTGTATGTTTGAAATTTCGTGAAATAAAAAAAATGTTAATCTCAAAGATTATCAATATTTCTACAAAATTCGAAAAATATATGGAATCAGAGAAAGTGTATATAAATTCTATAGGTTCTGAAAATTGTTTCAAATACTAAAAATAATATCGTCTTAAAATATTATAAATAAAAGAGTGTTCGAAAGATATCTTTTAGATTCTTCAAAATCTAAAAATGTTTCATCGTACTTAGATGGTCTGCAATTCTAAATTTTTCAATTAAAAATCTAGAACTTTATAAAATCCTAAAACATTTTGTAAATGGTAAAGAATTCTATGATTTACAAAATGTCCCTCCCCCCACATTAATGCCCTCCCCTCGATACCTAAATTTCAATAAAATCAGGGCCTGTGCATTATAAGCTGACATAAAATTTCCTTATACAGTAAAAAATAAACAAGCTAGACAAGAATAATTCTCTAGAATAATAACAAATAATACCCCATCTCAGAAATTCAGAGAATACAAAAAAAAACGCAATTCAAAAAAAAAAAGTTAAAGTACACGAACGGAGCGACGAGGGGGGTCCAGGCAATTGACCTTTGTTCCCCGGCGAGCTCAGATATTCGATTTAAAAAAAATGCCGCGCACTTTATCAAGGCGACCTTTGAAAAACAATAATCGCCGGCTTCTTTTCGCCGGTTACGCAAGTAAATATAGTGTAGAATGCCTGAGCCCGCGTGGCTCGCACGATATAATCTGGCTCCCTTATCTCGAGATCCCAGCGGCGACGCTCTTATCAGCCCGCAGGTTCCGGCGAATCTCGCCGTATCGTCGGCTGAAAAAATACGCTCACTATCTACAATGATTTCCAATTGTATTGCCCATCGCGTTGCATCATCATTTTTCGGCGATTATGCAGCTTATTCCGATACTGGAATCACCGTCATTACTGACTTTGTCAGTATGTCAGTCGTGCAATTTTAATAGGCGCCGACTATGAGGGAGAATGACACTTTTGGCATCCCCTCTACATTATAAAAATAGTGCAGAGATGTTTATATAAGGATAATTTGATTAGAAAAAGGATCAGGGATAGATAATTTGAATAGCTGAATTGTACAATTACAATTTTTCTTAATTTTGGTATAATAATCATGAATTTTTTGGAACAATCTGTAATTATGTTAAGAAATGTTCTGAAACTGAAATGTAAGTAATTTTTGGATAAAAATTGTATGTTTGTAATTTTTTATGTATCAGAGTGTAATTCAAGTGATTCGGGTACAATTCTCGAGAAAAAATATGCTTTTCAACTTTTTTTTAGAAACTTTCAAAATTCAAAGCATTAAATATTAGAAATCTGTATGAAAATAGATGAAAATACTTGAAATTTGAAGATCTTATACTCGATAGCAGGATCTTCAAAATCTACAGATCATGCTAGAAAATCTTACGTCATTGAATGAATACAAAAAAAAATTATGAGAAACACTTGAAATACATACTATATTTTAATTAATGTTATTAGATTCTTTAAAAATAAAAGTTTCGAATATACCAGAAAATTTTTCAAATCGTAAAAGTGTTTATATAATCCGAAAAATATTGAAGGCACTCCAAATCTATAAAGAAACTGTTTTCTGCACAATCGATCGAAATACTTCAAATTTTCGAACTTTCATTCAGGAAATTTGAAGAGATATCTTAAAAAAAACTTGAAAATTCTACAACATTCTACGAACACTAAGAAATGCATGAAGAAAGTATATAAAGATACTAGTAAATATGTGAAACGTTAAAAATCTATACAACTTTGATACCTGGAGAATCGAATTCAAGAAATTTAGATTACAATACATAAAAACACTGAACAGTACTTCAAATCGTGAATAAACTGAAAAAGTAGCAAAAAAATCAAAAGGAATAGAAATCTGTGTAGATACTGTTTCCTGAAAAATTCTCTCAAACAAGAAAAATTCAATTAACTTTGAATTCTCGAACACGAAACTTTCGAAATCTGTATAAAAATGTTTATGAAAAATAGTAGAAAATCCTGCAACACTTTATACACACTGAAAAATACAAATATGTATTTCCAAAAATACTAAAAATGTAGATAAAAATGATAAGATTCTCTCAAAAATATATGAAGTTCGTGGGAAAAACATTTTTGAATTTGAAAAAAATATGAAAACTTAAACAAGCAGACTAATTATTTTTCTCAGAGCCAAAAAGTGCAGATTTACAAATGCTTGATGTTTTTCTTCTCTTAAAAAAATTATTCATGGAAATCTCGTCCTAAGAAACAACAGATCTCGAACATTTGATGTTTCATTGAAAAGCAACAAATAATAATAAACTTTAAATATTTTTTATATCTGAAATAAACGGTTTCTAAAACAAAACCAGAAGAAAGTTAATATTGCTTTTTCATCCTTAGTTTTTCGATGTTTTATTGTTTACATCAAATTTATTCCAAAAAGTAACCCAACGAATTACTTTTTACATCTTAGTAACAGTTATGTAATACGTAACACTTTTCTAAGTAATTTTCCAAACCCTGACATAATCAATCCCTAATGACACACAATATTCTAGGAATATTTCCAAAAATATTCTGAGAATGTAGATACTAATGTCCAAGTAGTTAAGGCCAACGTTAAAAGGGACATCCCCAAAATATTCTTGAGAATATTTTTATACATTTCGTTTAACATGGGCCTGATGCCAATACGTGGACAACTACTTGGAGATTAGAATATTCCCAGTACATACCTAGAATATTTTGTGTCAATAGGCATATTTAATTCTCAGACCCAAAATCTACCAGATCGAAAACTTTGTCCAAATCCAAATTCAACTTAAACTTTAGTTCCTAAAACTAAACTTTTTCCTCCATGTAATTAATTATACATACACTGTAAAAAACAACTGAAATACTTCTGTTGGAGTAGAAGGAAATTTTTCCGTTCCTAATGGATTCATCAGTATCAAGAAGGAAAATTCTCGTTTTTTGATGAATTTTGTCTTCTGAAATTGAAAAGTTTATTCGGAAAATTTCCAAAATTGAACTGGTTAAAGCCTTCCACACTGAGAGAAACGTTTGGTTCAATCAAATAAGATTTGTTAATAGTTAATAAATCCCATATTTGAATACGAGCAAATAAGGATCGTTTTTGGTCAAAGGAGCCACCGATTTGAGCGGTTTAGTTGCTTCAAATACATGATTTGCTAACAGTTAAAAAATCTGTCTTTGATCGTAAATGTGATTTGATAACTATTAACAAATCTGTATTTGAATCAAACGCTTCCATTTTAACTTGAAGCAAATAAATATTAGATGGAAACTAACATATACTAACAGTAAATGAATCTGATTTTTATTAACACTATTGTATGTTATCAGTTATATAATCGTTGTTTTGCGGGAACAGATACATATTATGAGTTAACAAACCCGACTTTCGTACAAGTGCTTTGATATTGAAGGTGAGCAAATTAATTTTTCATTCAAATAGACTTATCATTCAACAGAATAATCATTTTTCGTTTATTATGAAATGTTTTGTTGCAGCAATTGTATAATTTTTCCAGTGGAGTGTCTAACACTCAACAAAAGATTCGAATTTTCAATTAAAAAAAAATATAATCAATATTCATTTGAAAAATATAATCAATATTCATTTAAAATATAATTAATATTTTATATTATATTTAATATTTTACATTATATTATATATATATATATATTTTATATTAAATATTTATAATATTTATCATGTATACATGAGTTGCGTAATATAATGTTCATTGATCATCATGATAAATATAAGATTTGATATAATTAATGATTGTATTTAAGATTAAATATTTAAAGACATGTTTCTTCATAATTTTCTTATTTATTATATATAAAATTATAACATTCATTTCAATAAATAAATTTGTAAATTAAATTTTTTTCACGATTATATGAATTCCAGTCTTTTCCAATATTGTTTAAGTATTCAATTTTATTTTAAACATTTGATTCTTTATTTAAAATTTAGTATAATAAAATAAAAATAAGCCGAAAGTTGTATTTATTTCGTACAAAAATGGTATGCTCAAAACCCAGAGCGTAGTAGCGTAAAGTATCTTTTTTTGTTGAAATCAAAAATCAATTTTTTGTTTGTTTTTTTTTTTCGTACATTTCTTGCGCAAGTGGAACTTCAGGTTCATATTTTTTTCTGCTTTCCGAAAAAAATCAAGTGCAAACATATGTATATCTGCTCGTCTCGAAAAACAGGAAGAAATATTTTTGTCAAAAAAATTTTAGTGTCTAATGTTCGAAAATTTCACATGGTAATCTAACCTTGATTTACTGGCGGAAATACTAGATTTATCATAGTGCATCAAAAAACTGAAGTAATGATTCAAAAACTTACCAATAAGTTTCTCGGACATGAAGTCAAGACCCCACGCTTCTAAATGTTCACCAATGTTCATATTTAATTTTTTTTTCGAAGTACTCGAACTATAAACACTTGGTACACAAAACTACAAAACAGTGAAATATGGACGATGTTGCTTGAAGTCCTTAAAATACTGTTAGGACAGTCACGTCACCACTCGCTACACTACAGCGACACACACAATGCTCATACCGATTCAGCTCAAACGACATGTTTCTTAACTGTTAACAAATCGATGTTTCAGGCAATGAAACATTCGTTTCAGACGAAACGTGAAGCTTCGAGTGGAATAAATGAATGTATTCAAAGTAATCATTCTATTAGTTTCATCTAAATATTCAGTATTCAACGTTGCAATATTTACGATTTGAAATAAATAAACGAATTATTACAATCGAAATTTGGTAATATTTGAACGACCTACTTGAAAAGTTCGTAGAAAGAAAATTTCTTGAATGTTAATAAATATTCCTGAAAAATACCAAATTTGGCTGCATGTTTGCTATAAATAAATGTTTCTCTCAGTGTGCAGTCAAAACTAGAAGTTTTTTTGTCTCAGTGTAACTCTGCTTTTTACACATATTCACCCGAAAACACGTAAAATTTCCAATAATTCCTTCAACTCCTCAAAACGCAGATAATGTTATTATGCCTGTAGACGCTGTGAACAACGCACCACGCATGGATCAGAGTTTGAATCCAGAGAAGTAAGAGGAGGTTCGCAAATCGTCGTTCCGTCTGATAGAGCGCCGAGCGAAACGCTTATAAGGAGCCCAAGCAGTGGCGATTGTCAGTCGTAAATAGTAGTCGGTTGTTAAGAGTTTGCTCGTTACGTTCCGAGGCCGCTGCGTAATTTCGCGGATATTCGCAGTCCCTCGTTGCCCGTGCCTTTCAGTCCCGCGAGAAGGGGCCCGAGAAGCCGTAGAAGCCCTCGAAAACGACCCCCCGTGAAAAATCGCGCCGCGACAAAGACCGCCGTCATGTTTCCCATAAATTACAGCAAGCAATTTTTGAGTTACCGTATCCTCAAGTCGAATCGGTTCAAGTACATCTGACCATACGGACTGGGACACTACCGCCCAAGTTGTAGCCTTTGAATCCAAAAAAGTGTAGTGCCGTCGAACCCGACGAGACCTGGAACGTCTTGTCTTTTCAAGCAAGTCCCTCGACGATCGGCCGATTTTCCACCAATTTTCCCGGTCCCTGATACAGCCGGAAACTAACCATGATTTTGTACGTTCCCGGCAGAATGCCGAACGGGCATTATTACTACAAGAGCAGCTTTGCGCCGCCGAATTTGGGGTATTACGCCACCGGGCCCCCTTTTCCAAGGGCCTTTTTCCAACCGGCCCCGCTGCAGCAGGACTGGCACCTGGACAGCGTCGGCACCAGGGTGGTCTCCGGGATGCCCGCCGAAGAGCAAGTTGGAAACCAGCAGCAGCAGCTGGCACCCTCGAGCAGCCCAGCTCACAGTGATTCGGATGCATCCAATTCCAGCCTAGAGCTCGGTTCTGCCAGCAGACCTGAGAATGCTCAGCTTAAGTGCAGGTAAAATTTAGTTTTTTATGGAGGACATGATTTAAAATGGCTTCTAATGACCTATCTTGCTTATTGTACCGTCAGAAAATAAATAACGTAAATAAAAATAAATTTTTAATAGTTCTTGAATTGAACTACCTAAGGTTTTTGGAAATTTTGGTAACTTTTTGGCAAATCAATACATTTATTGAGAAATGAAGCAACTCGGAATCAATACGCTCGAACTTCAATCTAACGATCTCCGATACAACGATGCATTCGTTACAGCGATGCGCGTAACTTCAATATATCGATGCGGATGCCTTTCTCTTTACCCTCACTCTTGATACTCTCAGTGAAAATGACGCGGTGGTGGGAATCTCTCCAACCATCGTTGTATTGGGCTAGGCTGTGCTCGGGCGCGTCGTTTTATTGGAGTTCGAGTGTATTCAAAAACGAATATATATGTACTCATAGATAAGTATCTTATTTACGAAGCAAATAATGAAAAACAACAAATTTTAACAAACTATAATAACGATTTACATTCATTTTCGGAGAAAAAGAAGTCTTCATTGTCCCCGAATCAAGAGGAGCAATGAATGATTCCGCTCGGAGATTCCAAAAATCATACAAGATCCCTCACGGTTAGAGACCCTATACAATGACCGCCTGTGACGCAGGGACAATAAAGACTTTTTTTTCTTTGAAAATGATTCGAATCGTTATTCTAAATAGTTGAAAAATAATTTTGTTTTTGATATTTTGCTTAGGAAATGAGATCCTTATCTTTAAAAACATATATTTTCGTTTTTGAATATTCAAAAATGATTGAGAACTGTCCGAGTTGTCAATAAATTTGTTGAGTTGCAAATAAATTAACAAAATGAGCTTAGTTTTCAGAAACCTGCAGTAGTTCGATTCAAGAGGTCTTGAGTAAACGTTATAATTTACTTTTGTTTAGGCTTTTTTTGTGTTGCACAATGATGTCATTTTTGGATATGCAACGCACAATTTTGTTCTTGTAACAAAAAAGATTTATTAGTTTGACAAAAAAAAGAGCTACTGCTGCCAAATCAAATTTGATGCGTCAAGTTGTATCAAAATAACACATCTTTTTGCTGCTACAGAAAATCCTTTTTTTCCCATATGGAGTCCATTTTTTGGATCTCTTTTTGTTTTAATTCTAAGATTTTTTTGGGTTGACAAAAAAAATGAGCTACTGCTACCTGATAAAATTTGTTGGGTCGAAATAGCACATCTTTTTGCTGCTTTAGTAAATCCTTTTTTTTCTGAGTGTTAGTCCAATTTTAAGGTTCTTTCTTGTTTGGACAACGTAATTTTGTTGGGTTGACGAAAAAATGAGCTAGTGCACTGAGAAAATATTATAGTAATTATTTCATTACTGTATTTTACTGTGAAATCAGTCTGAAATATTGTAATTAAAGCTATATATTTATAGCAGTTTTGGTCAAAATATGTAGTAAATATTGTCAAATGATATTGTAATAGTAGATATATTTCTTTTTCGTTTTCTACTACACTTATTTTGTACTTTTTGCAATATCATATTGTAATTCCTACTAATCCAGATTTTACAAAATGCCATACAGTTTTGCCAGTATTAAAATCTGTATAGTTCTTTTTCCTTTATTTTTGTGTGCTTTCTAGTATATCATATTGCAATTGAAACAAAATTGGAAAAAGTCGAAAATATATTGTAGATTTCACAATACGATATTATGAATTTTTGCGATGCATATACAATATTTTCTCTTAGTTTATGAAATATACTAAACGAACTGAAAAATAAGTAGTAAAAAGCAAAATATTCAATTTTGTTTTCCACTATACACGGATATTTATTATTAAAGTAAAAATTACAATTCATATCATACAGTAAAACTTGAATTTTGTAGATTATAAATTTTCTGGAATTATCTAGTGAAAACTGGCTTACATATTGCAATTTTTACAATATAAAAATTATTACTATACAATATTATAATAAGCAAAATGAAAATGACGGAATTTACAATATTCCAGTCAGAAAATACTAGATTTTATCTGAGTGTGCTGCCAAATAAAATGTGTTGTGTCAAAATAGCACATCTTTTTACTGCAACAACAAATCCTTTTCTGTCCATACACAGTCTGTTTTTTGGTTCCCGTTATTGCTTGAATTTCGAGATTTTCTCTATTGCCGCGCCAGGATTCGAACTCTTGTCATCACTCGGAAGAGGTAGCGGCTTTAGTCGCTATGCCACCAGCCGTTTATTGATTTCTTCTCGAACAACACTGCACGATTAGATAATATCGTCGAGACTGCGTCATTGCATTGCTTTTTTTTCTCTTTTTTTTTTCTTAAACGACTGTGTTTGCGACCGGAAATTTTTTCGACAAGTCAGATACGAGGCCTTGCTTATCGTCGCTTTGACAGCTTGTTCAAACGCAGTAAATCGGCAAACAAACACAACTACAAAGTTGAAAGCAATCGCGAACTCGATCCTGAAGGCACGATTTTATGGCCATGCTTTTACAATGTTTCGTCGGTAAAAATCGTTTTGATTCAGGGTCTCACACTTTTTTTTTTAATTCTTACGTTTTTCGATCTATGAATCTATTTTATTGTGTTACTTTTTATAAAAACAAAATTCTTGATAGTTTATTTGTATTTTTGTTTTAGATGTCGGTTTCAGTTTAAGTTTTTCTTAAATTTTATTTTGTTTGCAGCGAGTTTCGAAACTTGAATGAAAATATTGCAACAAAGAAGATTGTTTTAAGAAATGGATCAGTGTAATCAAATTTCGCCACCAACTGATAAGATATCACTACATTTTTAAACTTGAAGAGAATTGTTCTTTAGTTTTGGGATTATTTCTGCGTTTGGAGACTTGAGGCTCTGACGAAAGATCTGTGAACTACTTAAATTAACAATATAGATCTATTGATTCACAATTTTATGAATGACTCAAACAATCCTTTACTTGTTTTAGAAAATGTTATTTTTGCCAAATTTACCGACAAAATGGTAAAGAATAGGCCATTTTAAAGCATCAGGTGTCAGATAATATCGATGTTGTTTACGATATTTAATCATCTTCCAAACAAATATTTTATTAACCAACTCGATGGGAGCTTATCGAAATACAACCATTCATTTATGAAAATTTTTTGGAAAGTATAAACTATCAAAAGTCAACAAAAATAGGTACTAAATTTTGATAACCATTCGACATTGAGATTTCACTCATCTTCAAATTTGAAACAACAAATTCGATTCGATTCGAACATTCAAAAAAATAAAAACTTTGAACAAATATTATTCCAAAAAATTATAAGTTACTAAATTGAAATGGGAAGTTGAATAATTTCTAGTCACAAGTTGAAAAGATTAATGACTTTTTGAATAATAATTTATTCTCATATTAATTAATGATTTGAATATTAAAAATGCATGATTCATCCCAGTGTACCTGTGAGCTCGCAGCGAGCGTGAAAATTAAACTCGCTGCGTTTTCATTATTTCCGCCTCTTTTCGAACACGCCGCGAACTCGCCAGCGAGCTCGCAGACTACTTGCCACGAGCTCACAGAGTACTTCCAGTCGTTGATAATTATTTATATATATTTCAGGAAAATAAAAAGATAATAGATTATTTACAGTAAGAAGTCATCACACTAAAGCTGTGAAAACGATTACTTAATTAAAAATAAAATTTCTCTTGGGTGGGATTAGAACACGTGTTCTGCGGAGTTGAACGCCATAAAGTATCATATTCATTGACATGAGACATGCACTTGATTTAAGCATTCTACACAAAACTTCAAACATGAGAAAAAAAAACCAGCAGCCATCTGGTGAGCGCTTGGGGAAAGCGCACGAATTTTCAAAATTTGAATTACTTTATATTCGAATTTTCAAAATTCGCGCGCTTTCCCCAAGCGCTCACCAGATGGCTGCTGGTTTTTTTTCTTATGTTTCAAGTTTTGTGCAGGATGCTTAAATCAAGTGTATGTCTCATGTTAATGAATATGATACTTTATGGCGTTCAACTCCGCAGAACACGGGTTCGAATCCCACCCGGGAGAAATTTTTTTTTTTTGTTAAATATTCGTTTTTACAGCTTCATTGTGATTGCTTTTTACTGTAAATAATGAATTCTCTTTTCATTTTCCTGAAATATATATTAATAATTATCAATGACGGAAGTACTCTGTGAGTTCGTGGCGAGTAGTCTGCGAGCTCGCTGGCGAGTTCGCGGCGTGTTCGAAAAGGGGCGGAAATAATGAAAACACTGCGAGCTCACAGGTTTACTGGGAGATGCAAAGTTAACCCTCATCGTACAATCCTTAGAAAAATTTATGTAGCGTACATATGGGGTTAGGTGCACTCCACTTAACTTTGATTGCATATATCTATTGGTCCTATTGGTCAATTTATTTGGTTTATTATTTAACTGTACAAAAATTTCATCAGCAACACGATGAGCAATGCGACATCACTTTATTTTGATGCGTTTTATATGTTTTTTACCGAAAACTGAACACACTTTTCCTTTTTTTCAATTGAAAAACTTACATAACCTCAAAATCATTACTTTTGTATATTTCCAGACTCAAACAAGAAATAATTATCATTTTCATTTTCTCACACAGAGTATAAAAGTAACAATTAAGTCTGTCGGGAATACTTAAAGATGGTAATTATCTTTGCAGGTGGCAGAGTTGCGGGAGGTGGTTCACGTCGCTGGAACAGTTAGCAGGCCACGTGGCGCGTCTTCACGCGGCGCCCGGGCCCCGGGGCCTCTTCTACTGCGGTTGGGAGGGCTGCCCTCGAGGTGAACGCGGATTCAATGCCAGGTACTTGTTAACAATTAACAGAAGCCACAAATTAAAACCATCTAAATTAAATCCTTCATCGCCACCTTTTCGAATTAAAATCGAAAAAAGTCCAGTTACAAATTTTGTATCAATGTTCTCAGGTACAAGATGCTGGTACACGTCAGGACCCACACAAACGAGAAACCTCATCACTGTTTCCAATGCGACAAGAGCTTCAGCCGTGCAGAGAATCTCAAAATCCACGCTCGTTCTCACACAGGCGAGCGTCCCTACGTGTGCCCTGTGGAAGGCTGCAACAAGGCCTACTCCAATTCCTCAGACCGCTTCAAGCACACCCGCACCCACGCCGTCGACAAGCCCTACTGCTGCAAGGTACCTGGCTGCCCCAAGCGCTACACGGACCCCTCCTCCCTGCGCAAGCACGTCAAGACCTACCGCCACTACGCTGGAACCAACAACACCAGTCATAACAACAGAACCAGTAACAATAACAATAACAACAACAACAGCACGAGCAGCAGCAACTGCAGCAAGTCTGATGAGCACGCGTTCGAAGACGCGGGCCCCATGTCCGTCACCATGAACGACACCAGCACCGAAAGCAGGTGTTCCAGCAGTCCAAAACACAGGAGCAGTAGCACCAGCAGTCTCGAGGACTCGCCTCCTTACATCCTGGCACGCAACGCAATGCTGGACCTCACCTCGCAGTCGACCCCTGTCAAGCTCGAAGACACCTCCAGAGTTGACTACCGCAACATCGACTCCATTGTCAATGGCCCAACCTCTGTCAGGAACTCTGTGATAAAGCACTGTCGTCGTCAGCCGGCCACGCCCTCGCCCCCGCTACCGCACACTCACTGCACCAAAGATACCGACTGCTCCTGCAGCCGTCACAAGTGCTGCATCCATAGCACTGACAATGGCGTCATCCTTGAAAAGACCAAACTCATCTCTGACCTCATACTCAAGACCCAGAACCCTCTGCTCTTCCGGCACCTGCTGCAACCAGCGCCCTTGGTCACTTGTGGACAGGACCTGCGGCTCAAGAGCGAGGACCTGGACATGCAGGAGCAGGAGTTGCCGCTTGACCTCACGCTCAACAAGTGATTCGCCAAATAGGTTGTTTCGAGGGCAGTGCCTTCAGGCTTCCGCCAGTGTTAACCGTCGTTCCAGATTATCCATCTTCTATCTTTATCAAGCCTTGGAGAGAAATATGAGGTTGTCCTTGTTGCGTAGTGTAGGTCAATGTGGGAGGTCAATATGTTCAAGATCAATGTTAGTTTTGGTCGAACCACTTGAGGTCTAAAGGCACCGTTTCAAGGGCTGTTCGTGAATTATGGCTGCATGGTGACGCTTTGGGTTAAGGTTGTTCTTCGTTGAGTCCATGTGACACACCCGTGAAGTTCAGAAAACTAGGGTCGTCTGTAAAATATAGTTTTTACTGTAAAATATCTCGCCTTAAAATGAGCATTTATAGTTAATAGATGGTACCACTTTTTCTAAGACATTGATCAGTACATTCAAAAGGATTTACTAGGTTATTCTTGCATTAACTCGTTTGTAAAATTTACTTCATAGAGTAAGTTGATTGGCAAGTAGTTATTTTATGAGATATTTTACGGTGTTTTTTCCTACAATAATTTAGGTTGACCAGGTGACCTTTTTTTGGAGTTCATACAGAACAAAAATTTGTTTTTACAATTTTCACCGTGGCATCTGGTCAACCTAGATCCAAGAGGCTGTTACTAATTATATCTATGGCGGGATACCATTTGTAAGCTACAACAAAATTGTAAAAAAAAGGGTTGTAATGTTGAAAAATCAGATGGTGTAATTTATGGACGACTGGGATACGTTGAGATGATGGCACACCAAAGAGCAATGATCGCACCAAAGACTAGGGTTGCCATCTTTCGAACCTTGCAATCTCTACATACATTCCCATGAAAATGTATCAGTATCAAATTTTGTTCTAAATTCAAGCACAACATTTGTTCGTTAGATGGCAAGCCTACCAAAGACTCAGCAACGAACGCGTGGGACCAAAATTGTCCCTCGCGCTCGCTGCGCACGACGCGTCTCTTGTCAAGTCATTGCCCGGATTTTCACCGTCACCCAATTTGTAAGCCGTCGTTTTCTTACCTTTTCAGAAATGTATTCCATTTGTATAAGTTATACTTTGACACAGGTGACCCAAAGACTTTGCTCAACGCCACTTTGAGAGCCATTTTTCAAAAAACCACGACTGTCAAAGCGTGCCATAAATTGCGATGATTCGTGAGTGTAAATAAAAATATGGAACGGAAAGAAAGAAAAAAAAGCCGAAGCGAGAAACGAATGTAGAGCCGCATTGTAAATAAATGAGAGGCGAAAAGTCGAGTCTTGGTGTGTTTTGTTGGCATGAACAGATGTAAAGACGGTCCAAAATTTTTAAGGAATGTCATCAGCTGTTTAATAAAGTGCCTTATTTATACAAATATACATATTTTTTTCAATGGAAAAACATGCGGAGCTTTATTTGACACAATCGGTTTGGAAACATTTTTCCTAACAATTTTCGCACTCACGCCAAAGGGATGAAACGCAGGTCTCACGTCTTATTATCGTCGACTTGTTTTGACACGTCATTCATGATCAATTCGATACAATTCAAATCATCGTTGACTGTTTCGATGAGTTGGGATAATCCTTCTTGTTCCATGCTGAGGTACTGAAATGTCAAATTCGAGAATTGTTTATTTACTTCCACAAAAGTTAACAAGTTTTTTGTTTTTCAAATTTATATTGCATTAGAAAAGCTTACGGTTTTGATCTCATCGATGGACCTAGGATCCATGCTGTAGCGTTCTTCAGTGTGCTTATCATGTTGCCTCATTCTCAGTTGGGACAGCATTTCACTGATCCTACCTTTGAACTGTGTGGGAGCTCTGATTTGCGAGTTGATTGCTTCGAAACGACTCTTGAGGTGCTCTTCCTCGGGTTGCAACGAAAGTCCTACTTTTCTCGTGATTTCTTGTCGTACTAAAACCTGCCAACAAAATGTTACAAATACTACATGAGCTATTATTTTACAAATTAACAACAATAACAGGGTGTCTACTTAATGGGCTAAGAAAAATTCCCATTCATTTTTCAGTTTTCTCATACACAGATTTAGAAAATTTAAACAAATAAAATTTCTATAATTTTTATTTTTTAATAATGATGCACTAAATCGATGTACATCTTTCATAAAATCATGAATTGAATTTTGTGACAAGTGAAGGTTGTCGCATTAATTCTTTGGGCGCACACGAAGTTGGCTGACGTTTGATTTTGTAAACAAACAGAAAAAATTAAAAAAGTCACTATGAAAATAAGTAGTGATAATTATTAAATAGAAAAAATCTTACGCCATAATGCTTGGTTTTCCTTCAATTTTGTGAGTAAATATCGAAAAATGGCATATTATTAAATTTGTGCATACATTATGAAATTTTTAGGTTATAGATTCCATGACTGACATTGGATAAAATGTCATATTCAAAAATGTTTCCTGCTTTTACAAAAAATACATGAAGAAAGTAGTGATAAATCATCGTTGTTTTTTTTTTGTACAAACCAAATTTACTATTTGCTAATTTTTCGAATTTTTTAAAGTAATGTTCAGGAATATGTTGTTTTTCAATTTGTTGCATTATTATTTTTAAATTTCGTAAATTTAAAAATTCACATAAAATTTTAAAGAAACTGTCTTTATATCTGACGATAATAATTTTTGCATTCAAATACATAAAATGTGTGATCCAACACTTTAAATATGAAGTCGATCGAAAATTTAGAAAATTGTTGTTTTTACTCAGACAAAACAATATTTATTATCAAATATATTTGTTCATGTAAAATAAGAAATAATTTTAATTATTTATATCTCATGTAAGTATAATAATTAATAGTTTTTGAATTCCAAAACTCAAGTTATTATTCATTTATATTCTCAAATTTATATATTTAGATTTAAATTAAAAACAACAATAAATTTATTAGGAAAATAATTGAATTTATTTATTATTATAAATTGATCAATAATTTATTCAATTCAGGAATCGAATATAATTTAATTAGTAATTGTATTACATGTGTATTGAATTATTGATAATATTACATAATTTGGATAATAAATTCCAAATTATTGTTTTCCATATTATCAAATTTTATCAATCCAGTAATTTAAAAGGTCGATTGAATATTTTAATTGTATTTACAAATTATTTCATAATTTTTTGATAAAATTTGAGTACTACGACGTATGTATATGCAAAAAAGTGAAAAATATATGAATGAATATTTTATTGATTTGAAAAAATTCTACGTTAGATATCTTTTCAAAGATAAAATTTTTAAAGTTTAACATGTATTGTACATATTTTTAAAGAAAATGATGTTTAATATACAAAATTTAATATCTGTGATCAATTATAGCAGAGCCATGTTATTAGGAAAGAATAAACATTTCACTTCACTTTCTATTGCTCCGAAATTGATAAGTTTCAAATTTTTTGCAAATTGTTTCAAGTGTATAAAAAATAGTAATTAAAGTTTACCACTAAAAATACATAACAAGTGGACAAGCCAAAGTTTGAATGTTTATAATGAAAAAAAAATTTTTCAATTTTTCAATAACAAAAATTTAGCAATTTATTTTCAGAATAGCAATTTTTGTTGATGATCCAAAAGTATAATTAGACAGGCAAGTACAAAAAGATATATGTTAAAATTTCAAAAAATTCAATAAGAAATTTTTTTTTTCATTACTCTCATTTATATTTTAGATAAGGTAAAAAATAGTTAACGAATTTTTTCAAGGGCATCTTATTAGTTGTCACACTGTTAAAAAAAGATTGGTAAATTGTCCATAAAAGTATTGAAGTTTTTAACATATACCTTGAAATCAATTTTCCATATGTAATCAGAATTCTTTCACAGATCATGGAAAAATTATAACGATTTGTTGTTAAATCATAATTTTACTCCACATAATTATGAATATTATAATTCAATCTAGTACCAGTCAAAGTAACAAAGTGCAACAAATAATGCCATTATTTCATTGAAATTCTCATTTCACTTTCCAATTACAAAAAAAAATACCAATTTTACTCTAAAAAATAAAAAAAAAATTGAAATCAAATCATCTCACATGAAGCAGGCGTTGCTGCAAATCCATGAGCTCCCGTCGATGTTCCTTAAGCCTCGCATGTGTCGCGGTGTTATGCCTCTGGAGCTCCTGAATGCGCTCGGCTGCGAAGTCAAGAAATGCGCGATGAAGTGCAGCTTCTTCATCCTGGCAAGCAAGGCGTTGCTTCAGCTGATCAAAACCTATCATGGGCACGGGCACATAAAGCGCGGGGTTGGGATTTTCAAGCTGGGCCTGTCTCCAAACCGCCGGGTCAATCGAACAAGGAGGATTCTCCAAATACTCTTTCAACTGAGACGGATCAGGCCTAACATGGGCCACAGCATTCTCCACACCCATCTGCAGCAGCTGCGCCCTCTGTGAATTCTGCGACAAACAGGCCACAAGCTCGTTCGCCGGAATCCTACGGCTCGCGCCCGTCGAGTTCTTTTCCACAACGTAAATCGTCACTAGGCACTTGTTCGTGTTGCTGCTACTACGTACAGAGTCAACTGTAACACCCAGGTTCGACGCCGCTGCCGCGTTACCATTCGCCAGTATGCTCGCCAACGTGCTCGCCAGCTGCTGTTTGTTCTCCTTAACCTGTGATTTTTAAACCAAATTTGGAATTAAAGTTCCCATCCCCATCTTAATTCTACTTATTTGTTTGCCCTTCTCACCTGCTGTTCCTTCTTGCTGTCCATGTACAGCACCACCAAGCCCTCGTTGTTATCCGTTTCCGGGATTTTGCTGTACCCAATGGCCTTGAAACGACAGTAGTAGTTCTCCTGGTTCAGCTCTATGGGCGGAAGGTGGTGCGAAAAATATATCTTGCCCGTGCCCCAAAGCGCTTGCAGTACATTCCATCTTATCATCAGATGGTCACGTTCGTCGCCAAACAGCTGACATTGGAGAAGACAGTTCAGCAAGGTATCTTGACTCGGATTCATCAATTGCTGTTGCTGTTGTTGCTGCGGCTGTTGGGTCGCCCCGAACGTGGTACCGAACGCACCGGTTCCTGAAAAATGGAATACCAGTCTTCTTCATTGAATTATTTTCCAATGAATATAAAAAGCTCTAGCAACTTGAGAATATTGCTGACATGATTGAAGTTTAAAATCGCCAATTATGAAATTGCAATGTTCAGTAGTAAAGAAGTTGTAGAATACATTCCTAACCTGTTGTCGTTCCAAAAGCAGAGGGAGCTGCTGCGACTGCTCCAAAACTGGTGGTAGAGGCCGCGGGTTTTACACCGAATATGCTCCCGGTGCCAGCGCCAAAGGTGCTCGTGCCAAAAGCTGAGGACTGTTGCTGAGTGGCTGTGTTCAAGCCGAAGAGGCTGCTACTGCTGCTGGCAGTGGTCGTCGTGCCTGTCGACAAGGCGGAGAAGGCCGTTGCAGCTGGGGCGCTGCCGAAAGCACTGAAGCCACCGCCAAAGGCGCTGGTGGTCGAGGCAGGTGTCGAGACTCCTCCGATGGTCGCTGCGGGGGTGCTGCCGAATGCACTGCCGAAACTGAAATTGCTTGCAGGAGCTGCGGTAGAGGCAGTCGCGGTTGCTGTGGGAGCTGCGCCGAAGGCAGGGGCCATCGACGCGGCGCCAAACGCCGGTGTAGAGCTGCCGAATCCACCTGTTGTCGCAGCTGCCGAGGCCACGGGCGTTCCGAAAATTGACGGCGTCGCTGTTGACGGCGTGCCGAATCCGAAAGTTGTTTGTCCGAAGCCAGCTGGAATGGGGAAATTTGAATGTGAGGTTCTAGGTCGAACAAGGAACTGGAAAATATTGAGTTGTATGCATGAGAAATATATTATATGGCTGATGACTATTTGAAAGTGAGAAAATCTCAGGAGGGACTATATTTATTTTGCACCCCTGGTTGTGAGCATCTTATTCTGGAAAAATAAGTACTGAGATATACAATAAATTTATAAGTACATAAAATGTGGGAAGATAAAATTTATTGGATAGTCTATTTATTTAGCTTTAATTTAATTTGTTTTAAAAATTAATTTGTTTAAACTCCTTGATGATGTCTTTCTAAAAATTTATCCATGGATCAATGAAAAAGTAAGAAAATCATTTGAATTGTATAAATAATGAAAAAATACTGAAATATCAAGAATTTTTCGAAATACTGGAAACCTACGTAAAATTGTATTCTGGAAAATCGTTTCCAATACTTAACATCTACAACATTTCAAAATTTAGAGCATCGCATTTTTAAAATTGACATAATCTGTAAAAATATGAAAAAGACTAAAAATAACAGGCATCTCTCCAAAATACTGATAATTTCTATATATTTTTCTTAACAAAGTACAGGAACAGTAGAAATATGTATTTTTTATCTTGAAATATCCAATTCTGGAAATCTACATAGGAATGGATAAAAGTACTAAAAAATGCAATGAAATTTTTGAGCATTGATCAAATACAAAATGTACTAAAAGTTTGAAAAATTCATCAAAATATTAAAAACCTTTGAAATTCCATACTCTAGAGTATCAAGTTATAAATATCTATCTTGGATGTCTCTGAAGTTCTAAGCGTTTCAAAATAAACGAAAATGAAAAAATTTGTTCGATTTACATCTTCAGTTAGAGCAGTAAATAGTTCTTGATATTTAACAAAAATTATTTTATTTCACTATTTTCACTTGAAACTTGGGTAGAAATGAAAAACTAATTTCTGTTATCGTTGTAGCTCCAGGTACATTATACATATTGGAATTGTGCAAAAAAATTTGAAGTCTATGAAGAATTTAGGAAATATTAATAACTATTTCATACTAAAAAATATATACAATACTAAAAATACTGAAAAGCAATGCACATAGACATGATTTTATAAATAAACTATAAAATTATTAAATATATCTATAAATCTTTGAATCACAAAGCATCGAATTCTAGATATCGATATAAAAGTCCATAAAAATGGCAGAAAATCTTCTACTCTAAAAATACTGAAAAAATATCACAGAAACTAAAAGTATTGGAAATCTCTGAAATACCAGTTATCTTCAGAAACAATGTTTCCAATAAATTTAAGTATCCGAATTCGATATACTCTAATTAATTAGGAATTAAGGAAAAAATTTTTCATTTTTTTAAATTCATTACATAACTAGAAAAATATGCTTACCAAGTTTTGAAATGTGAAAAAATTGAATTTCAATATTTAAAATGGGAAGACGAATATTTTGCAACAAGATTCTGGACAACGAATTTTTAAGAATTAAAAGTTTATCTTTATGAATACTGCAGAATTTTTACGTGAAGAAGCATCAGAAGAGTTTAATAAATTGAACAATGTTAACAATTTAATAACCATTTTTTATTCAAGTCGTTATAGATTTTGCAATATCTGATATTCGCTAATTTATTGGATCGTTAAATTACAACATGGCCTCAATTAATCATTTATCCTCTCTTTTTCGTTAATTTTTCTTCGAATTATAAAGTTAAAATTTTTTTACTCAGACTTCCAATTAAAAAGACCAAAAAAAATTTGTAATAAGAAAAATACAATGAATATTCAAAATTAAAAAATTCAATGAAACTAATTATGATTTCAAAGTTAAAAAAATGCCCAATGAGATAAAAAATATTTTTGAAATTCTCAAAACTAAAAATTTAAAAAAGACCTGAATTATCAGCAAGCATAAGATTTCCCAGCAGTCTTTTGTTCAGCTTGTCAAAAGTCAAGAATCCAATAGGGTCCAAAAAAGAAGGAAAAAAAGTAGGAAAAATGGAGCTAAACAAATCGTTACATGTGAGTTCTACTACAAAATTTAGTAAGGGATATAAGATAACCAGGACACATTTTTTTGAAATCAAACATCTAAAAAAAAAAAAGAAAAAAACCAAGAGGAATTGTTAGATTCTGAAAATAAATTTTTACCATCACAAAATATGATTTCCGATAAAAAATTCAAAGAATTCACATAAATAATTTTCATTTCCAGGGTTTGAGTAACAAAAATTCAAACTTTTGACTGCTTCAGATAGGTTAATTTTGAAAAACACATTTCAAGGTTATAAAATCATTTTACAAAAACTTATCAATTTACATTTATTGAATAAACGAAATTAAAACGTCTAAAATAAAAGTAAAATCAGGATTTAGATATTTGTAATTTTCAAGTAAAAAAGTCAGGAAATTATTTTTTTATCATCATCACATGTTCAATTTAAAAAAAACTAGTAAAAAGTTCATCTTCAGAACAAAAAACTAGAGCACTCATGGAGAATGGCTGAAATAGCGGCATACAACATCAACGTCAGCAAGGTCATTGACAATGAGACCACGAATGATGATTTTGCTTTGAGCGAAACAACAACTGTTACGAATGTGACACCTAACGTAACTATGCTCGTCGATAAGACGACCTGGAAAAAAGTGGCAAAAGAAGTATGCGCAACGGTGAAAGCAACCGTGATTCCCAAGCATTCAGAATCGGACCAGGCGACGCAGTTTTGTTTTCTGGCGCTATTGGCAACACTTCTGATCCTGTTGTGCTGCCTCTTAGCCTGGTGCATCGTTTCCCGAAGAAAGTGCAAAAGAAGAAGCTACGGAGGCTTAAAAAGTAGCAGTGATCAAGAGGAGTGCGATGAGCAATGTGCCGGTGGCAACAATGACGCCAGGCCCTTGCTGAGTCATGAGGGGGCCAGTAAAAAATAATTAGCTGTTATTTCTTCCTAATGGTATTCATGAATCTCATAACTTCATTTTTTTGGTTATAAAATCAGAATTATAAAACATGCTATTTATTTTCATACTCTCTTTTTTCCTTCAACTTTGGAATAAAATATATCAGGATTTTACTTAACATGGTTTCATAATACAATGTATACATGTATGCATTTTTCGGGGCACATAGAAGCAAAATTCTAGCTCTTCTTAAAATTTTTTGAAATTTCATGATGAGCTAGAATTACAGAAACCTATAAAATATTATAGATTTTGGAATTTCGAAAATCCAGTGTTATAAAAAATGTTAGACTTGAAAATAAATGTTTACATAACTTTGTTAGATAGTTCACATTTGAACATCGAAATTACAAGATTTTAATAGAAAATTAAGATGATGAAATATCGAGAAATGGTAAATATTGGTAATTTTGAAAGAATTTTTGCAGCTTAAACACTTTTGACTTACTTTTTTCAAGAAATGAAATTTGAATTGAGGAAATTAACATTTGAGTATTTCAAAAAACTCAGTATTGCAATTAGAACTGTAATTTATGTAAGAAACAAATTAACCATTTTTTGTCTAAAAAATTTTTATTTGTCTGCATTGAACTTTAAATTTTGAACTTTCGAATACAATCAAAAATGCATAGAATAAAAATATTTTTTTCTTTGGATTAAAAAAATCTAGTACATAAAGGAAAGAAGCATTAAAAAAAAAAAAAAAAATAGTTTGATATTCAGTTCTTCAATATCTGATTGGCAATGTGAATTTCAATCAGAAGAATAAGAAAATCCAATTTTCTGATCACAATTTCTATAAGGAAAACATTAAATAGAAGTAAATGGAAACTTGAATGTGAACAAAATTAGTAAGAATCATATTCTGGAATTTTTAATGTATCAATGGAATATTTTACTTGTTCGTTTTTTTCTCAAGATTAAAGTTACGAGATATAAATCTTTACAATAATGAGGCTGTTTTTTTAGGCTTCCTCTTAAATTCAAATAAGTATTGTAATAAATTGGTGACTGGAAAATCGCAAAAAGTGCAATCAAAAATCAAAAATATGAATAAACATTAAAAAAAAAAAACAAGAAACTCTATGCTGAAAATTGAAATGAATTCAATCAAACAATTAGATCATACCAGGACTCATGAAAATTGGCGACTGCAACTTCATTTTCAGAATTATTTTTAAAATTTTTGCAAACAAATTTTAAGTAGTAAATACAAAGACCCTGATGCGTTTAATTCGTTACCTTGAAGAAAATAGAAGAGTACGAAAATTAAAAACATTTTTGCGAATTCGTTTTCTTTGATATGTAGTTAAAATTCTGATCAGGCAATTTGATTTTCTTTTTCTTCTGACTTAAATTCAAATTTGACAATTTTTTATTGAAAATTGAAATACATATTTCTTTTTCAGGGTGATTTTTTTCTTTCTATACCTGACTTTTTAAATCCGAACAAAAAAGATTTTTACTCTTGAAATTATGATTTTAATATTATTTGTTTTCAGAATTCTTAATTTGAAGTTTGACCTAGTGAATCTATAATATTTTAGACCAAAAATCTTTTATTTATTCATAATAAAAATTAAAAATCCATTGAAAGTACTAAATGTATTGAAATATTTGAATATTTATTTCATTTCAAATTTCATTACTAGACAAAAGTATGTCAAAATTGTCTATGCTCTCGAAATTCACCTAAAATAACCAATATTTACAAATCATCAAAGATTCGTTTTCTTAAATCATCATTAACTTCTTGTTATAGCCATATTTAAATGTGAACTTCTCTAACGAAAGTTTGTTTTTCCTGGAAAAGGTTTACTTTGAAGTCTAACGAATTTTATAATACATTTAATTTTTGAAATTGTAAGTAATTTTACTTAGATAATAAATTCGTCAATATATTTAAAAATAAGCTGCAAATATATGAATTTTTTTGTTACGCTTGTTCTTCAAAAATTTTTCCGGGTATGCATTGTATTATGAAACGTTAAGTGAGATCGTGATATCTTTTATTCCAAGGTTTGACAATTAATTAAATTTTTTCCAATTGCTTGTCTTTGATTTAAATTTCTTGTATATAAAATCCCGATCAGATAATTTAATATTCTCCTTTTTTTAAATTTAAATTTACATCAAACAATTTGAGATTCAAAAATTCGAACAATATCAAAATTTATCAAGTTAGATTTAAAAAATTATTCACAGAATTTTTTGGACAAAAATTGTCAACAGTGAATAAATAAGAAAAATAAATTTTGGAATCATGAAAATACTGCCCTGAGGTTAAGAAAATGTATAAACTAAATGTATATTAATTTTTCAAATTTGAATCTCCGCACTCTAGTTTCTGGTTCGGGAAATTAAATAAAAAATGAATTGAAATATCAATAAATTTATAATAAATCTCAATTTTCAAATTGCATTACTTATGAATATTATAATGACAGTGACTACCAAATTAATTTATAAATTTTGAGGATGATTATGACACATTTTTTTCTAAATACTAGTTAAATCATCTGAAAATATAACATGATTCATTTTCAATGTTAACATAGTAACTTTATTTTCCTGTCAAAAAAATAGCAACAACAAGAATAAAAATAGACCAAAACCTAACCTCAAAAATCAAAACTTACTGGGTTTTATGGGCGTCGAAGTGGAAGTCCCTCCCGTAGCAGTTGCCGGCGAGTTGAAGGAAAAATTATTTGCTCCCTGAGTACCAAAACCAGATCCAAAAGACATTTTTGCACGATCAATAATCCAGATAACTCAAAACAACAAAAAACTGCACCCAACTGCAACAATTGGCGCTGGTTGGCGCCGTTTTCAGCAATGTCAACAATGCTTTCGCAGTAGCAGACCACGTTTTTGAACACTCATATTTAGCCAACTGCCGAACCCAAATAACTTTAATTTTATAAATCTATTTTATTCCCTATTTGATACACATATTATTTTCTACAGTTATAATTTTCTACATGAATAAATCTTTTTACAACTTATGAGAAGGAATTTTAGTTTATATTTGAAATTCAAGTGATTTCAAAAGGATTCAAATTTCGCGCGTTTTTTTTCCTGCAAATCACGGGCACTTTTTAGTATATCTATAGATTAGGTCAGGTTAGGTTAGATTAGTCATTGGCAACACAGGAAAATGGTGGCACAATTGGCAGAATTGTCGAAATCTGGTCGAAATCAGTCTTGCAAGTTTGACTAAAATGGCGTAATTGCGTTTTACGTTGCATCTACCAATAGTCCGAATCGAAAAAGAAAATTTTCAACCCAGGGTTGACAACTATGCATATCAGGTATTTATTTATTTTATTCACTCGAGCCAACGCGAGAATCAGGGTGGACAATTTTAATTCGGCCTTGATTTCCTACATTTTTCGCAATTTTTCGAGCGATTTCGGAAACATTTGGGAACCAGGCGAAATTAAAGCTGGGTCGAAATTCTCGCTTTCAGGTTTTTGACCAAAAAAAAATGAAATTTTATAGTGGGTGATAAAGTTGTATGACGTGTATAATGGACACTTGTGTTTGAAATTTTTTTTCCATATGAAATGATTGTTACGTAAAAATGGCTATTTGCAATTTTTTTGTTGACGTAGTATAAGCGCGCTTTTCGAAATCCGAAATATAGAAAAATGCCTATTTGTTATGAATGTAGGTGTAATTAATATCAATTTATTTACGTACATTCAAAAATCATTAAAATTCATACATAAAAATTATACATTACCATAATTTTAAATAAAAATTTTTTTTTTTGCTAATTATTCATATACTAAATATCCATATTTTTATATAATTGTAGAAATTGAAATTTACAATTATTGATTTAAATACAATTTTAAACTAAAAATTGAATAATTTAAAATTATGAATCAGTTTTCAATTTATTTATTGCATATATACTTTACCAACTTTTTACAGAAAGAGTTGAAATTATGTGTAAATTAAAGAAACACATACAGGATTGAATACTTTTTTTTTACAGGTGTTTTCGGAAAATGAAAAACTCGCCAATAAAATATTGACTCTATTCATTGATAAATTAATTTCACGCAGCTAAAATTATTCATTAATAGTTCAATTCCTTTTTTTTTCACTAAAGTGTAATTAAGTAAAATTGGTTTCCAAAAATTGCTATAACATGATAACTTATAAATTCAAATAATCTTAATTCATTTCTACGTATTATAATGTTAATTATTCACGTATAAATTATTTGTTTGTATATATTTATAAACCAAGAAGAATCAAAAAATATTAATTAAAATATAATTCCAAAAGTAAATTATATGAAATACATCATGGAAATTAATGTATATAATTTATCCATGTCATATACATATATATATTAAATATACTATGAATTTAAAATTATAAATGTTTTTTCAAAATATGTACTAACATATATATTTTACAAACTTCTTATGCAAAAAAGTTAAAATTATGTATAAACTCAAAAAATGCCTGCAAAACCTGTTTTTTTCGGGTGTTTTATTTTAAAAATAAAATAGTAGCAATCAAAATATTGACTAAGGTTGTTCATTTATAAATTTCATGTACTTAATATTATAATAAATAGTCATGCTTTTTTATTTTTTAAAGTTTAGTTGGGTAAAATTGGTTTCCAGAAAATCCTATATGATAACTCATGAATAAAGATGATTATAATTTTTATCTATTTATTTTCAAGCCAATTATTAGCATAATTAATTATTTATGTTTTACTATACAATATTTATGAAATTCAAAATAGAAAATATTGGTTTACAATAAATTTCTAGACTGAAAATTACAAATATATTGTAATGTTGAATAAAACAATGTTGTGTATATATATATATATATATATTCAACTTGGAATTATTCGTCACTAGTTCCATTAAGTTTTGTTTAACTTTAGCTCAACTTTTTAAATAAAGCTGCAATTTTTACTTTTTGGAGTCGAATTACAACTATTTTTAAAACATAAATTGGAATTTTCATTGTCTTTGAAAATCCTCTTTTACATTAAAAGAGTATTTTTTGGAATATTTAAAATTCAAAAGGTTTAAATTCTGACTTTCGGTTTTAAAAATCTAGAATTTAATGAAATTTGAATCACCCATTGAATTTTAAAATAGAATGAAAAATTTTAACTATCAGCATAATTTGGGTAAATTAATTTTTTTATTTTTATTTCTAAGTTCTTCGCCTATTGAGAATTCTCTAAATTTTGATTTTCGAAACTAAAACAGTTGTTTTTCTTCTTTTTTAGTAGTCAATTACTATAGTAAATCAACTGAAAATGAAAATCTTGATTCTATAAAGATTTAAAATCTTTTCTAACACTTTTAATTTTTATACTCAAGTTTCTAATATTTAGTTTTTTCTTTTAAATTCTTTAGGATTTAAATTCTTGAAATAAACGACTTGAAATAAAAATAATGAATCAAAGTTTTCAAATCACTTGCTTTTTTTCTGCAATATGCCTTTTTATCGTTTACTTGTAATCTGTGAATTTTTCACTCTATAATCTATACGTTTTAGATAGATGATAGTAAAGGATGAAATTTTATGTTCATACTTGTTCATTCTTGTAAATAATAAAGACTGGAAAAATTCAAATTTATTTTTTTTATTTTTTTTTCCACAGAAAGTGACGAATCTTCGCCCTGAAAATGGCGACGAACAAAGAAGGGTTCAACAATTGCCTAGTTTGCAGGAAACAAATTAGTCCTGAAAAACTCAGCATTGATGTTTTCGAGACAAAAGTGGACTCCAAAGGCAGAATTTTTATTGATGTCATAAATGAGTTCCTGCACACCAATTTTTCGGAAGAAAACACCAATAACAGAATTGTGTGTGAGAAGTGTTTTAACTGTTATTCCAACGTAAGTATGAACACTTTTTCAAGCAAGTAAAATAACTAGCATATTAAAAAAATCTTTATCTGAAAAAATCTCGAAAAAGCTATAAGTCGAAATAAAAATGAGTTAAGAAAGTAATATGAATCCTCTCAAAAAAGAACTTTTTTCAAGGCTCTGTTTTATTAATTTCAACAGTGCAAACGTAAATTTTTAGCTATTTTGAATGTCAGGCAGAAAAGGGGAGAAAATCTTCAACTTCAGATCTCGAATTTCCATTTTTTTGTAACTGAAACCACACTTTATATAAACCTTGAAAATTTTTTTCCTGGTGGATATTCAATTTAGAAATAAATATTGAAATTATGAAATATTTATTTAATGTAAATATTTGAATATATTTATAACATTCAATATTTAGTTTTATATTGAGAATCGAAAATAAAGAAATGTTTATTTTTATTCCATGAAAATTGGCAGCTTCACGACATGCAAACTAAAGTAGCATTAGGAAAAGCACAGGTTTTGACAGATTTCCAAAAAACTTCAAAAGCTGTGGGAGAAACATTTCAAAATGAGGATGAATATAACGATCATGATTATTTGGAAAGTTTCGAGGAAGAAGGAATTCCAGCGTCGTCGCCTATTCTCCAGTACAACGAAAACGTCTCTGAAGACATAAAAGAATCCATAGAAGATTGTTATGAAAAAATGGATATGTCAGGCGAGGATGTAGAAGAGGTACTCAGCATCAATAAAAACAATTTTGGTTCCAGTAATTTAATTAGTAATATTGATTTTTCGTTGTAGGAGGAACATCCTGGATTCGAAGAAGTGATAGTGACAAACGAAAAAGATGTCATTCTGGGTACCTTAACTGGAACTTTCGTGAAACCTGAAGTTGTAATCCAATCAAATTCTGAAAACGAGGAGCCAGATGAAACAATGAAATCCGATAAAATGACCGACGACGAGGAAATTGTAATTTGTTATTGCTCGATAATGATAGTTCATGAAAAATATGTTCAAGCACATTAAGTTATTCAAATATGAAATAGTTTTGGAAACTTTATTATTTGTGATGGCAACATTTAAACATTGATTCCTTGATTCTCGTGATTTTTAGATCGTTATAAAAAGTGACGACGACATTTACACTTGCCAAGTGTGCGATATAGAAGAAGAGGATCGTAGTTTCGTTGATCCCAAGCTGCTTATTGGGCATATGAAAGAAAAACACAATATAAGGTTGTACGTTTGTGATTTGTGTGGGGATACTTTTAAGAAACGCAACGAATTGTCCAATCACGTCAACGAGCACATTTCTCAAGAAGAAGGTGATTTTCAGTGCGAAGTTTGCAACCGAATATTCAACAATTTGCGACTTTTCCGAATTCACAAAAGAATGCATCACCCGTTGAGCAAGTCTTGGGTTTGCTCTGTGTGCGACAAGAAATTCAGGTATGCGAAGAGATTTTTTTTCAATTCATAATTTCAATTAGGTATTATGATGAGAAATTGAAAATTTTTCCATTGCAGTTCGAAAAACTTGTTGGTAGAACACACTCACGCGCACACTGGTGAACGGCCTTATAAATGTACTAAGTGTGATAAAGATTTTGCTTCGAAATACACTTTCAAATCTCATATGAAAACCCACGAAGATCGTCCCCGGCCTTTCAAATGCAAAGAATGTTACAAAACATTTTTGAGCCAGCAAAATCTAAATCAGCATCTGCGTACGCATAATGCGGTCAAAAATTTTGTTTGCCAACAATGCGGTGAGAAATAAATTTAATTTTTTGTTCAAGTAGCGTTAATTTTGCTTAAATTTGAAGTTCGAACCTTGAAAATAGGTATGGATGAAATAATTTTGAGTTAATTTCTATAATTTGGAAAAATTTGTCATCAGGGAAAGCCTTTGGTTCGGCCCACAATTTGGAGGTTCACAGCATTGTGCATTCTGGGACAAAACCTTATATTTGCAAAGCATGTGGAAAAGCCTTTGCTCGAAAAGCTGAAATCAGGGACCACGAAAGGACCCACACTGGAGAAAAACCTTACCAATGTGAAATTTGCAGCGCTAATTTTAGGTTTGTTTTTGTTTTTCTGATGAATGGTTTTTTTTCATCAGCGTTTGTACTGGTATTATTTTTAAAACGAATGTATATCTTCCCCTTATCCACATTGTTCTATCGACTGCAGATATGGGTGCGAACTAGCGCGACATTTATATTGTAAATGTGTTACTGTTCTGATCATACTTTCAATTTTTTTTCGTTGACCATGAAATTGTTCTTTGGGTGTTGTGCATATGCTCAAGTGTGTTTTTACAGCCAAAGGTCGAATCTTCAGTCGCACAAACGAGCCACACATTACCAAGACAAACGTTACAAGTGCAACCTTTGTGAGAAGGGGTTCAAAAGACGAAGACTTTTAGATTACCACACGAAAGCTCAGCACACCGGAGAAAGGCCTTTCAAATGCCCTACTTGCACCGCAACTTTTGTTTATCCTGAGCATTTTAAAAAACACATGCGCATTCATACCGGAGAGAAACCCTACTTGTGTGAAGTGAGTTGGATTCACGTGTACAATAGCTCTTTTTTTTATACTTAATCTTACTTGGCCACGAAGATTTTTTTTTTATAAGTATTAATAAAAAAGTTAATACGATAAACGTATCTCGAAGTCAAATCTCACGATAATTTTAGAAAAAGATTATTATTTGATTGAAAATCGATGTTATTAAAAATATATCGGGGAATAAAATTAACCGCTTTAGGAATTTTCTACTTGAATTATATTTATAGGTTTTTTGTTTGTTTGTGCATTTCGTCTTTTTTGCTAAATCAATGCATATATTTTTTTTTATGTCATATTAATGTTGGTACTGTTTAAAAAATTTAGCTATGCGGAAAAGCGTTCAACAGTCGAGATAATCGGAACGCTCATCGATATATTCATAGCGAAAAGAAGCCATATGAATGTGTCACGTGCGGCGCAGGATTCATGAGGAAACCGTTGCTCGTTGCTCATATGGAAGCTCAAGTGAGGAAACAATATTTTTATTCGAAATATTAACTGACGAAACAGAAGTTTTAACAAATTGATATGTTTATTTACATAGTGTCTAAAAATTCACGAAATTTTTATATTGCTAATTTTGAATTAGATTGTAATATATTGCTGCATAAAAATTTATTTATGATAAAATTTCAGTCTTTTGAAATCGTCATTTTTATTGGGAGAATATTAATGATATTGATGAATAATTTTTTTCAGGGTCACACAAACGAGATGATAGTTGTTAATCCACCACACTTTCCAATTAAAGATAGCGAAGCCACGAACGTTTCAGAGGACAATGTTGAATTGCTAGTACAGGGAAATTCTGAAAACGAGGAGGTAAAGTTCGAAAAAAGTCTTATATGTATTTTTCTAAAAGAATTTTTGTAAAAAAAAGAGGGAAAAGAACGAGAGATCGGTTATTTTTAAAATTGAAATTATAGGTTCTTTAACTATTATTAGTTACTGCATTTTTCTTGCAATTCGTTGAATTTTTGAAAAGCTATAATTACAGTCAAGAGAATCTCAAAATTTTACAATTTATGGATAAGACGTGATTGTGATGTGTAAAAACATTGAAAATTTTAATTGAACAGTTGAGAAATTTCGACTTGTCAAACATCAATTATTTCATACACCTTTTATAGTAAATATAAGAAATTGTATGTATGCATTGAGAAAACTCATTTAATTCAACATCTTCCATTGACAGTGTTTCGATGGAAACGATTTAAATTTGTTGCAGGAGCAAGGTAACGTTTACCAATTGGGCGGAACTGAGTTTTATATCACTGAACTCAAAGATCACGTCATCGTGGAAGGCGATGGCGAAGAATTGTATACTGAGGAACAAGTGGAAATGGACGCTGAAAATGACGATGAGGTCAAAACTATTCAGCAATATGTAGCTGTAGGTGGAGAGGTAATTGAATATAACTATAGTTTTTTTTTTAAAAGAACAACTTTGTGAAAGTTAAACAACGTTTTTTTTACACCTATTTGTATTTTATAGAGTGTAACAAATCACAAAATAGGAAAAAAATCAATTAATTGATAGTTATCAGATTTTAATGAGTAATAGATTCGATCTTCAATAGATTATCAAATCTTCATACAGTTACTTTTTTTTTGCAAGGGGATTTGGGTACTCAAAATCTAATCATGTTATTTTTTATTTTCTCTCAAATAAAGGAAGTACTTGGGGAAGCTTTGATGGAATGCAAAAGCGATGAAATTTATACCTACGAAGAAGGAGCTGATGGCAAAACTATCGTTGTCCCGACAATGGGAAAACTCAATGATACCACCAAGCATCCTATTCGCCTCGTAAAAATACAGCTGCCTTCATCAACTACCGAAGGTACCAAGAATTTTTTGAGCTTAGTACAGGAATCATGAAATTGAAGCGAAGGGTGGATATGCATACCTTTTTTATTTTTATCTATTTTGATGTAAAGTGTTGCGTTCGGCAATAACCATTAAACTTTCAGTCTATTAAATGTGTGTGAATAAGGATCATGGAAGTATTATTTCTCCAAGTCATTTAACTTTGAACGTGAAAAAATGCATTTTGATGAAATTGATTTTGTTGAAACAACCAAGAATCTGATTACCTCAACCAACCATTTTTTTCAGGGTGATTTTTCAAAAGTTGCCTTTAATGAAAATCTTGTTTAAAGTTATTTCTGAAACACAAAAGCCTTTGAAAAAGTTTTCTGTTTTTTAACGACTGGGGAATGTTTTTGCAAAACCCTTAATTATCACACCTGGAACGAGTGCTCGATCCCGAAGTGCTTTTGAAGTGAAATTGAGCGGGAGTAATGTCCGAAGTCGTGAATAACTGGCCGCGAAGAATGCCTTAATTCCCTTCGACTTTCAGGCTCGAATAGACTCAAATCCTTTGTTCACCGCGTAATTACCTATTTTTAAGTTGGACGAATAAAGATCCAGATCCCGCCTCGGGAAATTTCCCAATGTCCCGTCGAGTTTCAGACGCTTTTCATTAACCCCTCTCGATTTCTTCGATGAAAATTGAATAAAGTTAACAATCGGGGACGTGGAGCGAGTCCAAAGTCTTCCCCTGCGAATCGTGAATTATTCCCCGGGACAAACAGTCCCGAGACGTTTCTCGCGCCAATTAATTGATGGCTCATCCGAGTGAAATGCGACGTTAATCGAACCGCTGTCTCGAGATGCCTCGCTGTAATTTTTGTTTTTCAATTAATAACGAACCGGGGAGATAATTTGATGATGAGATTAGATAGTTATCGAGGGCTAACAATAAAAAATATGGTCATTGTTTTGAAACTGATTTGTTGAATAATGAGGAAGATGATTGAGAATTTATATTGGGAGCAATCTAATTACAATGAGGAAAAAATCTTGTACTTTCTGCCATATATATTGTAAAAAGTACAATATTATTGTACTTTTTACAATAATGGTGCAATTTTTAAAATATCATTGTAGTTTTTACAATAATATCGTAACATCTGCAATATTTGTTTTAATTATTACAGTATTATACAGTAAAACCGCTATTAATGTACAAATAATAATATGAATGCCAGTTTTTACTGTATGATTTCGAAAAATTTAAAATTTTAAAATGCAAATTTCACTATACAAACTGTAATTTTGTAAGAATATAAAATGAACATGATAATCAAATTTATAAATAAAATTGATAATAGTTTAAATATTGAAAGTATTAGACGAGGAAAAGACAAATTACCATTTTTTGATAAACAAGAAGTAGTTTATAGGTTTAACTCTAAATATTGTACATTTTTTTATATTGCATTATAAAAAAATTTTATATATAAATTATAATTTACAAAAGATTTTATTGATGGATATACAAAGAAGAGGATTAATTTTTTTAAGAATACCGATCCTAAAGATGAAAAGAAAAAGAATTTCGATGAAATAAAAGTAAAAATACCTTATGTTGAAAATTTAAATATTAACTTTAAGAGAATATTAAATGGACATAATGTTCAAATCATACAAAAAATTCATAAAAAATTAAATATAGGAATTATTGTAAAGATTGTAAATTTTGTTGTATTAGACAAACTAAAAAGAATTTGAAAACGAGAGTTAATGAACATACGAATAATATTATAATGATTTCATCTTGTCATAATGTTATAACTAATCATACACTGAGAAAAAAATCTTGCACTTTCTGCCTTATATATTGTAATTTTTATAACATCATTGTAGTTTTTACAATAATATTGTAACATCTGCAATATTTGTTTTACTTTTTACAATATTATACAGTAAAACCGCTATTAATGTACAAATAATATGTATGCCAGTTTTTACTGTAAAATTTCGGAAAATTTAAAATCTTAAAACGCAAATTTCACTATACAAACTGTCATTTTTACCATACTTGGCGAAAAAAATGAACTACGTTACTTTTATCCAGCTTTTTCGAAAACTGTATCAAATTACTATATGATGCACTAGAAACCTAGATAGTATACAAAAATATTGCAAAAAGAACCTATACAGATCTGTTTACTGAAAAAACTGTATGGAATTTTCAAAAATCTGGATTAATAGGAATTAAAATATGATATTGCAAAAATTACAAGAAGTATAGTAGAAAACGGAAGACGCATAGGAGTTTTTACAACGAAGTATGACTATAATTACAATATCACTTGACAATATTTACAATATGTTATTTCAAAAACTAATACATTATCTAGAAAAAAGTACAATATGTCAGAGTGATTCCCGTTTACTATACAGTATTGTAATAATTACTATATTTTTTTCTCAGTGTAGTTTGCTATCTCTGTTTTTTTTAAATATTTTAAGTGATAATGTGCTATCTTTTATCTTGAATTTGAAAATTTTTCTTCAAGTACGAAATTTCTTAATGATGTTGTTACTTTTAAAGTGTAAAGTTATATTTTCAATTTCTAATATGCGATAGAGCCATTTTTATCGGACTACCATTGGATCCCTTGGAAATATTTGAGATATAACTACAATATTTGAGATATATTGACGAATCAGCAAATGAATCTGATTCATGGAAATTAATACTCTTATATGAGAAAATATGTAAGTAGATACTGCTTAAATTTTATTATGTAAGGGTGTTTTTTGATGTTGTTTGAATTTGTTAGGTCTTGAAAAGGGCTTACTACAAAGCCGAAAGCTTGAGAAATATGAGACGTTGAATATTTTTATTCCTCATTATTAATTGGGTCCCAATGATCGTTATATGGATGTAATTTAAATACTTGAGATTTATTTTCTTAGAAGAATTTTCAAGGAGGTTTACAAAAGAACATGTATTACTTTTTTTATTATTTTGAATATTTGATTCCTCCAAATTTTACTATCATATATTAATTGAAATCCAAATTTTTCGTCTTGAATTATATCGACCTACGAATTTTCGGGTGTTGAATTTTCAAAATTTGTTACATGGAAACATCCATATTTAAATTTGAGAAAAGTATTGTAGTATTTGGAAATTCTCTGATTTTTCATGCGCCTAATTTAGCAATTATCAATTTTTCTTCAAATAATTACATTCACATAAGAGCAGCAGTATTTGAAGGTTTAAAATATTCAATTCTCTGAATATTAAGCTACAACTGGTGATTTTTTTCTGTAGAAAAATTTGTGTCAAGTCTAATTACAGTTTTAGGCAATTTTTCTATGCTAAAGTAAAAATATTGATAAAAAATTGGAAATACAAGTCCTTCGGATTTCAAGGTACTGTTTTTTGATCTCTTCGTAGATTTCAGCTATTTAAATATCTTTTCATATTGAAAAGTAAGTTTATTTTGTTTTTTTTTTTTACTTCCAAAATTAGCTATAACATACATGCTGAACTTGGAAAATTTAAGTCGCAAAACATTTTACATTGCTGAAGTTTGTTATTTCGTCTTTTCTATTTCTGAAAGTTCCTCTTTTTCAAAATTGACATCAAATCGATAAGACTATAAAATCGAAAATATTGAATCTTTCAAATTTGAAAATACTGATTTTCTATATCTAATTTTTTTTTTTTTTTTATTACAATAACAAATCCATTTTTCAAAAATCACGATAAATTGCTCGTATCCGAAAATATGGAGTGTAATTTATTTTTGATCTTGACGTGTTATTTTTTCATTTCCTCTATCTTGAATGATAAGAATTGAATATAAATGTCTGCTTGTTCACTTTAAATTAAATTTTAAGCTATCAAAACTTATGATTCCGAAGCTTTGCTGTATTGGAATGTATGATAGTTTAAATTTAGAAGTCTTAATTTATTGAATCCCTATGATTTTACACTGGAAATCGCGCATTTTAAATGAAAACGTAAAATACGAGTTGTTTCAAATTGTTTATTCAAAACATCGTTAAACAAATGAAATCTCGACTTACCTAATAAAACATAAATTTTAATGTCAAGTTTCCTTTTTGGGATATTTTTTTTCGAATTTGGGAATGAGTTTCAACACTGTAAATAAAAATAAAGCTCATCAAAATTAGGTTATAGAAGTTTGGATTCCATGCTAGCATAAAGTTCAACTGAAAGGAATTTTGATTTTTCGAAATGTACGGATTTTAAAAATGGTAAAAGTGAGTTTTTTGAATTTTAAATTCTTAATTTTATCATAGGTTTGACAATATTCGAAAATTAGGGAACCTAGAACACAAATTACTAAATTTCCAAAACTGAGTTCATTTCTCAAATTCCTCACATGGCAATTTAAAAAATCTAAAAATCCGTAAGTATCGGAAATTTTATGTTGTTATGTCGCATTGTTGTTACATTCAACAATGCGAAAATCAGAAAACTAGAACCTAAGTATTGAATTTTCTAAATCCAATTTATTACTCGAATTTCTTACATGACAGTTAGAAAATCTGACAATCCACAAGTTTCGGAAAATTTCTTGAAAAAACATTGTGGTACTTTGAATCTCTGAACTTTTGAGTACCAAAAATTTCTCCATTGTAAAATATTTCCAGATTTTGAATTCCTAATTATGTAACGTTTGACAATGCGAAAATTAGGAACTTTATAACCTAAATTCCTGAATTTTTAAAATCGAATTCATTTCTCGAATTCTACACATGACAATTAAAAAAATCTTAAAATCAAGAAGTTTCGAAAAATGAAAAAAAAAAAATTTATGGTACTTTGAATCTCTGAACTTTTGAGCATGAATTCGTTCATTATAAAATATTTCCAGATTTTGAATTCTTCAGTACTAAAATCTCGAATTAAGGGGTTATATATCTTTTTGTGCGGCAAAATTGAGGATGGATTGGAGTAACTTAAAAAGTGTATTGTTCACTTGAAAAAAAAGTATTTGTTCTTAAAAAAATATCAAAAATTGGCGGAGTTATGGCCCTTTCCCCGAAATAACTTTTTTTTTTGAAGAGGCTTGCGGTGACCACGATGCAAGTCGAACAAGTTAAATCAGAAAATTAAAAAAAATTTCATTAGTCTAGAAATATATCTAGCTCTTGAGCGATCACTTTTTTATAGAAAAGTTTTTATCTTACAGATAAGAATTTTTTAATAAAATTTTCAGAGCTCAAAAAATCGAAATCTCGGGGAAAACGTTCTTGCATACAGAAAAAACGTAATATTCATTTTTTCAATCGTTCAAGAACTAGATACATTCTTAGACTAATGAAATGGATTTTCTAATTTAACTTGACCTGTTCGACTTGCTTTGTGGTCACCGCAAGCCTCTTCAAAAAAAAGTTTTTTCGGGGAAACTCCGCCAATTGTTGATATTTTTTCATAAAAAACACTTGTTTTTTCAAGCGGAGAATACACTATTACAAAACAATAACCTTGGTGTCATAACATTATTGCTGCATACTTTAAAAGATACTCCAAACCATCCTCAATTCGTCCGCACAAAAACGCATATAACCCCTTAAAGTTCAATCATCACTTCAAAATTTCCACTTAAAAATCGTAAAACACCCCCAAATCGAAATTCCTTGATTTCGTGTTCACTTACTCTCAATAACTTGAAAAAAAACCTATTCAAAGATGGAAAAATTTCACAAACTTAGGATTTGCACATTCAATTCTCCAAGGAGAACATCACAGAACGCATGTACGGAATTCGCTCTTGCTTGTCCGAAAATGCGGGAATCCAATGGTCATCGCGATAACGATATTCCTTTTGGTCCGGTCGTATCAGAATGCCGCCAAAGGCCTGTTGAATCTCGATCAGACAGATACATACACGTAAGGCTCTGCAAATTTCCATGATTCCTGGCGCGCCGAACGCGACATTTCTCAAAGGACTTTATCCCTTTTCCAGGCACGTCACTTACGCGCGAGACGCGAATTCGCGTCATATAATATTCCTCCGCGATGCGCGGCGTTATGAATAAATTAAGCGAAAATACCCCCGTACGAAAATAGCGAGGGTTAAATTTACTTTGACATGTTCCGCGGAAGCATTTCCTGAACCGCGAATTTCCTTCATTTTAAGAATTTGGAAATGTAATGACGTCGTTACGCAGTTTCCAGCAAGTTTTGGAAAGGGAATAATGTATTGCTGGAGAGGTTTTTTGAATGAGTCGAAGACGAGAGTTGTAATTAGTAGGGTTTTAAATTAAGCAAAAATGCATCAATTTATGAACTGCAGTTTTATCGGGTTTTTGAACTTTTCACAACTCACAGAATTCATGAAAATTGTCTAAAAATTTTGATTTTTAGTGAAAATTTTTTGGTATTGAAAGTTATAAAAATTAGACGTAGTTTCTGTAGTTTCGCAGCAATTTTGAGAATATATATATATCTACAAAATTTACGTGCATTTTTTCAAGTTTTGCAAATTTTTCAGAATCATTGACAATCTTTGGAATTTTAAATGTATTTTGTTTGAAAGAAATGTTTAACTTTAAACGTAATAGGACTATTCAATTTTTCGCAATTAATGAAAACCTTTCTAACTCATCCAAGATTTTCCTTAATTTTTATTGAAAAGAAAAAGCTTTATAATGTATTTTTGAATTTTGATGAAGACATACCATAAAATTCATGAACATATTCTAATATTCTAAAAAGTTTTTGATTTTTCTAGAATTATTAAGTTTTTCGAATTTTCGATCTTATATGATTTTCCGAAATTTTCAAAATTTTTGACATCATACTAACTACCACAAACTTCAATAATTTCACGAAAATTTGTGCAACTAATTAAGACTTCTTGTAACTTTTGAAAACTCTTCAGATTTTTTAGATTTATCTTGAAAAATTTAAAAAACACCATCATGCAAATTGAAAAAAATGAGGAATGTATGATAATGAACACAATATACAAAATTCATAAAATTTATTGAAGTTTTACCGATTTCTTGAATTTTTTGAATCATCGGCAATCTTAAAAATTTCAAATGTTTTTTTCTGATTTAAAAAAATTTTTGAAATTGGAAACGCAATGCATGCTACTTAAAATTTTCGAAATTTTATGAAAATTGCCCAACTTATCAAGATTTTTCTTGGTTTTTGAATACTTTTTAAGTACTGCGAGTTTTCACGAAAAAGTTTTATAAATATTTTTCTGCCTACCTTTTTCGTCGAAATAATACAGAATAATATAATATACACGATTTATTAAATGATGGATGTTTACTGAAATTCTACAAAAATTTCGATTTTATAAAGATATTTGACAGTGAATTATTAATGTATTATAATTTTTCATAATTTTTATTGTTTCTAAAAAAATCAAACCAACTACTTAACACTATAAAAATGTTATAAAATTTGTTGCACTCGTAAAATTTTTTGGTTATTTGGTAATTTTTTTCTAGTGTTTCAAATTTTCGTTGAAAATACTAAAGAAATATTATAATGCACATTTGGAAGTAATATATAAAGAAACACAATGTATGATAATGAATATTTTCTGAAATTGTTCAAAAATCCCGGATAATTTGTGTTTTTATAAGGAGTTTTTATGAAACTCCTTACAAAATTTCGGTATTTTTGATAAAATTCCGCTTTTTTTATAAAGTCACTTAATTAAAAGAGCAATATTATATAAAGTTTTTATTGGACTTTATAAATCTTTATAAAATGACGGCATTTTTATAAAGTTGATTTTAAGATCTACTTTATACAGGTTCTGTCTTTTTATTAGGATTTTATAAAGTTTTTATACAGCGACTTTATAAAAACTAATGAAAACTTCATAAAACATTGCTCTTTTTGTAAAGTGATCTTTTTAAAAAAGCGGAATTTTTTAAAAAATACCGAAATTTTATGAGAAGTTTTATAAAAACTTTGTAAAGATCCGAATCACTACGGTTTTTGATTTTTCCAGATTAATTGACATATTCTATCATTTCCAATGTGTTCTTATTTTCCCAAATTTGCAAAATTTCTAATAGTAATTGGTGAATATAATTTGAAATTAAAAAAGAGGACGAAATTAAATTCATAGAAGATCAACTTCTTACATAGTGCTAACCACTCAATTTTTCTAAATTGTATAAAAATTTGTCCAGCCTATAAAGATTCCTTATGATTTTTAAATACTTCGTCAGTATTTTAAATTTTTGTTAAAAAATCAGAAAAACATTATTGTACATATTGAGGAAAAAGGTGATTTAAAAAAATTAGTTCACATTTTCTGAAATTCCGCTAATTTTTGAAAATTATTGACACTTCAAAAAATTTCTAATTCTATAAAGTTTCAAAGTTATAAATAAAAAACTACTATGAAATTTTCAATGATTATAAAAAATTGTCTAATTCAATTGGAATTTTCGTAATTTTTGAATGTTTTTTAGAGTTTCTCAGTTATTTATTTGAAAACGTACAAACGTCATCGTGCATATTTCGACGAAACACAATAATAACCCCCCCCCCCCCCAAAAAAAATCAAGTCATTTACTACCCACCCGGAAAAATCGCGTTCTGCCACCCCTGAGTTTGAGGGTGGAAAAACGAGAATTCTTCTCGTGAAGTTGGAAAAAGGGATTTTCCAGATTTTCCGTTGTGACGGGAGAATGATGGAATGTTCATAATGCAGTGGAAATTCGGGACGAACGGATCGATGGACGAGGACATTTTCCGGCTCGCATAAGACGTTCGAATGTCGTTCGTTAAATTGAAAGATGACGGCTATTTTTTGGAATTGCGGAAACGAAGGGTCATTTGGCGGCGATGGCTGGGATTGTTGGAGGAATTTTTAGCGGTTCTTGATGGTTTTAGGGGATTACGAGATGTTGTAAACAGGGTTTTTTCAAGGCGTGGGAGGAATGAAAAGTTAGGTCTATGAGCTCTTCATGGATGAAATTTGGCATTGGTTCATGCCTGGCTTAGAATTTTAGAGCGATTTATATAATTTTGGAAAGCTTGGAAAAATTACTTTTCTCTAGAAATTCGTTAAATCTGGAACATCAATTGTTTAATGCTACAGAACGTCAATTTGATCGTTAAATTCGCTCAAGGAAATCCGTATCTCCTTCATTCGTTCCGGATTAAACGCTCCTTGATCGCTCAATTTCTTAGCCGCGTTTCATGCAAGCTCCGAATACATGAGCGTAAATCGAGATTCATAATTTAGTAAAGTCGGCAAAGAACAAAGTCGGATAATAAATTAAACTTCCCGAGCACGCAAATACCGTGCGTTTAATTAATGGCTAGGCTACGAAAGTTTTCTTTATACCGTGTTTAAAAACGGGGAAAAAACTCGGAACTATCCATCACAATCAGAAAAAGCTTTACTCATGTTCCGGCATTTAATGTGCTTGAGTCGGGAAAATTATGTTATAAGATGAGAGAAAGTCAGACAACAAAGTTGTAAACATTAGACAGAAAGATTTATAGGAAAATATGTTTTTTGTTACCAATTTTACCGAAATGGGATAACGTTTGCAAGATTTTCCTTCGATGTGTTTACTGATTATGAAGTGAAAAATGAAAATAGTGAGAAAAAAGTGATAACAAGATTGAATGACAAAGAAATGTGTTGAAAAAATGTACCAAAGTGAAGCTGCTTTCTGAGGGGTATTTTTGAGATAAGGTTTTTGTAATTATGGAGATGGTAATGCTCTGCGAATTTTTGCATGATCTCGGTTCTGTTTTTCCTCAAAATAGGAAACTCGAAAGCGCCAGGATTCTCGTTTGCCAACGTTTATTTAAAAAACGTGCAGTGGTTTGTAAAAATTGTATCATTCTTTAAAACTGTGGTATTTCGTGCTCGTTACAAATTTTTTTGCTGCTTCATTACCACTGTGTGAAATTGAGTATTTAATCTAATAATTCAAAGATTAACGTTGGCCAGGGGCGTAAGCAGAACAAATTTTCGGTAGGGGCTTTTCTGAAAAATATTTTTCCTTCGGGATTTCGTAATTTTAATCTTTGACAATATGGTTACAAGAGAGCAATTTTGAAGTATTTTTCATTTCGGAATTTGAAAGTTATACAACTTTTGGAATCCAGAGTTTCGCATTATTCATGTTCGTAAATAATGGAATTTGATTTTTGTGACTTTTAATTAGTAAATGAGGTTTCAATTCTTTTTACTAATACTTTTTTATTTACACCACTTAAGGATACAGAGCTTTCTGAAATTCGATGCACTAGGAATCAAACTTCTAGTAAATTTATGTATTTGAATTGATTTTTGAGCAAATTTAACCACACAGATAAAAGGTTCATCATAAATCGATATTATTTTCATTTGTTATATTATTTATAAAATGTTGTACTATTTTTAGGTATTTTTCTATATTTTTAATTTTTACGAGGGGGGACCCAAAAGTAACGGGAATTGTGTTACAACTTTTTTATTGACAAATTTTTTCACACACAATTTTTATCACCTTCAAAGTAGCCCCCATTGACTGTAATACACTTGTTCAATCTTTTTTTCCAGTGTTCAAAACAGTTCTGAAATTCATTTTTTTCAATGTTTTTTAAACCTTCCAGCGATTTTTGTTTCACCTCTTCTACAGTCCCAAAACGTTTTCCTTTCATGTCCCTTTTGAGTCTAGGGAACAAAAAAAAGTCACAGGGGGCAAGGTCCGCTGAAAAGGGGGGGTGAACAATCGGTGTCATGCCGTTTTTGGTCAAAAATTTCTTCACGGACAGCGCTGTGTGGGCAGGTGCATTGTCGTGGTGGAAGAACCAATCTCCTGTGCGCCAAAGATCCGCTCTTTTCTTCCGGATGTTCTCCCTCAACCTTTTCAAAACCTCCAAGTAGAAGTGTTGGTTGACCGTTTGGCCTGGAGGAACAAATTCTGCGTGCACAATACCTCTGCAATCGAAGAAACAAATGAGCAATATCTTGATGTTGGACTTCACTTGGCGTGCCTTTTTTGGACGAGGCGAGAGAGGTGTCTTCCATTGGCTTGATTGCTGCTTTGTTTCGGGGTCGTAGCCATAGCACCATGATTCATCGCCAGTTATAACCTTGAGGAAAAAATCTGGGTCTTCATCCAACTGATTTTGCAGCTCAAGACAGGCCAGAAGTCGACGCTCCTTTTGATCGTCGGAGAGAAGGCGAGGAACAAATTTGGCTGCAATCCTCCTCATGCTCAAATCTTCAGTTAAAATCCTCTGAATTGAACTCCATGACAATCCAGACATCTCACAAAGTTGATCGATGGTTCGGCGACGGTCTTCATGAACAAGAGTGTTGATTTTTTCAATGTTTTCGTCCGTTCTTGAAGTCGAGGGGCGCCCAGAACGAGGTTGGTCTTCTACTGACATCTCTCCATTCTTGAAACGCGAAAACCAGTCGTACACACGCGTTTTACTCAAAGCATTATCCCCATAAGCTGTTTTCAGCATCACAAGGGTTTCCGCGGGTGTTTTTCCTAACAAAAAACAAAATTTTACAGCCGCGCGTTGCTCTCCGCACTCAGCCATTTCACGTTTTCGCCGAAACGGAAAAAGTCGTTTCACTAGAAAAATTCTTACGGACGAACGAATGCACTCACAGCAAATGAACTTTGCACACTGACTTGGGAGAGTAGCAGCTTGGAAGAGAACCAGTGGAGAACCCGATCCCCCCCTCCGCGGTCCCCCCACCACCTAATTCCCGTTACTTTTGGGTCACTCAATAGATTTTTAGAAATTGATGCTATAGTATAGAAACTTTCAAAAAATTTTGAGAATTTAAATTGATTTTTCAGATTACAGTGTGTATTATGAAGATTTTCAATACTTTCATTCCATATTTTTTTAGTATTTCTACAACTAAAAGTATATTCAATTGTATAAATTGAATTACATGTACTTTTATTATTTTCTTTACGAATTTCTGGAATAATTTCTAAAATTATATATAATTATCGTATCATATTATTTAATATGTTCCAGGACAAAAAGTTGTGTCAATTTGTAAGAAAATTCTATCTACATGATTTTTATGTATTGAAAGATTTCTATTAAACTAGTAAGCAAGTAAACTGGTAAGCTAATAAACTTGTAAGCTAGTAAACTGGTAAACTACTGAAATCGTTAAATAGTAAAAACGTTTACGAGGGAAAAAGAAAAAAAGTAAACTAGCAAACTCGTTGAGAAGAGAATTAGTTAATTAGCAAACTAGCAAACTTGTCAAATTTGTAATAGTTAACTGGTAATATAATTAACCAGTAAACTAGTAAGCTAGTTAAATAATAAACTTATAAACTTGTAAGCTACTGAGATAGTTAAATAACAAACTAGTAAGCTAGTTAAAAAATAAACTAATAAGCTAGTAAACTACTGAGATAGTTAAATAAAAAACTAGTAATCTGGTGAACTAGTTGACTAGTAAACTCGTTAACTAGTAAATTAGTAAACTGGTAAGCAAGTAAACTTTAAAACTCGTTAACTGGTAAGCTAGTAAACTAGTAAGTTAGTTAACCAGTAAATTAGTGGGCTAGTAAACTAGTAAACAAGTAAGCTAGTAAACTTGTAAACTAGTGAGCTTGTAAACTAGTTAGCTTCTAAACTGGTAAACGAGTGAATTATTAAGCTAGCAAACTAGTAAGTTAGTATACTAGTAAACTTATTTTTCACATTTACCTAGTATAACATAAGAAACCCTGGAAAATTCCTAAATATTTTTATAGATCACTTATATTTTTGTAGATTGCTACAGAGATTTAAAAAACTCGTTCCTCGAATTTCGATCTATTCTCATCATTAATTTCAAGAAATAATGATAAAATCACATTCATGTAGATTTTTCGTGTTTTGCATCGTTATTCTTTTTGTCGTATTTTTGAATTATTCAAAAGATTTCGTTGCGTTCTCTAGAATTTTCATCGATTCATAGTATATTCAGAATTTGATGCTCTAGAATCCCAAAATCTATAAATCGTAGAGGCATTTGTCAAGATTTTTTAGAAAACAGTGTTTTCATAGAATACAATTATTTTATTATTCTTTTAGAGTTCGTATGAATCGAAAGATTTTTAACACTTTTATATGGATTTTTTATAGATTTCTAGAATTTGATAATCTAAGATTCAAAGTTTTGCTAATTTTAAGCATTTTCGTAGATTTTTATTTTTTTTGATTATTCACTAGGTTGCAACAATTTTTCTGTGTCATATTTTATACGTAATCCTACGTTTTGAAAATTTTTACTTTTTCATTAAATATATACTGCTAACGTTATCATGCATTTTTTGTAACTTATACTTTTATTGTTTATCGATGCAACTTTATTCATTTGTACATGAAATATTAATTGATTTTATCAGAATTTCGGGATGAGTTGGAACCACCAAAACCCCCTTTACCTACGCGCCTGACGTTAACATTGTTTAAGTGAAGCTTAGATAATAAAATGAATCATAGAAGTTTAAAAGAATTAAAAAATGAAATGATAGGTAAAATAAAACTAAATAAACTATCAAGAGACAAATTTGAGATAGCTCATACAGTTTGGAAAATGAAGGAAAATTCTTTATTGAACATTCATTTAATCTTTCATTATCAAGCTTCTTGATACGTATTTTTGGCAGGGATTTTTCTGAAAAATACAAATTTCTTTTTAAGTAACTTTAACTCGTTACACTATTCTAAGTATTTTTCCAAACCCTGGAAAAAATCATTACTTAAAATTATTTAAAAAAAATTAAAATTTTTTTCTGTACAGAATTTTTTAGCATACAAAAAACCCTGAAAGAATGCATACAAATAAAGTTCCCTTTGACGTGAAACATTCACGATAAAATAACCTTGATAAAATCGAAATCTTCGTGATAATGCAAACTTGAAAACGTTTGAACTCGAGATAAAGATGTTGTTTGATGCAGTAACGCATTCAAATTTGGAACTGTTTCTGCTTGAACGGCTTGTGAATGTAGAAATGTGGATGGATGAAAGCACGAGAGCAATGCCTTTCAAAGTGTCTCGTGAATCCCAACGAATTCTTTGGTATAACGCTCTCCCGAACGCGCAAAATTTATAACGCTCTTCACAGCTTTTATTAACCGAATTAGACAGATGTTAAATGAAGTTTTGCACTCCCCGAATCCTGAATGTAATTTATTATTCATAAATTCATATGGCTCTGGGATGTTCACTGGTTTTCCAAAAGTTATTTGGGTTTGAAATATGAATTATTATTGATAGGAGCAAGAATTTCGTTTCGAAAATTGCATAAAGTTCTGTTTATGAAATTTCAAGATATACTTTCATAATATGTCGAGTTTTCCGTGATGTGAAAAGTTGATGATCATTAACAATGTAAGAAAATTTTCCATCCCTCAAGATTTCGACGAATTTAAATTTTTTTTAAAAATGATTCCATTTACAATATTCTATTTCTTCAAAACTTTTGTCTGACGAAACGCAAGCTTGTACTACTTATTATTCATAAAATCTTCAAAAGTTAAGGAATATTCTGTGTAATACTGAATTGATTTTCCATGCGATTTTCCCCGTTTTCAATAAGTTCAATCGTCATCATTTTCACTACAGAAAAGTGCAACGAGATAATGTTTACTTTCAAGATTGAGTGAGCATTCGATACCGCTGGTTTCCAACGAACGAACAAACACAGAACTCCCCCGCGTTTATTAATTCGATATTGAATACATAATGCATTGTTTGCAGCGAATGCACCGATGGAATCAAAGTTCACATTATCGTTACATTGAAGTAGATACGAAAGTAAATTTCAAATTGTTTCTCTCTGACGCATGCTGAAACAAACGGAAATTAACAGTGCTATCTACTTTTATCTCGAGTATAAGCATCGATTTTGTTAAACAAGATTTTCCTTTGTTGGATGGGAATTGAGGAAAATGCAAAGAATTGCTTGTGTATGGGATTAAAATGATATTTCTGTACAAAATGTAAAAATGTACAAAGTGTGTTTGATGTATTTAAATATTCTTTTCTGGAAAATATGATTTTGTAAATAAAATGACGATTTATTTTATTGTATTTTGAGAGATGCTTTTGAATTATCTACTCAGTTGATATGATTTTTGAATGCCAAGAAAGGAGCATGAGATTCTTTGGAGAAGCAATTAAAATGCAAAATATAGCATTTTATAATGTCAGGTGAGAAAATGAAGTGTTATTTAAGGTCAAGATTAATTACTATTATACAAGGTGATTTATAGTAATTTGAGGTAATGAACGGTTTCTTAAGGTAATTAATTCTTTGATCATAGAAATGCGACGTGAGGTAAGATAATTCAATGTCATGTAAATAATTTTAATGTAACTTACATAATTTAAGTAACTCAAATTAATGTAAAGTTATGTAAGATAGTATTATGAAAAAAATTATTATAAATCACGGTCATTCTTGAATAATCCCTTTTATTCAGGGACGTAGACAAAAGGTGTTTTTAGGAGTTCAAACACTTCCCAAAATTTGTGTAAAATTAATGATTATTTCGTATGGAAAAATTAAAACAGTGTTAATGAGTAATAAGTATCAAAAATAATATATATCTCAATAAAACGTATTAAAATAAGAAAACAAATTCATCATAAAAAAAATATTAACGTATTAGAAGAACGAGTATCTAAAAATTATCAAAAATGTACTTACTGAAATCTAAGTTTCATAATGAACCAATAACTAGAATTTGGGTAAAATTGATGATTTTCTCAGGTAAAAATGAAAAAAAGTCTCAATAATAAGTAATGAGTTGCAAAAATTATAAGTATTAACAAAATGTAGAGAAACAAGAAAATGATGTTTTTAATAAAAATAATATCAACGAATCATAAATATAGCCCTAGTAATTTTGGCCCCTATAAAAACCTTATAAGAATCCAACTTGTTATAAGGTGCACCTTATAACCGTATAAAAACCTTATAAGACTCTTAAATTTATTATAAAAATTTGATTGAATGAATTTCATGAGGCTGATTTTCTTATAAGATAATGTAAAATACGTTCTTATAAGAAATTTCAGTTTCTCATAAGGTTTTCATAGAGTCACCTTATGAGAAAATCGATTTTTATAAGGTTTCTAAAAGGTGCACTTTGTATGAAGAAATTGAATTCTTAGAAGAAATAGAATTTTTTTATCAAGTTGTCAAAAGGAGCAAAATTACTAGGGAAGTAAAAATAATTAAAAACGTAATAACTGAAATATGAAGGTTATAATCAATAACAATAACCAAAATTTAAATGAAATTGATGATGATTTCATCTAAAAGTTAAAGAAGTGGTAATGATAAGTGATAAATCTTATGAATAATGTATAAAAATAAGAAAAGTAGTATCTACAAAAAAATATAAACGAATCGTAAAAAAAGTACAAATTTAAAAAAAATGTAATTTCTGAAATCTAAAAGACATTAATTCACAATGATAATCTTGTAAGTTTTCAAAGTGATAAAAATTTGGAATTCTCAATTTCACTATAACTAAAAAATAATAATCTTGGATGAAAAAAATTTGTTCTTGAATGGAATTCAAGTTATAATTTTTTGACGAAAAAAAATGAGAATGAAACTTTGAAAAATTTTTTCAACCCACAGTGAATAACAAAGAGAAATTAAGATTCACGAAAATAATGAAAACCCAAAAATTTGGATTCTGAAGCATTAAATTCTAGAAATCTACAAAGAAATTCTTAAAATACCAGAAAATGATTGAAATTGTAAAAATACGAAGAAAACTGGTAGTGTTTTACAGATATTGTTTTCTGAAAAATCTATTGAAGTAATTTCAATCTTTGAAAATTCGTGCTGTAGAAAAAGTGGTCACTGGGAGCAAATATGTATTAAATCAGATTTATTTTATACGTATAGTATTCTTTGTCTTCTGATCAATATTTCGACTCGTATGGAGACCTCATCAAGATCATTCAAAATCTTTCCTTAATTACACTGTATGAACAAAAAAGGCCTATCATATCAAAATAAACCATCGTTGATTTAATCTTTAGTTAAAGTTGGTTGAATCTTTGAAACTTTAAATCCTATAGCATCAAATTTTTTAAATATGTAGAACAATACATAAAAGTACTATAAATGTATAATGATACAAGAATATGATACAAAATTTCCTAAGTGATGAAAAATACAAAAATTCTAGAAATTGCAGAATTCAGAAAAATAATAATAAAAATAATTCTGAAAATAGTAAATAGGATTTAAAAAAAATCTATGTAATACTTGGAGTCTGCGAATTATTTCCTTAAAAATCTATTGAAAATACCACAACTCTTCAGAAAGTCTGATTAATAGAGCAGTAAAATCTAAAATTATATAAATTTATCTCTAAAACTACTAGAAATCCTAAAAATACCTAAACTTCTTCATAACCTCCCACCCTTGAGCATTGAATTTCAGAAATCTATTCAGAAATCCAAAATAAAATCAGAAAATCCAAAGTTCTATCAATACTGAAAAAATATAAGAAATACCAAAAGTATCAGAAATTTAAACAAAAAAATCTAAGCCACAGTAACTCAAAATTTTAAGTTACTGTGTATACAATTTCATAATTAAAACATACCAATAAAAAATTCTATACACCATAAATAATATAATAAATTTATGAAACTTCAAAATTTCCAAACTTGGAATAAATCAGAAATCTACACTTTTGAAACCAGATTCTCAAAGATAAAAAATTCTAAAATCCTGGGCAGAAACTTTTTTTTTGCCACACCCCTTTGTTTATTCATGATCAAACCACATCAATATTTTGTTTAATCTACAACTACACTGTCAAAAAAAATTCATACTTTAGTTCAACCACGAAAAAGAATTGACTTCTTCGAACAAAATTTCAAACATCAATAAAAAATTCTGTGCACCATAAGTTATGAAACTCAGAAATTCCCAAACTTGGAGAAAATCAAAAATCTTCATTTTTCAAACCAGATTCTCAAAGATAAAAAATTCAATAATCCTGGGCAAAAAATTTTTTCTGCCAGCACCCCTACGTTTATTCATGATAAAACCACATCAATATTTCGTTCCATTTTATAACTACACTGTTAGAAAAAAAATTCATACTTTCTTTCAACTACCGAAAAGAATTGACACAATTTCAAACCCAAAAATGTAAATAAATGTCCCTCGTCTGTGTTCGAAGCATATGAATTTTTCGTTTGGAGCAACTCTTCCCTTCTGAAAATAAGTGTTTTATATGGCCGTAAAATACTCTGGGAATGAAATACTCGGTTTCTGGCAGCGCACGTCAACGACCGCACATACGATAAATTTTCTCGCGATTCATGAGCCGGGCCATAAAGATTAGAGACGAGCGGTTAAATCTGAATCAGGCAAAGGCGCCGGGGGATGGCTCGATTGTCGAAAGACAACGGGCTCAAGTGATCCCCCGCTGAACGACGCGTACAAATGAACCGAGAATCAAGTCTCTTATCCCGGATCGCGCTTTTTTTGCTCCTCATCCCTACGTTTTATGTCTTGCTCGGAAAAGAAAATCGTCGGCGACTCCCGAGTCACACTTGGAATAATTTTGAATGATTATTTTCCGAGGCTCATGAAATATGGATGATGTTCGGATGTACGAAATAGAGGGAATTTACCGTTTGAAAGAACGAGTCATTAAGGAGGATTGTATAAGATAGCGAATGCAGTTTTTCAGAGGCGGCAGAACAAGAATTTTCCGAGTGGGTAGTTAATGACTCAAGTATTGATAATGTTTTTAGATTTTCGAATAAAAGAATGAGAAACTTGAAACAAATTAGAAAATTACGAAAATTCCTATTGAGTTGGACAAATTTTTATAACCTTGGCAACTTTTTAGTAGCTTTTCATATTTTTTAACTTCGAAAAGCATCAATAATTTTTCCAAATGTCAGGATTTCTCTAAAGTTTACGAAATTGGTGAAATTCCAGAAAATTTTTGCTTTTGATGGTGTTTTTTTTTTCGAATTTCAGACAAATATTTAGAATACTTGAAAAGTATTCAAGAATCGAAAGATATGGTAATGAGCTGGACACATTTTTAAAAAAATTTTGAAAATTCGAGTTGATGGTATGATGTATACAATTTTGCAAATTTCTAAAAGTCAGAACACATTGGGAATGTAAAAAAATGTCAACAATTCTGAAAAAATCAAAGTTTTTGTAGAATTTCGGGAAACGTTTATGATTTCATAAAATATGTTTATCACTATATTTCTTAAAAATGTGAATAGTAAAATTTTTTATATCTTCACCTCAAATTTTAAAAACTTGACAAGTATTCAAAAACAACAAGAAATTTTTACAAGTTGTATAGGTATATTTTTTTTTATTTCAAAAAGTTTTAAAAACGATAAACCATTGTATGTTTAATACACCATTATACAATTTAAAAAAAAATCCAAATTTTTGTAGGAATTCAGGAAACGTTCATTAGTTTAGCAAATCGTGTTATTATTATATTTCTTCGACATACGCGTAAAAATATTTTTCAAAAACATTTTTATGAAAATTTCCAATACTTGAAAAGTATTTCAACATTAAAATAACTCTTAATAGGTTAAACAAAATTACATAAAATCCCGAAAAGTTCAAAAATCCTTTGCATTATTCTTAAGGGGTTGTATACCTTTTTGTGCGGACAAATTGAGGATGGTTTGGAGTAATCTCAATGTATGTAGCAATAATGCTACGTCACAAAAGTTATAGTTTTTAAATAGTGTATTGTTCATTTGAAAAAACAAGTATATAACCTTTAAAAACTTTTAAAATCTTTTTAAATCAGCAAACTTTCGAGATTTTAAAGATAACCAATAATTATAAAAAATCCGAGAAATTGGTAGAATTTCAAAATCTGTTAATAAATATCGTATATTGTGTTCATTATCATATTTATTATTTCCTTAAAATATTCATGATAATGTTTTTTCAATTAAAAAAAATCTAAAAAAACTTGGGAAGCGCTCGAAAATCACATAAAATCTGCATGACAGAAAAATTTTCATAAAGTTCTGAAAGCCTTTGATGTTTAAAAATTTTGACAAATCAGAATATATTAGAAATTTCGATAACTGACAATATTATAAAAAAATGAAAAGTTTCAGCTAATTTTGGAAAATGTTCAATAATTTCGTAAATTCTGTTCATTAGAATTCTTCGAAATATGGATAATAATACCTTTTTTATTTTTCAATAAAAATTTGAAACACTTGAACAGTATTGAAAAATTAGGAAAAATCTTGCATGAGTTAGACAAATTTTCATAAATACTGAAAAATCGAATAGTTTATTACGTTAAAAATATTAAAAATTTCTTAAAATCAGAAAATGTTTGAAATTTTTTGGAATGTCAATCATTCTACCAGGTGTACTCCTAAGTAATTTCTGGTTTTTTCAATGGATGGCGTTCTGTTTTGTACCGCTGTTGGTAACACATACCATATGTCATTTTGTTCAGTCATATCGAGTGCTTGAACTGCGTTGACATTTTCTCGAAAAAATCTTCCAGTTAGTTTTTATTGCGCTTCAAAAATGTCGAATTTTGTACCGAATTTTGAGCGTATGCGCCATGCATTGCTTTTCATGTTTAATCAGGGGAAAAAAGTGCCCGAGAGCCACTGTGCGCTTGTGGAAGTTTATGGTGATCGTGCATTAACACTTCGAACATGTGAAACGTGGTTTCGACAGTTCAAAAATGGAGATTTCGACCTGAACGACGCCGCACGCTCCGGCGAGCGAAAATCGTTCGATGACGCCGAATTGCAAGCATTATTAGATGAAGACAACACGCAAACGCAACGACAGCTTGCAGATGCGTTGGGAGTTCAACAGCAAGCAATTTCCAAACGTCTGCGAGCCATGGGAAAAATTCAGAAGCGTGGAAAGTGGGTGCCCCTTGAACTGACCGAGAGACAAATGGAGAATCGAAAAGTGACCTGTGAAATGCTGCTTCAACGATACAAAAGAAAGTCTTTCCTGCATCGTATTGTTACTGGTGATGAAAAGTGGATTTTCCTGGAGAACCCTAAGCGCAACAAATCGTGGGTGAGTCCAGGTGAAGCATCGACATCGACGGCACGGCCAAATCGTTACGGTCGGAAGGTCATGCTGTGTGTGTGGTGGGACCAGTCCGGTGTTATATACTTTGAACTGCTGAAACCTGGTGAAACTGTGAATGCCGTTCGCTACAAACAGCAAATGAAAGATTTGAGCCGAGCCATTGTGGAAAACCGACCAGAATATCAACAACGACAGAAGAAGGTGATTTCGCTCCACGACAATGCGCCGTCGCATAAGTCGAAAGTCGTTCGTGACACGCTGGAAAGGCTCAAGTGGGAAGTGCTTGATCATGCGGCTTACTCACCAGACCTGGCGCCATCCGACTACCACCTCTTTGCCTCGTTGGGCCATGCCCTTTCTGAGCAGCGCTTCGACTCGTACGAAAATGTACGAAAATGGCTCACCGAGTGGTTCACCTCCAAAGGCAATGATTTTTACTGGCGTGGTATCCACGATTTATCAGAAAGGTGGGAAAAATGTGTAGAAAGCGATGGAAAATACTTTGAATAAAATATAGGTTACGGTTTTTTTGGAATTATGTGTTTTATTTGCAAAAAAACCGGAAATTAATTAGGAGTACACCTGGTGGAAAATTCCAAGAATTTGTAGAATTGCGGAAAATGTACGTAAATTTTGTTGACTGCAGAGAAAACTTTAAAGTGCTGTGGAACTAGAGAAACTGTGTGTAATCTTCAAATTTTGTACATGATTTATTACTAATTTACGTTAATCATGATTTACGAACTGTATTTTTTTGATAACTGCATTTTTTTGTATTAATCACTAAGATTCGTGGTGAATTTCAATGAAATTCTAATGAATTCTCATCAATATATTATAATAAACCATGGAAAAATGATGTATAATCATTGAGAGCCATAGAAAATGAAAAACATTTCAAATGATTTTCGTATAAGGAAAATCGTATGCTGAAGAAAACAATAGATTAATATTAAAACATATAGATAATGTAAGAAAAAAATATGTAGAATAAACATAAAAATTTTAAATTAATGAAAAAATATAAAAGATTACTGAAAATCATAGCTATTTATACAAAAGCTCAAAAATTATGATGAATTTAGGAAGGTGATGAAAAAATATTTAAGTTTTTGAAAAGCATGGTAAACGTGTAAAAATACGCAAAATTGTGTAAAACAATGAAAAATTTCGGTTATAAATAGAAAAAAAGACAAAATAATTCAAAAATATGGAAAATAAATGAAAAATCAATAAAGATTTGAAAAAATCTCCAATTGCAACAATCATTTAAAATTAATCGAGATTCTGAGAATCCATAGAAAATGAAGAAAATTATTGAATGTAATGAACAGTAATTATATGCCATAGAAATTTGCTGATAATTAAAAATTATGGATTATTTTAAAAATCATGGCAAACCATGAAATACTGTAAGTAATATATATTAGAATTAAGGAAATTGTATAAATGATAAAAAATTCAAATCATCAGAAATGGTACAGAAAATTATAGTGACTGACATAAAGTTATGTCATATTTTAGGAAAAAATGAGATATGTTGTATCTTAAAGCAAGAAATCTGACACAAAAAAAAGAAATATTTGATTCTTAATTTGAAAATTGGTCGAAAGTACATACATTCCAAATCAAGATAGTTTGAAATTCAGTAATTTTTTAGAAAAAATGCAAGGTCTGAGCCTGAAAATATTAGATGTTAAAATGATGATAAAAACATTCAAAAAACTTCTTGCTATGATTAAAATACCAAAGATGTAACTCATTACTTCAGTCCAAAAAAATTCTCCAATTAAAATCATCTCCCTCTGAAACTCCTAAAAAATAATTTTCCCTTTTGCATTCGCGAATTTCAAACTTTCGTATTCAAAACAACATTAATAACGTTTCACGATGTTTCTGGAAATTTTCGAACCAACCCTTTCCAAATACAAATGAAACTCAATTAATTAATTCCGAAGCTGGTTTATTACGAAAACTTTCCTCTCAAAATTCGAAAAAATGCTGAAATTGTTATTTAACAGAAACACTGAGAAGTTAATCACGAATTTTGCTTGAAATTTCCATTCTCAGGGCGAGTATAAAATTCATGAAACGAGCGTGTTGCGCGGCCACGGTGCAATATTCGAGATTGTGAGTTTTTGTAGCGCATTTAGTGCTGAAGCTTGTTATTACGCCCCGAGTGTAATATTAATGACCTTTTACAGGAAGGGAAGATGATGAATCACGCCTCTCGCCCGGCTTTTCTTCGCATCAATCGGCTGCATCATTGGTAAGTGCAATTAATTATCCCGGCCAGAGGGTGAATTAGTCAATAATGGTATTATTAAGAATTGAAACAACGTTCTGCACTCGCTGGACTTTTTAGTTTTCGTATATTTAGAACTTGGCAACGGCTGTTCGTTGGGTGATGAAATGAATGAGTTTGGAAATAACGGGCTTCTCGATGAAAAGGTAGCACGTATTCGATCCATTTTTAGAAGCTTAAAATCGATATCATCAATTTATTGAGTAGGGAATGAATAAAAAATGATGAATTAGTAATTCATTATCGTTACTGTTTCGTTACTTTCACGTTACTTGATGGAATAAATTGAATGTAAGTAATGGGACATTGAAAAAATGAGGATCAAAGAACAATATCAAGGTTCTTGTGGTTTTGTATTAGAAATTGTTTGTTTCAGTTGTAAAAAAAAGTTAGGGATGATGAAATATTGGACTTGTATTATTTTTTTAATAAAACATTAAATTTTTAAGATCTGTTGTTTGTTAGGACGAGCTTTTTATGAATAATTTTTATAAGCGGGGAAAGTCATCAAGCATTTGTAAATCTGTACTTTTTGACCCCGAGAAAAAAATTAGGGAACTTCATATATTTTTGAAAAAATCTTATCTACCTAAATTTTCAGTATTTTTGGCAATTTTTGTATTTTTTGGTGTGTATAAAATGTTGCAGGATTTTCTACTATTTTTATATATATTGCTTTATAGATTTCAAGAATTTCGTGCTTAAGAATTCAAAGTTTATGCAATTTTTCGTATTTGAAAGGATTTTTCAGGAAACAGTATCTACATAGTTAATTCCTTTTAGTTTTTTTGGTGCATTTTTAGTTTTTCTGCGATTTGAAGGATTTTTCTGTATTTCTGAAACTTTTCTTTTTTTTCAGTCTCCATGTATACAAATTTTTAGGATTTCCTAGTATTTTCATATTAATTGTAATAAAGATTTGAAAAATTTTGTGTTCTTAAATTCGAAGTTAATTATATTTTTCGTGTTTCAAAGGATACTTTAGTAAACAGTATCTTAGAAGATTTTTATTTCCTCTGATATTTTTGTATTTCTTTAGTTTTCTACGAATTAAAGGTCAATCGAGTATTTTTATACATAATTGCTATATAATTTTCTGGAAACCGATGCTACAGTAATCAAAGTTATGAAGATTAATAATGTTTCGTTAATTTACCAGTATTTTCATGTATTTATTTTTTTTATACATTTCATTTATTGATTGTTGTAGAATTTTACAGTTTTTTCAAAGAAGTCTTTTTGAGTTTCCAGAATAAGGTTTCCTAGAGTAATAAATTAAAATTTTTTGAATGTTTTCAATCGATTTTGCAGAAAACAATTCCTTTATAAAGCCTTTAAAATCTTTTATGTTTTTTAATGACTTTGACAATTTCAAAATTTTTCTGGTATTTTTGTGGACTTCGTTACATATAATGAGGATTAAATTTTCCAGAAATCGGAATTTCTCGATTCCTGGAACTATATACATTTTAAAAAAATTAAATAGCATTCTCAAAAAACTAGTTAAAATGAATTATTTTTAATATTTTTTCTGTATTCATTAAATGTGGTAAGATTTTTTAGCAGAACCTATAGATTATTAAGATCCTGCCATTAATTCAAATATTTTTCAATTTTTTCACTTATTCCTCAAACTTGATGCTTTGAATTAATGTTTTATTGATTTACTAGTAGATTCATATATTTCCCTTTTTTATTTCTTAAATTTATTGAATGCTGTAGAATTATATAGTTTTTTTTAAAGATATCATTTTGAATATACAAAATGAGAGTTTCTACAGTGGGGAGTTTGAAATATTTGAAGTATTTCGATCAAATTTGCAGAAAACAGTTTCTTTATAGATTTAAAATGACTTTTACGATTAGAAAATTTTTCTGGTATTTTTGTCGACTTCAATATATATTTCTTGAGTTCAATCCTCAAGAAATTGGGATTTCTCGATTCCTAGAATCACATAAATTTTTGAAAAATCAAATAGTATTCTCAAAAAACTAATTAAAATGTAATTTTTTGATATTTTTTCTGTATTCATTTAATATGGTAAGATGTTTTAGTAGGATCTATAAATTTTCAAAATTCTGCGATAAATTCAAGTATTTTACAATTTTTTCACTGATTTTTAAAACTTTATACTTTAAATTATTAATATTTTATTGATTTGCTAGTATATGCATATCTTTCCCTTTTTTATTTCTTAGATTTATTTAATGTTGTAGAATTATTAAATTTTTTTTAAAGATATCGCTTTGAATTTACAGAATAAGATTTTATGCAGTTGGAAGTTTCATATATTTGAAGTATTTCGATCGAATTTGTAGAAAACACTTTCTTTAAAGAGTTAGAAACCCTTTAATATTTTTCGTATTTTTTGATGATTTTCACGATTTCAAAATTTTTCTGGTATTTTTGTGGACTTCTATATATATTTCTAGAATTCAATTCTCCAGAAATCGGAATCTCTCGATTCCTGTAATTAAATAAATGTTTGAAAAATCAAACAGCATTCTCAAAAAACTAGTTAAAATGGAATACTTTTGATATTTTTTTTGTATTCATTTAATATGGTAAGATTTTTTAGTAGGATCTTTAAATTTTCACTATTCTGCCATAAATTCAGCTATTTTTCAATTTTTTCTCTGATTCCTAAAACTTGATGCTTTGAATTAATGTTTTATTGATTTACTAGTATATTCATATATTTCCCTTTTGAATATTTTAGATTTATTGAACGTTGTAGAATTGTTTAGTTTTTTTTTTCAAAGATATCACTTTGAATTTACAGAATAAGATTTTCTACTGTTGGAATTTTTACATACTTGAAGTATTTCGATCGAATTTGTACAAAACAGTTTCTTTATTTATAGATCTAGAAAGCCTTTAATATTTATTTCAATTCTTAATGACTTTTAACTTTTAAAAATTTTCTGGTGTTTTTGTCGATTTCTATACATATTTCTAGAATTCACTTCTTACAAAATTAGAATTTCTTGATTCCTCGAATCATAAAAATTTTTGAAAAATCAAATAGCATTCTTACACAATTAGTTGAAATGAATTATATTTAATATTTTTCTGTATTCATTAAATATGTTAAGACTTTTTAACAGAATCTATAGATTTTCAAGATCCTGCTATAGATTCAAGTATATTAATATTTTTTTATACAGATTTCTAAAATTTACTGCTTTGAATTTTGAAAGTTTCTAAAAAAAAGTGAAAAAAGAAGAACATATTTCTAGTCAATACTTTTACAAAAATTACTGAAATATCACTCTGTGAAGTTAAAAATTATGATTATAGAATAAAAATTCGAATTTCTTACACAAGAAATTAATTTCATTCTCCCAGGGCAAAAATATCCCTCATCCTCCAAACTCGTAAATGGACGAATAATCGAATCGAGCACCGAAGATTAGCATGTTATTTACACCTCATTTTATCGAGCAAGTCCGAGTACGTCTGAAAACATTGAGCTAAACTTTGAATCCCCTTTCGGATAATGCGAAGGAACGCTTTCAGTCAGTTTTTACATAAGGTTACTTATACCAGCGCCAGCGGGAAAAGGGGGGAAAACAACCCTGGAAAAACGCGAAAAAAGAGCAGCTGGCGCGGAAGCTGATTTATTCAAGGCCGTCGAGTCATTTCGGACGTTCGAAACTCAAATCCCCGATTGTTTTTCTCCCGAGCCTAACGCAATTATTTTCCCTCTTTTTGGCCCTGAAGCTCGCGAAAATGTCAAATCCCCTCTGGAATAAAAGCTCAAGGGGGGGGGGAGTTGGAACGAGGGAATTTCGTCTAAATAAATTTTACGAGCGCCACTTGCGCCGTATTCAATTTTCAGGAAATATATCGGACTCGCTTGAATTTCATGAGATACTTAGCCTTTAACTTTTCAAGATCCTCGGGTTATACGTCTTGGTGGGTATTAAAAAGAATGTCGATTTCGGGGGAGGGGAAAAAATCCCACAGCCACGAGGAACTTTTTAATAACTTTCAACTGGTTTTTCCGAGCTTTGCATAATATGGTCGTCAATATTTATTGGTAAATTGTGAATATAGAAAAGAGCGATCTCGCGGAGTTTTTTTATGGGAATGAGCCACAGTAAGTTTTGTAGTATGCTTGGTTTTATGGTTTTTCTTTTTGGTGTATCGGTTTCCGCGGGGAAATTTATGTATCTGGAATTTTCATTTGGGATGATCGATTTTCTGGGGATTCGGAGTATTTTACGAGAGGCAGAAGTTATTTTGGAAACTGATATAGGGTTGTCTCATTCAAAAAAAAATAAATATTGTGTTTTTTATTAGGTATTCGGTTTTTTTGGGTGATGGTACGTTTTTAAGACAGTAAAAAGCAGGGTTTGGAAAGTTACTTAAAAAAAGTAATTCGTTACGTTACCGTTACCACTTAAAAAAAGTAATGTCCCGTTACTTTCACGTTACTTTTTTGAATTATCTGAATGTACATAATAAAAAATCGAAAACCTAAGCCTAAAAAAAACAATATCAACGTACTCGTGGTTTTGTTCTATAGAAATTGTTTATTTCAGATATAATAAAAAATGTTAATCCGTACTTTTTCACCCGAAAAAAAATCAATCAGCTTGTTCAAATTTTTATATTTTTTTCAAGTTCACGAAATTTCTGACTATGACATTTTATTCAATGTTAGCCACAAGGAAACATTCACAAAATTTAATAGTTGTAGAAATTTTGAATTTTTTGTATTTTTCAGCAAGCTATAATACGTTGCAGGATTTTCTAGTGTTTTTTATAAATTTTTACTATTTTTCTGTACATTGATATATAGATTTCAAGAATTTCATGCTCTAGAATTCAAAGTTCATTAAATTATTTGTATTAAAGAAGATTTTTCAGCAAATACTGTCTATGAAGATTTTCGTTTCCTTTGATTTTTTTGATACTTTTACAATTTTTCTACGATTTGAAGGATTGTTTGGTATTTTTATTTCAAAACTATTGGTATTTTTCAGGATGATAAAATGTTGCAAATATTCTTAGTATTTACATATAATTTTAGTATTTTTATAATGTAAATTGATATATATAAGAATTTCGAACTCTAGAATTTGAACATAATGAATTTCTCCGTGTTTCACAGGATTTTCCAAAAAAACAGTGTCTCGATAGATTTTTACTTATTCTAGCACTTTTCGTATTTCTTCAGTCTTCCTATGATTTCAAGGATTGTTTATTATTTTTATATGTATTTTGCCTTATGAATTTCTGGAATTCGAAAGATTTTCAATGTTTTATCTTTTCACACGTATTTTTCATTATGTATTTTCTTTCTGTATTTCTATGTATTTATAAAATGTTGTAGAATTTTTTAGTTTTTTTAAAGACATCCCTTTGAATCTCCAGAATAAGATAAAATTTAAAGTTCGAAATTTCTGAAGTACTCCGATCAATTTTGCAGAAAACAGTTTCTTCATACAATAAAATGCTCTCAATATTTTTTGTATTTTTCACAGAGGTATACGATTTGAAATATTTTTTCTTTTTTTTGTAGACTTTTCTACAAACATATATTTTTAGAATTCAAGGCTCGAGACACCGAAGTTTTTTAATTCCCGGAATGACATAAATTATTAAATGAACAAATAATATAAATCCTCATCATATCTAGTATTTAGAGTATTTTTCCTACTGTTTTCATATTTTTTTTTGTATTCATTATATTCTATAAGATTTTAAGATCTATAGATTATAAGTATTTTTATATATTTCTATGCGAATTTCTAAAATTTATTCCTCAAAATTGATAAGTTTATGATAAAAAGTAAAAAAGCATACTCTTCGTTAATATTTTTACTCAAATTATCAATATTTCATATTGTTCAATTAAAAATTATAATTATAAAATTTTTTATTCAAAAATGAGGATGTGCAAAATTATGGTAAGAACATTTTTTACTCTGGTAAAATGGTTAGAGATTTATTCGTACGACGTTCAAATTTTAGGATTGTGTGGGAGTTTCCCGAGAACGTAAAAGCTCGCGCGATTTCCGTGCGCTTTTTTCACTGAGTAGAAACTGTATCGAGCGTGGCCTGTGGGCATTGGGAACTTCCAATGCGGTTGCACGACTCGACTAATATCCAATTTCGCCCCGCCTTACGTGCAAAGTATCATATTTTCTCACGCTTGATATATCCTGACTGTTTCCGTTTGCACGTGTACTTTTATGCGAGAATTCTTTCAAAAAGTCATAAGTTGTATTGAAATGAGACCAGAATTACTCTGGATAGAAAAGAAATTTTGTTTCAATATTTTTACATTGTTTTGTAACGAAAAATGAGGACACTGAAAAAGTACCAATTTTATGTTTAGTGAATTCAACAAATTAGAAAATGATAAAGTTGGGATGAGAAGAATGAAAGACTGATTTTTTCGATTTGAAAACCTGCCAATAAAGATAATTGCAGAAACGATTCAAAACTTAAGTTTCAGGACGACTTTCGACAAATACTTATACAGTGAAATTTTCTTTGTTATCTGTAAAAACAGCTTCTTGTTGGTTATATTTCCAGCGCAAACGAGGTAAATTTAAAATAGAGTCATGTAAATTGTATGAGTTACGTGAAACTCCAAATTGACTTTACGTGAGTTACAGCAGAAAGCTTCTCTTGCGTCTTTGTCAAATTTCTTAAAGTTCGGGAGTGTGGTTTTGAAATATTACTGAAACAGAAAATGTAGATTCTAAAGGTGTTGAATTTAGTTCAAAACGAGCTTAAAAATCTCTCCATTGTTAACTTTTGAAAAAAAGTAACGCCGTGAAAAATTTATCTTTTCTTCGTAAACTTTGATTCGAAAATTTTTTGAGCGATTTTAGGTAAGTGAAAAAACATAGAAAACAAAATTGTTTGACGAAATTTATGCTTGTACTACTTATGGAAAACTTAATGTTCGTTAGTGTTTAGATAGCTAGCATGAATGATAACAAAATAAAAATGTTGAAGTGAAGTATGAAAAATGGTTTTTTTTTGGCTGACTGAAGTTGGTTAATATTACTTGTAGGGATAAGTATGGGAAAAACTATTGTATTGATTATACAGAAGTAATTACTCTGAGACATTTTATTTCTGAAAAATAAAGGTTATAGAAAAAATTTTTCTTGAATTTTCTGATTAAAAGGTTTTATATATGAAGGTGCAGAATTTTTTTTGTAAAAAAACTTAAACGCTTTGTCTTAAAAAATTATGTTTTTTTTTTATTTCTCTCGTGTTCATTTTTCTAACATATAATTTTAAACTGAAATTTCATGGTTGTTTTTCTTTGAACATACCTTGGATTTGAAAATAAGAAAATTCTATTCTCGCCTGACCTCTTCTGACTAAAGTTGGATAATAGTACTTGTGTCAATCTTCTAGAGAAGAAACTGAAAAATCATCGAAAAATTAAACGTAAAAATCTTTTTAACCAATTTTCGTCTGATAGGTTACGAAAATAGCAAAAAAGTTCTTTGACATATTTATGGTCAAAAGGTAACATGAGAAACAAATATAGAATTTTTCCTGAGTGTCTATTGACAATTTTTGCCGATTTCAAAAACAAAAAAAAAACATCATGTGAAAGCTATTTATCGAGAAAAAAAATTACGTATGTAACTCGGAAAATTGTCTCATTTTCGGCCGACTAAAGTAAATAAATACTACTTGTAACGATAAATTTTGTAATAAGTAGTTAGAGACTACACAGAAAAAAAACCAAGAAAAAATTGAATTATTCTTTCATTTACATGTAAGTTTAAAATGTAGTTTTTATACTACTTTGTATGTATTTTATCATATTTGAATGATTGATAAAATATTTATATAAAATTAAAAAACATAGGTTAAATTTTTTTAATAAAATTGATAATTGTTCTAATTAGATATAAAAAACTTTAAGTTGCTATGCATTTTGATATGAAGCATGTATTTATAACGAAATGAAAATCTCGAAGTTGAACCTTAAACGACTGTCTTATTTTTGGCTGACTAAAGTAGGTTGATACTACTTGCAGCAATAAATTTGAAAAAATAGTTGAATAATTACACAGAAAAAAGGTGGCTGGAAAAATCACTCTGAGTCATTTTGTTTTTTAAAAATTAGATACAAAGGGGAAACATTTTTTTTTTTTCATTGAAAGGTATCATGAATAAAAGTGTAGAATTTTATTATAATTGCAACAAAATTCTTTCTTGAGAAAAAATCGAGTTTCTTGAATTCTTTAATGACTCATGTTTCTTCTAATATTATTTCAAGTTCACAATTCACAATTTTTTTTCTGGAACATGTCTTCAACTCATGAAAAGAACAATTCCATTCTACCCCGACCTCATCTGACCAAAGTTGGCTAATCTACTTATAACAATTAGTTACAAAAGAAAAATCCAAACTTAATCGAATATTCGAATAAAAAAATATTTTTTAATCAATTTACGTCTAGAAGACAAGGAGAATAGATAAAACATAAATTTAAAAATTTTTCTGGCCAAAACATTTTATGAAAACAAATGTGGAACTTTTTTCACTAAAATCGTGAAATACTGCTTCATATCTTTATAGAGAAACAAATTCGAAAAATTGTATTATTTTTGGTTGCCTGAAGTTGTTTAATACTACTTGTTGCGATAAATTTCCATAAAACTAATTGAATGATTGCTTGGAAAATAGTCCAATAAAAAATAACTCTGTATAATTTTACTTATTAAAAATTATTACAATAGAAAATCTTTTTAAATATTTTTTCTAAAATGGTATAATGAATGAAATTGTACAATTTTTTTTATAAAAGCACTAAAACTCATTCTTTGAAATCGTCTATCTTTTTCTTATAATGCTCATGCTTCCTTGAATATTCGTTTTGAATTGAAAGTTTATTATTTATTTTTCTTCAACAAGTCTCAAACTAAAAAATGAAAACTTTATTTCCGTCTGACTTCGTCTGACCAAACCTGGCTAATACTACTTGTATGAATAAGTTCCAAAAAAGTCGAAACATCATCGAATACATACATTTAAAAATCTTTTTACATAAACTTACATCTAAAAGACAACGAAAATAGATAAAATCACTTTTTTTTACTTTTCATAGCCAGAAAGTTCTATAAAACCAAACGTAAAAATTTTTTTCACTTATATTATGAAATACTGCTTCAAACTTTCATAGCAAAAAAGAAATACGAAATCAAATTCGAAAAATTGTTTCATTTTTGGCTGACTAAAGTTGTTTAATACTACTTGTTGCGATAGGTATCTATAAAACAAGTTGAATGATTAGTCAGAAAGTACATGAGCAAAATAATAAATTTAAATCATTTTACTTCTTGAAAATTAAGAAAATAAAAAAAACTTTAAAATTTTTTTCAGAAAGTGGTATAATGATTGAAAGTGTAGAATTTTGTTATTAAAGCACCAAAACTCTTTCTGTAAAAAAAATCATGTTTTGTTTTGCTTAAGTTTCTTTGAATATTCTTCTCAAATTAAATGTTTTTTTTTCTTGAACGAATCTCAAACCTAAAAACAAGAAAATCCTATTTTCGTCTGACCTCGTCTGAACAAACTTGGCCAATACTACTTGAATAAATAAGTTCCAAAAGAAAAAGTTGAAACATCGTTCAAGTATTAATTGTAACATTCTATTTTCATCAATTTATGTCAAACATGTAACATAATTAAAAAAAAAAAACACTTCAAATTTTTATGACCAAAAGGTACCATGAAAACGTAATCATAATTTTTCCTTAACACCTTCTCACGAGATATAACGACTCCCAAAATATCACAAATCTTTTTCCAATTCTAAAACACAGAAAACGTCATGTAAAATCCCGAAAAAATCATGGAATACTTTCCCCGTCCGACCAAAGCCGGTCAATACTACTCGAATCGAGCTCGCACTCGCATTTTTCTTCAACGACGAATCCACTGGAATCTCGGGCAATATATTTCCATGCAGGCCTAAGGTTTTCGTACGCAAAATACGGAATGGGAAATCAACGAAACATTTCCGAGAGACAAAACAGGGAAAGAAAACTATTGTTGGAGAGGGGAACTAGGGGAGGAAAAGACGTGAGAACAAGACGGCGAGTCGAATTTCGGCAGGTCTCGAGAATTTATGTGCTCAAGGCTGATGGGGTTTCCGTGCTACCTACACCTAATATCTTTACAAGACTCTGAATCTTTCGCGCGTTACTCCCGCAGTATATTCCAGGAGCGGAAAAAAAATCGATTTTATTACCAATCCACGCGATTTATGGCGCGAGTATCTCGATACCTCACATCGAGTTTACTTCGATCGGGGGATTAAGGACTCCGCTACGTGATCGAAAGTTCAATCTTGATCATATTTTATTAGGTCTTTTTAAGATGTTCTGGTACCAATTGGTAGTTAAGGAATTTTTCACGAAATTGATGGGGAAAATTGGTGACACTGGAAAGTTTCATTATGTTTTTGATGGATTGTTGAAATGAAATTTATACTTGTTGATAAATGAACGAAAAAGTGATAAATTATACTTTTTGTTCAATGATAATTGAGATTACTGTTCGTATGTTAGTAATTATGGGACACTCAAAGTTTATACATGATATAGAATTATTTATTATTGATCATTTGTTATGGATCAGCAAAGTAAAGTTTATAGAAAATATTGTGATGATTTTGATTCTAAGCATGTGAGTTACCCAAAAAGATAATTTGAAGAATAGAATTCATAAATATGAACATAAGATTTTTCATTCAGACAATATTTATTATTTGAATTGAAATATTATCAACATTATGGACAAAGAAAATAAATATAAAGGTGACTAGTCTCATAAATGGTTTTAATTATAAAAACTACAAATAAGGTAAAAATCCAGGAAGGCATGGAATTTTCGAATTTCAATTAAGACAATCATACAGAAAAAATTTGAAAACGTAACTATCAGTTTGTTTCATAGATAGGATTTTGAAAAACTTATTTTGATACATTGGCTCGAAGAAAAAAGAATCGAAAATATTTTAATAAAATTAATAATAACATCACTGTCGTACCTTACCCCTATTTTAATAAATCACATTTTTTATTACACATTATATTTTTGATTACAATAATGTAGGATGATACAGATATATTTTCATTGTTGTAATTTTATTACACAATTATGTATAATTTTCTCATTCTTGATTAAGGTTTGAATAACAGCTGGATATTTAAAGCTTCAATGGTTGAAATTTATTATTGTCCCTTTTGTGATTGATCTTAAGAATCTTTATTTATTAATTTTACATTGTGGTTTTTACTATAAAATTTGAAGATTAAAATTTAATAAAATTGAAATTTAATATCAGAGACTTCGAAAATGTATTATTCTAGAGTTTGTCGTTTCCTCATTGTTAAATATTGAATTTATTTTTCAAGGTTTCAAAATAGTAGAACTAAATCATGTGGAATTTAGAATGCTAAAACTATAGAATCAAAAATTTTAGCCTCAAAAATTTTCTCAACAAGAGTAATTTATTTTGGAATTCATTTTCGAGAATTGAGTTTTAATGCACCTTATGCACCAAAAATCGAATGAAACCTTTTGAATCATATTGCTTTTATTATATATAATTTGATAAGTTCAATTAAGTATTGACATTTTCATCGGAAAATATCACTGATGAAAGACTATTTACTAGGTTTTTTACAGTTTTTTTTTTTCAAAACTTCAACTTTTATCTTAAAATTTGTCCATTTAAATGTATACTTCAGAAAATGCTTGAAAATTTGCAAATACCATTTTTTGATTCACGCATTGTTTTAAAAGAGTGTTTGAGATCTTCCAAGTACTGGAAGTTTTTTTTGAAATGTTTTTAAAAAAGGCTTTTATGATTTTTCGTATTTAAGACAATAGATGAAATTTTTTAGGGTAATCAATTTTTTTACATATTCCTCGTATTTTTCAAAATCTTCATACATATATATGTTTTGAAAAAATTAATGATTTATAATGCAAAGTGTTATAAAAAATTGTTCAGGATACAGCATCCTCAAAAGTAATTGGTATTTCACAGATTTCCAAAAATTTTGGTATGAATCGTATTTTATCAGTATTTTTACAGTTTATACTATGTTCTGGCATTTTTATGGAATTTTGTATCTTAATCTCTAAAATTCGATACTTTATGATTCATTGTTTCATTAATGATAAGTAGTTTTAAAGTTTTTTAAGAAAATGATGTTTGTATGGATTTAAAATACTTTGGGTCTAGTAAATTTTTTCGATTTCCCAGTCAATGGTATTTTTTCTTCATAAAAAATATGTCATATTTGTAGTAAAGTAAAAAATGTACGAAATTTGTACAAAATAATATATTTGTAATTAAGAATAAACACCATTGACTGGGAAATCGGGAAAATTTATTGGACTTGAATGATGACCTAGTGATAAACCATATATTATTAAAGTATTTTATTGGCCTTTAGAATTTGTAGTATTTTTCATATTTATTAGGTTTTTTGAAATTTGGTAGGATTTTCTAGGTTCTTTGAGGATATTTAGTATTTATGAAAATTCTAATACATATAGATTTCTATCAAGTTTTAGACGTTTCGAGTATCTTAATAAATTTTTCAGAAAACGGTGTCTTTAAGAATTCCAAGTATTTCACAGATTTATGAAACTTTTAGTACACTTTGTATTCTTTCAATGAATTTTAGAATTTTATTGTTTTTTCTAGTATTTCGATAGATTCTTGATTGTATTGATTTTCAGAATAAGATGCTCTAGGATCGAGAGTTAAGAACATTTACTTATATTATTTAAAAAAATTTTCGAGAAACCATTTTCTATATGGAATTGAAGTATTCTAAAGATTCCTATTAATTTGAGTCTTTTCTAGACATCTTGACACTTATAAAATTTCGTATTTTTTTCCAGTATTTTTCTAAATTGTATTTTAAATTTCATGAATTCCATACTCCAAACTTCATAGTTACGTAACCCAAGACAAAACTACAAAATACCACCAAAAACTCACACTCAACTTTGTCAGATAACTCGTTACATTAATTTACTATCTAAATTGAATCAACTAAAAAGCTCTACAAACAGCCACTCCTAGAAAATCGATCAACAAACAATACCCTTCGAATTCCTCAATCCATCTGGTACAGAAAAATGTACTCCACCTCATCAGCAATTAATTGCAAAAGGAAATCTGATACACGAAAATAGCGGAGAAATTGCCCTTCATCGGGTAATTATTATAAAAGCTTGGGCACGATCAATCACGTGGAAAGATAACGTTAAGCAACGTCTATTTCGAGAGACCCGGACACGCCTGTCGTGACCTCGACCATCTATCCTCGAAAAAAGACTGCAGCTATCGCTGCTGCGTGAGTGCTTATCTCGCGGATGTGTTCTTTTTTCTGTATTTCCCGCGAATATTATACGAAGCTGTCGAGAATCTCAATGCGGACGGGCATTTTTTTCCCCAACCCAGGTTCTGCATTCATTCTTACAGACGTTTATCTCCGTCCCACCTTTTTTTTTGGAGGTTTGGAGGAATAGAACCTTTTTCCTTGATTGATAAATGGAGCTGAGGTGTTATTGAATAAAATATACAATTCGACGGTACTATAAAGAATTATATTTGTAGGTTCCTTTTTTTATATTTTCTGAGAGATAGTGGGAGAGTGAAATTTTTTTATTAGAAACTAAAGTGTTGAGGGTATCCACGTTTTTACAAAATGATTTTTAGAGGTAAAAATTCAACTGTAGTTATGAATGATAATATAATGGATTAAATAATTTTGCATTATATTTTATGTTCAGAAATGTTGAAATAACAGTTATGACCTATACATTCATAATTCAATAGTTATAATTTCTGCAATAATTTATGATTCATTTATTTTATTTTTCGCAATTATGATGTTATATTTTATAGAGAAGAAAAACATCATCTATTGAATATAAATTTTTATTTTTATATTGTGATGCGTATAATATGTAATAAAGGAAAAATATATTTGATATAATATTATGGTTCGTGTTCAAGCTAGAATTTCAGATATAAGTAAATATACATTGACATCTTCTGACAACGAATTTCACAATGTTTTTGTTCTGAATTGGGTTATTTCAAAAGAATGTTGCTTCGTCGTGAAAATTTTTTTAGTAAAAAACTGTTGACAGAGTTCAAAAATTCAAGATTACACATAGTTGATCTCTTGAAAAAATTAAGTTCTTTGGGAATTTTTTAGCAATTTTCTTTCATAAATTAAAATAGTATTTCGAAAGAAAAATTTTCCAGTATGAAATTTTACCCGATCGTTTTAGACTCAAGCAAATTCGTTTAAAATTAGGCGGTATTTCACTATTTAAATAAATTTTCATCTAAGCAGTATCTTCATAGGTGTTAGGGATTTCACAGATTTTGAATCTTTCAGTTCATTTTGTATCTTTTCAACACCCGTAAATTTCATTGAATTCGCCAGTAATAATTACATTGAAGGATATATCTACATTTTTATTAAGTATTTTATCGATCTCTAGTATTTAAAGTATATTTCATATTTTTTATAATTATCAGAATCTAGTTAGATTTTCTAAGGGTTTGATAGATTGTATTTTTAAATTTTAACACAGATTTTTGGAGTGAGATACTCTAGAATATGAATTTTATCAGATTTTCAGTATCTCAATAAAAGAAAAGTTAAAAACTCAAAAAGTTCTAGACTAAACCAAATTCGTTTAATTCATTTCAAGATTCAGTTAATGGTATCTTCTAGTGCTTTCTCACTTGTGTAGAAATTAAAAAAGTTTTTTATTTATTATAATTTGAGTACGAATTTATTTTTCAAAAACTTATCTCAGCGACAAACTATGTACTAACAAGCAACAAAAATATGAAAAATATTGTTTCTTTATTATAAAATCAATCTGTAGGAGAAAATTTGGTTTAGACATTTTAATTCTGTCTTATGGATAAAATTTACAAAAGCAAATTTTATTCATTCTTTAGTTGCGCTCTTTAGTACCAAGTTTGTAACTGAGGTCAGTTTTTACAAAAGTTGTCATATTTAAAAACTTTGAAATAAAAAAAAACAGTAAAAATCTGTGCTTCACCGACAGAGCACTATGAAACGCGAGTACGAAAACGATTTGCTTATGATTCGCTGCTTATTAGTTGTACAGAAATATAATTTGTTGCTGTTTTTGTTGGGAACGAATAAGAATGTTTATTGGCATGCTACCGGTATTCGATTCGATATAAATGTACTTGTGAAAGGGCACCGGAGTAGCAGAGGATGAAAGCTCCTTTCTGTATCCCTTCAAATACAGCGGCCTCGATTGGTTGACCCGGTTTACTATCTATAATAAAATTATAGTTACGCCCAACCATCGAGTTAATATGTCCGGCGCTACTGACTCCTGAAACAGGCCGGCGCGATGCCAATTCGATACAAGATCGAATCTATAGCCGATAGCAAGTCAATAATTTTCAAATTCTCTCAACGTTTCCGTTTGTCATCTGTATTTTGCGTATGGAATATTATAGAAAAAAATTTCTAAATAATTGATCCTAAAAACGATAATATATATCTAATGAATTTTACTGCTTTTTTTTACAATATTCTAACTTTCAACGGTCAACACTTGCGCGCCAATATTATGTTCTATATATAACATCATGAGTTACTGAACTGAACTGGATTAAACGAATTTGATTACATCATTTCAGTTAAGGAAAGCATAAAAATAACCGCAAAAGTATTTCTCTGACTTTACAAATACATAATTCCCAAGCAACGAATGTCAGTTATTAGAAAATACTATTAAATATTTCTGATATCACCAAATCGTTATCAGGAAATAACATTGCAAGAAACAGATAAAATTCTGGAATTCGAAGGTTTACAATCTTTCAATTTTTTTTCATGATAATCAATACGAAATCGCAAAAATTTTTTCAGAACTAAATGTGTGCGTTTTTTTAAATATAATCTTATTACTTTTGAACTTTTTTTTCAATCCAGCGAGTTTTTTTCTTTTTTTTTAATAGAGGGGAATAACCGATTACTATGTTGAAATCTTCAGTTTGGAAATTCATTGATTTTCTCATGAAAATTGCGATCGCAAGAAAACTTTCTTCCAAGAAGTTGAATTCATGATTCTATTTCCTCTACTGAAACTTTATATACATACAAAATGGAGCAAATTCAGTGTGTCGAGATTGAATGCACTCACTTTTAATACACTCGAACGGTCTTATGCGTGTGAAAGGAGAGAACGTGACATCATACTATGTTCCTCTCACATGCATGAGACCGGCTTGAGTGTGTTGAAAGTGAGCGCATTCAATCTGCACACACTGGGAGCAATGATCAAGGGCCGTTTATAAACCTCGTGACTCGAATTTCGGTTTTTGGAACCCCCTCCCCCTAGAAGGACACGAGGTTTATGAACGACTTCTTGTAAAAATTTGATCATTTTTCCCCAACTTATTGTATTGTAAAGAAAAAATAACACGCGGCAATCGAGAAAAAGCCGCTTTTCAGTCAGTAGTCCCTACTATAAAGTTGCCTGAAATTCAAGAGGAAAAAATCAGTCTGTATATTATTTTCGTTCAAGACACGTGTCTTGGATCATATCAGTACTATGTATCACCGCAAGAAAATTCGAGGTCGATGAGATGACTCAGAAGCTCTGAAAAAATGATAATTGCTCTAAACACGTGAAAAAATGGCGAAAACAAACTTTCTCCGCGAGAAAAATCGTATTTTGTACCATCTTCGAATTTCAACTATCCTTTTTTCGGCCATTTTATTCTCGCATTGGCGTCAATTGACGTAATCCCTATGTTGTAGTCGTCATTTTGTACACGTGGCGACCATGTTCACTGTTTCTCACTCCGGTTTTTAAGCGCGATCACAAAATCACATCTAAAAATGTCGCGGTCCACGTTTTTGAAATCTTTAATCGCAAATTTGGAAATCGTCTCTATTACACTCGCCCGTCCATAAGGGGTAGAGCTCGGGCTTTTTCTCTGGCGTAGGAAAGATGATTAATGACTTTGAGCTCACGCGGCCGTATCGTGCGACCGTACCTTTTCAAACAGTACTGAAATTTCCCGTCAAATCGGCATGGGACATTCCGTCACCGGTCTTGATACCCGAAACAAACGAAAGAACCGTTAAAGACGCATACTTTTTTCTTCGCGGTGCATGAGATATCTGCCAGAGTCTCCCTTAAGGACGGACGAGTGTATTTCGTACAATCTGTGAATTTTTACTAACCTTTTTTCGGCCATTTCGTCTCAGCATCAGTGTCAATCAGCGTAATCCTTTTCTTGCAGCCGCCATTTTGTACACGTGGCGGCCATTTTCACTGTTTGTCCCCGATGTCTCACTGTTTTCACTCCGATTTCTTAGCGCGATCGCGAAATCACAGCATTTCAAAATTTCGCGGACCGCGTTTTCGAAATTCACAATCGCGAATTCGGAATTCGTCTCTATCAATAATACGATACGGAGAGAAAAATTCCAACCTACGAAACAACAGTACTCTTTAACCTGTCCTTTTCGCGGTGTATGCACGCTCGAACTGGCGCGAACGCGGTATACTGAAGACTGATGAACTATACTGAACAACTGAAATCAGTGATTCGGTTCGGCGCGCGCACACTGCCACACGTCTCTGTAGGTTGAATATTACATAATTTTATTTTTCACAGTTTTAGAAAACAAAGCAGTTGAGAATCAAACTTTTAAAACTGCTGGATGGAGGCGTCAGCAATGAAATTGAAGGCCGGGTTTTATTTGAGAGATACATTTTCTCAAGGATTTGAAATTTCAATTTTTCACGATTGAAATTCGAAAATATACATTCTTGATTCCTCATCAGTGCCTTTGATATTTTGAGTTATTCTACTTTTGCATATAGTTTACGATTTATTATTTTTTCATTCCTTGTAACTAGATTTATGTAACAAGTCATTTACAATTTAAAATTTAAATCGAAAATTGATGGCAAAAATCTTATAGGTAAAATTAAATTCAATTATGAAGTAAAATATAAATAACTTTTTAACTTTCGTAGTTAATTCAATTAAGTCATTTATAATTTCAGGTGGCTTAACTTAATTTAATTAAATATTATATAATTCCAAGGACATTTGATTTCATTCAACTCAATTTTTATAAATTATATAAAGGTAATCCAATTCAGTTTTTTTGAATTTTTTGTTTTGATTCAACGAAATCGAACCATTTTTTCTTTATTTAAATTAATTTATTTCATCAAATCGAAACATTACTAGAAATTTATGTTCTCGATTTTAAATTTTCAACTTTCGAAAACGATATCTACGATAAGCTATCATCTAGTTTTCGATCAAGTTGCTTTTCATAGAATTTTTTGTATTCTACCTAATATTTATAATATACAGTAATGAAATTTAAAAAAATTATCAGAATGTAGGATAACAAAGAAAATAAAAAAATGGGAAATTGTTTCAACCCAGTTAATCATGAAGAACAACAAAAATCTAAGAAAAAGCTATAAAAATAAAAAAACATTGAACCCTGTTGAAACATGGAACATCGAATTCTAGAAATTTACAAATAATAAGTCCATAAAAATGCTAGAAAATCTTTTGAATATTGTAAAATCTAAAGCAAAACTGTGAGTAATAAAAATTTATGAAAAAAGAAGTTGCCTGGAAAATCAGGACAAATCCCAACCATCAATAAAATTTTCATTTCCAAAGCATTGAAATTGAAAGAGCGTAAATATAAATTTACAGTCTATTGGAAATCTGTGGAATTACTAGAAAAAACAATAAAATCTTACAAATATCAAAGAAACCCATGAAGCATGAAAAATATATATAAATGTAGTTTTTTCTAAAATCTCTCAAATGACACTACAATGAACAAAATTTCAAATCTGAAATATTGGATCCCTCAAATTTATACAGCTCATCCCAAAAATACTGGAAATGTTTGGAAACACTTAGAAAATCTTCAAAGTTACATACATGCAAGAAATAATGGAAATCTTTAAATATATATAAAAATTATGTCGATAAGATTTCTTTGTTAATTTATGAAACTTTAAATCCTATATAATATAATTTTTCAAATTTACATCGAAAACTAGAGAAATAACTTCAGATTAATTTATCGAACTTATACAATTTAATGTTTTCTGAAAAATCAATTCAAATACTCAAAATTCTTGAAATATTTAAGACTAGTCATAAAATTCTAAAAATCTATGGTGTGAATGAAATAACTGAAAAACTATGAAAATACCACGAAATTTCATAAAAAACATACAATTTTTAAATTAGAGAAATCTATGAAAAAATACTTAAAATATTTGTATTTATAATATCTCTAACGAATCTGTAAAGATATGAAAATTTGTTCAAATTTTTATTTCTGAAATATCAAACTTTTGAAAGCCAAATAGAAATTCATAATATCATTAAAAAATCTTTCAAGTTGCAGAAATATCGAAGAATTATGAAAAATATGAAAAATATAAGAACAAAATTCAAATCCTAGTGACTCAAAGATAAAAACATTAAATTCCATTTAATCATACAAGAACATGAAAAATGTGCAATTGTGGAATTCGAAAATTGTATAACTCTCAAATCCCAGGATTCGAAAAATTAAAAAAATAATTTCCTCGCAACCATATCGCCTAAGATTCAAAATTATCTAATCCTGACAAAAATATATTTTTCCGAACCCCCCCCCCCCCCATAAAAAAATGTTGTCTGCCTACACTCTCATTAAAAATATAAAATCAACATAAAAATTCAACCCCAAACTGTAAAAATCATTTTGAATAATTAAATAGATCGATTGATAAGAAAACTGAATATAACTGGTTTTTTTTCTGCTATTTCTGCTGAAGTACGCGGAGAGAAATTACGAGCATTTACTTATAAAATCGCTTAAAAACTCAACCGATTTATCGCTGATCCTGTGTCACATTCGATAAATCAATATCAAGTGATATCACTCACGTAAGAACAAGCATAATTTGATTAGAAAGTTCGTAAATGTTTAAGTAGAAGAATCCGTTTTAGTCAGCCAAGGCCATTTTTCTAGCTATTTTTTGTGCAGCTAAAGTTATTCCTCTGACGTTAATTTTCTTCCGAATCACGCTTATGCAAAAACTTTACCAGGTGATCCTTCTTTAGAACTCAGTTTTTATCCATCAATATGTAAGTGAAAAAAAAAACTTTTCTAGTTATTTAAATATATGTTAAATTACATGAAATGAATTCGAGGTAAATAAAATTTACAACATGCAGTTTCTTATTCAAATTTAGATTTTTTTTTTCATAAACAATGTCTTTGTACTAAAAATGTAATATGACCACAATTTTGTACTTGGTCAGATTCCCTTTGTTCAGAATCTATAATTTTTCATCTGTTTCTTTCCAGAAATTAGTGATGTAAAATAAGTCTGATTCAAACGAGCAAATTCAGCTGAATCAAAAAATGAGAAAAATCCTTTTCTTTTCTTCCAATACTCAGAACAAAGCTCCTTTCACGCGTTCGAAATTACATCTTACTCCCGAATATTGCAGAAAAGTCAGATTGCAAGGTCGTGAAAAATATTCCTATATCTTGGAGCGTTCCACTGAAAATCCAAAAATATGATTTATCGATGTGGGAAGGTTAGTAAATTCGCCAATGGAGGCTATTCAGCTTGTTTGTTCTCTCTCGCCATGGGTTCATCGACGTGAGTTTCGACATTCAAAGTCAGATAAATTCATAGAAAATGCAACGTCGAATTAAAAAGTAATATTTCAGGGACGCGCTGGCACAATGGTCGATTCTCACAAAGGCGATTCCTGGCATTGTTATAAAAATGAAATTTTCCCATCGTATTCTCTATGAAACGCATTTTTTAAATGTTCTCGTTTTATGTGTGTAAAATTGAAAATTGAATTTACTCGATCTGACGTTAAAGAGAACTATGCACGTAGTGAAAAAGAGTTTTCAAATAGCGCTTTTTATAAAAAACTCATATTCATTTATAAAATGAGGAGAAAGAATTTTTTTCCGGACTACTCCCATTTGAAGATTCATTTCTATTATTTATTTTTTTCATCCTTCCTTTGAAGGAAGTTTTTCTCATATGGGCATTACAAATACAATTTTCATAAGAACTAAACCTTTGTCAAATGAATTTCAAACTTTTTGCGAACATCTGTCACAGACCTCGAGAATTCCACCAATCGAAATAATCGCGAAGACAGGATATTACGATTCGCGAACGTAAAATATGAAAAAAAGAAAAAATGTTGGACAAGCTGTCTCAGTGCTCGAGGGTTTAGAGCTGAAGGCTGGTTTCTCAAAGACAATCGCGCTGTCATCCGTCAAAGATTAACTTTTCGGCGAGAAAAATAATAAAAGTACGACGTACTCGAGAGAAAGAGATTTTCTAGTCGGTTGGTTTATAATGAGAAAAGTAATTCCAATTTAAATAATATCCACGAAGTGCCGGGAAAAATATTATCCGCGATCGCGTTAAAACTCGCTGAGAATCGCTCTAATTTCAGCGACGTTCTCGCGAAGAATGAGTGAGCCGTCGAAATTTCCAAAGTTCAACTTCCGTCGCGAATGGGATTCGATCGTATCGCGTTCTCTTTCTTTTCCCGTAAATACTCTTCGATTTCACTCCCGACGTGTTAATAACTTTTTGATGTCGTTAATTCCTGCCCAAGTACCTTTTTGCGAAGCTTTCAGAAAAATTTACCTGTCGTGAGATCATTTTTCGTGGTAGATATCTTGGATTGAAATTGAGGAAAAAGTTTTTCACGAGGTTCATGGGTCCTACTGATAATGAGAGAAAATATAGTAATTATTACAATGTTGTATTTTATTGTGAAGTTGGTCTTAGATGTAATTTTTTTTACACTGAGAAAAAACTTCTTTTAATTTAAATTTCTAAATGAAATTACGAAAAATAGATTTTACAATCTAAGTTTTTCCAATTGTTTGCCTTTTATCGAGCCTTATTCAGAAACTATCAATTTATCATAAATATTACAACAATTTACAAGCATTTGTTTAGAACGAAAACTTTGATTTTTTCTATCTACATGATATTCTCCTCACAGCTACTTTTTCATTACTTCATAGTTTGTTTCTTTTCTGAACCATCATTACAGATATCGCAAAATTTTCAGATATATTTATCAGTCGGTAACATTTGAAAAAAATACAAACGAGAAATGATTCAAAATTTATTAAAGCTTATTTGCAAAAGGAACTGATGATCATGCGTCAAAATATTTGTCATAAAGGGAACTAAAAAATTTCGTATCTTCATAATTATTCAATTTATTCTTTGTTTTCTCTATGTTATTATTTCTGAAACCAATCTCTTTCTATAATTAATTTTTTCGCTAAAATTCCTATTTACTCTCATTGAAAATCATAATCGTTCAAAATCCTATATTGAGTTAGGACAAAATTAATTTCAGTCTAATGACGAGTATAAATTACTTGGAATAAATTTAAAATCATGATAATCACACGATATTTTATAAAAAATATCTTGCTGATATATATTTCATTGAATTTCACCTTTTTAGAGAGTTCCTTTATTCAATTTGCTATTCTTCCTCTTGATTATTTAAAATTCATATATTTTGAGTAAATTAGAAATTGGTATATGTAAAGATTCATCGACATACTATGGTAAAAGTACATTTCTTTTAAGTTCATTCTTTTTATTATCATTAAAAAAGTTTGAGCTTCCAGCATTTTTTTACTATCATTCAAGTTCTTCAGAGCAAAAGATGCAAGATGTTTGTAATCAACAATATATTACACTGAGAAAAAAATATAGTATTTATTACAATCCTGTATTGTGCTGTGGAATAAGTTTGAAATATTAGTACACTCAGTTATAAATTTATAGCAGTTTTTGTCATAATATATAGTAAATATTCTGAAATGATATTGTAGTTGTAGGTTTATTACGTTGTAAAAAATACTATACATATTTCGTTTTCTACTCTAAGTTATTTTTAATTTTTGCAATATTATATTGTAATTACTACTTATCCACTTTTCAGAAAATTCCATAGTTTTCTTCTGTATGGTTCGTTTTGCTATAGTCTTGTGTACTTTCTAGTATTTGATATTTTTATTTATACAATATTGGAAAAAGTTGAAAATGTATAGTGTATTTTACAATATGATAGGAATTATTGCGGTGCACATACATGTACAATATTTTCTCTTATTATTAGTACATGAAACGTCATTTTTTACGAAATCGAAAGAATTTTTCACTAGGTCAAATATTTCATTTGAACTTTGAGTACACACGGATATAAAATCTTGTCTACTTGTATAGCAAAAATCACAATTTGTATAGTACAATTAGCATTCTGTAGATTTGTAAATATTTATTAAATATACATCAAAACTAGCATACACTTTGTAATTTGTACAATATGACCATTTTTAATATACAATATTCTAATGGGTAAAATAACGTTGACTAATTTACAATAATATTATAAAACTTTCAATCATATTACAAAATTAGTACTTCGTACCACATATTATTACATGTCATAAAGTACTGAATTTTTTTTTACAGAAGGTATATATTTTTTGTACTTAAATGTGATATATTTACCTATAGGGATAAAATTGGTATTGAAGTGTTAGGTTTGTCATTTTTTAGGAAAAAAACTTCAAAACCAATTTTATAGTTTTGTGCAAAAGTCGATAAGATTAGAGTAAGAGAAAATGGACAACCAAATTGTTTTTTGAAAAATGAATTATTTCAATACAGTCACTGCATTTTTTTTCTTTTAAGACTCATCTTAAAACTTCATAATTATTGTGTATGTGTCATATTTTGTGAATTTTATAAACGTACAATTATTATTGAAGAATATGGCATTAGTGTTTTTCATTTTTCTTGGTGCTGTTTTAGATTAGATTATGAAAAAAATTTTTCGAGGATTTCATCTTTCATATTTCCTGAACTGAAATGTGTAATCGGTATCCAGGATGCATAAAATTGGTGTTTTATAATTAGGTTTGCAATTTCTTAGGATTGAACTTCAAAATTGATTGATTTTTTTTATAAAAATGTTGAAGAGAAAAAAGTAGGAGAAAATGGTCTTTTTTCTTTAAGAAGTATGTCTTTACAGTCACTATATTTTTTTTTCGAAAAACAAGTCATTTCTGATTTCATTGTTGTGTGTATGATATATTTTTGAAATTTGAAACTTAAAACTTTCATTGAAGAATATGGTATCGGATTTTAGTCACGAAAAAAAAAAAAAAATTCATTTTTCAGGAAAGTTCCTATAAAATCTATCTATATATTTATGAAAAAGTAAAATTTGAAACGTATAAAAAAATTCACAACTATCTTGTTCCTCAAAAAAAAAAAAAAAAAAAAACAAATCACGATCCAGTAATTAGGTAATTTTTGAAAAATTTTCATAATTTGTGTAGGTATTACATTTCCTTCATTTAAACATGAAATTTCTACCTAGGAATATTCAATTAATATTTAGTCATTAAATTTGCAGCTTTCCTAGAAAAATCATTAAAATTTTTACCACATCTTTTTGCAAAACAACTCATCTTTGAATTCATGTTTTTGTGTGTGTCATATTTTATTCTTTCAAACGTGACATTATTATTAAAGTATATATTATTCTCATTAAGTCACTAAGTTTGCAATTTCTTAAAAACACTCCTAAAAATCGAAAAATTTCGTTATGGAAAATTGAAATTAGTTCTAGTAAAAAAAGATTGTTTCGTTTTTCAAAAATGACCTCTTTTGATAGTCATAATATCTTTTTTTGAAAAACGACTTATCTCTGATTCCATGTTTGTGTGTACGAACGTGCATCATATTCTCTCAATTTTTGGACAAGAAACATTTATTTTCATCTTTAATTATTAATTATTGTATTTCAATCTTGAAACATATCGTTTTTATTTCTTTTTGTGTGGAAGGTTTATTTAAAAATTTCAATTTTTTATCTAGAAATATTGAATTGGTATGAAGTTATTCAGTTTTAAATTTTTGTAAAAGAAAAGCTTCAAAGTTAATTATTTTTTTCACAAAAAAAGCCAAACATTTTGAATTTCTCACTAAAAAATAAAATCTAAATTCTATTTTTTTGAATTTTAGTCAGACAAAATGCGTGTGAAAATCACACAACCCCAAAAATCTGGTCTTTGGGCACTGGATAGAAAAAGTCTCTACGGAATAAGCGAATGAAGATGCCTAATTTTTTCGAGCTCATCTATTATTCGTAGGAACGAGACGAGTTTTTCGGTTAGATGGTGGGTTTTTTCGCGTCACACGACGCGAGTGACGCCGAGTTTGCTGGCGCGCCAAATGCTTTATTCAGGCTGCAATTTGCCCTGGCAACGGCTACGTAACTAACCAGGTGCAACAGGTGAACATATTCCGCGCTTCCTCGTTACGTGGCCCGTGAATTGAGAGACATATATTACACCGCGTCGGATTACAATTCGATGCCCCTGGGATTTAGGATCTGATTTCTCTAATTGCCATCAATTTTATGCCAGCCAAATACAAATCGTTTCATTTGTGTACACTTGTGGAAATTGAGTGTTTTTTTTTTTATATGAATAAAGTTCTTATGCTCTGGAAATGAAAAATTTTTATCTAAAAAGGTGGATATCTCAGAAAAAGCTTGCCTTTCGAAGTAGATTCCTGTAACTCACAAAATCTGATTTTTTGATTTTTCGTCAAAAAATAATTGAGGATAAAACTCATCGTTGTTAAGAAACAATGTTTTTGATGTAAAATCAACCATTGACAATTATTTAAAAACTGTTTCCTGCTATTTACTACTATTTTTGATTCTAGTGGTATAGTAGTCAATAGTAAATATAGTAAATAAGATGTTGGTTATTAGGAACTTTTAGTAACTTTATATCGGATATTGGGAACTATAAATTAATTGATTGATATTTTTATAGTGGTCAAAATGATTAGAGTCGATTCAAAAATAGTTATGACGGTTTATATTAACCGTATAGAAAGATTGTTGATTATAATTTAACAAAGTGAGTGAGGATTGTTTAGAATAACATATATATGTATATAACAATGTAAAAAATAAATATTCAAAAAAATGAGTCCAAATAGACTGGTGATTGAATCGAACTAATGTTCAAATAAATGATGTTTGAGTAAATTTAGTTCAAAAAATACTATTGGACTCAAAATGGACATTGTAAGGAGAAAGTATGTAAACACTAGAAAATAACTACGATTGATTATTGTATAAAACGTCAAGGCACTATCAATTAATAACTATTCAATATTGTACAAAACAATAAACACTACTGATCATTATAAAAATTAAAAAAGTAGTATTGACTACTATTTAATAATGTTGAGTAGTGTAAAAGTAAATATTTTTCAAAATTTGTAATTTATAAGGATTTCTTGGGAAGCCGTTATGAATACAATGACGCAGCTTTTTCCAAAATTTTCATTTTTGAATTAAAAAAAACGTGCGTCGACGAAAAAATTATACGTGGTGAAAAATGTTGTTAGGAATGTAGACAGAAAAATTTTCAAGAGACTTTCGAATAAATGTATTTCCTTCGGGATTTCTGAATTTTTGATCGTAGATGATTTGGCGATAAGACAATGGTTTTTTAAATTTTTTAAATTTATGAATTTTGAAGTTCAGAATCGCACATTTTTCATGTTCGTATATGATATGATGTAGGTAAAACAATTTCGTGATTTTCGATTTTTTTCTAATATTTGTCGTATTTTGCATTATTTTTTTTGGTAATAATGCAATTTAGGAGATATTTTGATATTATTGTGAATTTCTATTCAATTTTCTAGAATTCGATGCTCTAGCTAAGTAAAAAAAAAAAAATATTTTTATAAAATTTTGAAAAAATTATAACAACACAGATTTAAAGTATTTCATTGATTGCTGAGATTTTCACATTTCATTTTATTTATAAAAGTTTGAAGTTTTTTCTGTTATTCACATTGATTTGTATGGATCACTCTACAGATTTCTAGACATTGATTGTGGTTTTTGTGAGATTAAGATTTTTTTCTAATATATCTAGTTTTGTTTTGATTATTATTTGGCATATATACAAATAGAAAGATTTTTTGATATTATCGTTCATTTTTATCGAACTTTTTAGAGTTCGATGCTCCAGGGATTAAAGTAGCAAAAATTTAAATATTTCTATGAAATAATAATATAATGATAACTACACGGATTCTAAGTAATTAATAGATTCCTCGATTTTGTGAACTGTATTATAATAATACAAGTCTTGCAGTATTTTCTGGCATTTTTATAAATTTTTAGTGTTTCTATGGATCTCTCTACAGATTTCTAGAATTATATGGTGTAGTATTAAAACTTTTAACAATTTCAAGTTTTTAAACTGTTTTTTTTTTTGTTATATCATACAATTTACGAGATTTTGTAATATTATTGTGAATTTCTATTCAATTTTATAGAATGAGATACTCTAGGAATCGAAGTTTGAAAAAATACAAATATTTTTATAAAATTCGGAAAAAATTATAACAGGACCGATCCGAAGTATTTCGGTAATTCCTTTTTTTTGCGAATTTTATTTTATTTACAAAATTTTTAAGTTTTTTCTGTTATTTTCATTGATTTTCGGTGATTATATGGATCTTTCTACAGATTTCTTGAATTTGATTGTGATTTTTGTGAGATCAAGATTATTTTTCTAATATTTCTAGTTGTTTTCATTATTATTTAGTATTTATATAATTCAAAAGATTTTTTGAAATTACTCTTCATTTTCATCCAGATTTTCTAGAATTCGATGCTCTAGAAATCAAAGTACAGAAAAATTAAAATTTTTTTATGAAATATTAATATAGTAAGAACTACACAAATTTTAAGTAATTCATAGATTCTTTGATTTTGCGACTCGTATTATGATAATACAAGTTTTGTAGCATTTTCTAGTATTTTTATAGATTTTCAGTGTTTCTATTGAGCCCTCTACAGATTTATAGAATTTGGTGGTGTAGTATCGAAACTTCTCACAATTTTAAGTTTTAAAATGGATTTTTCAGAATACACTTTTTTTCTTATATTCATATATTTTCAAATATTTATACAAGTCTGAGAACATTTAACTGTATAAATAGCAAAATTTAAATTCAAAGTATTTTTATGGTTTTCTATATACATTTCTAGAATTATACCCTCTAGAAGTCGAAATTTTTAAATTTTATTTACATAGTTTTTATGCATAAAATGATCTCTAGTATTTTTCACATTTTTTAAGTTCATACGAAGTTTTGCATGCTTTTCTAGTACTTTTGTAGAGTACTATATAAATTTCAAGAATTTGATGTCTTTTTTTGTTGCTAAGAATATTTTTCTTGTTTTAGTGGATTTCTGAAAGTACATAACATTGTTTATTTTCGTTACTGTAAAGAAAATTTTATTACAATTCTTACTAAAATGAGTAAAACTGGAAATCAGAAGAATATTTTGATGTATCTCTAGTAATTTGGGTTTTCATAATGTTCTTTTTAACTCGTCATGAAATTTAGGTATTTCTCATAAAATTCTTTTTTTGTATAAAGTTGTTTCTTAAAAAGAGCAATGTTTTATACATTTTTTATTAGTTTTGACAAGGTCACTTGATAAAAACTTAATAAAATCTTTATAAAAAGACGGAACCTTTATAAAGTAGTTTTTCAAATCAACTTTCCAAAAATGCCGTCATTTCATGGAAATTTTCTAAAGTTTTTATAAAGTGACTTTATAAAAAATTTCCAACTTTCATAAGGAGTTTTATAAAAATTTTATAAAAACCCAAATCACTAGAGATGAAACGTCCGAAATATTCCCTTATTATTCTTACTTGTGAGAACAAAACATAATCTTAACAATATTTTACCTTTAAGTCAATCATCTATTCACCCAGATCATGGTTCTTTCGTTTTTTTCAATCATCAAAACGTCAACAAATTTTCTATCCTCTGCAGTGTTTTCATTCAAATTTATTCAATTCTTGTAAGCTATTTGATAAAAAAGTGTCCAATAATATACAACAAACACAACTCCAAGCATTCAAAATGCTCGAAAACACAGTTCCAAAAACCTCCCAGCTCAGTCCTCTTTTTTCGCAAGACCCCGCGAAAAAAAACCCAACTCATTTCTCGACCCTTGAAAATCCCGCGACTTGCATCAAAAGCGGATACTTTCTGTATACATGCATCGAGATTTGTTTGCCAATGACAATGCCAGTCAGGGAAAAATGGAAAAAATAGTTGTCGGGGGAGGAAAAAAGCGGAAAAACACACACAATGGGTCGAAATTAATCGCTGAAATCTAGGTACGACGTTAAAGAGTGCCGAGGTCGGGTAGTTCGAGCGGGGCTTATACGAAAAAAGGCACGAGCCATAAGTCAGCGATTTTGCCCGCTACATTGAGCCGCTTTTACCTATCTCGGGCGTTTTTCAGTTTTCTCCCCCATCGCGAGAACGAGACGTGCCGCGTATGTCATTTCGACTGCCTCCACCGCGGCCGCTTTTATCTACCCCTCGGCCGAAAAATTAGGAGAAACATTACCCCTCTTATCTCGCACTTTTTCACACCCCCTCAGACTTCCTTTTTGCCGTGCCAGCTCGCCCGTGAGGAACGAGTAGTCGGAGAAAGATCCGTGGCCGTCTGCAGCTTTATCTATCCCGGATTTCGCCTTTTCGCGTTGTGAGAGGAATTTCCCAGTGCAGAAGGAAAAGGAGTAAAGAAGAAAAAAGAAGAGAGGTTGTCATTGAATCCGAAGAGAATTTTTTTCTGCAAATTGAGTAGAATATTTTCCAAATTGTGCTCCCATCTACAGACTTGAAGATATGTAAGAAAGAATTTTTCATGCTTTCGTTTCTTCTCGGAATTTATATTAAACATTTATTCCAGGTCAGCATTTGATTCTTCCTGGTTCAATATTATAACCGACGTTCTCAGTGTCACAATGAAAAAACGATTCGCGAAAATGCGACCCAGATTTAAATCTCGCACCCGCTTGTGCACCTCCTCAACTCAGCTTTTTTACCCCAAGCTATCAAATTCCCTTTTTAATAACCTCGTTCTATTCGTGGAGATTGAAATGCGGGATTATTTTTCTCGATTTTTGTCGGGAGTGTGGCGAAACTTTGAATTTCTCTATATAAGATTCATGGGATAACGAAGGGTAACGTAGAAAATTACAATTTGAGAAATCTTTTCAACCAAGTGATTTATAAAAGGAAAAATTGAAATATGCTGAAGTGCTAAAATTATTAAAAAAAAGAATATGTCACACTAATTTAATTAGTGCTGCAGAATTCTCTCGGGCCGAAGAAAAGTCTGAAAAAGTCGGTATTTTTATTCTGATGAATTGTTGTCGATACTTTTCAAGTTTCCATCTCAGTGAGACCTGAAATTTGCGAACGGCCGATTAGCGATCTAAAGTTATCAATATCTGATACCATGTTAAACTCAGAAAACAGAAAATTAGTAAAACTCGAGCTGCAGAATTATTTTGAGACCAACATGAGTATGGAAAAGTCAGTATCTCAATTTTCATAAATTGTTGTCATTAATTCTTAACTTGCAATTAATGTCAGACAAGGAATTCGCAAACGGCCGACCAGCAGTGGAAAATTATATGTATCTCATAGCATTTAAAAAAAAGAAAATGTCAAACTAATTTAATTAGTGCTGCAGAATTCACTCGGGCCAAAGAAAAGTCTGGAAAAGTCGGTATTTTTATTCTGATGAATTGTTGTCGAAACTTTTCGAGTTTCCATCTCAGATACCTGAAATTAACAAACGGCCGGTTAGCGATCTAAAGTTATCAATATCTGATACCATGTTAAACTCAGAAAATAGAAAATTAGTAAAACTCGAGCTGCAGAATTATTTTGAGACCAACATAAGTATGGAGAAGTCAGTATCTCAATTTTGATAAATTGTTGTCATTTATTCTTAACTCTTAAAAATACACTCCCCCAAATAACCAATACCACTAATTCTATCTCCAACATCTCCCTCCCAAAAAAAGAATGTAGAAAAAATCCTTTCTTCCCCCTTTTTCTCCCTCCCCTGGGCGATTAATAAAATACGGTTTCACAATGCGTCACCTCCGACATTCGCCTTTTCCTCACCAAACCCCGCGCTTTTCCCAAGACCCGCATTTTCGTGACACTCGCGAAAAAAAAAGAAAAAGAGAATAGGAACAATAATATAAGCCTCGAGGGCGCAATACCGTGGATGTTCGGTTCTTCTTTTCGCAGTCCAGCGCCATTGTTCGCCGCCAAATTTCACGCATTTGAAATCGCCCGGTTTTGTTTCGTTTTTCATCATCTTTTCCGACAAACACCATTGTTCGCGAAATGTGAGGAAAAGGGTTGGAAGAGGGCTGTTCAAAATAGGAGGTCGAAAATTTTATCGCAATCCGCGAAGGTGAGATTTCTACGCTCGGATTATGGGGGTCGGAGATAGAAAAAAAATGTACAGTCAAAGGGTGGGATTGATATGTTTTATACGACTTGGGGGATGAAGGAATTGATCAAGAGGGTTGGGGGTGGACTCTGCATCGTAAAGGTGAGCCTCTTACTCTCAGGAAAAAAATACGTAGAAGACGTAGAGACCTGCTTTGTTTTGAGTACTGATTTACTTTCTTTGAGTCTTCGTCATTTTTAATGGCAAAAAAAAAGTACTGGAAATTTTCAAAGTTGAGATTCAAGTCATTATTGAGTTCATGTTTCTTTTACATGAATTTCTAACATCGAGCAAAACGTCGCAAAAATATTCCACATGCAAATGCGTGAATTTCGACTCGGGTTGGCATGAATAAATAATCGCGATAAACGATATCTACATAAATGATTTCTCTCGCAGCAACGACACTGGAGAACGGCTGTTTCGTCCGCCGTCAAACGCAACGAATTATCCCAGCAAAACTCTCAACTATTTTTGTTATAATCGCTAACGAACAAACCCCAAGCTCTTATTCCTCGGATCTCACGTAGAGCGCATCTACCTGGCGCCTTGTTAAACTCCGCCGAACAATACATTTCGCGAGCTTCGAGCGTAACTTTGGAAAGAAGACCCCCAAAGCGAGACTGTCTCGCATTTAAAGTTATTGCGCGTGATGAGCACGAACGATAGATATTATGTTGAGGCCCTGTCTCTAATACCCCATCGTGAAACTTTGACACATTACGGGAACTCGTGTTTCCGGGGCTAATACCACATTTCTCGCACGGAATCGCCGCCGAGATGGCTTCGAAAAGTGTGGGATTAGGATTTTCAAGGATTTTAAAGATCATGGATATTCAAAAAATGAAAGGTCTAGGATGATATCTCACAGCCACGCTCAATTTTTGTCTTCAGTATATTTGTTCTATCAATATTTCGACCTCCTATTAGGTCCTTATCAGGGTCTTTACTGAAATTCAGAAAAATCTCTTATAATAACATTCTACAAGAACAAACAAAAAATAATTCTTTTCTTCAGAAAATTGTGATCAGCAAGAATCAGGTTGGAAAGAAACATCATTAAAACTTTCCATAACTGAGACACGATCACAAGTCATTTTTTTTGAAAAATAGTAAATGTATATAAAAAAGAGAGCGTCCATATTCTTTATAATATTTTGCACTAGTAGTCGACGACGAATAAATGACTAATGACACCAAAAATCCATAAGAAATAAACTATTCCTGAAGATGAAACGTTATCATCAAAACACATTCAAAATTCAAGTTAAATCATATTTTATAACTCATCATTAGCCAAGTATACCAAAAAACTTATTCTTCTTGTATATTGAGTGTATTATTCATCTTCCTGACAAATATCATTTCCGATACATTTCTTTCCCATTTATTCATTTCTCGACCTAATACTCTAACGTTTTTCCAATCAAATTCATGCTCACTATTTATTCTACTGAGAAAGGAATATAGTAATTATTACAATACTGTTTATTAAACGGAAATCACTCTGAAATATTGTACTTTTTGCTAGATAATAAATCAATTTTCAAAATAACATATTGTAAATATTGTGAAATGATATTGTAGTTATAGATATATTTTGCTGTAAAAACTCCTATACATATTTTGTTTTCTACTATACTTCTTGTATTTTTGCAATATCATATTGTAATTCCTATTAATCCAGATTTTTAAAAATGCCATACAGCTTTTTCAGTATGCAGATCTGTATAGGCTCTTTTTGCAATATTTTTGTATATTTTCTAGGTTTCTCGTGCATCATATAGTAATATGATTCAGTTTTCGAAAAAGCTGGATGAAAGTAACGTAGTTCATTTTTTTCGCCATGTATGGTAAAAATTACAGCTTGTATAGTGAAATTTGCATTTTAAGATTTTAAATTTTCCGAAATTATACAGTAAAAACTGGCATACATACTGTAATTTGTACAATAATAGCGGTTTTACTGTATAATATTGTAATCAGTAAAATAAATATTGTATACTTTTTAGAACATATACGGCAGGAGGTACAAGATTTTTTTCTCAGTGTATGTTTAGTTGTAACATTATGACTAGATGAAATCAATCTAATATTATCCCTATGTTCATTAACTCTTGTTTTTAAATTCTTCTTTGTTTGTCTAATACAACAAAATTCAAAATCTTTACAATTATTCCTATATTTAATTTATTATCAATTTTTGTATGATTTGAACATTGTGTCCATTTAATATTCTCTATTTTACCTACATTTCCACTGTTACATACACATAAATTAGACATCAAAAAATGTTATTTTCTGAAAAAATTTTTGTCCGAAAAATCAAAGTTAATATCTTGTTTTTCCGGTACTCATTAACTTGATAAGAATATCAAACTAATTATTCTGAAACGAAAAAAATATATGAAATTCTCTTTCTTCGATGGATGCGTTGAAAATTTAAAAAATAAAATCTACATTATTAGTTTCAACTTTTTTTACTTATTTCATTATGATAACATTAAAAAAAACTGCATTCAAAGCTATAGCTTGAAAGTAATTACATTTCAATTATAATTTCAAATGAGTGAAATTCAAATATAAATTTGTCACAATATTTAGTGAATTTCGTCAAATAATATTGTAGCAATGGATCTATTTTGTTGTAAGAACTTCTATGTATATTTCGTTTTCTATTTTAACTATACATTTTTGTATTTGTGCAATATCATATTGTATTTATTACTAGTCTAAATTGTAGGAAATGCTGTACAGTTTTGTAAGTATTCAGATCTGTATAGTAATTCAAGCTCTATTATTTTGTTCTTTTAGTATATCATGTTGTAATTGCTGTACAGTTTTGTAAGTATTCAGATCTGTATCGTAATTCAAGCTCTATTATTGTGTTCTTTTAGTATATCATGTTGTAATTGATACAATATTGCAAAAAGTAGAAAAAAATTGTATATTTTACAAAATAATATGAATTTTTGCGATACGTATACTTCCACGTATTATTTTTTCTCTTATAACAGGAAATATCTTATTATATATCGACTGAAAAACAAATAATAAAAAGTAAAATATTTCATGTTCATGTCTTACTCTACACAAAAATTTAATTCTGTGTATTATAATGGTAAAAATTACAATTTCTACAGTACTAATCGCATATTGTAGATTTTGAATTTTTGAAAATATCTACTGAAAACTGGCATACGTATTTTAATTTTTGGAATATATCAATTTGCCATGAAATGTTACAACAAATTTCATCAAAATGACAATATTGAATAAATTTCTATTATATACTAGAAACTGCAATATTATTTTGAACTTTATAATATTGAAGCACTTTTTACTATATACATTTCAGAAAGTATTTGTTTTTGTTCTCAGTGTATAAGTACTATTAATTTTAAATATAAGACTGTTGATTAGATATTTTGAAAATTTTATTAGCAAGACTATAGAACTGTTTTTTTTCTGATGTCAGCAATTTTGAGGGTGAAAATTCATACAACGTTTCAATAAAATAAATCATTCAAATTTTAATTCATCATGTTCTCTAATGAACTTTTATTCGAAATATTTTAAGTTAAATCAGTTTTTATTTCATGTGTGTAATCAAATCTTCAATCACACGAATATAATTATATATCCCTGTTTTATAATACTTCATTATATTTTTTTGATAAAAAAGAAGTGTACAATAATTTTTGAAGCCAGTTTTTATGTAAAGAGTAACAACAAATAGCCTATTTGACAATGCTCTAATTAACATAATTGATTCCAAGCTTTTGACCTAATTATTCTACATATCAATATCTCCTTAAAAATTGTCCATATTTACTGCATTTATGAATCTCATTTTCGCCACCAAAATTCATGGCCAAGAATAAAAATTCCTCACTCAAAAAATGTTGAAATGTAATTTCCCACTTCAATTTTTTTCGCTTTTATATTTTGTTCCATCATTTTTGCCGTTATCAAATTGAGAGAGCGAGACACGAAATTCCATTGCGTGAAAACGCCTTTTTATGTAATCCAGGTACGGGGAATCTGATATAAAAGGCGTGAAATGCCCTTTGGCGAGCGATGAAAATAAAAGTGTTGGCTCTCGTGCGCGCTTTCACGAGCCGTCGACACTTTCGGGCTCGTTACCCGCCGCCGCGCCAACTTTTTAATTGGCGCGTTGTGTGTCGATCAATTAAATACAGTCCTCTGGCGTTGCTTTATTTTCATTGAGCTATTACTCATTGTTGTAACGCACACTCACGCGCACCTGTAATCGCGCCGAAATCGATTATTCATTGTGTGTAAATGATTAAAGCGTGGTAATTATGAGAAACTGCATCGCCCCAAATGCTCTAAAAACGCCCCTAATATATCGACATTAATACGGCCCACAATGCACTTTTATACGTGATTTATGAGCCACTGATGTAATAAGTGTGTTTTTTTTCCACTCCGGGAAGTTCGAATTTATCGATGAAATTTTTCAATTTTAATTTAAGGTTTTTTAAGAAAACTTTAATTAACTTTGTTGTTAATTAAATCATATTCTTCTCGTTTACTAGAAGCGTTGTTGGTGGAATAGGGATTACATTGAAAAATTACTCGGTGTAGTTAAAAGTTCGCATCCCAAGATGATCTTCTATTGCCTGTTAATCATTTTGAAAACTCGGGATGCATTACAAAAGCTCGGGGAAACAACTCGTTCAGGAATTAATTAATTTATTTTTCGTTCTAAACTTTTAAATGGAGAGCTCGATGCGCCATTAGTTTTTAATCCAAGTTTACTGGGATTAATAAATTTCTATGAAACTGCACAAACTTCTCAGATTTTAAGATAATTCGATTTGATTGAGGTACACAAACTTTTAGAGAAACTTATGTTTCGAATTTAATGATAAATAGGAGTTTTGTTTATTTGCACGTTTTTGCAATATAAAAACTGAAAAAAATTGTAATTTTATGTGCATAGTTTTTAGATATTGCAATCAAGGAAAATCATGAGCTTTTATCTTATTGAAATTTGCTCCATTTAGTAAAAAAAAGCATGTAAAAAAGACCAGCAATTAAAAATTTTTTGCTCCTCCGTGGTGACAAGAAAATTGTATCTTTTATAAAAGGAATGAAGTCGTGATACTTGGAGTCTATTTTCCTGAATCATTCATGAGGCGAGATTCGCGGTTATCGCCTTCATGAATTATACGCTTGTTTTTTGTCTCGGGTTTAAATAGTGGCGACAATGGAAATGATAAATTTATGGTTTCAGTGGAATAAATGACGGCAACTGACGATTAACGAAGTAAAAAAAAGCTATAAAATGTATAAGATGAAATTTTTCATTATACGTTTTTTTCGTTCACTACAGATTATTTTTGGCATCATTTTATTCAGTGTGATCAATCATAAATAATTTTTTTGATTACACAAAAGTATGATATTTTCAATGCACAGATTATTTTACTCATGTTTTTATATTCTTCATATATTACACTGAGAAAAAAATCTAGTAGTTTCTGACATTGATATGAGAAAAAGTATTAAAATATTCTAATTTGTACAATAACATAGCAAGTTTTACAATACAATTGCAAATTTTGTCATTTTTTACACTTATTCCATTATTGCTTCATTAAAAGTGTTATGTTGCACAAATTTCAATATGTATGCTAGTTCTTACCAGATAGTTTCGAGAGATTTAAAATCCACAATATGCAAACGTACTAAGAAAAATTGTAATTTTTACTGTAAAAATACAAAGGATGGATATCTTTATATAGTAAAACATTATATTAAATATTGAACCTTTTATAATTTGTTTTTCAGTTCTTATAAGATAATATAATATTTAATATACTAAGAAAAAATATTGTACGTGACATTGCATAACGAAAATTCATTTCATATTGTAAAATCTATTACATGTTTTCGACTTTTTCCAATTATTTAATGTTCATTTTGTCATATAATAGAATTTACACACAAATATAGCAAAAAGAACTTTACAGTATTTGAATACAGGCTCAAATATGTGGAATTTTCTGAAATCTGGATAAGTGGGAAGTACAATATAATATTGCTAAAAGTAAAAAAAAGTATAGTAAAAAAATGTAATATGTATAGGAGTTCTTACGACGAAATTATGTGCCACAACGATATCATTTAATAATTGTTACTATATATTATGACAGAAACTGCTATAAATAATAGATATAGCAAAGAGCAAAATATTTTGGAATAATTCCACAGTACAATAAAGTATTGTAATAATTACTTCAACTTATTCTCTGTTTACTGAATTTCAAAATGGGAAAAAAGTTATTCAAAAGTCGCAGTAAAAATTTCTGGGATATTGTATATTTTATGATATTATTTCAGAATTTACAGTAATATTGAAAATACCATTTTTACTTATCTAGTAAAATATTTTATTGCAAAATCTTTTGTATTGCATTTATTACCATATGAATGCCAGTTTTTGCAAATAATATGAGAAAAGTTTGAATGTTAAGAGTGCATGTATTACTATAAATTTTTTTTTTTATACAAGTCCGCAGGACTATATATCAATGTGTGATGAAAAAAATTGATTATTGTAATGTTTGTATTTTTTCCAATTTGTCAAACATGACTCTTAATCTACTGAAAGATAACATTGTACCAAGTAGTAAGGAGCGAAAATTCTTATGATATTGTCAAATCTCCAATGTACTTCTACAATAATAAATGCATATGTATTGCAGAAACTACAACAAAAGCATGGTATAAAAGCAGTACATTTTGAAGTTTTTACAACAAAATGTAACTTGTTTTATCCTACCATTTAATAATTTAAACAATGTAATCGAACAGAGAATGCAATAAATAACTTGCTAAAAGTGCACTATTTCAAACTGATTCTACAGTACAATACAGTATTGTAATAATTACTTCAATTTTTTCTCTGTTTAATTAATTTTACAAGGGGCAAAAAGTTGGTCCAAAAAAGTAGTAAAAAGTACTAGAATACTGTAAATTTTACAATATTATTTCAGGGTTGACAGTAATATTGAAGATTTTACCATTTTTTCTTATCTATTCAAAAATTTTACTTGCAATACTTTTTTTACAGCACAAATTATAATATGAATACAAGTTTTCACAAAAAATGTAAGAAAAGTTTAAATGTTGTGAATGCATATTTCACGACATGAATTAATATATTTTTTTGTATTTTTTCAATTTGTCAAACATGATTTTCAATCTATTGAAGGATGACATTTTACCAAGTATGTAGCATTAGGCCAAAATTCATATAATATTGTAAAATCTACAACATACTTCTCTAATGTCAATAATTGACTGTCACAATATGATATACAAGGAAATGAAAAAATATAGTAAAGCGACTTATACTGATATGAAAACTGGAACGACTATACAGCTTTTTTGCAATGTAAATTAGTAGGAATCGCAATATTGTTTTTCAGAAACTACCACAAAAGTATGGTAGGAAATGCAATACATTTTAAAATTTTTACAGCAAAAGGTAACTTGTTCTATCATATCATTTAAAAATTTGAACAATATAATAGAACAGAGAATATAATAAATAATTTACAGAAAGTGCAATATTTCAATCTGATTTTATAGTAAAATATATTATGGTAATAATTACTAGATTTTTTCTCAGTATTGTTAAATTAAAGTTTCTGAACTTAGAGTAAGTTTTATTTTCAGTAATATTATTTATTTACTTTCAGAAAAAAATACCGAAGGACACATTTTTTTAACCTAAGAAAGCTCATAAAAAAATTATTCCTTTTTTTTTATTAGTGACTTAAATTTGGTTCAGGAAGTTTTTGTCGATTGAAAATTATTTTTCTTGTAATTAGGTATAAGAAAACACCTGAAATTCTTCAAAATCATATCTTTATAAAGGCTACACTGGAAAATAAAGTAAATATCACTATGACCGTCAATAACAACAAATATGCCAGCTACCAAACATTATTAGATTTCCTACCCCGATTTGAGTAACTTTTAGATAAAAAGAAGAAAATACGAATTGGTTTTCAGAATTTTGCACAGAATCCAAAATGATTGATCATAATAAACTATAATAACAATCATGAAACATACTCTAGAAAATCATATAAAATCACAGAGGATCCCAATTTTCATCACGAAAACTCTCTTCTAACAAAGTGACAAAAAATTTATCAATTCATGAACCATTTTCTCCTATCTTTACGAAAAAAACGCCGATGAAAATCCCACATACATAATTTTTTCACTCGTTTTCGTACCTCATCAATATTCCTAGAAACCTAATAAACTCCTCATCGACATTTTCGACTCCTCTGCATCTCCCGAAAACATGTCGAAAAAAGCTCCTCGTCGCGTGGAGCAGTTGCAAACGATAAGAAGCGTAATTGCAGTGCTCTCTGCGACGTTCAATATCCGACCGCGGATGCCGAGCCGGGTCCCGTCCCGCGTTTCATAAAATGCAAAAGTTTCTCCCTCTTTCCCTTGCAGCGTCTCGCTCGCTCTTTCAGCAGAGATTGGAGTCGTAACGTCGCCGCTTCCTTTGCTATATAGAGGCATTTCGGACTGCTCCAAGTATAAGCACACGTACGTACCCTGGGACGTTTCGAAATCCCATTTATTCTGCACCCGAACGTGCGCTGTTTCGAAGCGTTTTCCGAGCACTGTAATTTCGCCAGGATACGGCCACTCGCGAACGCGTTAATATCACCTGCAACGGCGTTTACATCGAGCTGTATTTGTTTCGCGAAATATGAGTCCTCGCCGAATCGAGGAATATTGAAAATTTCGGCCTATTCGATCGTGGAAACTCTGATTCTTATAAAAACTTAATGATATCTTCAGAAAAATCATCATCGGATACGATAAACCTTTTGCTAAGGATTTGAAAACCTTGTAAGGATATGCAAATTTTTATAAAGAAAACCGCATTCTTGTAAAATAGAAAGTTGTTTAATTTTTTTAAAAGAAAACTCGCAATTTACTTGTGAGAAACTTCTACATCCTTGAAAGGAAATCGCAGTTTCTATAAGGAAATTTCAATTACTTATAAAGAATTATATTCTTTATGGAAAACTAGAAAATTAATGAAAAGTAATTAAAAACCTTATAAGGATTATAACATACAGCATATATAGTAATAAATGCATTCCAATTGATTTCTTGAATAATCAACAATTTTTTCGAATCTGATAACATATGGTATTTCTGCCGACAAAAGTACTTTTTTACAATATTAATTTTTTCTTTCCGAATATAAGTTGCATAACGACATTTTCACAACACAAATATTACTCGGTGAATCGATGACATTCGATTATGCGAGAGACACTGCATTAAAACAAATCACCGAAAGTAAACTCTGCCCTCGTGAAACCCGAGTTTTGCCATCGAGATTCAATCGGTTGTGAACGCTTTAAGTAGAAATTCTGGTATTTAGTCAGGCGCTTTCAGACATTTCTCTTTCTCCAGGAACATTGGTTCCACGTATTTCATAGATTGTGTATCTTTTTCTGGAGTTAAGTTCTAAAAAGAAAATTTTCTAATACATGTTAAAAGCAAGTATTGGATAGAAATATTCGTATCAGTGATTTTTTGTTTAAAACGATTCTACAAAGTGATTTTAAGTAGAAATATCAGCCGTCAGTCATACAATCTAATAATATTCAAATTGATGCAAGGAAAAACACGTTTAAGACTAGTAATGCAGAGAAATATTCGCATCACTGATTCGTTGATCAGAGACATGCTCATTAGGCGATTTTCAGTAGTAATATAAGTCTTTGGTCATCTAAACTTACTATATTTGAATTGATGCAGAAAGTTGTTCTTTTCTTAGAAAACTGTGGAAAATCATATAAACATTGTTTTTTTACGTTCATGAAAATTTTTTTGCCAGGAAATACATGTTTTAGTAGTAATATTAGCTTTTAGTCATCCAAACTAACTATATTTGAATTAATTCAGACCTTTGTTCTTTTCATGGAAAACTGTAAGAAATTCTACAAACGTTGTTTATTTTACGTCATGAAAATGTTTTCGCCAGGAAATACATGATTAAGTTGCATTATCAGCCTTTAGTCATTCAATCTAACTATAATTGAATTCATGCAGAAATTTTTTTTTTTTTTCTTGAAAAACTGTACGAAATTATATAAAAGTTGTTTATTTTACGTTCATGAAAATTTTTTGCCAGGAAATTCATGATTCAGTAGTAATATCAGCCTTTAGTCGTCCAATCTAGCTTTATTTGAATTGATGCAGAAATTTGTTCTTACCTTAAAAAACTATAAGAAATTATATAAATATTCTTTATTTTACGTTCATAAAAATTTTTTTACCAGCAAATTCATGATTCAGTAGTAATGTCAGCCTTTAGTCATACAATTTAACTATAATTGAATTAATGCGTTCTGTGTTCTTTTCTTCAAAAAACTGTAAAAAATTATTTAAACGTTGTTTATATTTCACGTTCATGAGAATTTCTTTGCCAGGAAATACATGATTCAGTAGCAATGTCAGCCTTTAGTCGTCCAATCCCACTATATTTGATTTAATGCAGAACTTTGTTATTTTCTTGAGAAACTGTAAGAGATTAAACAAACGCTGTTTATTTTAAGTTTTTGAACATTTTTTGCCAGGGAACACATGTTTCAGTAGTAATATCAGCCTTTAGTCATCCAATCGAACCATTTTTTAATTAATGGAGAACTTTGTTCTTTTCTTGAAAAACTATAAAAAATTATACGAACGTTCCTCATTTTACGTTCATGAGAATTTTTTCCCCAGGAAATACGTGATTCAGTAGTAATTTTAGCCTCTAGTCATCCATTCTAACTATATTTGAATTAACGCAGAAATTTCTTCTTTTCTCGAAAAACTGTAGGAAATTGTATAAACGTTGTTCGTTTTACGTTCATGAAAATTTTTTTCCAAGGAAATACATGACTCGGTAGTTTTATCAGCCTTTAGCCATCCAATGTTATAAAATAAAAACCGATGCAGAGATTCGTTCTGTTTCTCAAAAAAAAAAGTAAATAACTGTTGATTTGTTTTTTGAACTTATGTTAATAAATATATTTTTGCTATAAATTATTATGTAAGAAGCAAGTATTAGACGGAAAAATTCATACGAGTAATTTGTAATAAGAAACGTTCTAATGAAGAGATTTTTAGTACTTATATCAGCCTTTCGTCATCCAATTTAACAATATTCTAATCGATGTGTGAATTTTGTTGTGCCTGTCCAAAAAATGTAAAACATTGTTTAATACTTTGTTTATTATTCGTAAAAAAACATAATTTTTCGATGATTTACATGTAACAAGCAAGTATTGAAAAATTCATATCAGTAATTTGTATTATGTAAACATTCTTAGGAAGAAATTTTTGTAGTTATACCAGCCTCGAGTCATTTAGTTTAACTATTTTCAAACTGATGCAGGAATTAGTTTTTTCCTCAAAAAAATGAAAAAAAAAAAAACGTTTTAAGGTTATTTATTTTACTTCGAAAAACATATTTTTATGAAGAAATACACGTGAGAAGGAAGTATAAGATAAAAATATTAGTACCCATAATTCTTTCCCGGAAAACTTTCTTACAACAAGATTTTCAGTAGTAACACCCGCCTTCGGTCGTCCAAACTCATTATATTTGAATTAAAAGTAGAAAATTGTCTATACGTTGTTCATGTACGTTTTTAAAAAGATATTTTAAGTAGTAATACCAGCCTTGAGTCATACACTTTAACTATATTTGAATTGATGCAGAAATCAGTTCTTTTTTCAACTAAAGGAAAAAAAATTGTTTCAAGATTATTTGTTTTACGTCGAAGAACATATTTTTACAAAGAAATACACATGAGAAGCAAGTGGAAGAAATAAATATTAGTATCCATAATTCTTTCCCTGAAAACGTTCTTATAACATGATCTTCAGTAGCAATATCAGCCTTTCATCGTCCAATCTCATTATATTTGAACTAAAAGAATAAAATTATCTATATGTTGTTCATTTTACGTTCTTAAAAAGATATTTTAAGTAGTGATACTAGCCTTAAGCCATCCAGTTTGACTATATTCGAATTGATACAGGAATTAGTTCTTTTCTCAAACAAAAAAAAATATTGTTTCAAAGTTGTTTATTTTACGTCGAAGAAAATATTTCAAAAAGGAAATACACCTGAGAAGCAAAAAGATGAAAATTTAAGTATCCATAATTCTTTCCCTGCAAACTTTCTTATAACAATATTTTCAGTAGTAATATTAGCCTTTAGTCGTCCAATCTCATACTATTTGAATTTAAAGTACAAAATTGTCTCTACGTTGTTTATTTCACGTTAATGAATATGTTTCTGCAACAAAATACATGTTTATATATCTTTCAACTCTGTTAATCAAATTTTCAATGTGCGTGATTAACTTTATTCCCTTTTTAATTAAACTTGGTAATTTCTGAAATACGGGTTACACAGGCGCTGAAAGCACGTTGGAAAAGTTTCTGGCGAGTTTTGAACATGTCAACAAAACATCGGAGCAGCTCCATTTTCTCGTTTGTCAGGTGATCCTTTTCATTCGTCGATCTGTCCTCGACTTTGGGCTCTTTCGGCGGCGTCTATCCATCTTTATCTGAGCCACCTGAAAGCTCCCCGGGCCGCGGCGATGCCAGTAACGACTAGTCTTCCGAAAACTTTGCCGAACAAGAGCATTAGAGGCGCGCCACGTCGAAGTGGATTCGAGATCATGTTCGCGATATTGCGAGCGCGCGTCTTGCTTCCGGCAGTTTACACAAGACACACTTCTCTGGGCGCCGCGCTCCACGCATTACAAAGCCTGCTTCGATTAAAAGAAAATTTATTTTTTTAATTTTTATCCGATGCTTGCGATACCAGTTGGTACAGTTTGCCATGGACAGGGTGTAGATATAGGGTGATTCTTTTTAGAATCGATCGCGTCTTCACTGACTATATTGCTGATTTCTCTTAAGGGGGGAACCTGGTTTAGAACGACGAAAAATTGCATGATATTTGGCACAGTTTTTAAGGCTGCTTATCTTATGAAATGTTTCAAGTACTGTAGAACTTGGTCATAGATACACAAATCTTGCAAAAAAAAATTTATTTTCATGTTATTCCATAATGTTAAGCAATAATAATTCGTATTTGTTTCTTGCACTACTCGCTTAAAGATTCTCCACTGCGTACACGATTAAAAATGTTGTGATTGCCGCATTTTTATAAGTGATAGCTTTTTTTAAAGCTAAAAGTGTAAGCTTGTATGTGAACCTAAAAAATTACGTAAAAAATTTTTTTAATCAATTTTTTTTTGTGATTAATTATCTCAAAATTTCGTCAGTGAAACGAGAATTTTTTTTTAAACACCCATAAAATTTGCAATTTTTAACATTTTAAAAAATTTCTTAGGTTTAAATAGAAGATAAACTTCTAAAGTGCAAAAAAAATTTTAGTTTACATCTTTCTAATAAATAGGACGATCGCTATCGTGTACGCAGTGGAGAATCTTCAAGCGAGTAGTGCCCGAAACAAATATGAATAATTATTGTTTAACATTATCGAATAACATAAAAATAAATTTTTTTTGCAAGATTTATGTGTCTATGACCTAGTTCAACAGTACTTGAAACATTTCATAAGATAAGCAGCCTTAGAAACTGTGCTAAATATCATGCAATTTTCGGCGTTCTAAACCAGGTTCCCCCCTTAAATTTTTTAAAATAAATATAAAAATTAGTTTTGAAATACACGTCCCTCATTATTTTTGGATAAAATCAGTTTTTTTCGTGAATTTATGATTTTCTATCCAACTATAGAATTAAGAGTGTCCTAATTTAGTGAAAATGAATTTTAGTAATCTCTAGGTCTCTTCGTAAAATCTGTAAAGGTCAGTCAATTTTTTTGATGTTTGAAATTGTAAGGAACTTCTAAATGATAATAAATATGTGTGAAATGATAATAATCATAAAAAATTTTCAAGGAAATCATTTATATTAAGATAGATTTCCGTTCGATTATTAAATGTTTTTATGATGATTTTATATGTATTATGATTTTTATATTGCTTTGTATAAATTTCTATACATATAATAATGTATTACATATGTGTATTTTCATATATTTTCAATGTTTTTCTTAGTTTTATATTTTGAAATTACATATGAATATTCAGATTGTAATCAAAATAAATTACTTTAATATATAATTCATAGAATATTAGGTAATAACGTAAGTAGATAGACTGGGCGGGTACGGCCCCACCCTGGCGGTGACTCCGGGCGGAGTCCCCTTTCTCTCGAAGGTCCCCGCATACGTTCTCCTTACCCCGTTGACCTCCCACTATTTCCCAGATCCCTGTTGGCATGACCCTTTTACTCAACCCTTGCCACCTTACCTTTCATTTTTGTTTTTGTTTTGTCTCGTTTTGTTTTGTTTTTGTTTTGTTTTTTTTTTTGTTTTTGTTTTGTTTCGTTTTGTTTAATGTTAGTTTTGGTTTTGTTTTGTTTAGTTTTGTTTTGTTTTTGTTTTGTTTTGTTTTTGTTTCGTTTTGTTTTGTTCTTTCTTTTTTTCATGAATTTTCGTGAGTTTTTTTACAATTTTTTACTCATTTCAATCTTTCTACGCGGTTTCCACCCTCCTTTTCGCGACTTTCACCCCTTTTCGTGGTCTATCCCACACCTTTGTGCAAATTTTCCATCATTTCCTCGTGTTTCTCACCTCATCTCCGCAGGTTTTCACCCTTTTTCCCAAGTTTTCACCCCCTATTCCGTAGATCGTACACATTTTTCGCGAGTTTTCCAAACCCTTACCTGCAGAGGCTTTATCCTTAGTAAAACAAGATAGCGATGTGACAATAAATGTCAACAAGATTGCGGTAAGTTTAAAATTGAAGTCAATATTGATAGATAATCACTTATTACTTATGATATTTTTTACCTATGATTGATCTTTTCATCTATGATTCACACACACACGCTCACACACACACACACACACACACACACACACACACACACACACACACACACACACACACACGCACGCACACACGCACACACGCGCGCGCACATACACAGAGACATACACTATTTAAAAAAATGGCATTTTTCTATAAGAGTAAAATGAAATTTTTAAATTGAATGAAAATTTTTCAGGCTTGTTTGGATTTATCCGTATGAGATAGAAAAATTCATTTTATTTCTGAACCTTTTTTTCCAAAACTTTATTTTTTCCTTGCTTTTTAACGGAGAATGTCCGGAATTCAACAAGTTAATGAATTCCAGTCGAAAAATAAAATTTTTCCGCTGAAATTTTTTAGAAAAATCTATGTATGTAGACGTGCGATAGCAACACTCTCTACCAGCCACTCAATACACTTTTATTCTAATATTTTCGAAAACGTTTTTTCGAAATTCTATTTACGCACTGAAAATGTCTCGCGATTCTTGGTAACAAGCTCTTCGAGAGACGGTATCCGTGCATTTAAAAGAGAAGTCGCCCGGATCTCGCAAACTATTCCGTTAGGCGTTAGATACACGAATACCTGCCGTCTAGATGCTGAGTTGGTCAATTTTTGTAAACCCAAAGTGACGTGTGGAATTTTTGATTCAGCTACGCGGTGGGGTACGTGTTACGGTATTTGGAAAGTAAAAGTACCATCGAAAGTGGTCGATTCATGATGCTGAAGAATGCGGCGATAGAAAAAGAAAACACGAAACGTTAGGAGATATGGCGACACATTGTCTGGGTCCGGAATAAGAGATCGTTTTCATAATATCCTGGAAATCTTAAAAGCGCACTCAAATTTCACGAAATTCGTTTCAAATTTACTTACGCTCAATGAAAAATTTCCGCCGAGTTTTAACACCTTCATTTTCGAAGTAAAAACATTGATTTATTTTTCAATTACATTTTTCTTTTTTAATAAGCTTAATATTATTTAGAAATAACAATTGCATTTTTGGAATGGAGGTTTCTGATTCTTGTTCTGAATCCTCCTGGACCTCCTCCTTGGGATGCTATCCTTGATTTCCTCCTTCCCATCCTTCTGTCTGATACCTACCGTTGTGCCAGCTTTGATTCGTTGTGATAAATTCCTCAAGTGCCTTATTACTTGATGAAAGGTCTCTTTGACTGCTTTTAGGAACGTCTGTTCCAAGTTCCTGAATTCACCTCGATACCTAGTATGATTATTACAGAGAACTTGTTAAATAACCATTTATAAAAATGACTTAATCAATGAATAAATAATTCCCGATAATGAATAACACTCATAATCATCAAGTATAATCAAAAGCAATAAAACCAACTTTCTAAAATACATGCTCAATATGAAACAATTCATAATAATCAACAAATGTAGTCAAAATAAAATTCTCACAGTAAAAAGTTAAATGAATGACTTACCATTGAATGAAATGTTTTCTTTCTGTTACACTCCACTGATCGAGGTAAAATTTTGCTGCTGCCAAACTTCTACCAAATTCAACCGGATTCATACGATAGCCGAAATGGTTGTATGCTGATGAAAGCGAAATTCAGTATGTTTCTACTGACATCATTTTAGAGTTATATCAAGTATCGAAAATGTTTCTTGATGAAAAATTCGAAAAAATTTGTCTTGATGCCCTAATCTGTAGAGTCTTTCCAGAAAATGTTGGAATTTTCGAAAACTTCTGTCAAACATTCGATCTTCCAGAACTTATGCAAGAAATCAATGACATTAAATATTTTTTATACACGATTCATTAATCATTTGATATGCATTTATACAATACTGATATATTATCTGGAAATTATATTAATAATCATTGAATTCACTATTAGCGATTCCATACTTTATAAGTTCGATAGATTGAACTTGAAAATTTAATGCCTGTCAAGCGTTTAAATGTAAAACTATAACACACTTGAATATACGATAACGGTTACAGCTCTATAGTCATTTTGATCACAAGAGTTGTTGGAAAAGTTTAACGTTGTAGCGTGACAGTACAGTGCGAAAACTTAAAATAATTGTTATGAGTAATGAATAACTTATAAGTAATGAGTAACTAGATGACTACTATATAAGTGTGTATGAATAACTTATAAGTAATGAGTAATAATGAGTAACTCATAAGTAATGAGTAACGATCAACTCGTGACAAGTTATATCATTATCAGATCAATATAAATATTACGTTTTTCGAGTTCACATCTCAGTATCATCATGGCTATCAACGATGCTAACGACTTGGTGCGTCGCCAACAACAACTTCTCGCTGCGCGACCCGCCAGCCCTCTCGAGGCAGCGGCCTCGATTCAGGATGCTGACGCGAGTATCCGGAAATTGACAAAGTTTGGTCTAAATTGTAGACCAGAACAAAAACTTCAGTACACGCGTATTATTCTTCATTTGCGTAGTTACATTTGTGAGTTGAGGAAATACCTAGTACGTGGTGGGGATCTCGGGATCTCCTGGGAAAATGTCGAAACGGCATTCAATCGCAACCTCGAGACCGGACTCATCGTCAATAAACATCACTTGGATGTTCATGAATTCCTGGAGGAAGCACGAGCCATCTTCGTCGACAAAATCGAGGAAGTTCTTCAGCGCCGAAATGTCATCAAAGTGAATGCTGTACTCGATGCTGAGTTCACTATCATCAAAGACGGAGAAGAATTGACTGAACTGAAAAGCTTTTTTACCAAAATGTCACCAATCATGCAGACGACGGACTTGTCGCAGTGGTATCTCCAACACATTCAACTTCGCCTACCTCGAGATATAGAGGAATTTGAATATAAAGACTCTAGATGTACCCTCCGAAGAATTCTCAGCATGGCCATTCATATGAATAAATACAACCCGAAGCGTGGCAGCTCCTACGTGGAACTCCCAGAAGTTATCAAAAAGACACAAGCTTGCATCAACGTTCAAAACGCGGACAACCAATGTTTTAAATGGGCAATTCTCTCGGCACTACACCCAACTGGAAGAAACGTGAAGAATCCGGGTCGACTTTGCAACTATGAACCTTACAATGATGAATTGAACTTTACTGGACTTACTTTTTTCGATCTAGAAAATTTTTGCTAACTAGCTGACCTATTCTTCAATTATTTTTGAATATATTTAGAAATAATACAAGAAATTTATACATTTATACAGACACATCATTTTTGCTTCTCGAAAACTTTCACTTGTTTTAGTACGATTGGAAATGAGAGTCCAGTGAAGTTCAATTCATCATTGTAAGGTTCATAGTTGCAAAGTCGACCCGGATTCTTCACGTTTCTTCCAGTTGGGTGTAGTGCCGAGAGAATTGCCCATTTAAAACATTGGTTGTCCGCGTTTTGAACGTTGATGCAAGCTTGTGTCTTTTTGATAACTTCTGGGAGTTCCACGTAGGAGCTGCCACGCTTCGGGTTGTATTTATTCATATGAATGGCCATGCTGAGAATTCTTCGGAGGGTACATCCAGAGTCTTTATATTCAAATTCCTCTATATCTCGAGGTAGGCGAAGTTGAATGTGTTGGAGATACCACTGCGACAAGTCCGTCGTCTGCATGATTGGTGACATTTTGGTAAAAAAGCTTTTCAGTTCAGTCAATTCTTCTCCGTCTTTGATGATAGTGAACTCAGCATCGAGTACAGCATTCACTTTGATGACATTTCGGCGCTGAAGAACTTCCTCGATTTTGTCGACGAAGATGGCTCGTGCTTCCTCCAGGAATTCATGAACATCCAAGTGATGTTTATTGACGATGAGTCCGGTCTCGAGGTTGCGATTGAATGCCGTTTCGACATTTTCCCAGGAGATCCCGAGATCCCCACCACGTACTAGGTATTTCCTCAACTCACAAATGTAACTACGCAAATGAAGAATAATACGCGTGTACTGAAGTTTTTGTTCTGGTCTACAATTTAGACCAAACTTTGTCAATTTCCGGATACTCGCGTCAGCATCCTGAATCGAGGCCGCTGCCTCGAGAGGGCTGGCGGGTCGCGCAGCGAGAAGTTGTTGTTGGCGACGCACCAAGTCGTTAGCATCGTTGATAGCCATGATGATACTGAGATGTGAACTCGAAAAACGTAATATTTATATTGATCTGATAATGATATAACTTGTCACGAGTTGATCGTTACTCATTACTTATGAGTTACTCATTATTACTCATTACTTATAAGTTATTCATACACACTTATATAGTAGTCATCTAGTTACTCATTACTTATAAGTTATTCATTACTCATAACAATTATTTTAAGTTTTCGCACTGTACTGTCACGCTACAACGTTAAACTTTTCCAACAACTCTTGTGATCAAAATGACTATAGAGCTGTAACCGTTATCGTATATTCAAGTGTGTTATAGTTTTACATTTAAACGCTTGACAGGCATTAAATTTTCAAGTTCAATCTATCGAACTTATAAAGTATGGAATCGCTAATAGTGAATTCAATGATTATTAATATAATTTCCAGATAATATATCAGTATTGTATAAATGCATATCAAATGATTAATGAATCGTGTATAAAAAATATTTAATGTCATTGATTTCTTGCATAAGTTCTGGAAGATCGAATGTTTGACAGAAGTTTTCGAAAATTCCAACATTTTCTGGAAAGACTCTACAGATTAGGGCATCAAGACAAATTTTTTCGAATTTTTCATCAAGAAACATTTTCGATACTTGATATAACTCTAAAATGATGTCAGTAGAAACATACTGAATTTCGCTTTCATCAGCATACAACCATTTCGGCTATCGTATGAATCCGGTTGAATTTGGTAGAAGTTTGGCAGCAGCAAAATTTTACCTCGATCAGTGGAGTGTAACAGAAAGAAAACATTTCATTCAATGGTAAGTCATTCATTTAACTTTTTACTGTGAGAATTTTATTTTGACTACATTTGTTGATTATTATGAATTGTTTCATATTGAGCATGTATTTTAGAAAGTTGGTTTTATTGCTTTTGATTATACTTGATGATTATGAGTGTTATTCATTATCGGGAATTATTTATTCATTGATTAAGTCATTTTTATAAATGGTTATTTAACAAGTTCTCTGTAATAATCATACTAGGTATCGAGGTGAATTCAGGAACTTGGAACAGACGTTCCTAAAAGCAGTCAAAGAGACCTTTCATCAAGTAATAAGGCACTTGAGGAATTTATCACAACGAATCAAAGCTGGCACAACGGTAGGTATCAGACAGAAGGATGGGAAGGAGGAAATCAAGGATAGCATCCCAAGGAGGAGGTCCAGGAGGATTCAGAACAAGAATCAGAAACCTCCATTCCAAAAATGCAATTGTTATTTCTAAATAATATTAAGCTTATTAAAAAAGAAAAATGTAATTGAAAAATAAATCAATGTTTTTACTTCGAAAATGAAGGTGTTAAAACTCGGCGGAAATTTTTCATTGAGCGTAAGTAAATTTGAAACGAATTTCGTGAAATTTGAGTGCGCTTTTAAGATTTCCAGGATATTATGAAAACGATCTCTTATTCCGGACCCAGACAATGTGTCGCCATATCTCCTAACGTTTCGTGTTTTCTTTTTCTATCGCCGCATTCTTCAGCATCATGAATCGACCACTTTCGATGGTACTTTTACTTTCCAAATACCGTAACACGTACCCCACCGCGTAGCTGAATCAAAAATTCCACACGTCACTTTGGGTTTACAAAAATTGACCAACTCAGCATCTAGACGGCAGGTATTCGTGTATCTAACGCCTAACGGAATAGTTTGCGAGATCCGGGCGACTTCTCTTTTAAATGCACGGATACCGTCTCTCGAAGAGCTTGTTACCAAGAATCGCGAGACATTTTCAGTGCGTAAATAGAATTTCGAAAAAACGTTTTCGAAAATATTAGAATAAAAGTGTATTGAGTGGCTGGTAGAGAGTGTTGCTATCGCACGTCTACATACATAGATTTTTCTAAAAAATTTCAGCGGAAAAATTTTATTTTTCGACTGGAATTCATTAACTTGTTGAATTCCGGACATTCTCCGTTAAAAAGCAAGGAAAAAATAAAGTTTTGGAAAAAAAGGTTCAGAAATAAAATGAATTTTTCTATCTCATACGGATAAATCCAAACAAGCCTGAAAAATTTTCATTCAATTTAAAAATTTCATTTTACTCTTATAGAAAAATGCCATTTTTTTAAATAGTGTATGTCTCTGTGTATGTGCGCGCGCGTGTGTGCGTGCGTGTGTGCGTGTGTGTGTGTGTGTGTGTGTGTGTGTGTGTGTGAGCGTGTGTGTGTGAATCATAGATGAAAAGATCAATCATAGGTAAAAAATATCATAAGTAATAAGTGATTATCTATCAATATTGACTTCAATTTTAAACTTACCGCAATCTTGTTGACATTTATTGTCACATCGCTATCTTGTTTTACTAAGGATAAAGCCTCTGCAGGTAAGGGTTTGGAAAACTCGCGAAAAATGTGTACGATCTACGGAATAGGGGGTGAAAACTTGGGAAAAAGGGTGAAAACCTGCGGAGATGAGGTGAGAAACACGAGGAAATGATGGAAAATTTGCACAAAGGTGTGGGATAGACCACGAAAAGGGGTGAAAGTCGCGAAAAGGAGGGTGGAAACCGCGTAGAAAGATTGAAATGAGTAAAAAATTGTAAAAAAACTCACGAAAATTCATGAAAAAAAGAAAGAACAAAACAAAACGAAACAAAAACAAAACAAAACAAAAACAAAACAAAACTAAACAAAACAAAACCAAAACTAACATTAAACAAAACGAAACAAAACAAAAACAAAAAAAAAAACAAAACAAAAACAAAACAAAACGAGACAAAACAAAAACAAAAATGAAAGGTAAGGTGGCAAGGGTTGAGTAAAAGGGTCATGCCAACAGGGATCTGGGAAATAGTGGGAGGTCAACGGGGTAAGGAGAACGTATGCGGGGACCTTCGAGAGAAAGGGGACTCCGCCTGGAGTCACCGCTAGGGTGGGGCCGTACCCGCCTAGTCTATCTACTAACGTATAGTTTCATAATGAATCATTGAATTGTATATAAATAATATATAATTTATCATCTTCATAATTTACTTCCCTCCATCATTGAATTTTTATCGGATCTTGCATTCACTCTCAAAAAGTGAAAAATCAATATAAAAAAAATCTCATCATTCTGCTTTATTAGAAATTCTGTACACATATTATATTATTTATGTGTATTTTTATTTTTATGTTCTTTAGTTACTTTTGTTTTCAATTTCGAAATTTATGTATAAATATCCAGATTATAATAGAAATGAATTACTTCAATGTATAATTCATAGAATATTTAGTAATAACATTTATTTTCATAATTTATCATTGAATTGTATGAATTTAATATATAATTTGTGATCATCATAATTAAAGTTTTTATATTAATCAATATTTCTTGAAGCTTTTTTGATTTTACATCAGTATAAACTAAAAATGTGTGAAAATTTAAGAGTCAAAAATTTTTATATTGCATCATTTTTCTCCTTTCCTTTTTTTATACGTAGGTAAAGGTAAATTCATAAGTGAGAATTTTTTTTTAGTTTACATCCTGTTATTTCTAAGTACTGTTGAATATTTATATATTTTCACTTGTGTTGATAAATTATTCTACATACATAAATAATATTTTTTCAAATTACGACATGATTACCTTGCTGTTAAAAAAGATTAACTTTTTGTTACTTTTCAGGATATTGTATATATTATAAAAATATTTCGATTTTACTTTTATACTATTTGTTGAATTTCGATTGTTTCTCAAAATTTCCAATAATTTTTGACGGTTCAAAAATTTTTACTAGTTTTTAAGATAATTTACATATTTTCTGACTGTTTTGAAGGTTATTGAATAGTTTGCATAATTTGAATTTTTTTTAACATTAAGAAAGTATGTTGTCTTATATTTTTTAGAATAGTTTTTGTTTTTTTAATGATTATTATTATTCTAGAAAATTTTTGACATTACAATACTCTGGAAGGTTTATGACGACTATGCAAATTTTATAGTTTTTGATACTGAATAAAAAAAAAAAAAAAATTTATGGTGTTTATATGTAGTTTTATAGTCTTGGAAATTCATGACAATTTTTGAATTTTATACTGTTGAAAGACTTTTAACGGTTTTGACAGTTTTGGAATATTGATGAATAAACACTGTATATGAAAGTGAGATATTTAACTATTGGAGTAGTTGAAAATTTTTTTGACAATGTTAAGGGTTTCAATAATTTCCATTTCTCGAAATTTCATTGTTTCAATGGTTTTAAAAACAGCTTTAACGATTCAATGATCGAATAAATTCATAACAGTTTAGGCAGTGAAATTTCGAAAAAAAAAAGCAAATTATTGGGACCCTTGACATTGACAAAAAATTTTTTAACTATTACACTAGATAAATATCCCACTTTCATATATTATTTATTTATCGATATAGTTATAGTTTATCAATGTATAGTTTAGACACTTGGTTTTTACTGATACTTTTTTAGAAATTTTTGACATTTTAATTAGTTTTTACATGTGTTACCAGTTTATCATTTTTGAAAGTACAATATAATACAATGGTTTTTGAATGGATAAATTAAACCGTATTATCTGTAGCTAAACAGTATTTAGAATTGTTAAATGATTGGAAAGTGTTATTTTAGTTTTGGTAGTTTTTTCTCAACTGAGGACTAAATTTACTCATGTCACTTTTACGAAATTTTTTCCTAGTTTCTACAGTTAATTACGATTGCGAAAATATATGAATATTTCAACTATTTATGGAAATTGAAAGAACTTTAACCATGTCGATAGTTTTTACAATGTTTGAACAGATTATGGGTTTCACAGTTAGGATACTTTTTTTCACATTTTTTAAACATTTTCTCACAATTTTTACAGATTTTTTAATATTGCAAACCTTTTTTACACTTTGCTTACAGTAAGGATAGTTTCGAAAACTGAAAAAAATTTTTTTAATCGTAAGAATTTGATCATTCCAACAAAATTGGAATAGAAAAGCTTGAATTTTTAGATAGTTTGAAAATTTCTACAGAGATTTACATCCCTTTTACAAGAATAATATGTCATGTTTTGAATTCTTCTTGGAAAATTTTTTAATGGTCATCAACAAAAGCCTTCTACAGTATAATATTTCTTAAAATTTTCAAGTCTTCATTTCCCCCAAGCTTTTGACTCTTGATTTAAGGTCATCAAATCTCTGAAATTAGAAATACTCAAAATATTGAAAAACAAATGTATTCTTCAAAAATACATTTAATACTGCATAAAAATATGAAAATAAAGTTCTTTTTGTACACTTTGCTTATAGATAAGATAGTTTCTAAATCTAAAAAAAATTTTTTAATCATAAGAATTTGATTATTTTAAAAATATTGGAGTAGAAAAGCTTGAATTTTTAGATAAATTGGAAATTCATACAGAGATTTACAACCATTTTACAAGAATAATACGTCAAGTTTTGGATTCTTATTGGAAAATTTTTTAATGGTCATCAGCAAAAGTCTTCTACAGAATAATATTTCTCAAATTTTTCAAGTCTTCCTGTCCTCCAAGCTTTTGACCCTCGATTTTAGGTCATCAAATCTCTAAAATTAGAAATGCACAAAAAATTAAAGAACGAACGTATTCTTCAAAAATATATATTTAATATTGCATAAAAATATGAAAAAAAGTTCTTTTCATACACTTTGCTTACAGATGGCATGATTTCGAAATCTGAAAAAAATTTTTTAATCGTAAGAATTTGAGTATTTCAATAAAATTGGAATGGAAAAGCTTGAATTTTTAGATAGTTTAGAAATTCATACAGAGATTCACATTCATTATACAAGAATAATACGTCAAGTTTTGGATTCTTATTGGAAAATTTTTTAATGGTCATCAGCAAAAGTCTTCTACAGTATAATATTTCTTAAATTTTTCAAGCCTTCATTTCCCCCAAGCTTTCGACCCTCGATTTTAGGTCATCAAATCTCTAAAATTAGAAATACACAAAAAATTAAAGAACGTACGTATTCTTCAAAAACATATTAAATATTGCTTAAAAACATGAAAATAAAGTTCTTATTATACACTTAATGTTTGATTAAAAAAATTTAGGGTCGAAAGCTCCGTAAAGAAGAAGGAAATACATAATAACGTAATAATATATTAAATGATATATTTGTTCAATTGCTCGATTCATCAACTCAAAAAAATCAGACCATTCTAATTTCTCCCATTTTCATCCACTTTTTCGGAAATCAAGGGATTTGGAGTTGAAATTTCCGACATTTGCCCAAGTTGGGCGCAAACATTATTCCGGGGGTGAGAGAAAAAGCGCGCCAAGAGCTTTGGGGCAAGTTGGAAAACCGCCCCGGACTCGATCGTTCTTTCCGGTCGACATCAATGAAGTTTGTAGCCGGCGCGGAGGGTATATACATGGTGAGTTAGTGACGGGCGAGCTGTCGCCGTCGCCAGTATGCGCCACAGCTGCTTTGCCACTAGCCACCCGGCTTTAACAATCTTGTACGAGCAGTACGAGGGACCTTTCCGTGGCATTCGCGCCCCAGCTGGTGCCTCCTTTCGGCATATCATCGAAATATTATTTCCACGAATTTTAAATCAACTTGGGCTTTTTCGATCGCGCCGCCCCGAGCAACACGCGCGCGAATCCCCCGATAATCGACTTCGCCAAGAACAAACTTCGGCAGCGAATCATTTGAGAACGAGCCACGTCGCGGTCGGAGATTCTCGGGTTCGTGATCTCGTTGAGGGAGGAACGGTTTCACGAAAATTAAGCTAATCTCGGCTTCGGTTTGGCTTCGGTGGGCTCGGTTTCGATTTCATTCTGGTATTGGTTTGTTGTCCGATTCGACTGGAAAGGGGAGAAGAAAAGTTTCTATGATTTAGCAGGGTGCAGGTTTTCAGGAAAAAGTTTTTTCTAAACATGTTATCAACGAGATCAAAAGTTATCGATATAATTAGTTTTCTGGATTCCAAAATATCACTGCTATTTGTTTGGAAATTATAGAAGAATTTATTGAGATGCATAAACGTACATTTTTACACCTTAATTCAGAATATTTTTTTTACACACTTATAAAAAGGGGCTCCCTGATAAACCAAACAAACGATCGGAGAAAATGGATTGCAATAGAATTATAAAAAAAGAGAAAAGATTGTCATTAGAAAAACTGAATTTTAGACGTTTTTGAGTTAGAAAACTTTGAGATAAACTGACACTTTACTTACATTTTTGACGATTGTAAATGCTATACGCTTTGGAATTCTGGAAGTTGTTGTTTGGTAAATTTTACAAGATTAACTGAACACAGATTGAAAATTTTGGTTTTTGAATAAAGATTGAAAGGAAATCTTTGTACACCGAAATCCACTCTGACAAAATGTTTGATGACTTTGGGAAAAGTTAAAAAGAATTTATACATTTTGCCAAAACTGAATGAATGTGGAAAAATGAGTTTGAAGCAGTGAAATTTTAAAGTCATCTTTTTGTCAAAAGAGGAACGATTTGACTAAAATTATGTTAAACTGATTTGTGTGTGATTTTATTGAGCTTAATTTTGATTTAGTTTTGTAATCAGTTGATTGGCAAATGCATGTGGAGAGGTATACAAAACTATCATAATAGAGTAAATTTTTCAAAAAAATAATGCTTTAAATGACAGTAATATTGAAACTTGTTTAATCTTTTTGTTGAATTTATTTCAAAAGGAACATTTTACCTTCCATAAAACAGAATTTCTTCAGTTCTACCGAAATTTAAGTATTGAAAATAAAATGAACTTTACATTAGTAGAGAAGAAATGGAAAGGTCATTTTGATTTCAAGTTTCACTTTATTAGACTACCTGTATCAACACTGAAGTTCTAGTCAAATTTATCCTGAGAGGTCACTTAATTAAAATAAATTTTCAACAAGAAGTTGAATTTGACTTTCAACTACTTAAAATTTCAATGATTTGCCGAACCTTTCTTGTGCAAAAAATGTAATTTCGGCTTTTTACTGGAAAATTTTGAATATATATCTTTATCATTTAATTTATAACAATAAATGATCACGTGTAGAAACTTCAGTTTTAATTCTGTGGTGTGCTCAGATGGAAGTAAAAAAACTTATTTAGTGTAACAGTTAATATAGATAAATCATATAAAGATATTAAAGAAACTTAACTTGAAAAAATTTGAATTTAGGAACTTAATTTCTACTTAAGGGGGTAGTCTGGTGTAGAAAACAAAAAAATAGAGTGGTTTTGAAGGGCTATTTCAAAGACAAGACAAAAATTAATCTTATCGACACTTACAGTATTTGTTAGTCGATAAATATTGTGCGCAAAATTATTTTTGCAGAATCCGCTAAATAACAAATAATTGTTTTAAGAAAATGGTCTCGAACCAAAGAAATAAAAAATTTTTCTCAAGATTATGCTTGCATCTAGGCTATGAATCACAAAAAGTGAAAAAAAATTGACATTTTTTGGAAAATAGTAGAAACAATGCTAACGACTTCATTTTTGGTATAAAAATATTATGAAAACATTGTTTTCAGACAAGTCAAACTGATATTCAATATCTTATTTTTTTTTTTTTTTAAATTTACTTGATATTGTGAAATAAAGACAAATATAAAATGTTCATTCTAGGATGAATTTTAGAAAAATGGTCAACATAGAACCTACATTTTGGGTATTCCATTTTTACCTACATTTTTTCTAATACAGAAATTGATTGTTTTACATAAACGAGACATCAAAGAATATTATTTTATGGAAAAATTGTCATCTAAAAAATCGAAATGAATATCTTATTTTTTCAGTAATAATTAACTTAAAAAAATATGAAGTTCATTATTCTGACCTGAAAAAATTTATATTTCTCTTTTTTAATTAAATGTGTTGAAAATTTAAAACGGAAATTTCACATTTCTAGTTTTGACTTTTTCCTCTAATTTCATCATGGATAACATTTGAAAAGAAACTGATGTGAGTTTGAAAATTCGCTAGAGAAGTGACACTTCTCACGGCAAACTACTGGAAGTTTAATTAAACTAAAAAAAAGTTCAATTTTATGAGAAAAACAACTAAAGAAACCATTAAAACCAAAGCATTAACTTCTTTCAAAACTGTAGCTTGACATTGATTATATTATAATCGGAATTTTAAACGAATAAAATTAAAATTAAAATTTTAAGTTTGATGACGAAGCTTCACTTTTCTTCCACATTTCATGTATACCATACGATTTGAGCTGTGGAAGAAAAGTAAATCTTCGTCGTAAAATTTGAAATTTATATTTGAACTTTAATCGTTCATTCGTGATTCGTGATATTTTTTTCATCAAACATTATTTTTTAATGTCTAAGCTATGAGAAGCAATAAATTTCAGTAATCGTAACCATTATAAAATACGTAAAAAAGATGGGACTAGAATTGTAGGTTTCTTCTTGACCATTTCTCTGAAATTCATTTAAGAAGAGCATTTTATAATTATTTTTATTTTCCAACACCAAGAAAGTTTAAAAAAAATTATGAGATATTGAATTTTAGTTTCATTGTCTGAAAATTATGTTATCATAATATTTTTCTACTATTTTTAATTGAATAACAAATAATTTCTTCAATTGTAACTATTATAAAATGAATCAAAAATATAAAAATAAAAATGTGGGTTTTATATTTACTATTTTCTTAAAATTCTTTTAAAAATTAGCGTTTTAAATGTCTATTACACGGTCTAAGTTTTGTTTATAATCCTTTGTTCCCAAACCATTGTTACGCTCACCAACGGATTTCACTCCTAACGAGCCATTAGAAGTTTCACTTCAAAATCATTTGAGTTCCATGAAAGAAGGAATGAAACCTTACTTGACTATCTGAAAGTGATTTTCACTCCAAGTTCGCGTGACATCATTTCTACTCGATACAGAGTGAAAATTTTCTTTCGAAAAATTAAACAAAGTAAAAAGATTCTTCATTTTTTTGTATCTTCGAGACATGTATGATGAGGTCATAGAATTTATCTCGCATTAACTTCAAATGAGGTGCATGTTATTACGAAGGATGTATATTTATTACATCCAAGGACGAGATAAGTATAGAGTGTCGCGTTAGAGGAAGCCGAGCTAATATTAAATCCAAACGAAGCAGTCAGGCTTTTCTTGCTTCGGAACGAGCTCTCCTCGTGCGGTGGGAAACCGCGGTAAGTAATACGTACGCGGGTTATTATAGTGCCAGGAGAGTTTCATGAAAATAGTCAGACGTTTTTAATAGCCGAGCGTTCCAAAAATGAACTGTTGTGCGGCAAACGATTTCATTTCGAGCAACTTGTCGCGTTAGACTCCAACGAAAGTCACGCTGAATGGTTTTTATAGGACGAAATTTTTTTTTAATACAGTGATTCTTTTCCAGATAGAAAAACTCAGAAAGCTAATGCCACTAAAATTTTACGTTGAAATAAACTCATCAAAAAGCTCTATAAACTATGATTTTCTTCATCATAGCTCACACTTTTTGTTGCAATAAAAAAATCACTGGAAATACAGACTCGATTCGTATCCCATCAAACTGGGGAGCTTGAAAAAACAAATCCACGAGCGCGGTAAAACGCGTATTAATACCGAAGAAATCGCGATGAAAAATGAGATCCTTGATATTACTCGAGGAAAATAAGAGGGAAAAAGGAAAAAGGTTGGAGGGGGAACGGTGGTTTGATATATCTTCCACTTTTAAATCTGCCTTTCCGTAATCGCGGTTAAAAAGATGAATGAAAAGTAGAAAGGAAGGGCAGCCGAGCATCCCTCGTATTCAGCAGTAATTTCACGAATTCGCCGTCTGGATTTGACGCCCTGCCTCTCCGCATAATTTATGCTCCCGGGCCGATGCGTACATGCACGTATACACGGATTTAAGCGAGGACGAAACGAAATTTCGAGGCAAATCTCCTCGTTGTCTCTTTTTTGAAAGTACTGGAAAAGTGTCGAAACAGAGGGAAAAGCTGGGCAAATGGAGGAATTCGAGAAAAGAGTGTTTTGAATTTGAAGTTTGAAAGTAGACGTTTAATTTAGAAGTGATATTACAGAAATTGATGTACTGTGAGTAAATTTTTTAACAAGTTTTTGAAGTAGCTATGAACTATTTTTGAATACTAACCATTTTCAGAATATTTGGTCATCATTTTTTAATAAAAGCTTAGAATGAAAAACAATAACATCAAAAATGATGATAAAAGAACAGGCGAAGAATGTTTTTCATGACATAACTTTATTGATCTTTGACAGTAAATATATATGTATAAATTTATTATAGAGTGTTAAAAAAATAAACTAAAAAAAACAGTTCGAAATTAGACGTTTCATTTATAAGTGATATTACAGAAATTTATATACTGTGAATAAATTTTTTAACAAGTTTTTGAAGTAGCCTTGAAGTATTTTTTAAAACTATTGACAATTTTGGGCAAATTTGACTATCATTTTTTAACAAAAGCTCATTATAAAAAAAAAGGAACAACAAAAATGGCGATGAAAAAGCAAGCATAAAATGTTTTTTATTCAACAACTGTATTGATTTTTTACATTTAAGATACTGTGATATACTAGTTATCAAACTTCTAAAAATTTGCAGTAATGTATAAACTCATTATTACTGTGAAAAAACTAGATTTAAAACTATACGCATAAACTATCAAAAATTATTTCACAATAATTCGCAATTCTGAAGGTTCAAGTTTTTCATGACTTTTTTTACAAATGCTTTGATGTAATTAGAAAACGAAAGATTAATTTGAAAAATGGAAAAAAGTGAAAGAAAGTGAGGAATGAGAAATCTTTGTAGGAAATGTTTGTTTTCCATGTTTAAAATGTTGAATATTTTTTTTGTTTATTTATTCATTTTTATATTTGTCTGTATTTATTTCACATTTTTTTTTGAATTTGAGTATGTATTCAATTTAAGGAATTGATGAATGAACTAGTAAATAATAATATGAATCAATTTAATTATAAATTAAAGTAAATCTAAATAGGATGCTGGAATTTTTTGTCAAGTTCCTCGATTTCTTAAAATCAAAATAGAATTAATATATTTTATTCGATGAACGTTCCTGGAAAGTCTTTGAACGAATTTCGGAAAAATTGTTGGATGTAAGTTTTGTCAAAAGACATTAATTATAGAGCTCAATACAAAGTTTTCACTTTTTTCCTCTAAATGGAATTAAAACAAATAAAAAAACACTATTCTGGACCTACTTCGAAATTTGTTTAAAAATGAGGCATGACACTCTATCAAAGAAAAAAATTCAAAAATTTGAAAAATATGGAGAATGGAGTTTTGCAATAATCCTCAAGTCTAAAAAAAAGAACTATATAATTTCAAGAAGATGAAAATTTTTTTGAAAAATTTCAAGCTTATCAAATTGGTCTGACTTACGAAAACATTCGGAAGCAAACTTAATATATTTTCAAACAATTCTAAGCTATCGTAAATTTTTTGTAATTTGACAGTTTGAAAAGTTCGTTTCTCATTTAAATATGTGAGATTTGCGTTTATTTTTTAAAAATATTGTTTTTACGTTCTTGATACTTAAAAATTGAAATATTATTATAATGAGTACAGAATTCATTAAAAATTGTAAATACGCCGATTCTCTCGAAAATTGCTATTTTAACTAAATAAAAAATGAAGCAAATTTCAGAAAATTTCAAATAAAAAAAAAATCTAACCGTGACTCATTAATTATCTAAAAGTTTTCTATATTTTTTCAAAATTTTCAAAATTGGAGATTTTAATCATTATTTCTAAATGTTTTGATATTAATTTCTTTGATTCCTTTACAGTAAAAAAAAATGATATATTGCATGCATATTTTGCATAAACGTTTCTGGAATGTCTCTGTAAACAATTATTTTAGAAATTGTTAAATCTTATTTTATTACCAGACTTTATTACTTAAAGTCAGTATAAAAGACTTTTTTCATCCTAACTGGTTAATAATATGACGAATAAAAAAAATATACTAAAACACTGTTATAAACGTAATTTGAAAATCTTATAAACATCCTGAATGATGTATTTATTGAATAAAATGATAAGAAAGATACTAGAATTTTCATCATTGAGTGGAACATAATTTTCACCTCGTTTAATTAAGAGAATTTAATTTATGAATTTATTCACAGGTGAAAAATTTTAGGAAAAGAACTAAGATGAATGTTAAAAGGCGAGCTAAATATATTTTAACCATCCATGAACATTTTGAATTATTTTACAAAAATTATAACTTTCAAAATTTCATTTGTTTTTTCAATATGTGAGAAAGGCATTGACTTCTGAAAAAATTTTTTTTCATATTCCTGGTTTCTCAAAACTATAATAGTATTACTCTGATAAATACAAAATTTATTTGCAACTTATATATCCAACGATTCTCTTGAAAATTCGTGTTTTTTTTTATTAAATGAAAAATTAACAGAAATTCAGAAAATGTTAAATCGATAAAAAAAAAAAAATAAAAAAATAGCACAGATTATTAATCATGTAACACTTTTCCATAATTTTCTGAAATTTTCGATATTAGAGTTTTTGATGATTTCTGCTAAATGTTTTGGTTTTAACTTCTTCGATTCCTTTAGAGTGAAAAAAATATGATATATGCTATGCATATTTTGAACAAACGTTTTTGGAATGCCTCTGAACAATTTTTTTTATAAATTGTTGAATGTCAGTTTATCAACAAACTTTATCGCTAAAATAAGTTTTTTTTTTTTTCATCCTTGCTGTTTGATAATCTCCCACATAAAAAAACACACAGAAGCACTGTTCTAGATGTATTTTGAAAATCGTATAAATATGCTGAATTACGTATTTATTCAATGAAATAATGTAAAAGTGATTTGAATATAAATAATAGAGTATTACATATTTTTTATGTATTTTATCTAATTAAAAATTGATAAAATTTTTCACAACTAGAGGAGTTCTATGAAAAAATCAGGCTAAATAAAATTTAAAAATCAATGAGCATTTTGAATCATTTTATATAAATTATAATTTTAAAAAATTCATTTTTTCTCTAAATATGTGAGAGATGCATTAATCTTCTAAAAAAATTAATTTTTTTCATATTCTTGGTTTCTCAAAATTACATTGGTATCACTCTGATAAATACAAAATCAACTTACAATTTATGTATCTGACAATTCTCTTGAAAATTCGTGTTTTAACTAATAGAAAACTCCGAGAAAATTCAGAAAATTTCATCATCCCATCGTCCTTATTACTTGTATAATCGTACCAAATAACTTTTGTAATCTATGTTGAAGAATTAGACAACGAGAATTCTGGCTTAATTAAATCACAAAGGGTGCAGGACACTAGGAACTTCCTTTCCTCAAAGGACGCTAATTTGTGCCGGCGTTTACACGGCATGGTTCTCCTGGTATTAGATAATTTTCGCAAAATTACCGGCGTTGCAACTCAGTCTACAGATGCATTCATGAAAATTTTGAACGCTGTAATGAATTTTAAAATCATCCTATTGCTTGGCGATTTTTCACAAAATTTTTTCGAGCTTAAAAACATGGAAATTCACAGAATTTCCGAGTTTTGTGCATCGTATTTGAAAATTATCTTAAAATTCTGCAAATTTTTCTAATGGAAATAAAAGAAATATGAAAATTCAAAGTATTCGAATCTATAAAAATAATGATTTTTTGGAATTTTTTCCTTTTTTTTTTTTGAAAATGTTCGGTTTTTGTTACTGTTCTATTTTTAAGAAAAGAAAACACTGGAAAATGAAGGTATTTGTAATCCCTGTGAATTTCGTTTTGATTGAAGATACAAAACTACACTTTGTCTCGAAGTGTTTATGCATCAACTTCACTCGAAACGAAATTAACGCCCGAGGATTTACCGACACGAAATCCTCAATGCCGGGATTTTCCGCCGAAAACTTCGATGCGGAAAAGTACGGATTGTTGCGAACAGCCCCTTGTCCCGGGAAAAACGCTGGAGAAAAGCTCGCCGGGAGCGAAGAATGCTCTGGCTTTTTCCTCCGGTTCGGCGCTCTTCCCGAGCTTTTGAAAAGGGACAACGAAGAGATTTCACAGCCGCGCGAGAACGTTAAAATGTCGCCGGACTTGAATACATTTCTAAATAGATCAAAAGCTTTGTCAAAAATGTGCTGACAGGAGTCAGCACATTTTTTGTACTAATGTAAATACGTTGGAAATAATTCTGAAGCAACGTATGCAGTTGAAACATGTAAATTTTTGTGTGATCGTAGTTGAACTTTAAAGCTTGAATTTTTGACTCTTTTAGTGAATTGATAGGTTTTTTGACAGTGTGTTGTAATATTGGATTTCCAGTATTTTCAAAATTTTCGGTTTTTTTGAGTATTTGTTAGCTGCTGTAGGATTTTCTAGTATTTGTTTGAATTTCAGAAAGTATTTTTAAAGATTTCTAGTATTTTTTTGATCCCACAACGTTTCTCTACAAATTATTGGAGCTTTTCAAGTTTGCAGCATTTTTTCAGATTCTAAAACGTGTGTTATGAATTTCTACTATTTTTTAGATGCAACAATGTATTTTTATGGATTTATGGTATTATTTTTGATTTTACAGTGTGTTTTTATGAATTTATAGAATTGTTTTTAGATTTTTCAAAGTATTTTTCAAAATTTTTTGTATTTTTCAAAGATGCTAGTTTTTCTAGATTCTGCAACGTACTATTAAAGATTGACAGTATTTTCATAATTTAGAGTTATTTCATAAACTCGTAGTTTATCAGTATCTTTTTTTGATTATGCAACTTATCTGTATAAGTTGAAGTATTTTTTTAGATGTATATTTTTTAATACATTTCTAGTATCTATTTGGTTTTCATTAAGCATTTTTATCGATACCTATGATTTATTTAGATAGTTTGTATTTTTTCGATTTCTGGAGTTTTTATACATTTATAGTAATTTTACAGATTTCTAGTATTTTTCAGATACTATGATATTTTTCTATAGATTTCTAGTATTTATTTACATTCCATGACGACCATGGCGGATTTCTAGAGAGTTCTTGTTGTTTTTTTTTTTTTCTCAATTTTCAGCACTTCTATAGAGTTGCAGTGTAATTTAAATTTTCTAGTATTTTTGAAGATTTCTGATATATACTTAGACTCCACGACGTATTTCTATGAGGAATTAAATTTTTTAAAATTTTAACAACGTTTTTTAGAGTTATCTAGAATTTTTTTAGATTTCACCACAGATACTAAAAGAACGTTGTTTTTTTTAAATTTGTTTATATATATTTATTCGTTTTCTGCATTTTTTAACATTTAACAACATATTCTTCAAGATAAGTAGCATTTTCATAGATTTATAGTAATAATTCAGGTTCCTTCAATGTGTTTCTAGAGATTATCAGTATTTTTCGAAATTGAAGAAATTTTTAGATTTCATGATGTTTGTTTTAGATTTCTACTATTTTTTAAGATTTTAAATTGTGTTTTTATTGATTTCTTGTGTTCGTTTAGATTTTTCACCAATATTTATAGATCGCTATTATTCTTGCATATTTCACAACTTCTATTAATTTTGAGTATATTTTTTTATTCCAAAACGTATTTTTCAGTATTTCTAATACTTTTTCAGAATACCATTATTTCTCTAGATTCGTATGTTTCAAACAATTTTTAGAGTGTATTTTGATAGATTTTGAACATCTTTGACATCCCACAATGTATTTTTAAAGATTCGTCTCATTACCTCATCATCATCTTATTGATATTATTTATAATATATTTTTAATATCTATATTTATTTCATTGTGTATGCTGTTCTCATCCCAATATATTTTTACATATAATTCTTATGGATTTCCAGTATTTTTTTAAGATCCTACAATGTATTTCCACAAATTATTAGTATTTCTTTTGGCTTTTAGTACTTTTTGACATTCTGAAATGTACATTATAGATTTCACACGTATATTCACATATTTATAGTTTTTTTTAGTGATGTATAGTATTTTTGTGTACTTCTAGTATTTTGATTCATTTAAAACGTATTTATATAGATTTGCAGTATTTTTTCATAATGTCATAATGTATTTCCAATAATAGTTATGTATTTTCTCATAGACCATAATGTATTTTGTAAGTTTTCCAGTATTTTTCTTCGTTGCTAGCATTTCTTTCTGATTTATAACAGATTCTCTTGGAAACATAGTATTTGTAGCAATTTATAGTCAAATAAAGATTTGTAATGTTCTAGAGAATTTCTAGTGATTTCAAAAGTTTTAAGTAGGTAATTTTTTAGAATTTACAATGAATTGGTGTGGATTATTATTATTTTTTCAGATTTAGCAATGTACTTGTATAAACTATTATGTATATCTATTTTTTGTTTTACAGACTTCTAGGTTTTTTTTTATACTCTGCAAAGCTTTATTAAAGATTTTAAGTACTCTCTAAGATTTTTGGTATTTTTATAGATTTCAGAATTTCGTGCCCTAAAATTCGAAGTTCGTTAAATTTTTCGTAATTTGTTTTGTGAGAAAAAAGTGATTCTATAAATTCATACCTATAGTTCCATTACTATTTTGGGTTTTTTGAAAAAAATTCATAAGATATGATGATTTTACTCCTTATTTTTCGGACTTGTATTTCAAAATCGGAAATTCAATTTTCAAAAAACTAAACTTTACTATTTTTCCAAATTTTCGTAGATTTTTGTAGGAAAATAATCAGCATACATCAATATGTAAAAAAATTCATGTATTTTTTGCATTTTAGGGAATTGTAATATTTTCAGCCAGATGACGATGTTTTTTGAGAGTTTCAATGAATTTCTACATAGTTTATCTCAATTCAATGCTCTAAAAATCAAAGTTCCAGAAATTCCCAGATCTTCCATAGATTTTCGTACATGATCTTTCAATTTTCTTCCTAAATCATTTGTCGCAATAATAATTTCAAAGTCTCAACCTTCAATCCTCGTTACTACACCATACTAATTATTCACTATCATTGAATTAAAATAAGAGAAAAATTTTTCTGTGATAAACAAATTACGAATATTGTTTTTCATAGCTATGTTAAATTTATAAATTATTTCAAAACCTAAAATACAAAATTATTCCAGAAAAAGTAGATGGAATTTCTATGAACTAACAAAAAAGCACCCCCTCATCCTCAATCCTGCCTGAAAAATGCCCATATTGCTTTTGTTTGTAGAGCTTTTCCGGCATATTAACAATTTTTCGAGAATTTTTTTGAATTTCTACATAGATAGCCACAATCCTATGTTCTGAAAATCAAAGTTCTATAAATTTACAGATCTTGTATAGATTTTCGTATATGATTTTTAGATTTTTTCCTTGGATTATTTATCGCAATCTTAATTTCAAAGTCTCAAACTTCTATCCTCGTTACTACACCATAATAATCATTCCCCATCATTGAATTTAAGTCAGAGAAAAGTTCACCTAATCTATATTCTTCTATTGATAAAAAAGTACAAATACTGTTTCTCATGCTTAGAAAAAGTAGGAAAATCACCACTCGGAGCCACTTTTTTTCATTTCCCCAAATTTTCCTTTTTTTCATTCTCCCACATTTTCCCACCTTTTCTAAGGACGTTTATAATACGGAGCAAACGGATAAAATAAGTCTTTTATGAATAATTTTTTTTCATGGCTATGTAAAATTTTCCAATCCTTTCAAAACTTCAAATACAAAATCATCCCCAAAAATGTAGACAAAATTTCTATGAATTGACAAGGAACATCACCTTCCTCTCGATCTAAATAGCCCCAACATTTTCGACACTCACCCAGTCGAGTCCGACATCAACTGTTCCCTGGATGTAAAAAAAAACCTGTTGATCTTCTGCTGAAGGCAAAATAAAAATAAAAAAGCTCCCCCTCATCCTCGATCCTGCCTGAAAAATGCCCGTATCCCTTTCGCTGGGAGAGCTTGCGCGCAGCGGCCGGAGCAGCGTCTCCCGAGGACCATCAGGATTCCATCAGTTGCCCGACACCCCGCAAAGCACGCGGTCGCGTTTTCGGTCTTAAGCCCGACATTCGCGTCACGTGCGTCGTGCCATCGATAAACCGAGCCGGCTTTTACGGGCCCCGGTCGTAAATGTCCCCCGGACCGTTTCCGGAAACAAGACACGTGAGTCCTCGAGCTTTTTACGAGTGCCCCCACAAATTGCAGAACTACGCGAGCTTTTTCACCCCTTTCCCTCACCCCCTTCCCGACTTCATCTTTATGTACGCCCGGCAATCTTTATTGTCCGAGGAGGAGCTTTTTACCTCACCTCGGCCCCCGCTGAATTTATCACCTCGCGAACTCGAGGAATATCAACAAAGGCCGAAATTCCAACTTTCGGCGCCGCGGGCTTTTTCGCGGCCGCCGGGGGCTGTATGAAATTTCCAGGAGACACGGAAATTCGATCTACCCAAGTTGCGGGGTATCATTAAAAAATAGTTTGGTCCTGGAGTCGCGTGCGGATCAGGTAGATGGAGGGGGTTTGAGGGTTTGGATTTCTAAGGAAATTCGGGTAAAGGCGAGTAGTTTTTCATGGGGAAATGAAGAAAAAATGTTAGAGTGAAGGATCAACATACTAGTTATGAATAATTATTGTGGTGATAGGAAAATTATTTAAGAAAATAGGCGAAAATGACTAGAAAGTAGAATAACGCGGAATAACGTGAAAAATGAAAATGAAAAAGATTTTTTAACACAGTGAATTATTAAAAACAATAATAATTTACGGAACTATTAGGATTCTAAAAATTTTGAATCTTGGATCAATAAATTATAGAAATTTACATAAAAAGCCATATAGATGCCAGAAAATCTTTTGAATCATAGAAACTATGGAAAAATACTTAAGTGGGTATTTTGAAAGGAACAACTGTTATTCACGAAATTCGTTATAATAACCAAGATCCAAAAAATCTAAAATTCCAGAGCATTAAATTCTTAAGAGCTTTATAAAGCAATAAACAGTAATTTTTTGAGTGTATTGAAATACTAGAAAACGATACGAAATATTTTTTAATATTGGAGAAATACGGAAAAACAAGAAATCGAGAAAACAAAAAAACTGTATAGATGTGTTTTTTTAAATATCTATAGATTTAGCTTAAATAATGTGAGATTATTTCTAGAATATCGAATTTTTCAAATTTACATAATAATCTACCAAAATACTAGAAATCTTGATAAATTCTGAAAAATAATTGAGAGCTCTAAAATTACTGAAAAAATGCATAAAATATTGGAAATTTTGAACTACATGAAAAATAAGTAGATATTATTTGCTTCAAAATGTATTAAACATAAGATCCTAAAACATGTAAGTTAACAAATTGATATAAAACCATACTCATACCAGACAATATTTTGAATGCTAGAAATTCTAAAAAAATACTACAAGAAATAGCGATCTGAGAAAGAGCAGTTTTCTGAAAAATAAAAACGATCTAAAAAATTTGGAAATTTGGAGCATCAAATTTTTAAAAGCTTCATGTAAAGCAAGTAATTTCGAGTCTACAAAAAAACTAGAAAACCATACGAAAATACAAGAAATGTAGAAAACATGAAAAAGCTATAGACTTGTGATTTTCTTAGAAATCTATAAATTTACAAAAATTGGTCTTATTTCAATTCTAGATCATCAAATTCTTGAAATCTACATAGTACGTTAGGAATATAATAGAAATTTTAAAAACCACTAAAAAATCCTATATAGCTTCATATATGAAGTGAAAAAAGTGTAAAATATTAGAAACAATGAATTACATGAAAAGTATGTAGATATCATGTGCTCAAAAATGTAGAAAACATTGAATCCTGGAGTATATAATTTTAGAAATTTATATAATACCATAAAAATACCAGAAACTCATATTAGAAACTCTGAAGAAATTTTAAATGTAGTAGCAGTAAGAGAAAAAACTGTTCTCTGAAAAATCTGAACGAATACCCAGGATCTAACAAATTTGGAATTCTAGACATTCAAATTTAGAACGCTTTATGTAACAATATATGGTAATTTTTTGAGTCTAATAAATACTAGAGAACGTAACGAAATATTTTTAATACTGGAGATATACGATGCTACAAGAAAACATAAAAAAACTATATACTTTTTATATTAATAGATTTACCAAAAATTAATCTCATAACAATTCTAGGCTATTTCATTTTTCAAATTTACGTACAAATCTACAGAAATGATCGAAATCTTGATAATTTCTAAAAAATTATTTCTAGCATAGTGATTACTGTATTGAAATGCGTAAAATATTCAAGATTTTGAAATACATAAAAAATGTGTAAATACATTTTATTCAAAAGTTAATTAAACATTGAGACTTCTTTTGAATGCTAGGAACTCTGAAGAAATACGAAAAGTAATAGCAATCTGTGAAACAACAGTTTTCTGAAAAATCTAAACAAATATTCAATATCCAAAAAATTATGATTCTAGAACAACAAATTCGAAAAAAGCTTTATATAGCAATATATAGTAATTTTTTGAGTAAAATAAAATACTAGAAAATGAGAGAAAAAATTTCATACTGGATAAATACGAAAACACAAGAAATCTATAAAACATGAAAAAACTTTAGTGATGTGATTTCATTAGAAATCTATAGATTCACAAAAAATAATCGAATTTCAATTCTAGATCATCAAATTCTTGAAAAACACATAATAATTCACGAAAATGATAGAAATTTTTGAGATTAATAAAAAAATTTTTGTAGCGTCCTGTGTACTGAAAAAAGTGTATGGTAAGATATAAGAAATAATGAATTACATGAAAGTGAGCAGATATTGTGTACTCAAAAATTTATAAAACATTTAATACCAGAACTTTTATTCTAGAACTTTATATAAAGCTATAAAAATACCAGAAACTCATGTTAGAAACTTTGAAAATACCCCGAAAGTAATAGTAATCTGAGAAAAACTGTTTCGTGAAAAATCTGAACATATATCTAAGATGTAACAAATTTTGCGTCGTAGAGCATCAAATTTTTAAAGGCTATTAGAGCCATACATAGAAATATTTAAAGCCTATTGGAATTTTAAGAAACGAGATGAAATATTTTGAATACTACAAAAATACGAAAGTACAAGAAATTCAGAAAACATTAAAAAACTATAGAGATTTGATTTATTTAAATATCTATAGATCTACCAAAAATCAATCAATTTTAGTTCTAGATAATCGAATTATCAAAATTTACATTATTCTTTACAAAAATAATAGAAATCTCAAAAAATTGTTAAAAATCATTTGTAGCTTCATATTTACTGAAAAAATGCGTCATTATTAGAAATTGTGAAATTATATAAAAAGTTTGTAGATGTAATTTGTGGGAAAAAATTATAAAACATTGAATCCTAGAACATATAATTCTGGTAACTTATGTAAAACCTTACTAGTACAAAAAATGGTTTTGAATGTTAAAAACTCTGAAGAAATACCAAAAGTGATAAAAATCTGAGAAAGAACTGTCCTCTGAAAAATCTGAACGAATACCCAAGATCTAGAAAATTTGGAATTCTAGAGCATCAAATTTCAAAAAACTTTACATAGTCATTTATATTAATATTTTCAGTCAATAGAATTACTAGCAAACGAGACAAAATATCTTGAACTTTAAAAAAATATGAAAATACAAGACGTCTGGAAAACATGAGAAAACTATATAGGATGTGATTTTCTTGAATATCTATAGATGAACCAAACTTGAATCTTATATTAATTCTAGGTCATCAAATTCTTCAAATTTACATAAGAATCTTGAAGAATTGTAAGAAATTCTTCTTAACTTTATATATTGTACATATATGTACTAAAAAAAGCGGCAAAATATTAGAAATTTCGAAGAAAAATGCAGGAAGTATGTCGATATGATTTGACAAAAAATGTATAAAACACTGAACCCTAGAACATGTGATTCCTTTATTTTATCTATAACACTATAGAAATGTGAAATTTCTTTTTCAATCAAAGCTCCTATTCTGCAATAAAATATGCGAAAAGTTCTTCAATACAAAAAAACCCAAATTTTTACGAAAAGTGTAATTCTTTCATTCGACTTATGAGTAAAAATTAAGAAAAAAAGAAAAAAATGTTTCAAAAATGTACGATTATAACGTATTTCCTGAGAGAAAATTATTTCTACAATTTTTTCTTTGAAGAATAATCGTTTTTATAAATAACTCTGAACTTAAATATGATTTCTGGGCGCCTGGTGCAGCAGAGGAAATGAATTATTTCGCAGAACTTTATTGAAGTTTGATTTAGTAATAAAAACGACTTTTCACTTGTGATGAAAATTCCAGAACTGTTTTGTAGAATATTTTCCAGTGAAAAAATAAAAAATGGCAATATAGTACTAGTGTTATAAAAACTTTTTTTTTTTTTTGTTATGGTATTAGAGAGTCATAACTGTAAGTAGTAGTACAGCATAATAATTTTGTTTTATAAATCTCTAATCAATCAAAATTTTCAATCGAAAAATTCTCTTGAGAAACTGGTTGTAAAAAAAATTATAACTTAATAAAATAATTTATTTTTTGAATGTCACATATCTAGTTACTTTAGATTCAATATGCAATTTTACAAGCATGAAAGGCACTTACCAAAATTCCAATAAAATTTACCATCTCATTTTCTCTGTTTCATGGCATCATAACAGTGGCATTTTGTTAATTGAAAATCGTTTCCATGATAAAGTACCTAATGAACACAACCCCGCAATTTTGTAATGCAAAAAAAAAAAAAAATGAATCGATTCCCCGGTAAAACTCCGTATCAAAGTATTAGCTTATTCCCTTGTTTATCGTTGTAAAGTAATGTAATATTAATGCTAATAAACTCCGATCCAAGTTACTCTTTAATGATCGATAAAATAAACTTCTCACAGAGTACTTTCAAACAATTTCATGCTGGTATGGACAAATTGGGTATAAAAACTTTACATTCTTTCGGAACACGAGAAATCGAGGAGCGTAATAGCTATTTGCACGAAAACATTCTTCACACAAGAATTTTCCGGTAACAGTGAGAAGTAAATTTATGATTCCAACATTATTGAAATTTTTTATCGTTCACCAACAACAGAGTGGTTACCAGGAAACAAAACTGGCATCATATTATCGTGAAAATATTTATTGGAATGTTCGGAAAAAGCAACTTCATTGGAATTCGCAGTTTTTAATAAATGTAGTTCGCTGACTATTTCTGTATTGCTTGTTTGACTGGAAGAGTGCACAAATGTACACAAAAGTTCCTGAAAAAAAAATAGTAAAATCGATACTATGAAAACCTTTCAGCAGAAAAAACCTAATACCCATTTTATTGAAGATTTTGTATAATTTTCAATGCAGATGAAGTGAGCTTCGTCCATCTCTTTAATTTCGAGGACCATAATTAATTAACGAGGCGAAAAAACCGCATCAATAATCTCGGGAGTGAATGCAATCATATCAAACGCATCAAATCGGGCGATGCATTGAATTGCAAATTGCGAATTATTTCATTCCGGGTGCGGTTATATTACGAATTCGTCAGCCTCGTAATTGCAGCGATATTTCGGAATTTTTTATAAACTTTTTTCCCACTCTGCGAAACGGGTAGAATTTTCATTCTCTTGTAATGTGATTTCTCTATTATCCGACATTCGCTGAAGAGCGGAAATTCTAGTTTTTAAAAGAGCATTAACAGTCATTTTTTGGGAAGAAAATTAGTAATGTAATACGTTCTACGTGATGATGAAAAAATTGATTTTGCATTATTGCATTATTAATTTTTATTCAAATATAAGTGGAATAGACATTTTCTCTTCGATCGGATACGATCTTTTTAACCCTTGCAAAAGGGTATAGAGTCCTGAATTTTTCAAGCTATCTCTTATTCACGGACGCGTTTCACTGTAATCCGTTTCTATTCGTATCGCTATTTTTCTTTTCTCCAGTTTCTCAAGTCGCGTGCGAATTTCGTGAACGAGCTATTTTATTTCGAGTTGTTCAGAAGAAAAAAAACCTGACTTCAACCTATGTGTCTAAATTGACACAAAGTTGTTCAAATTCAAAATTAACAGCTCAAAACATTCTGTAAAACAATTTGAAAATAGATTGTTACAATTCATGACTAGAATTCATTTTTCAGTAGTTTCAGTCTTTCTATTCATTAAAAAAGTTATGAAAAATGCGGATATTTACGAAGACGATTTGGAATAAGAAAGCGCTTTTTTTAAAAACTTGCACGTTCGCACGGCCTTTGGAATTGATAACATAAATATCAGGAAGGCAGACCGTGGCCGCAATTTACGGTCCTTGTAATGACCCTTAATGTTCATGAGTAGTTTTCTCGTCGAGACCCACATTATTTTCTCGGGGCGAGAGTCGCTAATTTTCTCGTCTTCACGTCGTTTAGGAACATCTCTCCAAGTATTTTTTCCTCCCGATATCCTTTTGTTATTTATTGAATGAGATTCAGTAAACCGAGAATTCCAAATTTCTTGTAATTACGGTTGAATTTTGAAATTATAAGAACCAAGTCGGAGATTTAGTATTTCTGATATTAAGATTTGTGTCTCAAAAATCCAATTGAAAATTATGAAATCGTTATCTAATTCAGCTCTAGAGGTAAGTGACAGGGTTTGTTTAAAAAGAAATGAATTCATTTATTTATATAAATATTTATCACTTTAGGTAATTAAAAAATACGTTTTTGATGGTTCATTAAAATACCTGGATTTCAAAAGAATATTCATGATAATAGACATGAGTATATGATAATCGCCAGAATAGGATTTTCGAGGTTCGAAAATTCTACAAAATTCAAGTTTTATCGATAATTTACCATGAAATATTTTGTTTTGTATGATTACAATTGCGAGTATTTAACAACTGTATTGTTTCACGTCAGTAATTCAATTTCAATAATTTTATTTCATTTAAATAGTTAAATATCAATAATTTCATTGATTATTTCAATAACTGATTTCAATTATTTTATTGAATTTCGATGGCTCGATAATAAATAATATAACTGCAATAGTTTCATTTAACTCCAATAATTCTATTGCAAAATATGATTCCGATAATTTTAAATTTTTTATTACATTTTAATAATTAAACTTCAAAAATTATATTTGAACATCATGTAAAAATAAATGGAAGTTGTAATAATAAACTGCCATAAAAACCGGTAAAGAAAAGTAATGCATAAAAATGTATGATTGGCATGTATGAGAATAGGTGAGAATTATCGAAATGTAGAATAACTTAGGGTAACTTAGAAAATTAAAACTTGAAAAATTGTTAGAATCCAGTGAAAAATAATAAACAATGAGATTTATTAAAATGATCAGGAACTAAAAAACTTTTTCTCCTGGAGCATCAAATTTTAGGAATCTACATAGAAATCCAAACTTTTTTGGAATTTACAAACTCTGAAAAAATACTAAAATATGGATTATATAAATACATAAAAATAGAAAAATAAAAAAAATACCTAAAGTAATAAAAAACTGAAAAAACAGTTTTCTCAAAAATCGTAAAGACTACTACGATGTATGAAATTACAAATTTAAGAATATCGATTCCTAAAAAGCTTTTATAGCAATATACATAGTGATACTTTGAGTATATACAAATACAAGAAAAGTGATGAAATCTTTCAAAAAAAATAGATGAAATCTATGAAACATTTAAAATCTAATAGGGGTAAATATTTCAGAAATTTCAAGTCTCGAGCAACAAATTCTTGAAATTTACAGAAAAATCTATGATAGTATATTTGAAATTTCTGAAAATACTGAAAAATCTTTCGAAGCTTCATATATGTATTAAATAAATGCGTGATACTCTAACAGTGTAGAAATACATGTGAACTATGATTTTCAAATTCATCCAGAAATTTATACAACTTTCAATCCTAAAGCATATTATAAAGTTCTGAAGATTTATAATAAAAAATTATGAAAATAATTCGAATTTATTGTATACAGCTTATTATACTGAATGTTTTTTTAATTGTATAGGTTTTGAAAAAAATATAACAAAAGCACTAAAAATTCATACAAACTAATACTCTGCTAAGAAAAATCAACTCCAATACTCAAAATCGTTAAAATATTCAGTACTATGCCATCAAGCTCTCAAAAATCTTATCAAAAATCAATAAGAATTACTTAATTTTATGAAATAACATAAAATTCGAAAATTCTAGAATCCTATGAAATATATTAAGCTTATTATTCAAAATTGATATAATTATAGAAAAAATTTCAACTTTGATTCTTTGAGCGTTGGATTCTAGAAAATCCATGATGATCTGAAAATTTCTTTTGGTAGAATGATTACCAAGGTATAATGAAAAATATCAAAAATATCAGAAAAAATAAACCACAACCTCAGTAACTTGAATATCACAACAACCAAACTTCGTATATCATAAACAAATAAACAAAATGTGTGACTCTGGCTTCCAAAAGTTGTGTAACTTTCAGAACCTGAAATTAAAATAAATGTTAAAAAATCATATTATTGCAATAGGAACAATTTTTTTCTAAAAAAACACCTTCTATAACTTTTTCTTCCCTCGCACTTGATTGAGGTAATAATTACTCAATTCCACAATAACCGTGATACTGCAAAAGTAAAATAATTATTATTTATTTCCCATTTGAAAGTACTTTATACAGAACAGAAAATTTAAGATATCAAGGTAGCTTTTTTACAGGGAACAGTCAAATATTTCTATTCGGACTTACAGAAGGAATTAGACCATTTAGACAAAAAGTTTCATAGAACAAGGATATTACCAACACCATCATTCACAAAATCACTTTATAGTATATATTTCTGTTGAAGAGATATATTTCTTGTCGAATGAGCTGAAGAAATTGAACCATATTTTTCATAAGACCAAGATAAAGAAATGGCTTATAAGTCTGTACATCAATAAAATTTTATATTTCGAGTGCCAGGCATGTGTTTATAGTAATTCCATGCAATGTTTTCTTTTTCCACAACGAAAGTTGTGTCGAATCATAGTATACTCATTTACATAATAAAATTGATCTTCACACTGAAATTTTAGCATAAGAATACCGCATTTGAATTGAGCAATACTATAAAAATTTTCTGTCGGGCGACAATTCCCTAGATTTATTCTGTGTCTAGATAATGCGTTTTATTCTCAAATTGCATTTTTGTACAATATTCTTTTGTGACATGGTAGTCGTCGACAGAAACGTAAATTCTATTTCAAGTTTGATGCACTGATACCGTACACAAATTTTGTGGAACCGTCGATAAATAAATAAATAAATTCAAATAGAAACCTGCAGAAACACCTAATTACACGTTTACCATCCAAATTCATCATTACTTAAAACCCTCAACTTCTCTTTCCCAAGTAGCCTGAAATAACATAGTTTCGAAGAAAATTAGGTAGACGTTTGTTCGCGCGTGGGGAACGAATAACGCGAGCGTGCAACAAATATTTCATAACGGAGTTGATACAGCGCAATATAACTCTCGACAACATTTGATCCTTAACGCAACCGCTCCGGGGTGGAGCTGGAAACTTTGCTCGAGTTCTCAGGACCCGCGTTTCATCATTGTCACCGAGGCGTGGATTGAAAGAGACAAAGTCTCGCGAAATCAATTTTCATCAATGCCCCGAGTTCGCGATTTTCGCCCAACGATTGCATTATCTTCGGGCTCTTACGACAGGAATCCTCGATTGGCAACATTTTTCAAGAAAAACGCGTGAAATTGTCATACTTGGGATGCCGAAGAATTTTCATCGAGAAACTTATTTTTTTTTCACAAATATTGAAAAGTGATATGGTTAGATGATAGAACAAGTTTTCAAGTAATGATTATCGAATTCACATAATTTTTTATGTTGCTGTCTCGATTAATATTTCCGCTACAAATCAGGCCAATTTGAACCAGAATTGAACATTCAACTCTTGCACACGTTCATGTCCAAAGACTTCTGCATCACAAAGTAAACGAATTTATCTGTAAGCAGGCCCGTGCACAGAAACCTGTATTGGGGGGGGGGGGGGGGGTTATATACATTAAATGTATGTAACGAATGGATAATGAATAAAAAAAGAAATACTCTTTATTACTACACCATACACATATTTTATGATTTAAAGGGTTATACACCTTTTTTGAGGAAGGTTTGGATTGTTTTTAAATGTATGTAGCACATGATTTTATTGCATAGAAGATATATTAATGTGATAGATTATTGTAAACTTTAATATACAAACATTATTTGATGAAAAAAAAATCAACAAATGGTGGAGTTAAGGCCCTTTCCCGACTTTTTTTTAAGAGACTTGCAGTTCCTGCAATGCGAGAAATTATAATATCCAAAAACGTTACATTTTTTAGTGTAACGATAATCTAACGCGTTACATAAATTAACAAGTAACAATAACCGGAACGAGTTCCTTTTTTCGGAAACGAGCAACGAAAATCGAAATATTCATTTCACATCTGTCCCATCAAGTTTTTAGAACGATTTGTAACTTTTTAAGAATTTTTTGGACACTTGGATATTTTTTAACTTTGTTATTTTCAGATAAAAATTGTATAATTTCATAATTTTTGATAAAACAAAGTGATATATTAGTAGTTCATGTAAAAATATTGGCAAAAAATATGCTTTTCCACTTTTTATTAGAAATTTTCACTATTCCAGCAAGAAATTTTAGAAATCTGCATATAAATACATGAAAATACTGGAAATCTTAGTTTTTAAAAACTATAGCAGGATCCTTAAAATCTCTAGATTATGCTAGACAACCTTAAGTAATATTATGAATACAGAAAAAAATGAAAAATAATAGATATTAATTACTTTTTTTTAAAAAGCTATTAAATTGTTCTAAAATTTCTGTAATCCTAGAAAACAAGAAACTCTGATTTGTCAAGCATTGAATTCTAATAATATATGTGTATAGAAGACCATAAAAATACTAGAAAAATGTTCAAATTTTAAAAATATGTTGAAAATTCAAAAAAATATCGAGAACACTTCAAATCTATAAAGAAACTGTTTTATGCAAAACCAGTCAAAATACTGGAAATATTTGAAACTTTCATTTCTTGGAAATCTAATTCTTGAAATTCAAAGAGATATCTTTAAAAAAACCTTAAAATTTTCCAACATTCTACATATACTAGAAAATACCAAGAGAAAATACATGTATAGAAAAATACAAGTATATCTATGGAATATTAAAAATCTATAAAACTTCCAAAACAAGTGCATCGAATTCCAGAAATTTACACATAAATATTCAAGAAAACTGGAAAATCTTTCAAATCGTAGAAAAACTGATGAAATACGAAGGATACTGAAAGAAATATGAAACTATTAAGACACCTGTTTTCTGAAAAATTCGTTTGGAACAAGAAAAATTTATTGAACTTCACATTTCAGAGTGCGAAATTTTCGAAATCCATGTATAAAAATTTAAATCAAAATGCTTAAAGTACATAAAAATACTAGAAAATCCTGCAACATTTTATGGATCCTAAAAACTATCAATAGGTTCAGAAATACTGAACAATCCTTCAAATCGTAAAAAAACTGAAGAAATACGAAAAATACTAGAAGAAATAAATATTTATTGAGACACTGTTTTCTCAAAAATCCTTAAAACACGTACAATCTAATAAACTCCAAATTTTACAGTTCCAAATTCTCGGAATCTATAACAATTTAAATGAAAATGCTTGAAATATATAAATAAACTAAAAAAAATCCTGTCACATTTTATAGATCTTGAAAAATACGAATAGTTTCAGAAATACTGAACAATCCTTCAAATCGTAGAAGATATATACGAAAAATACCAAAAAGAAATGAAAATCTATTCAGACGCTATTTTATGAATAATATCATACAACGCAAGATATCAAAATTTACATCAAAACTTAAAAACCAATAATAGAATCACTTCATCGAAATCTTTGGAAAGATTTTTTTTTTTTTGGGGGGGGGGGGGGGTTCACTTCTCATCCCGTCTCAACGGGCCTGTCTGAAAGATTCGTAAAAGAAATGTTCAACTTTTTTTTGTGAGCACTCCGTCAAGTCACATGGAAATTTTTAATTTTTCCAATTTCGGCGATTATAGGAAACTCGAGTGTCAGTTTGAGCGTAAGTTATTGTGCAAGTACAGTACTTGTGGCGCTGACAGGCGCTTTCTTCGGGGGCAGCTTTGAAAGCTTAAATCATTGTTAGGAAAAAGAGAAATTTATATCCAAGGGAAAATAGAGTCTTCGGCGTTTCGTCGCGGGCGTCTTTGTCACATTACAATGGGACCGAGAATATGAGAATAAGCAAGTCAACTGAAGCGTGCTCGAGCTTTGTGCCCCGCGAAATTCCGTTAAAAACTTGCGCCGTATTTTTGTAAAACCCCTTTGTCGGAGATTGCTAAACGAGCGGAATATTCGAGGAAGCAGTTTAACTGCGCCGCTGAATAAGGCCGACATTCGTTTTTTCACACTTTGTTTTACAGTCGCGTGTTTATCCCTAGACTCGTGTTTAAACGTCGTTTCGAGTTTCCTCCAGGCCACCTTCCGCTGGGAGCAAAGCGCAATTTGGGGGAATAAAAGGGATGGTTTTGACGGTTTTGGAACCACTTGGAATCTAAGAAAGTTGTTCAATTGATAAGCAAATTCTGGGGTTTGCGCGAAATTACGATAGTATTTGTGTTTTTGGTTACAATAAAAGAGACAAAATAAAAAATAAAGGTTGTTCCAAAGTTCACCATACAAAAAAAAGAAACTATCGATTACTCATTCAATTGAAAGTCGGAAAGTCTCTTAACACTTTGTATAAAATTCAAAATAAAAAAAGTTCTTCAAGTCTAAAATTTCAACAATGGATGCGTTCTCTCGACAAGTGGGGGTAGAATTCACGGACTAAACTTTTTTCAAATTTTCTTCATATTTTACTGAGTCGAAAAGTCCTTTGCCACGTTCCACAAAACTTAAAATCGAAAAAGATATTTAGGTCACAAGTTTTAGCCAATCTGATTTTTCAGATTTTATGATTTTGAGTTTAGTGAAAAGTGTTTAAGGACTTTTTGACTAGAAAGTTTGTCGAAAGAGCAGATTTACTGTTTAAATTCTAGGCTTAACGAAGTTTTTTCATTTGAGCTTTTTTTAAAAATGGTAGTGGGCTTTTCGACTTTAAGTTGACTAAGGAACCCATGGTTTTTTTTGTATCGTAGACTTTGGAGTACCCTGTATAATTCCAGTCTACAGTGAAAAAAAAAGTAATTATTGCAATACTACTGCTACAATACAGTATTGCATACTAGTGTATTGTACTGTGGAATAAGTCTGAAATATTGTACTTTCTACTCGAATTAAAACAGTATAGTGAATATGAACGAATAATATTGTAGATTCATATATATTTGGTGTAAAAACTTCTGCACGTATTTCGTTTTCTACTATACTTGTTTTGTACTTTTTGCAATGTCATATTGTGATTCCTACAAATCCAGATTTCAGAAAATGTTATACTGTTTTGTTATCATTAAGATTTGTCTTTGGCTAAATTTTTTTCGTACTTTATAGTATACCATAGTGTAATTAATGCAATATTTTAAAAAGTTTAAAATATATTGTAAATTTTACAATATGACATTTTTTTGCAATGCATATAATTACAAGTACAATATTTTCTTACAGTACATGAAATGTACTATACCAACTCAAAAATAAATACTAAATCGTAGAACATTTTATTTTACGTTTTATTGTACACAGATAATAAATCCTGTGCACTACAATAGTAAAAATTACAATTTCTGCAGTACAATTTTCATTCTATAAATTTAAAATTTTTCCAAAATCATCTAGCAAGAACAGGCATGCAAATTGCAATTCGTACAATAGAACAATTTTTGCTATACAGTATTGTAATAAATAACATAAAAATGACTTTATTTGTATTAATATACCAAAATCTATAATATGATCGTAAAATTCACAATATTCAGAGCTTTCTACTTTAAAATGTCAGCAACTACTAGATTTTCCTCGCAGTGCACCGAATAAAAAATAGAGTACTGATTACAATACTTTATTGTACTGTGAATTACGTCTGAAATACTTTATTTTAACTAGATATTTATAGCAGTTTTTGAAAAATGATATAGTATAGTATAGTAAGTATTGTCAAAAATTAAACTGTTGAAGTAAATATGCTTCGCTGTAGAACTCTAATACATATTTCGTTTTTCACTATAATTTTTTTGTACTTTTTGCAATATCCTTTTTTGATTCCTACTAATCAAAATCTTAAACAAATTCAAATATATTTTTGCGGAAGCATTTTTACAATCGAAAGATTATGAAAAAACGTTATATAATTATTATTGAATGTAGCAAGTTTTTATTATTTCAATGTTATGTTTATTGAGTGTAGATAAAATAAAAGATTTGGGAGCCATTTATCTGTAACTAAAACTAAAAGTACATATCAAAAATGTATGCTAAAATTAATATTTGATACTGGGTCTGTAAAAAAGATTTTAAGAAAAATATCATTGATAAAGAAAACTCAAGTTTATAACAAAATTCGTTCAAATTTTTCAATCGTACAAAAATAATTCAAGGAAATTGAAGGCGATGAAGAATAAAAAAGCAATGGTATATATTATGGTTAAATTTTTTTGATTTCGTAGTCAAAGGGCAAAATTTTGAAAAAGCGAGCTAAGAATTTGCAATGTCAAGTACAAAATTCTGTAGATTTCTTAGAATTCTGAGAATTCTTAAAGCAAAAAAAAAAATTCATTCATTTTGAAAATTTCCAATAAAAACATATATCTTTTTAAGAATAAAATTTTTTAACTCACAATCGGAATAATATTCATTTTAAAATTTGTAAATTCAAAGTCTAGAAATTTCGATCTGTTTAGTAATTATTTCAAAATTTATTACTATTGTCTTTTCTGATACTTTCCCGGGCTTTTCAAAGAAATTTTCCCTATCTTAGAAAAAATGTAAACTATGAAAAAGTAATAGAAATTTAAAGGATCATTGATTTTACGAAGTTCTCTTCGAGTATTATTCATTCTTTCGACTATTTTAAAAAATGCACCTCATCATCCACACCAATCAAATCCTGTAAATTATTGCAAAAATAACACATATTATACCAACTTATTTTTACACTACTAGTCTAGACCCAAGGACATAAAATATTCCTTAGAAAGTATACTTCACTATTCATCGATTTATAATTCAATAAGAAATCATAATTAATAGCTCCAATTACGATTCCACACTAGAAAAAACCAAATCAAAAATTCAAAAGGACGAAAACAATGTTAATTGCATATTCATTATCACACGATTCGTGACATTCTCATTAGGACAGTTTAATTAAAACCATCAAAATATCTGCAGAAGATTCATATAATTTACATATGACCCGATTCCAACGTGTAAGTTAATTATTTTTATAAATTAACAAACTGCTTCTCTGCGTACTAAAAATGAACCTGTTGAATACACAACGATTTTAAGATCTGGAGAAATATTTCATAATTTTCTTGACTGCAGGAAAACAGAGAAAAAAATTGATAATCATGTTATCTGATTGCATAATTTAAATGGTTTCAAGAATTTAAAATGTGAAATTAGGAATTAGTGGTGGATATTATCTAATGATAAAATTTATATCATTCATAAAGGAAATCATTTTTCATGCCAGATTCCTCTAAATGAAAAGCCACTTATAATTGTTTGAGGGAAAATCGATTATTTCGTGAATATCCAATTAGCTTCTCTGTATGACAGAAATTATGAAGGACCTGTAATATACTCTAGAGACAAGGATTCATACTTTTTCTGATGGAATTCCCCGATTGCAATGGCTATTTGCATTCTGGGAGAAGAATGAATTTTTCCCCATGAATGACACGTATGCTTTGAATAGAGAATGGGAGTCAAACACACTTTATCGAGATAATTGCAGACGATCGTAAGTAACGAAGATTGACAGGACGATGTTCTCATTAATTTTAGAATTGGACGATCAATTTAATACTTGCAACGTCACTTACAGAAAATCACATTTATCTTTGAAATACAAAATGAAATTTCATACTGAAATTATGGAAAACTTTAAGTCTGACTTGAATTAAAAGAAAAAAACTTTGAAATTACGATACATCATTCTTTCTTCTAAAAAAAAATCATTTTTCCACATTTTTCTGCAACTTTAATTTTGTTTGATTCTGGAATTTCATTTCACCTCATGCTGCATCACTTTAATGACCTCGAACAGCTTCCAAGATAAGTAATAATGACCAAGGGAATAATGACGCGACCCGGTAATTCGTCGGTTGGAACGACCCTGGAAGTAATGGATCTCGAGTAGATCGGAAAAGTCTCATTTTCCGAGACGCCATTATTGTGCTATACGGGAATTCGGCACTGAAAAAGCAAGTGAAGAGTAATGGTGCCCCAGCAATTCCTCGTAGGTCACTATTTCGACGGGAGTTCAGGCTGTGCCGTGAAATCTTCATGAGGCGCCAGATAATTCTTTCCAGTGAAGTATTTAGATCGGAGATGACGCTGGCAAAAATGTGTATCAAAGTTTTTTGATAATTTATTTTATTTCTAAAGCTTTTGTGGAATGTTTAATACAGAAATATTAATGGGGACTGATCTATCATTGATTTTAATGATGATTGGTGTGAAGGGTATTTTATAGTTTCTTAGTATTTTTATATATTCGAAAACATATTTTTATGTCGATTTTGAGTATTTTTAGAGATTTATGGTACTTTTTTTCTAATTTTTCGACGTATTTTCTGATTCGGAGATTTTTTATTAGATTTTATGAGGAAACGTTTATGATTTCGAGTACTTTTAAAGTTTGCCTTAATTTTTTACATTTAACAATGTATTTATTGTTGATTTTTAGTATTTTAAGAAATTTTTGGTTGTTCATATAGATGTTGAGTGTTGCTTTAAATTTCTATAGTATTATAGTTAATTTCTAGTATTTTTTCAGGTTGCAAAATTTATTGATAGAAATTATTATTTTTCTTTTATCAACGTATTTGTATGAATTATAACTATTATTTTACATTCACAATGTTTTAAAAGTTTTTGCTACTTTTTTTGGAAAATAGATAATTTTTTTCATCCCACAGTGTATTTTTACAGTTTGTAAGTATTTTTTTTTTTTGGATTCAACAACGTATTTATATGATTTATTCATATTTTTTTATTTTTTCATATTTTTACATGAATTTTCATCGTGTTTTGAGATTTTACAACAGATTTGTATAGATCGCTGATATTTATTTATATTCCACAGTATATTTTTAAATATTTCTTTCATTTTTTTAGTTTTCATGTATTTTTATAGATTTCTAGAATATTGTTCTTTGAAATATATTAATGGATTTTCGCATAAATTCTTACAATCAAATACCCTAGAAATAAGTTACATTTTTTTCCAGATTTCTTAGATTATTAAAAAAGTAAAAAAGTATTCATGTATCTAATAAATTTCTAATATTTTTAGAGATTTCTAGAATTTCTTGCACTGAAACTTCAAGTTAGTTCAATTTTTCTTATTTGATTTGCTTTGTTAAAAAACAGTATATTCATAGATTTCTCGCTCTCTTGGTATTTTTGGTGGAATTTCAAAGGTTTTGCACGTTTTAAAGTATTTTCAGGTATTTTATGAACTTTTATAGAGATTGCTAGCACTCCATTCTCTGGGCATCAAAACTTTACTGATTTTTAGATTTTTTATAAAGTTTTGAATCTACTACTTCTATTCAGCATTAATAAATATCCAACGAGATTTCACTATTTTTGTCAATTTTTTGTGTTTGTTGAATAACTTAAGATTTGCTTGAAATTGGAGATATTTTGATTTTTTTTATCGATTTCTCATAAAATCTGAGAACTTAATGTTATAGAAAACGAAAGCCTCGATAGTATTCAGATTTTTGAACAGAGTTCTTAACATATATCAGAACTTAAATATATGAAAAATGTCTAGTATTTTTATAGATTTCAAGAATTTGATACTCAACTACAAAATTCGAAGTTCGTTAAATTTTGTCTGTTTGAATGGCTCCGTTAGAAAACAGTATATTCATAGATTTCCAGTTACTGTGACATTTTGTGTTTTTTTTTAAAGTTTCAAATACGAATTTAAGTATTTTCTAGTATATATAATGGATTTTTATATACATTTCCAGAAATTCATTCCCTGGGTATTAACACTTTATCGACTTTTAGAACTATTTTAGATTATAGTGATCATTTTTTTGGGCATTTTGAAAACAGTTATTTATTGAATTTTTCTTATTTATTATATTACCAAAGATTTCTAAGAAGATCTAGATATATTCAACATTTTATGGATTTCCACATAGATTCTTCTAATTAAATTTTCTAGAGATCAAAGTTTCATTAATTTTCACATTTCATGTAAATAGATTTTTGACAAAAGTATATTAGCGTTAAGGTATGTAAAACATTTCAAGTTTTTGTATTCCTTTTCATATTAATTTGATTACGTAAAATTTTCAGGCAGGATAAAATTTTTCAGCATTTCCTTAGATTTTCTATGTATATTTATATAGTTTCATGATATAGTTTTTTAAATTTCAAAGTTTTTTATTTTTAGTAAATTATTCAATCATATGTAGAAGAGTTGATGCATAGATATTTATTATTCCATTGATTTTCGATATATTTTTTCGAAACTTTTTGTTGCTTGAATTCATGCAACTGATTACGAAATATATTCATTCTATGAATAAAAAAACAAAATAAAAAAAACAATTATCACGACATTATTATACAAGAATTTCAACATCTATAGAAAATTTCTGCAATTATGTTATATTTTTGACACTGACAACCACAGACTGTCCTTCACATAGGCCACATAACTATGATATTTTGTAGGTAGAAAAACTTATAGAAATATGAAATTTATGTTGGAAAAATCACTGACTTTAATGTTAGATGTTTGAGTTAATGAAAAATAAATAGGAATGATCTCCATACGAAAAACTTGGAATGTCATTAAAATGATTATTGCAACAAAAATATCGATGTAATGATTATAATTTGATGCAAAAATTCTGATATATAAAGAAGAAATATTTATATTTTGATATATAGAAACGTAAAGTCGATATCCTTAATAAAAGTACAGTTGAGAGATATTATTAAAATTCCTTATTAAATTATTATTTTTCGATTCTTGTCCATAATTATCGACATATTTCATATAATTAAATACTCTTTCTATTTTAAATAATTTGGAATAAAAAAAAGGAGAAAGTGTATTATAAATCGTCAAGTTTGATGAAATATATACTGATAAATGATGAAATAAAAATCTGAAGTTTCAGTAAGTCAGTTAAACAATTTTCCATCTACTATGATTCTCTTTATTGCTTTTTAAAACAGTTCTTCGTCTGCTATTCTACATATAAAAAAATACCTCCAATTTTCCCAAAAGCTTCTAAATTACTCCAACATAATACAATATTCACATCAAACATGTCCAACTCAAACAGCACAAATTCCAAACTCCCTAACAACCCTGTTTTCAATTTTTCCCCGAAGAAAACCTCAGAACCGTCGCTAATACCTTCCAAGACAGATGTTCTAAATGAAAAATTCTCGAATCGCCAAATGGCGTTCGCGTGTAATTTGATTAAATTACCGTTATACAATTGCGAATCGGGATCGGGAACTTAAGCTGAGGGATTATGTTGCGGCGTCGGGAGCAGGAGCTCCACTAATGAGAAGGAGCTTTAGGTCTTTGAGCGCAGTTTCCTTCGGCGAAATTAATGATAAGAGATTCAGGATATCTGTGATATTTCGTTTTGATTTATTCGCGGATGTGTCCCACGATCGGTTTCGAAGTTTTTGAAAGTTAAACCCCCAGATTCCGCAGAAATAAATGAATTTCCCCGAGTTTCCTCCAGAAAATAAATTTCCCATGATTCTTTTGTTTCAGCTGGATCCATGATCGAGGCGAGATGTTGGATAGAAAAAAATCGCGACTGGTGTTGTTCCTTCTGTTACTCAACTATCCCAGTTCAAGTAAGACAATAAAATTTTCTGTTTATGAAGAAAAATGGAATTATGGGCCAGAAGTTGATTTTTTTGTATTTTTGGTACATTTTTTCCTCTGGGAAATGGAACACTTTTTTTCGTTTTCGAGATTGAAATGATCGCGAGTAATCGGGAAAACCAGGATATAGTTCCGGAGAGTGAAAGCGCTATACTGCGGAGCTTATCCGCGGAACTTCCGCGTTTACGCGCTGAATAATCGACACGGGAAACTATGGTAACTGGGCGCCACTGATTCGAATCGTCGGTTTCAATAAAACATATTACGAAAAGCGCATTTCCGAATGTAGCGCAGATTATCGCTTCAAGTAAAAGCCGAATGACTTTTTCATTGGTGACTTTGCTACCAAATATCGAAAATATTGGGTAACGCCTCTTCGATTTTCAATGTTGGAGATTTCTACTGCATTTCGCTTTTTTTTTAACGTAGTGAAATGAATTGTGTTTGGAACATTTGGAATTTGATTAATATTCTTTTGTATATACTGGTGTGAGCACTGAAAAATAAATTTAGCAATTATTACAGAAAAATAGTTTACAGTGGAGTCAGCCTGCAATAATTTAATTTTTTTTTGGTTATTTTTTTTTTTTTGTTTTGTTATATTTTAGTGTGAATGTTAGCGAGTGATATTGTAATAGGAGATTTATTTTGTTGTAACAATCTCCAAGTCTTTTTTGGTCTACAAGTCTGCAGAGTTCTCTTTTCTTCATTTTTGTGTAGCTTTTAGTTAATTATGGAGTCAAATATTATTTTTCCCATTTAAAAAGAATACTGTTGAGTCGACAATATTGAAATTCTTTTCGTTAAATAATGATCATAATCAGTATTATATCTTAGTTCATGGAAAATCATGTACCGTATGAACTGGAATTGTAAATAATGAGAAGTAAAATAATTGAATCTATTTACCACATTACATATTTAATAAATCCTATACTTAGCATGAATGAACATTTGATTCTAATTCTAGACATTTCAACTTTTTTTTAATTATCTATCAAAAACTCGCACACATTAAGTAACTAACATAATGTAATATTTACAATATAAAAACATTGCAAAAGGCGAGATGAAAATAATGAAACATGCAATAATATCGTAGAAGTTTTAATTTTTTTTTATCACTGTAAATGTTTGTGGACACGAATTTGCAGTTAAATATACTGCCTTAATTTCAAATTAAACATTAAAAACGCCATAAAAAATACTTCGATTATTTCATTCATCAGAAATCTTATCAACTCAGTATAAATATTAGGGAGCAATATATAATATTAAGTAAGTAAAACAAGCTACTTTTTTTTCATAAAACTTTACTTTTTTTCACAGCAGACACTAAAAAGTATTTTTTAGTTATTTACTTTGCATGTGATAAACTCTCATTCTGTACTTTTTATTTACGAATGTTATATAATGATATTAATTAACTGAAGAAAATCAAGGGTAATGTGATTAATCAACTTTTTTTCTACCTGAAACTAGTTTCAAATTTTCGAAATTTTTAAGTAACTCTTACATCAATGATATTCAAAACCTTTGTTGAATTTTACTGCATGTTTAGAAATTTTGTGATTGTATACGTTGTTTTCTTGCTTCGAAATGCGAAAAATTCAGTTGTTTTTATTTTCTAATAAAAAACTAGAAGATCCAAAACGTATTACAAAATGATGGAAAATACTATGATCTTGATGAATTTAAATGTAATTTGGGAGGTTTTGAATGGTTGTATTATGTTTTGAATTTTCGAAATTTTGGATAATTCTAAAGAATTTAAAATTTTAGCAACTCTAGAAAACTCTATTGAATTGCAAGTATGTTGAAATGAAAAGAGTATGTAAATTGGTAAATTGTGGGAATTTTTGTTCGAAAATGCATAATATTTCACTTTCATTTTCAGTCTGCGAAATCTTTTTAGTTTTAATTATCACTGACAATCTCAATAAATCAGACAAACATTAATAAAATTTGTGAAGTTTTATAAAGTTTGCTTTATTTTTCATGTTTTAGAAATTTCGAAAAATTCAAAAACATCAGTAGTCTTAAAAATTATCAACAAAAAACTCCATCTCATATTATATACTGATATAAATGATTAGAATTTTAAAGTTCTTTGAAACTTACGAAAAAATCTAAAAATTTTAAAATTTTGTTCACTGTTATACATTTTTAATCCAAAATCTGCAGATCTTGAATGAGATTTCAAATTTACGAAAAATCTTGATTAATTGAATGAATTCCCATCAAATCTAGAGAGCCTTAATTAGTTTGTATTATTACGAAAATTCGGAAAATTTAAAAAAATTAGAAATCATAATTGATTAAATTTAACCCAGAAAAATCTGTAGAAATTTATAAAATGTTAAATTATTTTGGAAATTGTGCCAATTGCCTTATTTGTTGAAGATGTGTATCAAACATTTTTCCATTCTCGAACAAAATCTGGAAAAATGAAGGGTATAAAAAAATCACAAAAAATTGTTGAAGAAAAATATAGTGATAAAAAATAGTTTGGATCATTTTCGAAATTCTAATAAATTAAAAAAATTGAAAAACAATTGTACAGTGAGAGGTATAAAAATTCCAAGAAATTAGAAGAATTCGTAGAATATCTTTTCTAATTTTGTAGATCGATTGAACCATGCAAGATAATAGTAATGGGATTAATTAATTTTGTTGGTGATTTAGAAAACAATTTTTTCGCCTATTTGTGCCTTCAGCTAAAAACATAACACTCAAGTTCGAATTTTTTCATTGCATTAATTTGCATCGAAAATGATCATCATTACTCAAAATCACCAAAACCTCATTTTTACAGGCTAGGTCATTTCAAATGATTTTTTTAGAGAAAAAAAATTATCATCTACACTTTGGGATAAGGACTCAAGACAATATGAATTCCGTAGAAAGAAAGAAAAAAAAAATTCTTGTTGCACTGACAATAAGTAAATAAAAAACTTTTTTGCTACTTATGTAAATTTTGCTTTTTACTCGTCAAACTTTGTAAACCTAGATTTTAAGGCATCTAAATTGTAAATCAAAATGAATTTTCGATATGCTCATTGTCGATATTATATTTTTATTATTCTGGAATTATTAAGAAATTTATAATCAAGTTCTACCATCAATAACCTCAATTTTTTCCTTATATATCTGTAGTTAAGATTAAAAATTTAATGTATTACAAAGACTTTTACTCAAAAAAGTATTCTTCTTATCAATTTCTGTAATTGAAAAGATTGCATATTACTTTTTAGTCCCAAAAAGATTGTAAAATACAGTAAACTTTTCTGCAATAGCTTCAACTGTAATTCACAGTTGTAACAGTTGCTTTAAATTTATCTCAGTGCACGAACGACATTGTATCTATCATCAAATCGTGACTCATTCAAAGGATCCAATTTTCGAATTGCACGTGGCATCGAAAAGTGAGGATTCAAGAGCTCGCTGAAAACGACTGAAGGATCGTTAAATTTTACAGAATTATCCGTTGGTGATTCGAGCGTTAACTAATTGATCCTTCAAACCTTAAGTAGCGTTCCCAACTGATTTCTACTCGTCCTGAGCCACTTCTTCTTTATTCCTTCGTTAGTCAAATCGTCAAGTCTCTCGTTGACCAAATGCTATTTCTTCGGGCGTGTCTTATCAGGAATTTGAACGCGACGAGAGTTCTTGAGAAGTTTCATCGAATTAGGATCGTTTACCTTATTTAGTCAGCAAATTAATTTCAAAGTCAACTGCTTTGTTGAATTATAACCATCAAAGTTTAATTGCTCCCATTATTATTTCATATGTTTTGTAGCAAAAGGGGTGGATTTAACTGTTTTTTCAGGTACTCTTTTTCATAGAGTGAATTTCAATAAAAAAAACTTCTACACAAAAATTACAGAATTTGTGAAGTTCTTAGCAAAATTGATTATAAATTATGGCAAATTAGTAAAACCAAATTTTTTTTTGCTCCAATTACTTTTAAGGTTATCTTGTTTTAAAAGACATATTTTCACTGATAATTTTTTAAAGAATTTTTTTATGTAGAGCAGATTTTAATGCGGAAACTTGTACTTGTGCCAATAATAGTTAAAATTCACAAAAAGTCGTAAAATTAAAGAAACATTGTAAAATTTGTACGATATGAGTTATTTTGCAAATTCAATGATAGATGCTGGCAAAATTTTAGAACGTTGGTAAAATCAAACTTCGGTTATGTTTATCATTATTTCGCATATTTTGTTAATCAAAAGAAATAGTTTTACTGGTTATTTTTATCAGTATTTATTTCGAATAATGCAGATTTCAATGAAAAATTTCAACTGATCCCAACATTGATAAAAAATCACAAAAAGATGTAAAAATCGTAACATTTGAACAATGTAAATTATTTTGTGAATTGAACTGTAAATGTTGCAAATTTCAGCAAATTGGTACGATGAAAATTTTACATATCTCATTACTTTTTCGTTTGTTTTGTGTCAAATGAAATAGTTTTAAAGATTCTTTATTTTTCAGGAATTCATTTCCATAGAGAAGATTTCAATAAATAATACTGATTCGAATTCACAAAATATCATAGAAGAAATGAAAAATTGTAAAATTTTTACGATGTGAGTATTTGATAGTTACATTAAAAATGTTTCGAAATCTTAATAAATTTGTTCAATTATAAAAATTCTAAATTGTGGTGTACAATAAACGACTTTTACCGAATATTTTTATCAGTCTTTATTTTTTAGAAAGCAGATTTAAGTAAAAAAAATCTTAAGTGACGCCAACATTGAAAGAAAATTAAAAACCCTGAAATTGGAACAATGTGAATAATTTTGTAAATTAAATTATAAGTTTTGTAAATTTCAGTTATTTGGTGAAATGAAAATTTTACCACCACATTACTATTTCGTATATTTTTTGTCAGAACAAATAGTTTTCAATATTTTCTTTTTTTTCAGAAATTCATTTTTATACAGTGAATTTCAATGAAAGAAATATTGATTTGAAATCACAAAAAGTTGTGAAAGAAATGAAAAATTGTGAAATTTTGACTATGTGAGTTAATTTTTTGAAATTAACTCACATAGAAAATGTTGTGAAATCCTAATCGATTGGCAAAATCAAATTTTTAATGTTCCCCTAGTAATTTCGAATTAATGTATCGTAAAATAAGTTTTACTATTTTTTTTTTCAAGAGAATTCTTTTTTGTGAAACAAACTTTTAAAAAAACTCCCACTGAAGCTCATATATTGTTAAAGAGCCATAAAAGCTTGTAAAAGAAATAAAAAAAACCTCAGAACTTGAATAATGTAAATTATGTTTCAATTACTTTGTAAATGTTGCAAATTTTGGAAGATTGGTGGAATGAAGGTGTTACTATTCTCATATAATAAATACGTATATTTTGTACCAAAAAGAATTGTTATACTGGATATTTTTTCAAGAGTTTTTCATATAGTGGATTAAAAAAAACACACTAAAGTCACAGAAAATATTTCAAGGAATAATAAATTTTAATATTTGTAGGAAGTAAATGATTTCGTCAACATAATTGTAAATGTTCGCAAATTTTCGGAAAATCAGTAAAATCAAATTTGTACCATACCCATTATTATTTTGTATATTTTGTATCAAAAGAAATTATTTTACCGATTCTTTTTTCATAAATTTATAATATTACAGCAGATTTCAATAAAAAAAACTTCCATTGACGCCGAAATTCAAAGAAAACTACAAAAAAATTAAAATGTTAATGTTCACATCAGTGAATCAGTTTCCTTGAAATTCGTATTCTCTTGAAAAAATTAATTTTCTATACAGTAGATTTTTACACAAAAGTATCAACTGAATAAAAAAAGACACAATATATCACATTTTTTCTTCTTTCACGAATGGTAAAATTATTAAAAGCCTCTTCATTTCGAAGACAAATGAACACTCTTAAAAAAAAAAAATCGAATGATTACAGTTTTTTCTAAATCTCCAGTTCTGTTTGGACGATCTAGAACTTTTGTTGAACGACGATCAGTTTTTTGCTTTTTGAAGGAAAAGTTCAAGGAAAAAGTACGAGGTTTTTGTACTTTTGAAAGCTTTTCGATGCGAATTCCAGATCACTTTCAAGAACCATCTGCGTCAGTCACTCCCATAAATTTTCCCGCCTTATCCATCTTTAGACAATCGCCGATGTCTTCGGAACTTGAAATGAAAATCGACGTCGCGATACTGCACGTTTTGTCGAAGGAATATCAGAATTCAGGATTAGAAATCTAGAGTTTCAATAACGAAAACATTTTTAAATATAGAAAAATATTGTATTTAAAACAATTAATGTAAAAATAATAAAATATACTCGAAAAAAAACGCACGATTATGCACAATTTAAGGTACAACATCTAAACATAGAATTTTGCTCATCAAATAACTGTAAATGAAGCAGAAATTTACTAATATATATTCCATACTTAGAGTTGATATAATTCCTGTTTGTACGAAAATGTCCCTTTGAACCTTATTTCATCGAGTTTGAAGATGATGACATTAATTGAGATTATTAAATAACTCTAGTAATCATGTTTTTTACATGCCTGTTATAACGTCACTGCAGTTATTAACAGTTATGAAATTCTTCATTGAGTTTCGCCTGATACAGAACCTGTGACATGAACAACTGCATAAATAGTTTATCAAGTGAATGGAGAACATTGTTATCTCTGTTGCAGAATTATTAGTCAATTTACTCAAACAAGTAGAAAATATTGATGTCATGATAACAGCAATTTCTGTATCCGTCAAAGCTCAATATTGAAAAAACTATTTTGAAGTTTGTAGACCTGCTTTGAATAAAAAATCTTGAAAGTATGAATGTAACGTGTTTTTCACGTTTCCATAATCAGAAGTGATTTAGATTTTTTTTTGTTCTCAATTCACAGTTTTTTCCTCTCGCTTTTATTTCGTAAAGTTAGTTAGCAGCTTCGAAAATCTCACGGTGATTGTCCGGAGCGAGGATCTCAGTTTATTATTCGTGTTATATGTGATAAATAGGTCGACTTAATGCTTTATCTCGCTTTCTTCCCCTTCTCGTCCCGCGATTTCCGCTCGCTTTATTCGTACTTCATATTCCCGTGGAAGTTAGCTGCTGCGACTTTTTAATCCTTTAATGCGGATAATTGTTTCCGCGAGGCGTTCGCGATATTAAACTGCGCCAATGTTGCTCACTATTTCGAGAGATCAGAGCTGCAAAATCGAGCATGAAAATCAAACATTATGCTGAAATTCAGGATTTGATGTAATGAAATAGACAATTAGTGAAGTTTGAAACTCAGAAATTTCGACCGCTTGTATAAATTGAATTGAAAATGGGAACTGAAGAATTTTTTGATTGATTGAAGAATTTTCGGAGTTGGAATATTTGAGTATGTTAAATAAAGCTTTTTGAAAATTTTAATAGATAATATGAGAGAGTAGTAGGAAAATTTATTTTTTTTAATGGTAAGGTATTTTACGTTATTCTTAATTCACTGTTTACGTGAAAGTTTCAAATTCCAGACTGCAAAATGAAAAAAATCATTATTTTAGAAAAGATCATACGAGAGAATTACATGATTATTCTATTTTTTTTTCCGTAGGAAAAAGTTTTACATTTTCAAATTGAAGAATTTCAAATCTCACATTTTATGATCCTTAGATTTCACTCCCTTATAATTTGTAAACATATATCTTTATTTAACGTTGGAATTTCAAATCTGGGCCTGAAATGTAATAAAAAATAAGTTTTTTTTTTAAGTTAAATTTAAGAGTATTTCATTAGAAAAAAGAGTAATTTATTGTTTATTTTATTATCATTTCACTTCATTTGCTTATAACTTGTATCAATTTTCATTTCACAGGAAAAATTAAAAATTTCAGACTATTAAACCAGAGAAAAAATTATTCATGAAGTTTGCAAATAGGTACTTTTTGATTAAGATGTGGAAATTTCTTATAAATAAATCACACAACGAAAGCAATTGACAAAATTTCTAATCATCTTAATATGTTTATTGTAATTTTTCAGAAATGGAGCAAATGATGCGAATGTTTTAGAAATGAGCAAAAAATTTATGTAGTACAAAAATCTCTGAAATTACTAAAAACTACCAAATTTTGCAAAATGTTTGCTATTTCCTTTTTACTCATTTATTTTAAACTTTATTTTGTAAACTACATAGTAAAGCTTTTTACTTTGAATTATTCGAAAAAAAAAGTTTTCTCCTATCTCTTACAGTTTTTTCAAGAAGAGTGAACTTGGAAAAAAAAAACTTAAGTGAAAATTATTAAAATTTGAGAAAGCTTGATCGAATTAGATTTTACAGCTGTTTGGATGAAAAGGAAAAGGAACAAAATATTGATCCAAAGTATTTTGATGAATGAAAAATAAGAAATCTTGAATATTATTTATAATTCTAATTTAATGGACATACACGAATATTGAAGAATTTTCTTCTAACGCAAATTCAGATAATTGTTAAAATTTTTATATTCTTTTATTTTTATCACATTTTTATATATCATTATATCTTTCCAACTATAAATATTTTCTCTAAACTATGCTTAAACTGATCGTTTCTTATTTATTTCAATTTTTTTTTTCTTACAAATTTTTCAATAGAAGCTGTTTTTTGTTAGAATTTTTTTTTTTTTGCAGGTTGAAAATATGGTTTCTTTACAGTTATACATCAATATAAAGTTCGATTTTTTTGAATTTTCAGCTATTTCTCCGACCTTATTAGAATTAATGCAAAATATTGTTTGACAGCTAAAATTCCCATCATTTTTCATTCCGAATCGAGTAAACTTTATTTTTTTGGGTAATAATTCACGTATCCAACTCCAGGTATTAAATTCATAAAAAGAATATGTAACTGTAGGAATTTTTTCAAACACCCAATTTGAATCATTTTTCAAAACGTTCAACAGCTTCTCAAATTTCACAAGCATTAGTTTCAGCAACCATAAGAAGTTTCGAAAAATGCTTGTAAAAATTGCCATAAAATTATATATTTAATATTCAAAAATTCAACAAACGAATTGAAGTATCTGAATGAATTCATTCGTATATAATTTTCGATATTCAGAAAATTTAATCTTTTGTTAATTTTCAGTACATTTCTCTGCTGTGTACCCTTAGAAAAATAGAGTTCAACATACAGCATTGCAATTAGCCAAAACAAAAATTCCAAGTTTCACATAGTTTCCCATTAGGCAAAATAAACTCGAAACCCTCGACACTTAATGAAAATTTTTTAATGAAACAAAACTCAAGCCGGCGCCGAGTTAACTTTCCTTCATTCTTACGTAAACGCTGTCATCGCTATTCACGCGGGCCTGATGTTGCGCAAAATTAAGACGAGGGTATAAATTTATCGTTGTTTCGCAGGAGGAACTCATGAGCCGAGGTTCAAGAAGGCGCTGCAGAATATCACGGTCCCGCTCGGACGAGAAGCCGTGTTCACCTGCCTCGTGGAACATTTGGGCGCGTACAAGGTAACTTTCCATTTCCAAAACTTTCCCACTAATTTTCTAATCTCGTAGAACACTCTCCGACGTGCCAATGTATCATTTTGAATACAACTAAATCCTACAAAATAACCCGAAAAATAAAAAACAACCTTACAGCATGTCTATAAAATTTATTTGAAGGTGTTTGTTTTCATTTTTATTATCTAGTGCTTCGTCCGGAATCTTCAGAAGATAAAAACTAAAAATAAACAATTTTTTGAATATTTATAAGGAGAAGAATATTAACGAAATTCATCCTCAAACTTTCCAGTTATCTTTGATGAAAGTAAGAAAATAAAAATATTTGATTTTTATTAACTTAAATTATCAGAGTCGAATTTATTACTCTGAGTTCCTGTAGGTTTGTTTGCTTAAATAAATACCAGGAATAATAAATTTTCTTGGGTAAAGCCCAATTAACGGAAATAACTTTGATAGGCTTTTTATAAATTGTTATTACCCATAATGTGCTTATTTTTTATACTTGTAATGTGGTTATCGATGCTTCAATCTAACATTTTTACATTAATTTATAATTTCATTATCAAAAACGAAAATTTCTAACATTTTTTGACTGTCTAAGAATTTACATTTTAAAACGAGATTGAAACTTTTTCTCAATTTTTCATAATAAAGAAGACATTTTGTACTTGAATACATTTATCAATACAGTACGCAAAATAAGAATTGTAATAGAAATATTCTTTACTTTCTTCAAATTTTGTATATATACTATCATTGGGTATCTTGAACTTGAATTATTTGAAAATTCCAGTCAACTTTATTTATTCATCAGCTCAAGTTTCAACAAATTTTTTGATCCTTTTGAGAGCTTTTACGTTCACCTCTGTACAAATTCAGTGTATACTGAGAATCGAAGAATTTATAAAAATGTTCATAAATTCAGTGCACTTACAACTGTCGTTACTGAAAATTAAATTGATTTTGTTCATAATTCATTTATGGTAGCATAGTTTTAAAAAAGTAAATAAATAAAAAAATTAGAAATAAAGATTATTCGATGAAAAAATTGAAATGAGGAAGAAAAGAAAAATATTTTTAACAAACGTAAAAATATTTACAAGATTAGAACATCGAAAATTTCAAAATGTGAAAGTTATTTCATGCTTGTTTCTTTTCTTGCTTGTAGCCTTTGATTACATGTATTTAATTTTGTTTCGTTATATTAATAAAAAAAAAATTTTTTTTCGTTAGGTTTGGAATTTTTGAAAACAGATTGTCTAATTTCTTTGGCATGCAATCATTCATTTTGATTGAAAATACGGTGTAACACATAGATTTATCTGAACTGGAAGATTACAGTAATCAATAAAAAAATAATGTTTACGAAACAAAGGGTATTTCAATTGATTTTATTTCGTTAAGTGTAAAACTAATTATTTCTGATCCTCTGTATTTTATGATGATAAATGTCCTTTTTTCATACAAGTACATGTTCAGGTTTCAAAAAGAACCTGATAAAATAGCAAAATGTTGAATGTTCATCAAAAAATTTGACCAGAATAATCAAGGAATAAATAAGAATTTGTTAAAGATAACTCAGTGGAGTTTGTAATTGATAGTTTTTCTAACTAAAATACATGATAAATTTTCTGCTAAACTTAAACATTAACAGAAACTACATTTACATTATTCAAATTTTTTTGTTGATCGTTTACATTTTGTAAAATACTTTAATTTTTCAAATCCTATCACACATTATGTAAGTCTGTTTTTGTTAATTTTGAAACTTTTAATGTGAATAAATAATTTTGTTACATACAAATTTTTCAGTTGTTCCAAAATGTAATTTTAATATGACATTATTCTTGAGTGTGTTTTCTAATACTTATATTATATTTATATTACTATAAATATTTTTGTACTTCATTTTCGTTTTATCATAGGATGTTATATAATGCTGTATTTCAATGAATTAATTAAAAAAATATGCACGAGGATATCTCGATTAATAAATGAGTCCCATACTTTCTCACTCTATTTTATCCATTTTACTACATTTTTCTTATTTATGGTATTTCATGTTCCTTTGATATTTTTTTTATTAACCAATACTATTTTTACCATAAACATATTTTTCATCGTATTGATTACACTCATTATAATAATATATCAGATTCTCGTGAAATCAATCGTCGAAATTTTGATGAAACTCTGATTATAACTTTTTTCACCCACTATGAATATTTATATATGTACTACTTCTACCTAAGCTACAATTTTTGCTGAAGTCAGTTGCCTTTTTCTTACGATCTTTTCAAAAAATATAAATCACTACTCGTACAAAAAGCTTGCTATCAACCAGATGAAAATCGCCGACGAGAGAATTCTGAACCTCATGTACGATTATCGTGGAAGATATGAAACGTCCCACATACGGGCTTTAAATCCCGCTTATTGTCAGAGCTACAGGAAGGACATTGATTCATCGGTCGTAATGCGTTCGTTGATTCGGGCGATTTGAAACTCGGGCTTGAATGAACGGAAACCACCGCGGTAAATAAATTGTCGGCAAGCCAAACACCGCCATCAAAGGCCCCATTTCGTCCTCGCGCCCATCAAAGGACCGAACAATTTGAAAATCACTTTGTCCGACATGTTTTTTAGATTTTAAAGCCAAAAATATCGCACCCCAAATAAGTGGTAAAAAAAAACATAAAACAACACAAAGATAAGGAAAATATGAAATTTGAAAGATCAATTCTGTTTTTCTCAGTTAGTAAACAAATTTATATCAGAAAGAAAGCATTTTTCTGCAAAGGGGATAAGAAAAATGGCAAAAACACCGAAAAACCTCGAAAACTCGATTGCTCGTTGAAAAAATTCGAATCACCAATTACACGCTCTGATTCAATCAATAAAGCACACATCGCGTCCCGAATTTAACAGAAACCAGTGAAAAACCGAGAATCCCTGAGGCGAAAAAACCTTCTAAAACAAACTTTCCAGTAAGGTAAATATTTTTTGTCAGTCACAAATTTTTTGTTTCTGAATTCATAAATAAGCATGAGCAACTTTCTACTATTTAAAAAAAATAAAATATCTTAGATTTTTTTGATTGTGGGAGGGTGATAAAAAAGGATTCGTCATCGTATTTACGACTATGGTTTTTCCTCGCAACTATAACTGCCGAGAACACGTTGGAATCCTCTCAAATAACCAAAAAAATGTAAAGCCCTTGTAACCATGCATTTTCATCAACTTAATCTTACTACGTCGCGAGGAACTTCCGTCTTGCTCCTCAATGAAGAAATGCCCTCGGCGCCATGTCTCTCCTTCCAGCGTAATTTGCACGCGGCGCATGCAAATTCGCGGCTTATGCGTAACGCGAATCTGCGATTTGTAGCTGCGGAAATGCAATCAAACGGAATTTTCGTAAACTGGGAATAACAGTAGACGAATTTCCAGAAAGTTTTCAAGGAAGCTTACATAAGAATTTGTAATTTTCCTATTTTATAATAATAAATTTTTAAATTTGAACATGAAAATTGAACGGTGGTGTAGAAAATAATTCAAAATAATATTTTTTCTTCAGGATTTCAAGATTTATAATCATCGACGTTCTAATTTCAAGAGTACCATTTTTCAAGTTACACTGAAATTTTCAAGTAAAATTTGAATTTTGTATACAGATCTCAATTCTGTTCTAGTATCTTCCTGCGTACTTCAGAAAGATGAAATTTCGAAACCTAGGTTTGAAATAAAAATCTTAACAAACTGATTATTAGCGAGGGAAACATGATAAACAATTTTTATTTTTCAAAATGTACATATCAAAAAATTTACTAATAATTCAAAATAATTGTAAACCACTCCCGAAATTCTGATAAAATCAATCAACATTTCATGTAAAAATGAAAAAAGTTACATTGATAAACAATAAAAATATAGATTACAACAAAATGCACGAAAAAGTTAGCAGTATATATATTTAATTAAAGAGTAAAAATTATTAAATCGTAAGATTACGTAAAAATATGAATCAGAAGAATTATTGCAACTCAGTGAATAATCAAGAAGAATAAAAATTTACAAAACTTTGAACTTCAGATCATCAAATTCTAGAAATCTATATGAAATCCATGTAAAAGTATTTAATATCTTTCGACTCAGACGAGCTCTAAAAAAATAATGCAAATAATTGAATTCCATGGAAAAACTTTTTTTCTGAAAAATGTCAACAAATGCCTCTACGATCTGTAAGTTTTGGGATTCTAGAGCATCAAATTCTAAATAAAATAAAATTTGGGAAAACGTAACCAAATCTTTTGAATATTTCAAAAATACGAAAAAAGAAAAACAATATAAAACATGAAAAATCTACATGGACGTAATTTTATCATTAGTTCTTGAAATTACGAAGAATAGATCGAAATTCGCATTTTAAAGCATCGAGTTTTTTAAATCTCTGTAGCAATCTACAAAAATATAAGTAACCTATGAAAATACTTAAAAATCCTCCAGGGTTTGGTTTATTATATAAATAATACTAAAACAGATGTAAAAAATAAGTTTACTAGTTTACTAGCTTAATAATTTATTCGTTTACTAGTTCACTAGCTAACTAGTCTACTAGCTCATTAGTTTAATGGTTTAATGGTTAACTAGCTTACCAGTTTACTAGTTTTTATTTAGCTAGTTTCCTATCACAGTTTTGACAAGTTTACTCGTTTACTAAATAACTAATTTACTTGTTGAAGAGTTTGCTAGTTTACTATTTGACTTTGTCGCTTCTTGAGTATTTTACTATTTCACAAGCTTCCGAGTTTACAAGATATCTTTCAATGCATAAAAAATATATATATATAACTTTTTCAGAAATTTTTAAAACTTTCTGTCCTGGAGCATCATTATTATGATAATACTATAACCGATTATAATTTTAGAAATAATTCTAGAAATTCATATAGAATTCTATTATTTTTTTAATATTCATCAAATTTTTACGTATTTTCTGATATTTTTATGTATTTCTAATATTTCCATGGCTCGCTTTGTAGATTTTTACTGATTCATTCTATATTATTAAAACTTTCAACGATATGGAGAATTGAAATTGATTTTCATACGACAATTTCTTTTATGAAGATTTTCAATACCTATATTCCATATTTTTTAGGTTTTTCTACACTCGAAAGTATGTTTGATTGTATTAATTGTATAAATTAAATTAGATGTATTTAGATTGTTTTAAAACAATAGAATATACTCGACGAAAAAAATTAAAATTATGATGTACCTTTTATCTATGTAGTTAAAATTGGCTCAAAAATCACTTTAAATATATACATTTTTTAGAAGTTTGATTCCTAGAGCATCGAATTTAAGAAAGCTTGTTAGAAAACCCTATTACCTAATATCACATGATCCTCAAAGTGGTAAAAATACAAAAAATATAAGCAAAAAAATTCAAACCTCAGTTACTGATTGAAAATCACAAAAATCAAATTCCATTATTTACGAACATGAAAAATGTTCAACTCTGGATTCCAAAAGTTGTATATCTTTTAAATTCCGGAATGTAGAATATTTCAAAGTCGCTTCTCGTATTGTATCGTCAAAGATCAAAAACTATTAAATCCCGAAGGAAAAACATTTTTCAGAAAAACCCCTCCCGAAAATTTTTTTTTGCTACTCCCCTGGATATATTTCATAAAATATTTACGAATATAATTTTGATCCAAGTTTCGACAAATTACTAAATTATAGTATTTTTTTCTGTGCCACAGAATGAAGGAAATTTTTTTTGTTTAAATTACAGGTTGGCTGGGTGAAAGTTGACACGAAAGCAATTCAAGCAATTCATGATCATGTGATAACTCACAACAAACGCATATCAGTGCATCACGCAGATCATGCTTTGTGGAGCTTGCATATCAAGGGCGTTCAATTAGAAGACGAGGGCTCGTACATGTGCCAAATCAACACAGACCCAATGCAGAGCCAGGTCAGTGAATTGTTAAAATAAATATTTCATCTCTTAAAATGCAGGAACAACATGAAATTTTTCTGTGACTCAAGGCTCAGAAACATGGCTTTGTTTTAAAATAAGAGTTGCTAATTATAGGTAACTGAATAAGAATAATTACTATTTCGACAGTTTTTTAGGTCACCACATTATAAATACGAAAGTAAAATAATTATTTAATTTATATCATGTGTATGTTGTATATTATAATTTATTTTATATTATTATCATCATTTCTGGGTTTCACCATTAACATTGATTTCAGTGTGGAAACGTTTAGCAGAGATTATAAAATAAATAAAGGAATAAAAAAATAAATCAATAAATATGATTTTCAGAACTCAGTTCAAAATTATTAAGTTGAATCAAAAATTTCAACAAAAACAGAAGTTATTTTATCGTACAAAAAACTTGGATCATTAAATTTCTTGCGATAAATGGTGTTTTTATCTTAAGCGAACTCATTATCTATTCAGGATTCACGACCTCAAGAATGGATATTATAATATTGATTTCGAAATTGACAGTGAGATTGGAAAAATTCGAGCAAATTCAATTTTCATTTTTCTTCTCTGGTGAAAAAATTCCACCTTCTTCTCTGAAAATAGATCATTATATTTCTTATTCACGACCTCTGAGTTGCAAGTTAAAAGAGCGAAAAATCAACGTTTTTCAAAATCTGATTAATAAACTTCATCGGGTATAATAGTTTTATCGTCTTTTTTGTAAACTTTTTTTACATTCTGCATATCATCATTTATTCTGAGGAAAAACCGTTAATTGAAACATTTCTGTCTCTCGAAAATTAGATGCTTTCGTAAAACTTTCACCACTTTTAATAATAGTGGCATCGGATTCTGTAAATTAATAAGTGAAGTTATACCTTTGGTAGAAGAATACCGATTTTTGCAAAAAGTTTTAATCAAATTACAGAAATTCATTCAACCATTATCATAGTGCAAATTTCTGAGTTTTTGAAATTTTGCGAGGAAATTTCGAAAATCTTAACACTCATTATAAAGAAAATCATCGTCGTAAATGAGAACAACGAATGATTTTATCAAATTAAACTAGAAAAATTTTTCAGATTGCATTTCAGGTATTCAATGTATATTCACTGTAAAAAACCCAACTTCCTTTTCCTTGAAGCCTGAAAAATTAACCTGTGAACGCTGTGAATAATAATATACGATTTATGAATAAGACAGATTGACGTGAATTACGTGAAAGGTACAAAAACCTCATAATTATGCTGTCTCGTTTCGCAGTGTTGTACGAGCAGGATAATGTCAGGTCGCTATTGAATTTGCGTTTTCAGCGAGGAAAATTGTGGATCATGTCGATGAAATTGGCTCTCGGAAAATCATTTCCCCTCAGTGAATCAGGAACAGGGGCGTAGGCAGAAAAAAATTTCGGGAGGGGTTTTTCTGAAAAATATATTTCCTTCGGGATTTCATAATTTTCAATCATTTACGATATATTACAAGAAAACAATTTTGGAATATTTTACAATGCGGAATTTGAAAGTTATACAACTTTTGGAACCCAGAGTTGTACATTTTTCATTTTCGTAAATAATGGATTTCGATTTTTGTGACTTTTAGTTAGTAACTGAGGTTTCAATTTTTTTATTCAATTATTTATACCACTTTGAGGATAGTCTGATATTAATCAATATGGGTTTCTATAGAGCTTTCAGAAATTCGATGCTCTAGGAACCAAACTTCTAGAAAATTTATATATTCGAATTGATTTTCGAGCAAACTTAAACCACAGAGATAAAAGGTACATCATAAATTTATATTATTTTCCTATGTATGGTATATTATTTATCAAATTTTGTAGTTTTTTCTAGTATTTTTATATATTTCTAAAATTTACATGAATCACTCAATAACTCTGAAAAAATTGATGTTACAGCAATAAAACTTTCAACGATTTTGAAGATTTAAATTGATTTTTCAGACGACAATTTCTTTTATGAAGATTTTCAGTATTTTTATTCCATATTTTTTTAGTATTTCTACGATTGAAGGTATGTTTCATTGTATCGATATTTCCTATATGAATTTTTAGAATAATTTTCGAAACTGTAGGTTTAGAATTTTCGTATTATATTAATGGACATGCTCCAGAACAGAAAGTTTCATACATTTCTAGGAAAATAATATCTATATAATTTTGATGTATTGGAAGATTTCTAGTAAACTATTAAGCTAGTAAACTAGGAAGCTAGTATTTCTACTAAAATAGTAAACAAGTAACCTAGTAAACTAGTAAAATGGTTAAAAAAAGCGAAAAAGTCAAATACTTAACTAGCAAACTTGTCAACAAGTAAATTGATTAATTAGTAAACCCTTGAATTTTTCAAATATGTAATAGTAAACTAGTAAACTAGTAAGCTAGTATCATAGTCAAAAAACTATTTAGTTCAGACACTAGTAATTTAGTAAGTTAGTAAATTAGTGGACTAATAAACTTATCAAGAAATAAATAAGTAAACTAGTAAACTGGTTAGCAAGTAAGCAAGTAAACTTATTTTTCACATTTTTTTAGTACTATACATATAATATACGAAACCCTGGAGGATTTATAAGTATTTTTATGGACTACTTATATTCTTGTAGATTGCTACAGAGATTTAAAAAAATCGATGCTTCAAAATGTGAATTTCGATCAATTCTTAGTAATTTCAAGAATTAATGATAAAATCACTTTTATCTAAATTTTCCACGTTTTCTATCGTTGTTCTTTTTTTGTATTTTTTAAATATTTAAAAGATTTTGTTACGTTTTCTAAAATTTTCATAGATTTATAGTATATTTAGAATTTGATCCTCTAGAATCCCAAAATTTATATATCGCAGAGGCATTTTTTGAGATTCGTCAGAAAACAGTTTTTTCATAGAATCCAATTAAATTCATTATTCTTTTTGAGTTTGTATGAATTGAATGATTCAAAATACTATCATATGTAATTAATATATATTTCTATAATTTGATGATCTAAGATTCAAAGTTTTGTTATTTTTAGATTTTCGTAGATTTTTCCCTGATTCTTCGTTGGGTTGCAACAATTTTCATGAATCATATTTTTTACGTCATCCTACGGTTCGAAAATTTTCACTATTTTTTTAAATATAGACTTCTAATGTTTTCATGCGTTTATTTGTAACATATTTTTATTGTTTCTCGATGTAAATTTTTTCAATTTTACATGAAACATTGATTGATTTTATCAGAATTTCGGGAGGTGTTTGAACCCCCAAAATCCCCCTCTGCCTACGCGCCTGATCAGGAACGTGCGTTACTTTTACGCTTCTTGCGATTCAAAATAGTGGCGCTAGCGTCGAATCTTGATTTTCAAGTAGTAAAGAATGACCAACGAAATAACGCAATAATTGGTTGAACCAAGCAGAAAAAAACTTCATAAAAGCCAGTCAGGCTGACCAAATCCATTTTTCACCACTTAACTATCTCGAATATCCTCAAATCATTAAAAAAATATAATATAAAAACTTTTTCCTTAAGATACAAAATACTTTTTTGAAAATATCCAGTCATCACTATAAAAAATACGTAAATCAAGAGTGCTAAATTTATTTCAAACCGACCATTTGCATGATGAAATTCCAACTCGTCGGAAGAAAGAAATTAAAAACATCTGAAACAGATCCGGTTTTAAGGTGAATGGCGGTTCACCTAATTGATCGAGACGGAGAAGCGCTTAGTTAGCCGGACGTTGGGGGGAGGGGGGTGGAAAGAGGCTAATGCTTGGGACGAGCATCTGCTCCTTGAGAAACTCGTGTCATTTCTATCGATCGTTCGTCATTTCGTGTATGATGTCAGGCAAATGGAGACCCGAGAGCTCTAATTTATGATCGATCCCAATCAAATGCTACTGAATACCAGCAAACGCCCATCCCTTTTTACTCATCCACTCTAACCATCAAGAACTAGAGTGCTTTCTGCTCGGAAGTGCATGTGATAATTCTCATCTTAGGAACTGAATTTCCAATCATTCTTATTTCAGGGAATAAGGAAAATAATTTATCTGGAAGTCTGATAAAATTTTCGTATATGGATTTTCCATGTTTAGATAGAAACAATTTTCTGCAGTCAAATTATTGACCTTCGGATCTTCACGTTTAGTATTGAAATTCAACAAGAATTTTGTTGATTTTGTAGAAGTCAGAGTATATAAAGAGATGAATAAAAAATATTAAATATTAAATTTGTGGCTCTGCCAAAGCTTCTGATATTTACTCGTTATTCAAAATAAACCAACAGCTCCCTTTTTGTATTGTAAAGTCATCGATTTGTAGTGTCGGCGAGGCATTGCTATTTGATATTATCGAGCTTCATCTTTACTTATTAGCTAAACAACTTTTTCTTGGAAATTTTATAAAATATAATTTAAATAGGAATTACTAGAATGTTCTATAATAAATGCAGACGAGTAGATAAATCTTGCTCGTCACAATATGATGACAGTGGGGCAAAAATCGGTTTTATTCGAAGACTTGTAAGGTCCTAAGATTATCTCCAACCGGGGATGTTGAGTTATCTGGTACTCGATTTGCCGTGTACGTAACAACCGCGACAACGTCCATATTGAGTAAACAAAGGGTTTTAATTGGACATACCAATCTCTGTACGGTAAATAAGCCCATGTGATAGATAAGACCGTCCGACCATGTGTTAATATCGCGTATATATTCGTACTAAGATCAAAAGTTTTTTATTATAAAAAAAATACACGTTTTCGGTTACAAAAATCAAGATATTCATCATGATTTATAATTTTGATTCTTAATTTTGATACAAGACAGACAAAATTACAACGTTGTTTTAGAATTTCAAGTTTCAAGGAACATGGATGACAATATATTCTATCATTTTGGAAAGTTTATGAGATTATTTAATTGGTTAAATACATGTTTTGTAGTGTAATTCTGCTGCGAAAATCTAAATCGATTTTCTTTACCTTCCCCATGGCGTTTTCAGACTTCCATCAGGATTGCATGGATATGGAACCTTTTTACCACGATTATCACCATAACCTGCAAAAAATGCGTTTTTCAAAAATCTTTTACTCTTTTATCAAATTGCAAAAAATTATATAGTTTCTTCCACTGTCAATGAAACTCAACGTCCAACTATGAATCAGGATTTATGAATTTTTTTCTGTGATTGCCAACAATCTGATTGTTAACGTAAAAAATTCTAAAAACTTTGAGAAGTATTATAAGCTACAGTTTTTATTCGATACCTCATATAACTTATCAAAAATAAATTTTCCGATCACTGAGTGGCATCTGATTATTGGGATAAATTTCTCGGTATGTACAGTGTCAATGAAAAATTTATTCATTAACCTAATGTTTTAATTGAGCTGAAATATTTTTTTCTACGCTTACAAGTTTTTCCTAGAATCGCTGTCATTTGTACAGCGACAATTAAGAGTATGAGGATCCAAATGTTTGCCATTTCAATGTTTTTCCTTTCGAAAACTGACTATCATTGAAGTAGAATGAAACAACTGTATTTATACCTTCTTGAAGTCGCTTTTTTTTTTACATTTGACATTCTAATCTTAGAACAATTCATTTTTGAAATAAAGTTCACTTTATCTTACCATAAATTGGATGGAAAGTGACGTTATAACCTTGATATATTTGACGTTTTAAAATAGTTGAAAAACATTTAAACCTGTAAACTGCTGATAACGTAAGTTGTAGAATGTATTATCGAACAAGAGCTGTTGCTTATCGAAAATTTTTGCGTCGTAGAGAACAGCTACCATTTCTACAAAACATACGAGAATTCTCTGTATTTTGAAAAAATAGCTATACTATGAAATTGATGTAAAATTTGAAAAATGAAAAAATTTTTCAATCACAATTTAGAATTTGCTTACTGTCTTGTATTGTTTAACGATCCAGAGAGAATTTATTTTTAAGTTTTGAGTAAGAGCTTCGGTTCGAGAGTTAACTCTCAATTTGGAAGTGTATGTACTGAGATTTGAAAAACTGAGAATTTATCGTGAATATTATATCCAAACGTTTCGAATATTTATATAAGAAGTCTGTGTTTTCGATTTTTTTTTCTTTTTCGAATGAATGGTGGATTTTCAGTTTTTCATAGTGGTACAATTTTTAAATTATTACCACAACAATTTAAAATTTCAGATTTTGGATCAGAATTAATTATCGAAAATATGCGTGACTATATTTTTGTAATCAACAGAGAATTTGTTTAGAGATACTGACATAACTTTAGGTTGAAGTTACATTCACATTGCAAATATCTATATATTTGCGATGTAATTATCATTTATTTTTTTATGAAAACTAGAATGTTCTTTGCATATTATTTATTATCTATCATTATTTTGCGTTTCTTACAGTTATTATGATAAAAAAAATTGTATTTTTTTCATTTTTTTACTGTACAGAAATTCATCCAGAGAAATTTTGAAGTTCATACACTAAACAGATTTCATGTTTGTTGAAAATTTTTGGGCAGATTTTGTGGTACAAAGAAGAATTTATATTGAAAGAATATGTTTGTATTCATTAATTTCAAACTTCATGCGCCAAATTTTTTTCTGACTTGAGTAGAAAATTTATTCGGAAATTTCATACAAACTTTTTCTGTTCGAGTACGATTTTTTTTATTAATATTGAGAAAAAATTCATCAACTGACTTCGATGTTTTCCGATAGGATCTTATTTTTCATAATTTTTTGGACGTTTATTTTGGATATCTTCATTTTGACACAAGACATCATTTTTTAAAAATAGACTACATTTTATAAAAATTTACCTTGCTCATCTAAAATAAAAGTAAATTCATATTCCATATGTACACTCATAAAATATGCTCCAATTAAAAAACAGTCAAAAATTTGTGCCATGAATTTTATGATTTTACTCTAATTATTGACTTTATCATTGAAGTAATTATTTGTTGTCACTTATAGAAAGTGTTGAATATTATTATGAAATTTTTTTTAAAATGAAGACTAATGTATTTAAATTCTAAGAGTTAACAATGGTTTTCTATTACTAATATTTGGAATGATAGTTGAAAATTTTTTATGAATCTAATCGAACGTTTTTTAGGTTATTCCATGCATATTTTAATCGGTCAAAAAATAAAGTCTTTGCTTTTTAAATTTTTAGAGATTTCATGCCAAAGAATAATTTTGAGATCAGATTAATTTCAAACAGTTCATTATGCGTTTTCAAAAAAAAAAATTTGTAACTCATTTTTTACTCTTGAAATTTCGTCCATACCTACTTTTTGTATTATCTTTCATCACAAATTTTCATCAGTGAAATTCCCTAATAAGTCTCATTTTACTGGTATATTCCTGAATATTCCTGCGTTATTCAACTTCAAAGCCCTGAAAAATCATAAAGGAGCATAAAAATAATACAATTATATCCATTTTAGATGGATATAATTTTGGATACAATGGAACACCTGATTCAAACTCAACTCTTGAGTTTGTATAATGAGGGATTCTGTCAAAAATAGAATTATTTTTCACTATTGTTACGTGTTTTGGGGATTACGCAATCAAGATCGATTGATTTGAATTCGTATATCTAACGTGCGTTATCGCAGTCGCAACCAGCTCATCAGGTTCATCCATGCCGATGCCAAAATAAAAGCGAAATAAAAATGAGAAGAGTATTCCAAGTTTCAAATCTCCGAATAAAATCCTTATTTAAATTAAAAGTAGACGATAGAAACCCAGCTTGTCACGATGCATATTATTATTTATAGATGTGTATCCATTCTTTAGGACAAAGGACTTTTTTCGAGGGTGGAATTTCCCTCGTCAGTTTCAAACGGCAAAACTGGTCCAAAATGCGAGATTTATCTCGAAAACCCTCTTTCGGCGTTTCTTTATCATATTATCGTTCGCGTTTGCGCGTCAAACCAGGCATGCAGGATTGCCCTGCAACAGAGTGCAGGAACGTAAAATTTTAATAGGTTTTGTCGCCGGTATAGCTTCCGCCTGTACTCCATACCCATTCGTCGGAAATTGCTTTTAAGACGAGCTGTAAAAGCAAGCGCGCGAGAGAGGGATCTCGCCTCCCAATTAGGTTTACGTGGCGAGAGCGCCTCTTTTCTGCGACTCAGGCCGGGCCAAGTGCAATTTCGAGTGTCCTGGGTAACCGAGTGCTGCTCACGAGCGCTATTTAAGAATTAAAAGGATACAAAAACAATCTAGCTTGACCGTGAAAAATAACGATAGGCCTTGATTTACAAAAAGCCTCACGATTGTAAATTTATAAAGGGGTAATAAGCCTTTTTGTGCGGACAAATTGAGGATGGTTTGGAGTAATTTTTAAGATAAGTAGCAATAATGCTATGTAACAAAAGTTATAGGTTTTTAATAGTGCATTGTTCACTTGAAAAAAGCAGTATTTGTTTATAAAAAAAATATCAACAATTGGCGGAGTTATGGCCCTTTCCCCGAAACAACTTTTTTTTGTAGAGGCTTGCAGTGACCACGATGCAAGTCAAGTTAAATCAAAAAATCCAAAAAATTTCATTAGTCTAGGAATATATCTAGTTCTTGATCGATGGCTTTTTTATACAAAAGTTTTTAATTTGCAGCTAAAAAAAACCAAATCGTTCTTGCATATACAAAAACGTGATATCAATTTTTCCAATAATTAAAGAACTAGATGCATTCCTAGACTTATGAAACATTTTGGATTTTCTAATTCAACTTGACCTGTTCGACTTGCCTTTTCAAAGAAAAAAGTTGTTTCGGGGAAAGGGCCATATCTCCGCCAATTTTCGATATTTTTTTAAGAAAAAATACTTGTTTTATCAAGAGGACAATACACTATTAAAAAACAATGACTAAGTTGTCATAACATTATTGCTACATATTTTAAAAGATACTCCAAACCATCCTTAATTCGTCTGCACAAAAAGTTGTTCGTAAACTATCTCGAATCAACAAAGTTCTAATTCACACAGATGAAAAATCATGGAAAATTCATACAAAAACCTCAAAACAGAAGCTCGATTTTTTTCCAGTTTCATGATTACATTTCTGTCCCAGCTTTCGTGTTTTCCCAAGGTAAACGACTCCGGACATTTCCCGCGGTCGGAAATGAGCAGCGCCTTTTTTATGGTCCTTTCTGGAAAAAGGGGGGAGGGGGTCTGAATGAGCCAAGCGTCGCAATGGGTCGTTTGAAACGGAGAGTTTTCGACAGTGATTAGAGCAACGAAAGCCTCAAAACGCCACGAATGCTATCAAACTTGGATTGTTAAAGTCGAGCACATTTCGCTGAGCTCATTGCACGTCAATTATAACAATCGCGACGTACGTCGTTGCAAAGTTGTACAAGAATATACGACACCATTATAGCTGTTACCTCAAGATTATGACTATTGCAGTTTTTACGGCGTCGCCTGTAAAATTCGTTTCTCATGGTGATTATTTTACTGTAAAATCTTTCTTTGAACCAAGCCCGTGTGGACGGGGGGGGGGGGGGGGTTAAAACCTCCCCAACGAGATCGTTCAAACGATTTCGATAAAATGCTTCTATGATTGGTTTTAACGTTTTGATATAAATTTTGATGTCTTGCATAGCATGATATTTTTCAGACAACAGCGGCTGAATAGATATTTATTTGATTTTGGTATTATTCGTATGTATCTTCTAAGATTTGAAGGATTGTTCAGTATTTCTGAAACTATTCGTATTTTTCAAGATCTGTAAAATGATTCAGAATTTTCTAGTATTTTTAAATATTTCTAGCATTTTTGTTTGAATTGTTATCGATTCCGAGAATTACGAACTGTTAAATTTAGAGTTTATATTAAACTTTACGTGTTCAAAGGATTTTTCAGAAAATAATTGCTCAATAGATATTTAATTTTTATAGTATTTTTCGTATTTCTTCAGTTTTTCTACGATTGGAAGGATTGTTCAGTATATCTGAAACTATTCGTATTTTTTAGGTCGCATAAAATGTTGCAGGATTTTCTAGTATTTTTATGTACTTTAGGCATTTTTATATACATTTTTATAGATGGATTTCGTGAATTTCGAGCTTCAAAATGTGAAGTTTAATACATTTTTCATGTTTCAAAAGAATTTTTCAGAAAACAGATGTCTCAATGGATTCATATTTCTTTCAGGATCCATCGTATTTCATCAGTTTTTTTACGACTCATTTTTCTATACATTTATTTTCTTTTTGTATTTCCTAGTATTTATAGAATGTTGCAATATTTTAAGGTTTTTTCAAAGATATCTCCTTGAATTTCGAGAATTATGTTTCTCAGAATTGACAGTTTGAAATATTTGCAGTATTTTGATTGATTTTGCAGAAACAGTTTCTTCATAGATTTAGAGTGTCCTCAATAATTTTTGAATTTTCAACAGATTTTGTAAATTTGAACATTTTTCAGTATTTTTATGGTTTTCTATACACATATATTATTCATATTCAATGCTCGAGAAATCGGAGTTTCTTGATTTCTGGAACTACAGAAATTTTCAAAGAATCTAATAGCTTTTTTAAAAAAAAATGTAATATCTAGTACTTTTCGTATTTTATTTTTCTCTGTATCCATAAAATTACGAAAGGTTTTCTAGCATAACCTATAGATTTCAGGGATCCTGCCATAGAATTTAAGAACTACGGTTTCCAGTATTTTCATGTATTTATATGCAGATTTCGAAAATTTTTTGCTAGAATTGTGAGAATTTCTAATAAAAAGTGAAAAAGCACTATACTCCATCCCGATATTTGTACATAAATTACTAATATATCACTCTGTTTCATTTTCAATAATACAACTATACAATTTTTATCTGAAAATAAGGAAGATAAAAAATTACTTATATCTAAGTTTCAAAAAATTTCTTAAAAGGTTACAAGCCGTTCTAAAAAATTGATAAGACAGATGTGAAGTGAATAACACGATTTTCGTTAGTTACCAAAAAAAAGGAATTCGTTCCTGTTATCGTTACTTGTTAATTAATATAACGCGTTACGTTACTGTTACACTAAAAAATGTAACGCTTTTGGATATTCTAATTTCAGTTGACTTATTGTATTTGCATTGCAGTCACTGCAAGCTTTTTAAAAAAAAGTCGGGAAGGGTCATAACTATACCATTTGTTGATATTTTTTTTAATCAAATAATGTTTGTATATTACAGTTGACAATATTCTATCACAATAGTATAACTTGCATGTAATAAAATTATGTGCTATATACATAAAAAAATAATCCAAACCGTCCTCAAAAAAGGTGTAGAACCCTTTTAATCATGAAATATGTGTATGGTGTAGTAATAAAAAGTTTTTTTCTTTTGTATTCATTATGCATTCGTTATACATCTAAATGTGAAAAAGAAATGGTAAACGTGTTTTTCGCAATCGTGTATCTGTAATTATTGAGTTGCTCGTGTTTAATTTGTTAAAAACATAACAAAGATTCTCTATATAAAGTGAAAGTTGTTGAAAACAAATGATGTTCTGATCTCGCCTTATATATTTGATTATTTATTGATTGATTAATCAATTGATTGACTTATATAATCAACTTTCATTATCTACATCACTATGAATTGACCATGTACTGTCAAGCCAAATCAATTTCAATCGCATGTTATTCTACAAGTACAACATAAAAGTTGAAAATCCCCTCCAAATACTGCTTTCTGTGCACGGGTCTGCTTTGAACTTATTTTTATGATCTTTATGAATATTGGAAAAACGACGTTAGCAACCGTTTGAGAAATGTTTCCAATCTCTCTTGATCTTGTCAGAACTGGGAAATCTTCTTTGCAAACTCATTTGTTGAATTCCCAAACTCTTCGAGTAACGCCAGACGCGAGCAACAAATGAACGAATCATGGGAAATCTCGCGAAAAACGCCAGGCGAGTTTTCCGAAAAAGCTCGCGAGGCAGATAATCCGGTGATTCGGGTGCGTTTTTTCTGCGGCGTTCAGTAAATCTCATTAGCATCGCGCGTTTTGCGGACGACGAAATCGTTGGCTTTCCGCGAGTCGTAAACGCCTGCGTGCTTCATTATATTCCACTCGTGCTGCCGGAATTGCGCTCTTGGTAATCAAAATGAAACACGTTTGTCAACGCGGGCACGTCATAAGTTTAATAGTGGACGAGAAATTGCGAAGAAGCGAACGCGAGCGCTCGCAGAGTTCCTTTTTTTCGGCTCGAAAAAACGTTTTTTATTGTTGTGTTTGGGAATAAAAAACAGTTCGTGGATGAAATGGGAAATTTGGAAAATTTCTCACCTGTCGATTGGAGTCATTTGGTTTTGAATCGATAAGGTCGGGGCTGACGAAATTACTGATTTCTTTTGAATTTTTTGAATGAATACAGAAATTAGCATACATGAAATGAGAATATAGGTATTTTTCATTGTTGGCTGGATATGGATTTTTGTTTTAGAGTGCTTGATTTTTTATTGTATTGTCAAAGTTAGGGGAATCTTAGTCTTGTAGAAAAATTTCTTTACATTTTTATCTTTTTTCAGAGATATTAATGCATTTCAGTAAATTTTTTCTTAGCCTTGGTAAATTGTTAAAAGTGTGAAAAAAATGTATGTCAATTTTAAAGACGAAATTTTTTATGTGGCAGCACTTTTCTCTTTCCTTTTTTTATTGCAAACATTTATTATTTCGAAATTTGATCGTTTAAACATTTTCGATTTCAGAATATTTATAAGAGATTCACTTTAATGCAACCTACTTTTTAGTGACTTCACTTTATTTCATCTCTAATAATTTTTCAACTCACTTTTCAATAAACATCTAATTATATTTATTTTACGAATTCTATACTCAGTTTTGGTTTTGCAGGAGTTCGGGCGAACCTCACTTTGATTGAAAATTTTTCTCAAATCTTTATTCCTCTTAGCACAATACATGGATTTCGGTCATTTTTTTTTTTTGGAAAGGTTCGGAATCGTGTGAAAATTATGAATAATAGATTGGAAATATTTTTTAAAACTTTGATAGATCGTTATAAGTGTAAAAGTAAAATGAGTAAAAAAAATTTTAAGATTGAATATTTTTACATCGCATTAGTTTCCTCGCTTTGATTTTGTCCATTAGAGTTTATTAAAATTTCGTACATTAATTAAAATTTCGCCGTGAAAAAAAAATTCAAAAGAACATCACTTCCGTGAAAATAATTTTTTACTTCTTTATCCCACCTTGTAAAATCTATGGATTTCAATCATTTCTTCGTAAATGTCCGTGTAATTTCAAACATACAAAAAGGAAATCCAGAAATGAAACAAAAAAAAAAAATTTGGTCCCAACTTCATTCGTGGTAGTAAAAATACCTTTGATAATTTTTCGAGCAACATGTTTTAATTAAGCAAAAAACCTCTACTTCTATTGAGAATGACAATTTTCTCATTCATGTACTCTTTCACAGGAATATTTCACTAAAAATGTCATGCTTCTTCAAGCTCTGAAAATATTCGTAAAAATTCATTCTGGGGCTTTTCATCAGCGTTTTTTGCATGTACAAAAACTTATGGGTGGATATTGGGAACTGGGTTCTTCGGAAGAAGTCAAAGTTTTTGTTTCATATAAAAATGAGAATATATCTTTTCAGAGTTTTTTCATACGACACCGAAAGTTTTTACATGAAACTAATTTTTCATTTTCATCACTAATATTTTTTTTTACTTTGTGATGCTTTGAAAATTTTTTTTTTTTTTTGGTTAGGGTTTAATCTTTGATCACGAAAAATTATTTTGTCGTTTTTTGGTTTTAAAAAATTTTGCCATGATCACGTGAATGATTGATAAAAATAATGATCAGTAAAATTGTTGTTTCTGAATCGATTATTATAATTTATCTTATGAAAAAACCGAAACAAGAAATACTAATATTTGTGTTTTTCGAAAATTTCCTATTTTCGTCTCTTTTTGAAGGTGGTTTCGAGTTTTTTATCTTCTGCCTAAGAATAAATGTAAGCTTATATTGCAATTTTTTTTAATTGATGTAAAAAAATCGTCATAAACATCAGAAAACATAAAAAATGTGAGATTATTAATGTACCATATAAGATTGCTACTTGGAACAAATATTTTCGTGAAAAAATCTAAAAATACAAAAAAAAAAGACTTGCGGCAAAACTAAAGATTCGTGAAACTAAATGTAGGTTATCGAATTCGAGATTTTGATTGATAATTTATTTCAGATACGAGTTATTTTAATGTTTGAATTTAAGTTCGTTGTTTATCTAAGAAATTTGGTGAAGCAAAAAAAAAAGATCGAAAATTTATAAAATGCTGTGATTCAATTTTTGTCGTTGAAATGAAATAAATATCTAATGTCATTCGGAAACCTAATCACAGAAAATAAAGAAAAAAACAAAATTTTCGAAATAGTGACTAAAAAACGAAGCAATGATTCTTTTATTTTATTTTTTTCTAGCTTTTTGAAATATATCAAACCTTAAAAAATATTCTTACGGATTCTCAGGCTATTGGAATATTAAGTTGGAAGTTTCCTAAATCTCTAATTATTCTTCTAAAGTTTTAGATTAAAATCAGATTATTGTTCAATTTTCTCATTGATCACAATTTTGAGAAAATAAATTTTATATGTTATATTTTTCAAAAAAAGTCAGATTTTCGAATCATTGCTTTTTATTTTTTGGGAGAGTAGATTTTTAGTTACATTATCGATTACATTTAATATAATGTAAATTGTGTATGTAAATTTTCATTTCTATTAAAGAGTTCCATGAAAAATCTTTGATTTTCGTCCTGAAAAGTCAAGGTATAAATCTCTCTACGAATGTCAAATAAATTTTTGAAGAAGAAAATTACTCAAATATTCAATCAATACCATGATAAATATTCTTGACGAGTTCAAAATGATTACACAATCATAAAATTAAGTTAGTGCCTAGTTAAAATTGAAAAAACAAAGCGCAGATAATAGGACAAATTGTATATATAAAATGTGGAACAACACTCGTCCCTGATCCTTTCAGTAGCTCAGCTATACCTCCATTGCAGTCATCATTGAAACATGTTTCATCAATACTGCCATCTTTACTCAGTTTTTCTAGTTCATTTTGGTCTTGAGCACATCCTCGAACTATCTCGGTTTCTACAAGAAATTCGTTGTTTAATTATTAAGGATCACTTATATAAACACGTAATATTATGTATAAGAAACAGAAAATTATAAAAATGAGAATCCTTACTTGTGCTGAGCGTGTAGCAACCTTTGTTTTGGCCTTCAATACATTTCTCAGTTGTTACATTATTGTAAAGAAACGGTTTGAGGCATTCCCCCGTTCCTTTGCAACTATAGCAGCTGTAAATCCCTGTTAAATTCATCAGAAGAGAGAAAAAATTATTTCATAAACAATAGTGAATGGGAAACTCAAGAATATGGAATTGAATTGTTTATCTGGTGAGAAATTCTTGCATGGATTGTAAATCATTACATACTATAATCCAAAAGACTACGTTGTTTGTCAAATATAAAACACTGATGAAAATTAATAATTCATTTTAACTTACTTTTATGATTACAGTTATTGCCCCTACAATATTGCAGTAACATTCCATCTTTTTTCAATGCATCTACTTCTGGTTTTTTTCCGCATCCTCTTAGGGTCTCATTTTCTGGCAAGAAAAAAGAAAAAGTTTCATACTTTTTGATATAATATAGTGAATGGCAAATTTCGAACTTCATAAAAAGTAATTATAAATTGTTGATTATTACTGTTGAGTATCGTGTAACATCCTTGATCCTTAGAGTCACAGTTTGGATTTGGATTTATTTCATATATAGGGTTGTCACAATTTTTGGAACCAGCGCATTTTATGCACGAGAAAAAAGCTTGAACATAAATATTATCTTTCATTTTTCATTTCGACTAGAGCAAATTGCAAGAATGATGATTTAGAAAAAAAATTTACCTCCTACGCGAGATCGATTGTTACACAAATCTGTTTGGCACAAGCCTAATGATTCGCCACGTTTTTCAAAAATTTTCATTTCCTCGTCGTTTTTTATGCATATGCGAAGAGTTTTGCCCTCATCTATAATAAAAAATGAAAAAATATTGTGAATAGAATAATATAAGAAATGAAAAGAAAGTATAATATTTACACTCTCTCAACGTTAGACAGCCTAGAGATTTCTCGGAGCAGAGTTGTTGACTGATTTTTGTCGGGTCTGGTAAATCTGTGCATGCACTATCGTCACGACAAAGATAGCAATTGTAAATTTCTGTAAAAAAATCGAATTGCTTGAAATATAGTATGAGTAATTATTGCTGTACGACAAAATTTCAAATGCCAATTGCAATTACGGACTTGTAAATGATTTCGATATTATAAATATACAAAAGTAGTATTACCAAGGATTCATGAAAATAATCAAGCATATAAATTCATTTGTGATTACATAGAAAAAATTTCGTGTAGAGTTTTTTAAACAAATGTATTTTCTTAGGCATTCTACTAATTGAAGTCTTTCATTTTATAGCCGATCAAGAATATTTTTTTATTTTTTGAATTACCAGATTTTCATGTTATCTTACTTTTTGAGTTTATATTAACGCGATTTTTAAGTGAGTCTTTTATATGCATTATGGAATTTGATTTAAGTGATTTTCAGATCATTCAGATTCGGATTTTGTTCCTCAATATTTTTTGTATTTGAAAAGCTGAATATCAAAAGCTGTTAAACGACATTTTGCATATGACTTTCTTTTCTATGCATAAAAATAGGAAAATGAGCTTTTTGCAAAATGTCACTCAGCAGCTTATGATCTTCAGATCTTCATTTTTTATAATTCTATAGTATTTATCGAACTTGAAGAATATTCTGATATAATCATGGATTTTGATTCAGATTTCTAGAATTTTATTTACTGTATCGAAATCAAAGTAAATAATAACATTTTATTAAAATTCAGGTATTTTTTATCGATCTTCAGTATTTTTATGAATAATTCTATAAATTTCTTGAATTTTATGATATATATTATATAAATTTTCAACGATTTAGAGCGTTGAAATAGATTTTTCAGAAAACGATCTCTTTAAGATAGATTTTCAGTACTTTTTTTTGGTGTAATATAGTTTACATCTTATTTGATATTAAATTTTTTCAAATTAATTTCAATTTTTTATAGCATTACAACAGTTATAAGAATTTCTTATGCTACAAATCGTATACATTATAAAAAAAGTATTATCATTGATTTTGATCGGAATCTCAAAACCTATATGGTCTTAAATTAAAATTATTATTGATTTTACAGAAAATCATATCTACATAGTTTATGAATAATGAAAGATTTATAATATTTCTAGCTTTTTTTGAAGACGTGTGAAGCTTCAAGGACGTTTTGGGATTTTAATAGATTTGCTAGTAATTTTGTAGATTGCTGTAATGATTTTCAGCATTCATGTTCTAGAGCCTAAATTTCGATCGATATTCGTGCAATTTTGTAGATTTCAGAAACAATATTTATAATTTTTGAAAAACTTCTCGTTTATTGTATTTTTTAGTATTTAAAAGATTTCGTCACATTTTCTAGTATTTAAATTATTTTTTAAAATTACTCTATATCCCTGTTTATACGTTTTTTTAGAATTTGTTACGTTGCAAATCAAAATTTTATAGATTTTAGGTATTGGTTTCAAGTTATTAGAAAATATTTCTTTTATAAATTTCCATACCTTTTTTATATCTACATAATAATATATGATTCGAAATATTTTCTGATATTTTGATGCATTTCTACGTAGATTTCTAAAATCAATGCTTCAAGTTCAATATTTTTTTATTTTCTTTGTTTTATCTAATCAACTAAGCTCAACAATTTTCAAAATGATTATTTCTACTGTATTAACGTTTTATTACTCTTAAACGAAAATGCAAGAAGTAAATAAAGCAATGCCCAAAACCTGTTTTTACTTTTTAATGAAAAAGTGTCAAAATAAGGAAGCCGTGCAGCAAAACGAATAATTATTGATTACTTTTTTTTCCAATTCATGATATATAAACGAATATATTGACATAAAGCAATTTTTTGATAAAAAAAAAGTAAAAATATAAAAAGTACTTACTTGCTGCATTACAATTGTTTTCTTTGCAAATTTCAATCACTGCACCTGTATTGTTCCAAGATTCTACATCTTTTTTTGTATAACATCCTCGTCGAGTGTTGTTGTCATCTGTAACAGAAGTTTTCAAGTGTAGAATATTCATGCATACTGATGAATACACAATTCAGAAAATTTGTATTTGATAGAAAGTCTGAAAAATTGTATTTGTAATTTCGACCTGCTACTGTAATGCAGCCTTGATCATCTTGAGTGCAAATTTGAGTTCCAACTTCGGTCTTATTTTTGGGGTCCTTGCAGTTATTCTGATCATTGCAGTTATAACACGTGTAAGAGTCTGAAAAAAGGGTATAAAATTAAGTTTATTATAACTGCTCGATAATAGTTTATTTTTCATTTAAGTAGATTTTATTTATTCTATTATATTAATTGATAATAATAATTTGCAAACGTCATCAAGTATGATTATATAATTTTTTCTTATCAAACTTACAAACTGCGTTCCCAAGGCTTAAAAAAAGATAAAGTATATCTTATAAACCATCTCGAAATTGAACTGATTCAAAGATAATATAGGTATTACACAATTTAAAAAGAATCTTAAGTATGACAGCTATGAAATTTTTAATTTGACATCTAAAAGTGAGTACTTTATATTAGATAATTGGTACGCCGAAATTTGTTTAATGTAATTTAAAAACTGAATATTTTATTGAAATAACATGAATTTTCTTTACCTATTGGTCTATTTTTATCATTGCACAGATTTAATTTACAAGGTCCTTGAAGTTCACCACCCTGCGTCAATTGAACCAAATAATTTGCGTCATTTGCACAGCCACGAATAGTTTCATTTTCTAAAAAAAAAAAAAATATCATAAATATATAAAGTAGAAAAAGTTATATCACTAGATGAAAATTGCAGTCAGTGTAGATTAATTCTGAAAAATTTCCAAGTTGCATGATAGTCTTAGTTCATATTACTATGGAATTGGAACTTGTTGTTCATTTTAAATATGCAAAATTTGTATGTTATTTATTGAGCAATGAAAACAAATATACTAACTTTTTCTGATGGTGTAACATCCAGCACTATTCGCTGTACAAATTTCTGTAACATGTTTAGCATTCCGTGTACCGTCTACACAAGATCCATTATCTTTGCATTTGACACAGAAATAGTAGTCTAAAAAAAAAAAAACAAAGCGTGCTTAATTTTTCGAAAATTTTTTAAAATAAGTCAATAAAAAAGGGAATTGCCTGTATTTGATTGGCTGAGTACTACAGAAAATGTAAGAGTAAACGCAAATAACGTAATGACATTTTTTACACTCATAGTGATTTAGGATGAATGATTTTTAGTTGAAATCTGCGTTAGAACATTGTCTGTTTGAATTTATATAACACTGTCTGAATTTCGAACTTGGCTGATGGACTCTGAATGAAATTTGCTTCGATGTGACATTATTTATACATCGCTGATAAGTGATTTTTTTCCTGTGATAAAAGCAAAAATTGATAGGTATCTTTGCGAATGTATTAAAATTGGTGTCACGTTCGTTGAAAAAAATTTAACATTGAAAATTACACTACCATTTAAAATGTCTAAAAATAAAAGAGATGAAGAAATAGTTTCTCAAGAAAACGAACGGAAGATATTGATTACAATAAAAGTGTTTTATAATTTTTGCACGTCTAGTGAGATTCAAAAAATCAATGAAAATTGAAAACTAGTAATTTTGACATCTATTTAAAAAAAATTATCCATATTCTTGATTCGGGAAAAAAATTTACTTGCGAAAGCTCGTGATTCAACACGTTGGAATCATGAGTTTTAAGATGATAATCAGTAATCTATTAGTCATTACTCGATGTTCGAATTTTTGCTGGAAACAATAAGTAAAAATTTCATACGAGAGTACAGTCACATTGAAAATGATGATAAAAATCATCACGAGTCTGTGTAACTTTTTTACAAAGACATGATGCAGCAGAATATAGCAGGAATTTTCAATTTATCAATATTTCGAATTTCTGCGTAAAACAGTTATTAAATTTGGTATATTTGCCTTCTTGATTATTTTTGAATTTACTTTTTATTTAAAAATTTATTGATTTATATTTCAAAAAATTCTTTTTTAATTTTTTTGTAGTTTTTACAAATTTGAAATTTACGTATTTTAAAATAAAAAAACTTTGTTCATGTCGTTTATCAACTTCATTTTTTTTTTCAAGTTTTTTTAATGCACATTTTTGCTAAATCAAAAATTTTGAAATTTGTGGAACCATGAAATATACATCACTTTTGGTTTTGGGATGGGCTAAAGAAAACACACCTTCATTATTATTAGCAACTCGTTATTATTATTTCAATTACATGATGTTCCTTTATGCAAAAAATCTTGATGTACCATAATTTACAAGGCTCTTTTCATGATCTATTGATTTTAAGAACTCTATTTCATGACGCAATTTTACATTCTACTTTGGTATTCACATCAACTTCAGAGCTTGTAAAAGTTCCATCATCGATACGCAGGGGAAACCATGAAAAAACCTTGTGGCGAAGTAATGAGACTTGAAAATCAAGCTTCTCTTTTGCCACGAAGTTTATATAGCATTTTTACGTTTACAGTTTTGAAATCAAAAACACAAATTTCCGATTGACTAGAATTGAACATACAAAACGCCGAGAACAGGTAAAATAACAGAGATGAAAAGTGGTGCGATCGCTCCTGATCCATTGAACAGCGATGCTTTTTCTTTGTTGCACCTATCCTCAGTACAAGGGGTAGTTAAATTACCGCGTTTTTTTAGTTCCTCTATATTACTTGCGTTCTTCAAGCACATTCGAGTGATCTTTTCCTCTGTAAAAAATTAAATACACATTCTTTAGAGACCAGAAATTAGTTATCATAGAAAAATTGAGAACCTGGTTTGACTTGCAGAGAAAACTTTACAGATCCAATTGCAATTTAAACTAGTTACATAATTGTATTAGAAGAAATATTTTTGTATTTAACAAGTACAAAGCTTATGAGATTGCTGAAAATATTTTTTTATGCTTGTGAATTTAATATACATCAAACTACTTTTCGAACTGAAAATCTAAATGTATTTTCAGATTGAATTCTTTTCAAGTCTTATAAAGAGTTATAACTTCTGACGGAAAATCAATATGGATTTCCGAAAAAATTTTGTTTCTGTTTTTTGAATAGATATGAAGTATGTTACAACTTGATTAATTTTCAAACTTTTTATTGGAATCTGTATATTTCAACAATATCAATAAAATTGTTCACAAAAGAAAAATAATGCAAATAATCATGAGGAGTTCGATGAATTTGTAAAATAAAGCAAGAACACAATTTTTGCAGGCGTCGCAACGAAATTTTACGTATATGGCAAACTCGAATTTCACAGGGTTGTTTTATGCTTGTTTGAATGTATGCATAAAAATTCATTTAGGCATCATAATATCTGTGAAAATCTATTTGCAAGTTTAAGCTTTTACATTTAAAATATATTATTTTTCATATAAAATGAGAGTATCTCATTTTTGAAATTTTAAAGTACCTTTTTTCATTTTCATACAATTTTAAAAGATCATCTCGTATTTTTAAGAATCATCTACATCAATTTTGAGAATTCGATGTTCAAGGATTCAGATTTCATAAATTTTAAATATTTTCATGTATTTTTAAGAAGAATAGATCTTCTACCTACTTGTAAGTTATTTTACACTCAGGCCCTCCATTTTGAGTTTTTACATTGAGTAATAATAGTTTCTGTATTTTTTGTATCTAATATTATTCCAAGAATTTCTAGTTTTTTTTTTTTTTAATATTTATAGTATTTGGGTAATTTTTAATACAGGTTTTTTTAATTTGAAAATGTAGTACTCGAAAATATTTAAATTATCAGAAATCTAAAGTATGTTTTAGAAAACAGTATTTTTTCAAATAATTTGTTTTTAGATTTCTAGTACATTTAGTAATTATCATTTTTTTTTAATATTCGTACATTTTGAACAACTATCTACTATATAATAGATTTTTATATGAAAATCCAGAAATTGATATTCTATTGTTCAATATTTTATATATATCAAGTAATTAAACAGTTATTTAAGGAAATTATAATTTCAATAACGTTCAATATTTATTTATTTTTAGTATTCTTAGTCTGTTTCATATTTTATTTAATGTTTTTACATATTTAACGATTGCTTCGCATTTAATGAAATTTTATATGGACAGTTTAAATAGATACTCTAGAATTCGAGATTTAAAAGATATTAAGCAATTTTGTAGTAACTTATTGAATGATCTTTCCATTGGTGTTAAATATTTCATAAATTTCTAGTAGTTCTGGTATTTTTATTATTTCTGAGTTATCTTCAAATAAAGTAGGATTTACTAGGTCCTTCATAGATGTTTAGTATTTTTTTAAATTTCAATATAGATATCTAAAACTCAATAGTCCAGGATCAATATTTTGAAGATTTTTAGTATTCCAATAAATTTGTCAGAAAACATTATTTTCATATTCACCAAGTAATAGAGATTCTTGAAACTTTAGTTTAGTTGAAATTTTTAAAATATTCTTGAACTTTATTCAATTTTCTAGTATACTGATGGATTTCTATTAAGGTTTTCGAATGAAGGTTTTGTAGGTTTGAAATTGTCATAGATGATTATTATGTCCATAAAGAATGTCAGTATTTGGAAGATTCTAGTTACCTTCAGTTCTTGTTATTTTCCAAAATTCATAAAATTCCAAAGTTTTTCTCAGTATTATATTAGATTTTCAAATTTTTTATCAATTATGTGAATTTTGAGAGCTTGATGCTCTATACGTCAAAATTCTAAAGCTTTTTAATATTTCAAACGATTTTTTAGAAAGAATTTTTTTCGTAGATTTATAGAGTGTTTGAGGATGCTCGTTAATTTTTTGAGAATCGATAAAATTTGTTCGATTTTCTTACATTTTCATGGATTCCTACATGAATCTAAGGAACGAGATGCTCTTGATTCAAAATTCAATAGATTCTAGGCAAATAAATGAATTCATAAGGAAATTTTATCTTTAAGTATTACTCGATTTCGTATAATTATATAATAACTTCAGATGATAGAATTATATAATTCAACTCTTACAATCTAGTAACAAACAAGTTCGAAAACTTTTGTTACTCTTGTAGTCATACAAATTTTCTAGATCATCCTGAAAATTTAAAAGATAGTTTTGTCGGATGATAAAATCTGGATCCATAATTACATACTTTTCCTCGTCCCAATTAATCTCAAAAAAGCTATGGTCATGTAACAAGCCTTAACTTTCAAGAATTTTTTGCAACAATTTTATAAATACATCCAGATACTCTTTAAACACCAATAAAAAAAGAAATGAGAGATTCTTACTTTCCTCAAGAGTGACGCAGCCTGCGTCCATCCCAGAAATACATTTCTCGAACTTCTCTTCTGCAGTTCCGTTAGGGAACAAGCAATTTCCAACGCCTTCACATTTATGACACTCATAAATAGCTGAAAGATAAGGTAAACAAACAATCAGTTACAACTTGTTGTAAAATTCTGGAAAAAATTATATTAATGAATTCGTCCCGAATTCATAAGAAGACCATGAAACGATTCAACGAAATTCCAAAAAATCAAGTTCAACCTACTTTGGTTGTTACACCCAGATATTTTACAAGGCTCCAGCAATGTTCCATTTGCTTTCAATTCAGTTGCTTTTTCTTTAGTTTGGGCACATCCCCTTAAGGTGCTGTCATCTGAAAAAATCATTCAATTGTTGAAATTGTAAAATGTACAAATTTTCAATAAAAAATCATTACCTTTGACAATTGTATAGCACCCTTCATGACCTGCTTCACAGAATTCCTTTCTAAATGGAGTGTTTTCGTCTTGTTTGTCACAAGTTTTCGTGTCATTACATAAGTTGCATACGTAAGTACCTGGAAAGATAAAAATTGCAATATTATTTCCAGCTCGAGATTTCACAAACTTTATATTTGAAATAACTTCTATAAAATACCATTTGGAATTTTGTAACTGTTGCACAAGTCAGTTTTGCAGTTCTCTTCTTGCACTTTACCATCTCCTGCCAAAATAGTTAAATTTGTCCCTTTTTTGGCACAGCCTCGAAGAGTGTTTCCATCGACTGCAATAAATAGCGAGAAATTTCTAAATTTTTTTCAAAATAACACAAGGGTAGATATCATTCATAAATCGTCATATTTACATTTCGTAATTGTGTAGCAGCCATTATCTTGACCCGTACAGATTTCTCGCTCGATTTTATCCGCATTCGTAAGGTGTGTGCAGTTTTCAGTACCATTACAATGGTAGCATACGTGAGTACCTGGAAAGAAAAAAATTGCAATATTATTTCCAGCTCGAGATTTCACAAACTGAATTATAGAAATAACTTTTATAAAATACCATTTGGAATTTTGTAACTGTTGCACAAGTCAGTTTTGCAGTTCTCTTCTTGCACTTTACCATCTCCTGCCAAAATAGTTAAATTTGTCCCTTTTTTGGCACAGCCTCGAAGAGTGTTTCCATCGACTGCAATAAATAGCGAGAAATTTCTAAATTTTTTTCAAAATAACACAAGGGTAGATATCATTCATAAATCGTCATATTTACATTTCGTAATTGTGTAGCAGCCATTATCTTGACCCGTACAGATTTCTCGCTCGATTTTATCCGCATTCGTAAGGTGTGTGCAGTTTTCAGCACCATTACAATTGTAGCAGTAGAAGTATTCTGAAATGTATGAAATACATTTTTTAAGGGGACAAAAAAATCATTGAGCAGTCATTGTCAATCCAATTGTTCTTCAGAATAGATAATATATGCAGTGAAAAGGTTCGAGTAACTTACTTTCGCTGTTGCAAAGACTTGTTTTGCAAGGCTCTCCAAGCAGTTTTTTCCAATCGTCAAGTATAATATTCACTGCTTTTCCTTCTGCGCAGCCTCGTTGAATTTCCTGACCCTCTGTTCGAAACAAAATTTCAAGTTCGATCTATCTTATTCTCTATTATTTAGAAACTTATTCATTAACAGTGAAAATTCAATAAAATTATTTACCTTTTCGTACATAGCAGACATTCCTTTTCTCGCAAATACGGGTTCGTGTTTCACCTTCTTTTGGTTTAGTGCATGTGCTATTGTCTTTGCAATCGAAACAGGAAATAAGATCTGAAAATGAGTCGGTGAATAAATAAATGTGAACAAAGTTGCTGCATTTTAAAATGTTTTTCATATATTCTCAAATTTAAGAAAGGGAGTTTATAATTATGAGGTGAGTAAGAATTTTTTCACAAAGTATTAACGGATTCTGTCCATCATTTTTGTACATTTTTTCTGTTATGATCACAACTTATAGTTGATTAAATAATATCTACATTATGTTTACGTTTGTGTGATGATAATTTATTAATATTTATTACCATGCAGTATTTATATAAAAAATGATCACTTTTTTGTAACATAAAATGTATACTGCTTATTATTTATTGATATTGAAAAGAGGAACATCATTCATATATACAATTCGTTCCTATTTTATCAAATATTCAATATATTTGTCGATATACATATTTACAATAACTTTTTGTATGACCTTTACATTTTATATGTAATGATATTGATATATATTTTATTTGTTATTTATATTAAAATTATAAATCGTCGGTGAATTTTACTCGAAAAATTGTTAGAGATAAAATTGATATCAAACATGAATGTAAACAGTAACAAAACTATGATCATTTTTACATGTAATATGAATTAACGTAATTAATTGTAACTTTTATAATTTTTTCTCAATGTTGTAAGTTCTTTACATTAATAATAATGTGTAATAATATATTAATCAATAGATTGATTATTCATTCATAAAAAATACAATATTGTTACAAATATTGTACATATGTATATAATGATCATATATGTTCAATTTTTTCATATTCATTCAACATAACTTATTTTTTTTGATAGTAACTTGCTTTTTTTAAATTTTTCTTTGTATGTTTTTATTCTTAAAATATGTTGTTCGAAGTTTATAATACTATCACTGCAAGTTCATACATATCCATTGTTGCTTTCATATCTACTATGTTTTTAAACATAATATATTTTTTATAATTTTTTATAACAAACAATATTATTGATAATATTAGAAATGTATGTTTTATAAGATCTATTTTATATTTTTCTATACTTTTGACCATGCTTTCATTTATATATATAAAAAGACTAATGAATTTATGATGAACATAATAATCAAATAGGAAAATAATGAGACGATATATATTTCATAATTGTTACTTTTATATTATTATTAGCTCGAGAAGAAAATCATGAAATAGTTTAGATACATGTTATAATTTATAATATACAAAAATTATGTATATGTCATTCCTAAATTACTATGAATGTATTATTATTTTGTTTCGCTTTGACGTTTGTACCTTTCATCTTACATGTTTTGTACTATAAATAAATTAACTTCAGGAATCCATAATATATTTAAATATTATTTTACTCATATTCTTCCATTTCACGTAATATAAGATTATAATTTTTGCTACTTAAAAAAACTTATTTATTCCAATATAATAATAATAGTGAATATTTAAATACTTTCCTTGTGAAACTCTTCCTATAATTGTTTGAATTTATTTATAACATGACGATCGTTTGAAATTCCTTAGAATTTGTGTATGTTGTAAATTTATCTAGTTCACCTTTTTGATTTGGTCTGTTTTCGCCGTTACACAGATCTGTTTTACAAACACCTTGAAGTTCTCCGCCAACTGTCACATTTCTTAGACTTTCTTCATCCTTAGCACAGCCACGGAAAGTATCTTTTTCTTAAAAAAGAATGTGCGTCTCAAATTAATAATCTGAACAAATATTTAGGAACCAAAAAAAGTCTTCCAAGGTCAAACAGTAAAAAAGGAGGGGTCATAAAATTCAGTTACTTGTTCTGATTGTGTAGCAGCCGAAGAAATCTTCTGAGCAGTAGACTTTGCCAACTTTTTGAGTTTTTATGGTGTCTTTGCAGTCTTGATTGTTGCTGCAGGAATAACACTCGTAAATTCCTATAATTAAAAAGTAATGTTATCGAACAACAATGCTGATGACTTCAAAGTGACGTATCAATTAGCAATGAGTATATTTTTCCAAAATAATAATAACAGGAGTATTTCAAATTTTATCATTGTAGCATACATCCTGAAATCTTGTAGCAAAGTCAATTCGGTTAAATTTTTGGCCATAAAAATTATAATAAACTCACTTTTCCTATTACATTTATCTCCATCATCACATGATTCATCGAACAAGACTTCGGACTCATCTGGTTTTTCATTGTTTTTTCTGCAACCTCGGATGGTAGATTTCTCTAAAAAAGGAGCATCGAAGAAATAAATACACATATCCAAAACTAAACATTCTCTCAAATGTTGAAAACAAGTAACCTTGTTGTTTTCGATAGGATTAAAAAATTGACCGTACAAAAAATACTGTAGCAGATCCTAACGATGGAAAACAATCGTTCAAATAAAATATAAAAGAACGGGCATTGTTTTCTAGGAGTAGTATTTTCATTTTGAAAATCAAAAATATTTACCTGTCACGGTTGTGAAACATTTGCTATCCACTTTTGGGCAATTTTCTGTAAGCTTGATGTCATTTGTTACAGGATCTCTGCATTTGTCTTGGCCTTCACATTTAAGGCAGTCCACGTATGCTGAAAAATAATTTATAATTCAATTCTCCTGCAGGTTTTACTGAGAAGTTGAAAATAAAACCGAAAATACTTTGAGTGGCACATTCGCCCAACAGAGCGAAATAGGCGAAAGTCAACACGAGAAACGCGATGCCAACTTTGGCAGTCATGGTAATCTGGAAAAAAAATATCTGAATTTTATTGGGTTCGAAAATTCTAGAATGTTTTTTTTTGTCATGATTTATCAAATAACTTCAGATAGCTGATGAAAGGAAGAATAATGCATTGGTCGTTTAGGTTCAATTTTATCAGACAGTTGGTCATTTGAAACTCATAAGAGATAAACTGCGACTTCAAAGCAAATACAAAAATTGCAAGTCACAAAGAGACTCAAGTAATTTTTTTTTTTCTTGAATTGCCACGTATATGGATATGAGAATATAAAACGTTTAGTGATTTTTAGAGAAATTAATCATGGATAAATGAGCCATCATTTTTATGATTTCGTTGACGTTGGGAATTCGTGAACATTAGATACCAATTTGTTCTACACAAGTATACTCGACTCGATAGAAGTGAAGTATGGAAAAGAATATCGAAAAAATACAAACTCTTGCGATTGTCAGAAAAATGAACCAAGAATGTGCAAAATGGTGATTCATGAGCCATTAATCTTGTGATTTCGGCGTCGCTGGCAGTGAATGAACCAGACTGAACATCTTATATACATGATTTTGTAAGCAATCGAAGATGGGACAGAAATAAAAGCAGAAACAGGAAAAATATAATAAATGCCTTCAAAATCTGAAGCAGCAGTTCTTGAATTCACGAAATTAATCCTCCTGGTCTGTTAGAAAAATGCCGGATCACTGATTCACTTGGGTTACAAAGTTGCTTCTGAAGAATTGCGCTGTTGGCATAAATCTGCAAGCAGAGCTTAAAGAGCGACAGTGGCGACACAGCAGAAAATTTAGTTAGATATCGCTAATTTCAGGATTGCCAACTTTCGCAAATAGCTCAGAATTGTAAAGAAACTATAGACAATTGAGCAACAAAGCACTGTAACATACATTAGCAGCCATTTTTATTGTTAGTGTTGTGCGAGGGAATATTTAAAATAATAGCCGCTATAGTTACAATCATGAAATTTTATTATTATTTTGTTATTTCTGTTATTTATAAAGATTTTTTATCATAATTTCAAAAGGAATAATAAGGAAAAGGAAATAATAAGACTTGAAGCATACTATTTTAAAAATAGTCAAAAACAGGCTGAAAAGTGAAGGTCAAATTGTTTTCATATAGTAGACAACCAACAAGGCAGTTTTTATCAGTTTCTCTTACATACATTTAAAAAGTCAAAAAACAAAATCAAGAAAACTATTACATAAACAGCTTTGTAAGTTGAAATAGCAGATTTTGTATTCGTTATGTAAAAGAAAAAATTGAGTGGCCGATCAGAATTAGATCATCAAAACGCAGATAACGGGAATTATCATGGAAATCAATAGCGGTGATGTAATAATTCCTGACGAAATTTCTTGTCCGTTGCATTTTCTAAAAGTACAAGGACCGCTTATTTTTTCTTGTATTTCCAATTTGTTGAAATCATCTATACTTTTAGCGCATCCTCGAGTAACCTTGTCACCTAGGAATAATGTAAACAAATATTTTCTAGTGAATTCGAGTAATACGTCAGTAGTGTCAATGAAAAAGTGTATTATCCTTAATTATCAATATGCAACAAGCATCAAAGATTCTAACCCGGCTGAAGTGTGTAGCATCCTGCATTTTTTTCCTTGATACATTTTTCGTATTTTATGAATAAGTCCAACTTGGGTTCGTTGCAATTTGATGTCCCATCGCAATAGAAACAGTTGAAAATGCTGAAAAATCGTTCGGTTGACAAATAATATTGAAATCGTTTGCAGTTAAAAATGCAATAAAAAAATTATTGAAAACTGTAGAATAAATACTTTAAATTACTTTGATTATTACAGCCAGGTTCTTTGCAAAAACCTAGCAGTTCTTCACCCTGTTTAAATGAATCCAAATTTTCGTTGACTTTGGCACATCCTCTTAAGGCAAGCTCTCTGTGAAAAAAGCAAGAACACGAGATTAGATACATACAGTTTGAAGAATTTACAAAAATGATAGCATGAGTTTTTTTTGATTGCTGTATAAAATTCAGAACATGAAATTTTTTACTTTGAACTATTGCGTAGCATCCTTTATCATTCATCGCACAATATTCTTTTCCAAATTGGGAGTTGACACTTGGGTCATCGCAGGTTTCTGCATGTTTGCATTTATGGCAGGGATAATAATCTGGAACTGAAAATACATACATGTATATATCTGAAAGAAAACTATACATATTGTCACACGTCGGAACGGCGTGGACATTCTTCCTTTCTCCGGGATCCGCCCTAGTGCCCCTGGTGTATACGGCCCTGTGAGGTGAAAGGTGCGGATGAGCTAATCTTCCGCTCCTCCCAATCCTGCGCGACGCGCGCGCAGCGATCTCCCCCTCTCACCACTCCCCACTCCCACGCGGCGTGGTGGCGCCCGGGCCTTTATAAGCAGGCCCGGAGAGCGTGAGAGACAGTTCGACGGAGGTGCGGAAAGCTCGCACTATTGCGGAAGACTCGCCCTTCGCCTAACACTCCCTGCGGAAAGCTCGCATTTTTGCGGAAGGCACGCGATACAACGCGGAAAGCTCGCCTCTTGCGGAAGGCACGCGATACAACGCGGAAAGCTCGCTTATTGCGGAAGTCACGCGCTACATCCCGTCAGCGGAAAGCTCGCCATCGGCGGGAGGCACGCTCGGCCATCCATTAAAGGGAGCATAGCAACAACCTTACCCTATTCATGGCTCCACCTCAGGTAAAGTAACAACCGCGTTACGCCTGCGATCGGGAGACCTAACAGAGTTTTGTTCAACAGCCCAAACGTCGGCGAGGGGGCAAGAAACACCGTCTCCAGGCCGAAGAGGTAGCTCGAAAAAAGGCTCGGAAGCTCCCAAAATTGCTGGAACTTCAGATTTCTCCACCAGACCCGTACGCCCGGCCAGAAGCCAGTACTACTCCACGGACCCACGTTAAATGGTCCCTCATCAGAGTCGCCACTCGAGACCCGAAGGCCCGAGAAGGTTATCAACGTCGATGCCGCCGTCAAGTAGAGGAGTACCATCGGAAACGACAAGAGGGCGTAGATTGGTGGCTTTTACCTCCTCCGCAGACCCCGAGTCCTCATCCCCGATTCAAGCCAGCACCGGAGGCGCTCACCCCGACATCACCAGTAATCCGGTCAACAGTGCGGCGGATTCGTCCCCGCTCCCTTTTTTCACCAACTAGTCCGGATCCACAGCGGACGTCAACCCCGGAACCCCGGGATGACCCCCCTCCGATTTTGACTCTACCAAACTTGGACGTCTCTAACGCAAGTGAAACCCTCTCTCTGTTATGGGATTCAGAAGAGGAGCGCAATTTGTTGGAGGAGTAAACTTAACTGTTCTTAATACTAGCGGTGTATGTATATTCTGGGCCAGGGGCAATTTGATTTAAATAAATCCATGCTTCTATTAATTCTCGTTGTGTCTTCTTGACTACTCCTGTCACCTTGATAGTCGACTTATATCAATATAAACAGTCAAAATAGTACCATTTTTTAGTTTTTGATTGTTACACCCATCTGTTCGACATACATCAAGCAATGCACCATCTCGTGCAAACTCATCCAAGTTATCATCTTCTGCAGCACAGCCACGAACAGTGCTCCCATTGACTACATAGAGAGAAAATTCATGAGAGAAAAACTATTTTTTCCATGGGGTTCATGCACAAAAATGTATTTATTCATAAATAGCAAATAGGAAAGTGATATACGTACACTTTCTTATTGTATAGCAGCCTTTTTCGACTTTATTTTTAAGGGAACATACATATTTATTAATGTTTGCGGTATCCAAGAAGTCGGTACAAGTTCCTTTGCCATTGCATACAAAACAGCTGTAAGTTTCTGGAACAAAATATTACGTTGCAGATGTGTAAATCGACTGATACAAATCAGGTAGAAGATTCTTTTGTTGATATTGTAATAAGTTCTGGTGTAACTTACCTTTGTTGTTACAATTTTTACTGGAACATTGTTCAACCATATAAACAAAATCATTCCATGAGATGAACGGAGATTGAGAAGTCAAACAGCCTCGCCACGTAACATCAATAACTGTGAAAAATTTGCTCAAAAAAAAAAATTAGAAGTATGTTTAATTCTGTAAATGGTACCAATCGAATTAGATGTATTTTTATTGTTTTCTATATAAATTTCTAAAATAATTTCTAAAATTATGGGTACATAGTTTTTGTGTAATAATAATAAATATGCTCCAGGACAGAAAGTTCTATAAATTTTGAAGAAAATTGTATCAACATAATTTTTATTTATTGAAAGATGTAAACTATGACCTAGTAAACTAGTAAACAAGTAAACTGGTGGTCTAGTAAAATTTTAAGCTAGTAAACTAGTAGTCTAGAAAAATAGTACACTAGCAAACGAGTAAGCTAATCAACTACTAAATTAGTAAACAAGTAAGCTAGTAAATTAGTAAGCTACTTAAATTGTAAGATAGTAAAATAGTTAACAAGTGAAAAAGGAAAATAGTAAACTAGCAAACCCTTTAACAAGTAAATTAGTTATTTAGTAAACTAGTAAACTTGTCAAACTTGTAATAGTAAGCTAGTAAACTAGTAATTTAGTAGGCTAGTGAACTAGTAAACTTGGTAACAAGTTGATTAGCAAACTAGTAAATTGGTAAGCAAGTAAACTATTAAACTTATTTTTCACATTGTTGTAGTATAATATACGAAACTCTGGAGGATTTCTAAGTTCATATAGATTTTTCATGTTTTACATCGGAATTCTTTTTTCGTATTTTTTAAATATTCAAAAGATTTTGTTGCGTCTCCCGGAATTTTCATATATTTATAGTATATTCAGAATTTGATGCTCTAGCATCCCAAAATCTATAGATTGTGGAGGCATTCGTCGAGATTTTTCAGAAAACAGTTTTTTCATAGAATTCAATTGATTTCATTATTCTTATAGAGTTCGTATAAATCGAAAGATTTTTAATATTTTATATAGATTTTATATATATATCTAGAATTTGATGATCCAGAATTCGAAGTTTTCAAAAATTTTCAGAACTTTCGTAGATTTTTATTTTTCTTGATAATTCACTGGATCGCAACAATTTTTCTGATTTATATTTCTTTGTAATCCTACGTTTTGATAACTTTTATTTTTTTGTGAAATATATATTGCTAATTTATATTTCATTGTTTATGAAAGCAACTTTTTTCGTTTTTACATAAAATATTAATTGATTTTATCAGAATTTCGGGAGGGGTTTGAACCCCCAGAACCCCCCTCTGCCTACGCACCTGGACAAAGTCATTGAATACATTCAGGAACATGTCATAAACTAAGTCAAAATTTTCAAAGGTTTTAATAAAAACGTGAATTTTTTAATCTTGTTAGATATTCATCCTTTTTATTAAGATCTTTTATCTAGACTTTAATTTTTCCCAACATTTAAACATGATAACATTTACACATTTATACATCAAGATTTAAATGCGAAGAACAAATTTTCTGCAGAATAACGGTATCGATCGATATAGCAACGTTATATCTAATTTCATTCCTTTTATTATTAATAAACAATTATCCTGGCTTTGAATAAAAACATCATTTAAAGAGAAAAATAATTTCCTTATCAAATATCCGAAGTTTTATGGCGTATTTTTTTACTCAGAGTCGAAAATAGGCATAGAAAAAAAGTAACAATTTTTTCCTTAAGTAGAAGACCACCAAGGAATTTTTTATTATCTGCTATTACATAGATGTAATGATTACAATAAAAATTGAAGAAATCAACGATTGTTGTACATACGCAACTTCAAAGTATATCTGTGCAAAAGAAAAAAAATTGATTGAACGATCAGATTTGGTTCATCAAAACGCAGATAATAGGAATGAGAATAGAAATAAATTGTGGCGAATATAACATAATTCCTGACGTAATTTCTTCTCCGTTGCATTTTCCAGAATTGCAAGGGCCGTACATTTTTCCTTTTATTTTCATTTTGTCAAAATCATCTTTGCTTTTAGCGCATCCTCGAGTAACGTTGCCACCTACGAATAAAATATTACATATCAAGGATATTAAATTTGCTTAATACCTCAATGACGTCATCTTTATGTGAAAATTTTATTTATGAAGCAGATTATTATCTTGAATTATTGATGTAACACAATAATGAGAGGTTCTAACCTGAATGGAGCGTGTAGCATCCTAAGTTTCTTTCCTTGATACATTTTTCGTACGTTTTGATATTCAACTTGGCGTTAAAGCAATCTGATGTCCCATCGCAAGAAAAACAGTTGTAAATACCTGGAAAATGATAGATATTATGTAAATGATAAAAAATGAGAGAACTTGTTGGAATGACGTACTAATTTTGAAATGAATATGTATTACTTATTATGTTATATATCTACATGAATGTTCATATATTTCTAAAAAACAGTGATTTTTATTCTTGGTATTCAATAAGTATTCTGCAGATTTTTCAATATTGTTCGAATTATTACTCAACTCTGATTGATGTAGTATTTTCTTTTAGTTCATAGAGAATGATATTGAAATAACATAAACAATTAATAACAATAGATGGGAAAAGTAAATAAAATAATGTTTTTATTGATGGTTTTATAAACGATAAAATTGAACGATTTTAATTACGATGACTGAAGCTTTTCGAACTGGTATTTACATAGTTCTTCATAACAATTTACACTAATCAATGTCTTACGAATCAGCAAAAAATGGTAAAGTCTGGCATCATAAAAAATTGCAACGTTTAGAGTCTTTTCACTATAAATACGTCGAGAAGCAGTAGATTTTTATTTCAGCTTATCAATTCTATTTATGTAAGAAATCATGACTGATAGTGAGTGATGATTGATAAGACAATCTCATTATTTGATAAGTAAATAGAATATATTCCAAACAAATCAAACACAGTTTACGATTCAAAATGTAGCTGCAAAGTAGATTATCGAAAGTCAGAGACGTAGGCACAAAAAAATGTCGGGAGCGGTTTTTCTGGAAAATATTTTTCCCTTGGGATTTCATAATTTTTCATCTTTGACAATATATTACAATAGAGCGATCTTGAAAAATTTCACATTTTGGAATTTAAAAGTTACACAACTTTTGGAATCCTAAGTAGCACATTTTTCATGTTCGTAAATAAAGGATTTCGATTTTTGTGACTTTTAGTAAGTAACTGAGGTTTCACTTTTTTTTAAATTATTTATACCACTTTAAGGATTATTTGATATAAATCAATATGACTTTCTATAGAGCTTTCTGAAATTCGATGCTCTAGGAATCAAACTTCTAGAAATAGTATAATATTCGAAATGATTTTTGAGCAAATTTTAACCACAGAGATAAAAGGTACATCATAAGTTTATATTATTTTGGTATGTATGGTATATTATTTATGAAATTTTAATACGTTAAAATACAATCAAATACATCGTTACGTTTTCCACAGTTTACATAGATTTATAGTATATTTAGAATTTGATGCTCTGGGATCGCAAAATTTATAGATTGTAGCGGCATTCGACGAAATTAAAAAAAAAAAAAAAAAAAAAAAAAAAACGTTTTTCCATGGGATGAAATTGATTTCATTATTCTTTTTGAGTTTGTATGAATCGAAAGATTTTAAATACTATAATGTGTAATTTGAATAGATTTCTATAATTTGATGATCTGGGATTCAAAGTTTTGCTAATTTTTAGCATTTTCGTAAATTTTTTTTTCCCCTTATTATTCACTAGGTTGCAACAATTTTTCTGATTCATATTTCCTGCGTAATCCTACGTTTTGATACTTTTTAATTTTTTACTCAATATATTCTGCTAACGTTTCTATGCATTTATTTGCAACTCACATTTTTATTGTTTCTTGATTTAACTTTTTTCAATTTTACATGAAATATTGATTGATCTTATCAGAATTCCGGGAGGAGTTTGAACCCAAAAATCCCCCTCTGCCTACGCACCTGTCGAAAGTCACGTATTTTGAAATTTTTTTTATACACAAAGAACAAGACAATTCATTTTTGCAAAATAATTGAAGCTATTTATGTAATCTACTAATCTTTTTCACATGTGCGAAATTCCATTGAAATACTAAAGTTATATCTTCTAAAATTCTGAAACAATGAAGTTTTACAATGAATAAAAAAAAATCTCAAATTACTTTGATTATTACAGCCAGGTTCTTTACAAAAACCTAGCAGTTCTCCACCCCGTTTCAATGAATCCAAATTTTCGTTGACCTTGGCACATCCTCTGGAAGTCTTACTCTCTGTGCAAAAAACAGAATACGAGATTAGATATATACGGTTTGAAGAATTTACAAAAAAATTACAGCTATGTAATTTTTGCTGTAAGTTCAGAAAATGTAAATTCTTACTGTGAACTATTGTGTAGCATCCTTGATCAATATATTGACAAGAATCTTTTCCAACTTGCGAGTTCTTACTCGGGTCATCGCAGGTTTCTGCGTGAATGCATTCATGGCAAGAATAGGAAGGTGGAATGACTGGTGCTAAAAATACATACGTAAACTTTTTCTACAAAAGAGCAATCAATCTTGAAAGATAAGCATACAAACAACAAAATCATACCTTTTTTCTTGTTACACAAATTTGATTCACATAACTGTACTAATTTACCACCTTGTTTCAAATAGTTTAAGTAATCATCATTTCTTGCACAGTCACGAACGACGGTCCCATCGACTAAAATAAATGCAAGTCATGATTTTATTATTTCAATATCCTCACAGATTAAAAAAGAAACATTTTTTGTGCATTGAAATTTTTATGCAACAATTTATACATCAATAAATAGCAAATTAACAACATATATATTTACATTTTTGTATTGTATAGCAGCCTTTCTCGGCGTTATTTTTAGGCGTACATCTAACGCTTTCAATCTCTCTGGGGTTTGGGACGTCTACACAAGTTTTTTTGTCGTTGCATTTAAAACAGTCGTAAATTTCTGGAACAAAATATTAAATTGCAGAAGTGTATATCGAATGATCCAAATTATATGTGTGACCATTGTAAGTTATTTTCCCATGACTGTACCTTTGTTGTTGCAATTGGTAGTGGTACAATGTTCAATGAAAGATGGGGAATTGAGTAATTGTGAGATATTGGATTTATCTTGATAACATTTTCGTGTGATCTCTCCTTTCTCTGTAAACAGAAAAAAAATCGAAAAATATGTTTAAGTTGGATAAAAAATTTTCCAATTTTCAAAATAAATTATCGAAAAGAACATCAAATGGCAAACAGTCACATTCTCTGAATTACGTAAGTACGAAACGTAATCGGACAAACTTACCTTGAATCGTAACGCAGCCTCCATTATATTTAGTGCATATAGTGACCCCTGTAGTTTTTAGGTTTGGATTCTTACAATCATCTGAATCGGAGCAGCTATAACAAGTATAATGATCTGGAAAAAGAGTTGGAAAAAGGCAATTAAAAAGTACACTGTTCTTTGAAATTCTTAGGGCACTTAATTTTATGTATTTTATAACACTGTTAGGAATTTTTGTATTGAATGCAATTTTTTGATTGTATTTTTAGAAGCGTCTAGTTGTTTTTGCAGACATGTTTATGAAACACGAATTCATACACAAATTCATGATTTTTGATACTGTTCTTCTATACTAAGGTGTATAAAAATCCTTCATATTTTTAACAGTGAAAAATAGAACTTAATAAAGTGAAATGAAATTGGCTTCGATCTCCCAGTCTAATTGTTTATATCAATCAAGTGTCGACGTTTTGATCCCCATGTGTGGGATCCTTTTCAAGACTGTATACAAATAATGGTACAAACAATGGTAAAATTCAATTAATGGATCAGAATGCATAAAACCACAATTGCACATACCTAATGAACAACAAACAATTTACTACTCCTCGATGTCGTTCAAATCTCATTAAAATTTTTTTCTGTATCTCATGATCGTAAAACATCATCGACGAGATAACAATGTCAAATGAAAAATTAATAAATTTTACAGAATTTTCTAGTATTGCTATATAATTCTAGTAATTTGTTTAAATTATTATTGATTTTGAAAATTTCAAGCTGTAAAATTTGGAGTACGTACTAAATTTTACGTGTTCAAAAGATTTTTTAGAAAACAGTGTCTCAATAGATACTTACTTCTAGTATATTTTGTATTTTTTCAGTTTTTCTACGATTCTAAGGATTGTTCAGTATTTCTGAAACCATGTATTTTTTAAGATGCATAAAATGTTGCAGGATTTTCTAGTATTTTTATATACTTTAGGCATTTTTTTTATGAATGTTTATACGTGGATTTCGAGAATTTCGAGCTCTGATATGAACAGTTCAACAATTGTTTCATGTTCCAAAAGATTTTTTCAGAAAACAGGTGTCTCAATAGAATCATATTTCTTTCTGTATGCTTCGGATTTCATCAGTTTTTCAATGATTTAAAGGATTGTGCAGTTTTCTGGTATATTTCTGTACAAATTTCTGGAATTCGATGCTCTAGTTTTGAAAGTTGTATAGATTTTGCGTTGTCCATATATATATACTTGTATTTTCTTTTTGTATTTCCTAGTATTTAGAAAATTCTGGAAACTTTTAAGGTTTCTTCAAAAATAACTTTTTGAATTTCAAGAATTGGATTTTCTAGCATTGAATGTTTGAAATATTTGCAGTATTTAGATCGATTTTGCAGAAAACAGTTTCTTTATCGATTTAGACTGTCAATATTTTTTTGAATTTTGAACAGATTTTTAAAATTTTTCTAGCATAATCTATAGATTTTAGGGATCCTGCTATAAATATTAAGAACTTAGGTTTCCAGTATTATTTATTTTTTTTAGGTTTATGCAGATTTCTGAAATTTATTGATAGAATTGTGAAAATTACTAATGCATCACTTTGTTTCATCTGAAATCATAAAATTATACAATTTTTATCTGAATATAAGGAAGTTGAAAAATTACTTTTATCTTCGTTGAGAAAAATCTCCTAAAAAGTTATAAATAGTTCTGAAAACTTATCGTTACACTAAAAAATGTACGTTATCGCTACAATAAAAAATGTAACGTTATTGGGTATTCTAATTTCAGTTGACTTATTGTATTTGCATTGCAGTCACGCAAGCCCCTTAAAAAAAGTTCGGAAAGGGCCATAACTCTACCATTTGTTGATATTTTTTTCTTCAAATAATGTTTGTATATCAAAATTGACAATATTCTATCACAAAAATATAACTCCAATGTAATAAAATTATGTGCTATATACATTAAAAAATAATCCAAACCGTCCTCAAAAAAGGTGTGCAGCTCTTTAAATCATAAAATATGGGTATAGTGTAGTGACAAAAAGTGTTTCTTTTTTTTTCAGTACTCATTCGTTTTACATTTAAATGTGAAAAAGAAATAGTAAACGTGTTTTTCGCAATAGTGCATCAGTAATTATTGAGTTGCTCGTGTTAAATTTGTTGAAAACTTAATAAAGATTCTCTATATAAAGTAGAAGTTGTTGAAAACAAATTATGTTTTGTTATTGCCTCACATATTCGATTATTTATTGATTAATTTCTTCATGTATTTACTTATTAAACTTGAACTCATTATTTACTTCACCATGAATCGACCATGCACTGACACCGAATCAATTTCAATTGCATGTTATTCCACAAGTACAACATCAAAGTTGAAAACTCCCCCCAAATACAGGTTTTTGTGCACGGGCCTAAGTAAAGTTGTTGAATTTGTAAAATAAACTTGTAAACTAATAAGCTAGTTTAATAAAAAAGCTAGTTAACTAGTAATCTAGTAAGCTAGCAAAGTAGTAAACTCGGTAACAAGTAAATTATGCAACTAGTAAACTGGTGATCAAGTAAACGAGTAAACTTGTCAACTATTAAGCTAGTAAACTAGTGAGGTAATCAACTGATAAACTTATTTTTCACATTTTTCTAGTATAATATACGAAACTCTGGAAGATTTCCAAGCATTTTTACAGATAACTTATATTTTTGTAGATTGCTACAGAGATTAAAAAAACTCGATGCTTCAAAATGCAAATTTCGACCTATTCTCAGTGATTTCAAGAATTAATGATAAAATCACATTCATTTAGATTTTTCGGGTTCTATATCGTTGTTATAACCCTCAAAATTCCCCTCTGCCTACGTTTCTAACAGAAATCTTTACCGTTACATGTGTTTTAATTACCTTCTTAAAATAATGAGCAGATTTTATTAAATAATAATAGCGACGATTTTTTACCTTCAGGTATGCTAGCCCCATTGCACAGTTTTTCTCGACAAGGGCCTTGGATTTCGTTATGTATGTCCGGTATCATTTCATATTCAAATTCATCTACACCACTTCGCACAGTTCTTTCACCTTGGAAAATATGAGCAATGCAAATGAAAAGAGGGCATTTAAATGAATTGCTTGTTAAAATGCTTTTAAGCATGATTGAATTACACAGTCCGACTAAATTAGACTTTTGGAAATATGGATAGGGTTTCACAAAAAAAATTGATAACGTAAAATTACGCAAATTTTGAAAGTTTGTTAACGTTAAAAAAAGTTAATGGAATCCAGTTACCGTTTCTTAGAGTGAAGCAGCGCGGTTCTTTACCGAAGTAAACCTCTATGTCAACTTTATCAATTTGCAAGGGATCATTGCAGTTGTTCGAATCGGCACAGCCGTAACATGGTAGTATTGCTATGTACAGTCAAAACAGATAAATTTTCTTTCAAAAATTTTCTCAGTTATATTCAATCTGAAGATTGTAAAAGCGCTACCAATGATCGCTTTTAGAATATGAGTCCTATGCTCCTTTATATTGTTCAATCTTTCTTGTCAATTAAATGTTTCAGGTGACTTATGAAAAGGATAATTTTCATGATATTTATACCATTAGCTGTTCATCTTAGTTAAGACTACAAAATTAGGAAGATGATACGATTTTTTGGAATAATTGTATAGAACATTCCTTTTACTTACTTTTATTATTACAATAATCTTCTTGACACTTTTCATACACAAAATCCGCAGAATTCTCTGAAGGGTATTCAACATAATGTATTCCACGTTCGGTAATGTTTTCTGGGGACAGATAATTTCAAAAAGTTATAAATGTTAAGGGAAAGTTATAAATAAATGAATTAAACACTGTTATAATGTATACATTCAATTTGTTGTAAAGATGATGGAGTAAATAAGTTTGCATATGTTCATTAATTGTCGTCATGTTCAAGTTCATAATTCGTTCGGAACAATGTTACAGGTAAAGGTTTTTTTAAAGATGATACTTTTTTCTTTTGAAATGATAAATCAGTGGCTTTCAATCCTGCATGGCTTTCAACTTAATAGAAATGTAAGTTCCCAAATTAAAAAATGCAAAGTTTCCATATTGTAGAAAACAAAAAAATTCGAACATGAAAATACAACCTTTTTATTTCTTCATTATCTAATGACGCAATTGAAATAACTTTGAGTAAATTCAATGTTTGAACCAAAAATCTTTGAAGCACAAAGGTCAATTTTTTTATCGTTCTCTTTGTCTTGTATGATTATAATTTTTCTTGTATAAAGAACTTGAATCATATGTTCATCATTATTATAAAGTTTTTTTTTGCATCAAAGGAAAAAAGGGGGTTATTAGTCTGAAGATTCTTACCTTGATACCACGTGTAGCACCAAGCATTCTGATAATCATTCATTATTTGGTTTGTAGTATTTACCTCGTAATGAACAGGAATATGGCAAAAGTTATCGTCTTTGCAGCTGATACATTTGAGAGCTGAAATCAAATATCCAACGAATCATTTTGCGGAAAGTTCGATAGGTTAATATAAAATGCTTATTACCTGTAGCGTATTTGCTTGACAGAACAGTCAACGAAATGAAAAAAATGCCCACTTTAAGAATCATAGTTATCTAGAAGAAAATATTTCATGTTCAAATGAGTAGTGATCGATTCGTTAAAAAATTGGTGACATTATGAGAGAAATTTGATATATAACGAAATAAAATCAGGTACAATTTGGTACTGGAAACATGTTTTTGATTATAAGGCAAAACGGATCAATATGTTTTCATTGAATATCAACATAGAGAATTCTTTTCCGCGGACGTATCAGACTTTGCTTTCACAATAGAAGAGAAATCAAATAAATGTTTCAGGGTAGTACAAAATTCTTAATAACTTTTTGAGCACGAACCTTGTTTTCGAAAAAACTGTTTCTGCAGGCACCAGATTTATGTATACCGTCAATTACGAGCAACAAATGTCAAAAGTTCCACGATGTATAAAAATGTTCGAATATGAGTGATAAAACTTGGATATGATAAGTAATTGCAATAGGAATGACATGATAGATTTGCCTTTAAAAACTTTTTACCCAAACTAGATGTATTTTACTTAAGTAGAGAAAAATTACTTGCAGCTTTTTATATCATTATTCTCCAGCTATGAGTGGAATTTTTTTCTTTTCCATTCATTTTCTAAAAGATTATTTACAATGGCACTATCGTTATCATAATTGCAATGTATTAGAAGAAAAATTTGATAGCCGGTCATAAATTACAAAAGTGTACAAAAATGTTAAACTTCCAGACTTGCATAATATTTTTTTTATATTCATGTATTACCAGTAATAATTCTGTCTTCAAAAATTACGCATGAAAAAAATTTTGTCAGAATAAAAAATTTAATTTGAATAAAGATAAAAAGTTGAAAATTTTACTATGATAAATAATAAACATGTTTTTTAACACATTTAATTTTTTTCTGATTGTTTATAACATTTTTACTAGCATGGAGATATGATTGAGTTTTTTGCATTGAAGCTTGTCTTATATCTTTAAACAATTTTCCTTAATGAACAGAAAAACAAGAATGAAAGATATAATGCTTGAATTTGCAAAAAAAGAACAATGGAAATGTACTTTCCAGATTTTGCTATTGGTAATTACAATATTCTGAAAATTTGAAGACTATAGCACAATTATTTATGATAAAGATCAATTTACTTTGATTGTCAGACTAGTTTTCCTTGCATCATGTGAGCAGTGTTCCACAAAAAAAAAATAACTTGAAATAATTTGTAAATTTTTCAAGCTCAGAAACAAGAATAAATGAAATAAGAATGAAAAATTTTTCTCTTATTTATTTTATATCATACTTTACATCCTAATAAATGTAGCAAGAAATTATTAACGTATTTGAAATGAAAAATCATATTGTTGTGTGGGATAAAAAAAAAACAGAAATAATGGCGTGAATCATTTATTTCTCACAAAATATTACGATAAAATGCTGGAGTTGTTACAATAATAGAACTTTTAGTGACACATAATAAAAATTCCAGCTAGAGAAACGATCAGTAGTACAAATTCTGAATAAGTTCTATTCCCTGAATTGAAAGGGTCCTCAGGATTTGGGTCTCTTCCTCCATTACATAAGTCTGAAGTACAAAGGCTGCCAACTCCTCCTTTTTTTTTTAGTTCATTACGCATAGTTTCGTCTTTGACACAACCTCGTTGAGTTGTGTTATCTAGTACGTACACGAATTTTTTGAATCAATAAAATCGTTTATAGTGCATTATAATTTTACTCTATACTGAATTTTCATACAGTTCGATAAATAACGTCCTATAATAGTTACATTACTCATAACAAACATAATGCTTTAAAATTGGAGACACTTAATTAAAAAAATTCCGAAATTATACTATTATAATTAAAAATTCTCGATCCTTACTGTTTCCAAAGTTTGAAAAACGAAGCACTAATTCTGATAATATTATAAATACATAAAATAATGATATCAATGAAAAGGATGTATAAAAATTGGATGATAGATTCTTATGGATGATGTTACTGATAGATGAAAAATGATGTTGAGTTACCTTTTCGTAATAAATAGCAGCCTAGGTTTTCATTCCTTATACATAATTCTCGCTCAACTTCTGACGTCACCAAATCACCATCACAAGGATAACCACCACTGCATGAATAACATTTGTAGGTAACTGAAAAATGAGTCAAATATTGTAATTGGTCAGACAAATAAATGGAGTATGTAAAAATAAAAATCTTTTCAAGCGTTTAAACAAGTATTTTGAATTGAAAGAAGACAGTTTTTGTTGTTGTATGCTGTGAGCATCGTTGACATCAACGATTGTGTATTATTTAGCTCAACTTACGTTTGTTATTGCAATAGTCCTTTTTGCAAAGTGGGAGAATTTTACCATTTTCTTTCAGTTTATCCAAATCTTGACCATGTTTTGCGCAGCCTCTCATGGCTTTTGATTCTAAAAAAAAAAAAAAAAAACCATACAATACACAACCCTAATTTTCACTGGGACATTAATGCTTCTAGTCCTAGGAAAAAGATTCCGGTGTATTTTTTTTTTTTTAATAAATATACTAAAGATACGTAAATTGTTTGTAGTAAGCTGAAGCTTTTACAGTGTTTCGTGGAAGAATTTTTCTAATACACCTATTATACATCACTCTTCCATTTTTTTCTTCAATATACAGAAACTAATCTTCGAATATTATTTTTTTTTTTTTATATAATAGTAAATCTTCATCACACCATGTATCGCAAACTTGTGTGTCGAATCGATGAAAACTATATTCAGTTCCACTTCAATAGAATGCAAATTATTTTTCAACTCGTGCATTGTATAATTTATTACAAAATTATACAAATTTTTCGGCCAAACTTTATAATCAAGATTTATAAAGTGTAATCGATGTAAAATAAACATCGTGTGGAATTAACCTTGAATAATTGTGTAGCATCCTTGATCTTGAAGAGTGCAAATTTCAGTCCCTTTAAGCAAAAATTTTCCATGGTTGTTGCATGTGTCATTGCCTTCGCACTTGTAACATGTAAAAGAGCCTACAATAATTAGTCTTTAGTTACAAAAAAATTGAAACTATATATTTGTAAAATCTACGTTTATTGCACTACGTTTATTTTGAAAATGAAGAAGTTTCTTAAAACTTTGAAGTAAGACTGTTTAAAAAGGCCTAATGATATTTTATACATGAGTAACTTATGGGGAAACGAAGACTTAAGTAGAACATGACACATTAGAGTTCAGCATATATTGCAAAGATTTGCCAAATTCTATTTTTGAAATTGTTTACCTGCTGGTCTGTCTCCTCCATTGCATTCGTGGTCAGTACAAAAACCATCAAATTCGGTATCAATGGTCAACAATTCACTGATGTTTTGATTTTCTTTAGAGCATCCGCGTTTTTTCACGTAGTTCAAGTATGCTACAGAGGAATATCAAAGAAACTTGATTATTTAAAAATTCTTGTGCAAAAAATTTATATGTTAATAAACGATTTTGTGGTAAAATAAGAATAGCATGACATTTCTGAATAGAATATTTGTTCTACAGAAATTGTTTCTCACGATTTCTTAATGTGTAACATCCTTGATCATTTTCCATGCAGGCTTCTAATGGGTCGTCTAACATATATTCATCTGCACACGACAAATTTTCACAGTGCAAGCAACCGTATATTGCTGGAAAAGTAATTACTCAGTTAAACATATTATACTTACTAATTCCCTAGTAACGGGGGTCCGAGAGACTTGCATATGCATTTCATGATTTTTAATGTCGCTGATCATGCATCTGAGGTCAAATTTGGTAAATTATTTTGTATAAACAATTTGTATTAACAAATTATGAAAAAAACAATATTCACTATGATGCATATGCTTTTCATGGTTTTTCAGATCACTGATGATAAATATAAGGTCAAATTCAGAAAATTATTTTGTTTTAACAATATTTATTAACAAATTATGAAAAAAAAATTTATAAAAAATATATATATAAACCAAATAGTTTAAACAAAATAATTTTCCAAATTTGACCTCAGATTCATGATCAGCGACCTAAAAAACTATGAAATGCATGTGCAAGTCTCTCGGAACTCTCTAGCACAATTGTCCGAGAGAGTTCCGAGAGACTTCCGAGAGAGTTCCGAGAGACTTCCGAGAGAGTAGCGAGAGAGTTCCGAGGGAAATCGCTCGGAACTCTCTCGGAAGTCTCTCGGAGCCCCGTCACCAGGGTTTAACATTAATATGACAATGTTCATTATGCAGTATAACGAAACTATGTATAAATAACGAGCGAAAATGAAATATTCCAGACTGATTTTACAATTAAATGTTGTATTGTGATAATAACCAGATTAATACCCCAATTTTATACCTAGACCTAACGTTTGCCAAGATTTTTTAATGTGTTTTTATGTGTAAGAAATAATAAACTGAACTCACTTTTGTTGTTACATAGACTCCCATGACATTCTTCGAGTGCATATTGATACATTTCTTGAGTTTCGAAATTGCTTTTGTAACCACAACCACGTTCTACTTCCTCTCCTGTAATGGAAAAAACATTGTTTCAACAAAATAATCGAATCATGTGAACTATCACAAGACATGGAATACAGCAAGTTTATTATTACATTCATTTGCTATACATGAAAGGGACTCAAAATCATTTGATATGATCAAAATGTATAATATTGCAACATGTTACAGTCCATTTTCAAAAAGGGATTTTCAAATTCACAGGTCATTAGTTTGTGTATCAAAGTTTTTTTATTATAAAAAAATATGAAACTTTCTAAAAGCACTCACCTCTTCTTATAGTGTAACATTGCTCATACTTAGTTGAACAGAGTTGTTTCCCAATTTCATTTATATCATACAAGTCCTTGCAGTTTCCATTGTTTTTGCATGAATAACAACTTTTATATTCTTGAATGGGGGAAATATTACTCTCGTTAAAAATATGTAAGACATGCTCAAATCATGTCAGAAAATTTAGAAAGAAGTCTAAATAATATTTGTTGATTTACCTTCATCCCTTGTTTCGTTATTGCAACCTTCAGTTTTACAAAAACCTTGAAATTCAGAGTACTTTGCAAATTCATAAATATCTGTTCCGGATTTAGCGCATCCACGATATGTTCCATGGCTCACTGTATTTGGAATCATATGTTTTTGAATAAAACAAAGCTTTTTTCGTTACTCAAACTATTTTAAGCACAGAGAAAACTTTTTCTACAGTATCATATAACTTGAAGCTACCAGAACAACACGAACCTACATGTTTCATTTATTATAAACGTATGTACATTTAATTTTCAAATTTTTATTTTCTTCGTTTTTTGGTTATTTCTAAGAATGCAGTCAATGGTAACACAATGCTTTACAGTTTTTATCCTTTCAATATATTCCAAGTTCAGCAGAGAATGTAGAAAAAAATTTTAAACATTCGGATGTATACACAACAATTTTATTTTTATTGAAAAATTGAAGTCACCATTTTCAGATTTCTCCTTATTAATTATCCTTTTTCATGATGATTTTCGTACTTACCGTTTCTTGTTGTGTAGCAGCCAAGATCAGTTTTACCGCAAAGCTCTTTTTCAACATTGTCTTTTTTTAATGAATTCAAACATGATGAACTTCCTTTGCATTTGTAGCAGCTGTACAGTTCTGTAAAAATGATCGTCGAATCATTTAACAATGTAGAACAATCATTAACGATCTTAAAAGTATAGATGGATGATATGTATAGATGTATCAATATTTCTTCCTGGTGTATCTTTCGTCTCAATTTTTTTTTCATATAATGAACCCGGTATTTCGAGATAAATGACTTTTATTTTAAATTGATTTTAATAATTAGATCTACATTAATTTTTGTAAAAATATATCAAAAAACTTTGAAATACATTGAGTAGAAAAAAAAATTGTTTTATGGCTCATCATAAATGTACTGGGAAGGGATACAGCATAAAATTTTGGAAATCCGAAATAGACATACTTTTAACCTTTCAATCTGCTAGAAAATTTTGGGAAAACAAATAAGTGTATGAATAATTCGAAAAAAACCTTAAATTTTTTTTTAATGCGTGAATACTGGTATACTTTTTTTTAAAATCTGATAAAAAATCGGTAAATAACAAATCTGGAATTCTGTAGAAATATGTTTATGAGAGAAAACACTACATGCAAGAAATATATTAAAATACTAAAAATATGAAAATATATTGAAAATCTATAAAAAAAAATGCAGTAGAATTAAAAAAAAAGCTATAATACCCTAATAAGTTAATAATACAATGAAGGTGAGATCATGATAAATATTGTCATAAAACTTACCTTCTTCATTGCACATGTCTTTTTTACATGGCCCAAAGAGATGAGATTGTTCTTTCATAGAAATTATCTTTTCATTGGCCCGAGCACACCCACGAATAACCGTTCCATTTGCTAACATGTGAATAGATAACTTGAATAAAGGCCGAAGATTTTTGTATGGATTCTTTCAAACATTTCATAATTATGATTTTTGTAAAATATTCACCAAATCCTACTGTGTAGCATCCTTGATCGTCTATTGAGCAGACCTCGGTTCCAATAGACTGCATGTTTTTGCAGGTATTATCGTTATTGCATTTATAACAGCTGTAATAGTCATTTGCTTCGAACAAAAAAAATTTCTATTATTAAACCATTTATTGCAGAAAGATGGAATTGTTTAAAGTAAAGTAAAGATGGAATTGATGCTTGAGTAGTGCATAGTGAAAAATGATGTACTTTATCGCTATTGAACTCAACTCACATTGTATCCTTGATTCTTTGTTGCAGAAAGAAGTTTTACATGGACCTTGTAGTTCGTGATATGCCAGCTTTTCATATAACTCTTTTTCAGTTTTAATGCATCCACGCTTTGTATTGTGAAACGATCCTTCAAAGAACGAACATAAAAAAAGAATATCAATAAAAAAAATTCATGGAAAACACTCCAAATTGAAAAAGAGACGAAATTATCTGTGATTTATGGATATCTTGTAAACAATACTAAAAAATGGTATTCCAGAAACAATCTCTTTTGTAATACAAAAGTTTTTTCTGGAGTACATGTTGTTAGATCAATATTAGAGCAAATTCTAGAAAACTCCGAAAGTGGTGCAAAATTAGTACACAGCATCGTCTATGAATCAAGAAGATACTGGAAAAATGATTGTATACGTTTACATTGAATATTGCTATTAATACTGATTGATTTTCAAATTCTATCTTATAACTATTTCAGTAAAACTTTATGTACATTTCTGCATATTTTCTGAAACACAACACTTTTTTTTTTAAACATAACGGATTTTCTTAAAGATAAAATTTTGTGGATACCATAACATGTGAAAATTTACAAGCAGTAATAAAAATGGCAAGAAATATGAGTATGTAACAAGGCGTCGGCAGAAGAAATTTTTTGGTTTCCTTTTTTGGAAAAATACGTTTCTTTCGAGACAAGAGGCATGAAATTTTCAATTTTTGACACTTTCGTAACGACAGTACGGTTTTTGATTTTTCTCAATTTCGAAATATTGAAGTTATAGGACTTTTTGGAGTCCGCAATTGCTTATTCTTCATGTCAATATGTAATGAGATTAATTACGATTTTCATGGTTTTAGAGTTACTTAAGTTTAAGTAACTCTAAAACCAAGTAAAAAAGTAAAAAATTTCAAGATTTCAAGTAAAAAAGTTTTTCTTCATATTTTCTACACTAAACTATTGCGAGAAATCCAATTTGTCACATGTAGGTGTCTAATTGGATCAAAAACATTTATGGAAAAAATGTAACGCCAATATCTGAAAGATGTTGATATCTAATTATTTTTTACAAAAATGTGATTATAGCTATCTTTGAACAGGCTCTAGACGCCATATCGTTTATCTTTGCACGCCGCGCAGCGTGAACTTTGGGTGCATTGTTTATGTAAACCAAGCACCATTTTTGCAAATCGTGACAATTTTTTGTATGCTTATATAAAGAATGAAATGTGTACGAAAATTGTCTGCCGAAAATGCACAGATTTATTCATATCCAGACGCAAAGTTTGAATACGATTGTAGCCGAAAACATAGAACGCTACCTTTAGAATGCGACCAGTGTCGTGAAAATATCGAAGAACTGAATCCTCGAAACTTTATTATTGACGCGTTTGTTATGCTATTGAATTACGAGCCATATATAAACCAACCATTTTCAAAAAAGTTATGGATCCGATTACCGTCACTGAAGACTCTAATGTTCCTAGAGAAGAGCGCGTTGCTGTCGGTATGAAAAATTATAGTAGAATTATCCCAAATACTATCCAAATATTTGAATGAACGATTATGTTTATAATTTATCTTCGAATTTTCAGTTTTTCAATAAAATCAAGAAAATTTTCAATTTTTACCGTTGCTTATGATGTCTCATCAATATGCAATTTCATTTAAGTACCAAAAAATTATATTTATGAAATATATGAAATAGACCTTTCCTACTCTTTTTAAGTTCTTGTATTTTGTGTGTGATATGAATTGAATAAAATTGATAAGAATAACATATTACTCTTCTTGAATATGGCCATTACAATGACATTGAGTTAAAATGTCCGTACGTAATGACTTAATGTCCGTGCGTAACGTTGATTTTTTGTAAAATATTCATTAATCTAAAAAAAGCGAAGCAACAAAGTGGTAAATCATTATTATTATCGTGATGCCAGTACATTAAAGAATCGAAAACCACAAAGAGCCGATGAATATACGATTTATATTCGCAGAGTTTTCGACGTAAATATAGCACACAGAATATGCGTGTCTCTGGCGTCCGTGCGTAACGTTTTGTGTTTCAGTACTCGTGAGTCCCTTTTTCCTAAATACTTTTCCTGCTTAAACGTGCTTCCTTAATAGGGAATTTCCCGCTCTTTCGCATGGTGTTACCGATTTTTATTTCAAAAGTGAAATTATAGTACTTTCTTATACATTTATGTCGAAAAAACCGTCCGAATGTCCGTACGTAACGCGCGAAAATGCCCTGGAGTAATATAGATCGCAGATATTATCAGTGAATTCGGCCAAATTACTTTGACGGGTTTTCAGGTACTGTCAAAGTAAAAGAGGCCGGATTCTTTACTCCAGTTATTAGCACATGCATAAGTAAATGTGTGCGTAGCCAATGCGTATTCTTGTTCACTCACTATCGCCCAATGGCGTTCGCGCATTCAACAGGTCCGCCATTACTGACTCCAGCGTCTACGCTGATTGGTTCATCACATAATGTCCGTTGAGCGCACAATTCCGACAGAGGCGCTGTTACTCGCGCACAAATCGCGCAGCTGTCAAAGTTTTTGTGGCGTTTGTGCTGGTTCCGACAATAATAACAACCGATAACAACACAGCGATCGCGCGCGACGTGAAATCTGGTAAAATCCGCGAAATGAAATTGGCGAATCCTGTGACAAGTGTAAAAGTTGCTTTGCAAAGGCATGACATTTGTAACCCAGAACACAAAACTCAATGATAAAATATTCACTTCAAATTCCGAAATTTTTTCGGGACTTTAAAGTACATGCTCAGATAAGAATTTTATATATTTTTCTATATCAAAAACAATATTTGGTACTAAACATATTTTGACAAAAAACCAATTATACTCAATCATTTCAATTATTCATATTTTTCGGTTTTTGACAATAATTACTTAATTTTGTATTCATTGAAATTTAAGAATTTATATATCCTATATTAATTCAATAAATTAGAACATTAAATATTGAATTATATATTGTAAATAGAAAATTAGATTTGAATAGTTTGATTTATTCATTAAATTCAATAAAGTTTTGAATGATTATTTAATTTATTTATTTTCATAATTTAATCTACAACTTTTTCATTTCGGTTATCAGATTGCATTCAATTAGTATAGTATTTTACAACAATCAAATTATTAATGATATAAAAAATATTACATTATTTGGATAATAAGAATCAAATCATTTCATAAAATATATTCGGATATAATTTATTTTAATTCAGAATTAAAAAAATCAATTCAATATTTTAACAATGAATGCAAATCTTTTCATGATTTTAAGATGAAATTTGAGAAACGATGACGTAAACATGTATAAGTGTAAAATGTATGGATGCATAATGTGTTTCAAAATTTTTTAAAATTTCCAAGTTCATCAGGATCTCTTTCAGTAGATTATTCAGGGATGTAATATATTTTATTAAGTATGTTTAATTTTTTTTAAGTAAATTTTATTCTTAATTAATCAAGGATATATGTTAACATTTTGTATATTAATATACAAAATGTTGACATATATCTTTGATCAATCATAGCTGTAGAGCCATGCTCTTTGAGTGTATATAAACTTTACTTCACTTTTTATTGTTTCAAAATTTCAAGTGCGTTTCAACATTTTTTAAAATTATTTCTTAGAAGATAATGTTGATTATAATTTAACACTAAAAAATATGTAACAAGTAGACGAGCGAAAGTTCGAATAATTATAATATGAAAAAAATTTTTTAAATTATTTATAAACAAAAAATCAGCAATTAATTTTCAAAATAGCAATTATTATTCATGATCCTAACGTATAATCATACTGGCAAAATAAAAAAAGACACATATCAAAATTCAAAAATGGTAATAAAAAGTTTCTTTTTTTCCATTTGACACGTCTATACTTTAAGTAAGGTAAAAAAAAGTTGACGCACTTTTTCAAGAGCATCTTATTTGTTGTCCCACTGTTGGTAAAAGTTCATTATATTTTTATTAACAATATTGAAGTTTTGAACGCATATCCTAAATGGAATTTTTCCTACCGATCGCTCTGGAAATTTTCCGTACGTGATAGCAAGTATTCCACAAATAATGGAAAAATTATAATAATTCATTATTCTCTCTTGTGACACCATGTAAAATATTTATTTAATCATGATAAAATAGGGGCCATATTAAAACACATCCTATAAAACAACTTTGACTTCAGATCTAATATAATTTCGATTTAATCGAGAATATCAATTACGGGGGTCTTCTAATTACGCGTTTTCAAAAACTCAATTTTTTTTAAATACATATTTCGAATCTACATGTTACTAGAAATGTACCCTATAAAATATTGAACCCAAAACAGAATTTGTCACGAGATATGGGTCCCCATTAGCCACTTTCCGTCCTTTCTCGCGCTCGCGCAGCACACAGTAACTTCGTCTTCATCTACTAAATTTTGATGACTGGCCGGTTTTTTCAATAGATTTTCAATAGATTATTAGAGAAATTCTTTAACACGAGGAAGAAGAGCTCTATGGACCTCGCATAGCCGATTAAACTTCAAGTTTCGAAAATAGTGTTTAATTTCATTGTGAATTTTAAACACGTTTTCCCGAAAGTCGTGTTTTTCATAAGTTTTAGCCTGACTATATTTTTTGGAATATTGGGTGTCTGTAAATTTTAAATTTTTCAGTAGAGATGTCGCTATTGTTAGACACGAGCTAATTAGAAAATAAAATTTTTTCCCGTTTTGACAGCTCTTAACAGCTTGAAAAAACGGTAAAAAAACGATTTTTTTTTTTACTTCCACCATTTTTAGAAATTTAAACTTTTTTCAAAAAGCTCGTGTCAGACCATATGGAAAGATATAACGATTACAGAAATATCGTTTTTTCCCAGTTTCATCGACCCCAACCTAAGAAAGCTTGCCACAAAGTCGGGTGTGATTTTTTTCGGAGGCGCGGTTAAGGCCACGTCAAGGTCACAATTTTCGATATACAAATAATTTCAATGTATAGATTTGAAGTAGAAAGATATACAAACACAATAAAAAAAAACCGCATTTCAAAATCATCTTTAGTTTTCTTGCAATCCATCGTCAAAAATACGCTGAAAATTCGAGCTCGTAACTAGAATACCCCCTTAAATCTGACCATTTTTTTCTCACAGTCAGTGTACACACAGCTTTTTTCAGGGTAACCCTGTAACTTTAGGAGAACTATCGAGTTATTTCCTGTTCACTCTCAAACTTATTAAAAAAATTTGTAGGGTTATGCTCTTGAAATGAATAAGGAGGAGGAAACTTTTTTTAATTTCCCTCTAGTCCAAATTTACAAGTGGTCCTCAAAATATCAAATATAGTACTGATGAAATTCAAATAATATAAATTTTTTTTAAATGTTTTAGGCCTATATAAAAGTCCTATATTTATGTCTTACAAAGTAATTCCAAAAGACACAGAATAATCGTAATTATCCTCATAACATACCCAATCATGTCGACATTGGCGATACGGTTACTGTCTAAATGAACCGAGTTCAAATCATGAAGAATAAGATTTTTGTACTAGGAATTTCTTTTTATTCTGTATTAAATCTTTTTGATAGACACATTATCTTATCGTTAATATTTATTAGAAAAATCTAAGATTTTAGACGTTCACGAAGACCCTGAATGTTGAAAGTAACCCTAAAGCTTAAAACAAATCCGTAAGTTATACAAATCTCTAAGTTCAAGGTAATACCTGAACTTAAGTGGTTTGTATAACTGAAACAATTGTGATGGTACCCATGAAAATTTTTACTAGTGAAATCCCGGAAACTTTGGTTTTATTACCATCGGTCAGATTCGTCACTAAAAAATAAAGCGACATTGAAAAACACTTCGATAAATTTTTTTCTACAAAAACAACTGATATCACTATAAAAAAACATCAAAAAAGTAAAAAAAAGTTTGGCGGCTTTCCAGGTCGAAAAAATAGTTAGTTATCGTTGCTTATTATTTATAAAAACTCAAACAAGGTACATTAAGAAAAATCATTTTTAATCTTAGGTGTAATGGTACATTGAAATCTTTACATTTTAAAAATATTTTGTTACAAAAACTTCTGATACCATAATGAAAGACTTTCATTATAGTTTGACATTGGCATGCAGCACACAATGATGTGTGTAATTTTGACATGATGTCGTGTGATAGGAGTATTGCATTAGAACTTTGCAGAAAAGTTCAAAATCGAGTATAAATGGGAATTTAATAATAAAAATTTCACTCTAGGAAAAGTTTTTTCTTAGCTAGAATTATTGTCATTTGATTCTAGATAAAATTGAAAATTCTGAATAATAGTTAACTTTTAGAACTTGCATGCAACCATCATTTTTTATGACAGTTTTTATGAACGCTATTTCGCCTACGCGCCAACAAAATCATGAATGTTATTTCATGTTCTTCTTGGTCTTATTTTACTGACCAAATAAACATAATAATAAGAAGGTGTTTTTTTTGAAATATTTTTAAAAATTATTCAAAACAATCAGTGTTATTATTTGTACCTTTTTTTCTTATGGTGTAACAGCCAAGATCGTTTTTCGTACAATTTTCTATTCCTGTTTTTTGTAGATTAATGGGGTCTTTACACCAGACATCATAGAAAAAACACTTGTGACAGTAGTAATCATCTGAAAAATTGTTAACTGCAATAAATATTGTAATGAAATCATTTCAGTTTCAAACAAGCTTTGTGTCTATCTCCAGATGTTAGCAATATTCAACAACAAAAATTTCATCCTTTTTGATTAATCATATTCAAGAAGGTCAGGTTTTTTAAGTTAGCTGCGAAACTCAATGAAAGTAAAAAATTGTGAATCATACCTCCACTGTCTCTAGCTGCTACAGCAAAAATCAGCCAAAGAAACGTAACAGCGAATTTCGCTGCCATCTTAATGGCCGAAAAACAAGTCACTTCGAAATATTCTACATGTAACACCTTATGGATACTACAGCAAATACACGACTGATATTACTCGACACAGAGAGAGTGTATGTAACTGTATTCTTATCAAATGAAGAAACCTATTTCAGGCAGTGTACCCAAGTGGGATGCACGTAGTTTTTACACAAGTGCAGCCTCGTGACGTCACGTGTACGTGTGCTACGACGGCGGAGGAGATTCACGTCGAGTGGGGAATGAGGGGCGTCGAGTCTGGGCTGAAAGTGGGGCAAAATGAACAGTTACGCGACTATTGTTCGGTTTTCACTGGATTTTCTCTATTTTCTGGAATATTGATGAAGGTCGTTGCAAAGAATTTCGAGATTCCTCGAGATCCCTATAGATCGAGGAAACAGGATTTCAGAAGTCATTTAAGATAATGCAAAATATAATAATGACTCTTAATTTCAAATACTCTACGTTTTTAGTGAAAAAATAAGAAACGCGGCTGCAGTTAGTAGTGGCGAAAAGCTGCAGGATAATGAATGAATATGAATAATTTATTACGAACGTAAATTTTTAAATTAAAAGGTACTTTTAATTTTTTTTGTACTACATAAATTGCGAACGATCACGAAAATTAGTTTTTTTTTATGGTGCGTATAATTATTTGCGAGTAATTAATCAGTAAAACTAATCTGTACAGCAAGAATTTGGACACATCAAATTATTTTGATAACATTGAATAAGCCTTTACCTTCGCAATGTTTAAATACGTTCAGAGTAAAATTTCAGCTAAAAAAATTACATTTAGCCAATTAAAAATAGAGTTATCTTATCTCATACTTAACATCTTAATTAGGAAAGCAAAAAATTGATTAACGTATTTTAAGCGAATGATGATATTGTTGGGTGAGATAAAATAATACAGTAATAAAAATTCTGGATAAGTTCTTTTCCCTGAATTGAAAGGCGCGTCAGGATTTGGGTCTCTTCCTCCATACGGAGAGAACGAAAAAAGAATGGCTCTTGTTTCTCGAGAAAAAATCGTGCTGACTCATGTGAGTGACGCGTAGATTCGAATGCCTATCGCAAAAGATAAGAACGGCTCCTGTTTAAGCGACACTCACAATAGTCTAACATGAGCCAGTACGGTTTGTTCTCAAGAAACAAGAGCCATTCCTGTTTCGTTCTCTCCGTGCATTACATAAGTCTGAAGTACAAAGTACAACTCTTCCTTTCTTTTTCAGTTCGTTTAGCATTGTTTGAGTTTCGACACAACCTCGTTGAGTTCTGTCATCTATCAAATAATAGTAATTCGTTAATATTTCAGTTTCTGATCCTTGATCTTAAAATTGGTACTGTTTAATAATAAATGTTCTTTTACTTAAGTAAAAAAAGAGCTTGCAATAGTTGTCAACTTCGTTTTGTCGTCATTATTCACAATCTTTAAATATGATTCCTTATTTTTTTTTATATAGACTCCTTTATTCTTTTCATTGACATCTTTTTGACAATAGTATTATTTAAGGGAATAGAGTTATTTATAAAACATGTATATAAGATAATGAGATAAATGTCCAGTAAAAATGACAAATAAATACTGATACTTGATGAAAAATTATTCTGATAAATAAAAATGATTTCCGGTTACCCTCTCGTAATGTATAGCACCCTAGGTTTAAATCCTCAACACATATTTCTCGCTCAACTTCTGACGTTGCTAAATCATCGTCACAAAATAGACCACCACTGCATGAGTAACATTTGTAGATCCCTAAAAAATGAGTCAAATATGTCATCAGTCAAACGAATTCATGAAAAATGTGGACAAAAAATTTCTTTGAAGCTATTTTGTAAGTATTTCAGAATAATAAGAAAAACGTTTTTGATGACGTATGCTGCTAGCACCTTAAAAATTTACCGCATCAGCAAACGATTAAATATTAAAAACTACTTACTCTGTTTATTGCAATCATCTTTTTTGCATAGTGGAAGAGTTTGACCGTTTTCTTTCAATTTATCTAAATCTTCACCATTTCTTCCACAGCCTCTCCTGACTTTCGATTCTACAAAAAAAAGAATCAAACAAAAAATTACTTTAATTTTCATTGAAAAATTAATGTTACTTTTCCTAGAAAAAAGATTATTGTGTTATTTGTTGGAATATATATACTGAAGATAAATAGATTGTTTGTAATAAGCTGAAGCTTTTTTAGTGTTTCGTGGAAGAATTTTTCGAATACACATATTCTGCATCACTCTTACACTATATTCTTCAATTTCTAGAAACTAACTATTTATTATTATCCTTTTTCTTCATTCAACAGTTAATGTTTATCACGCCATGTATCGCAAACTTGTGTGTCAAATCGATGAAAACTATATTCAGTTCCACTTCAATACAATGCAAATTATTTTTCAACTCGTGCATGGGATAACTTCTTACAAAATTGTTCAAATTTTTTGGCAAAACATTATAATGCAGATTTGTAAAGTGTAATCGATGTAAAGTAAACATTGTATGGAATTAACCTTGTATAATAGTGTAGCATCCTTGATCTTAAAGAGTTCAAATTTCAGTCCCTTTAAGCAAAAATTTTCCATGGTTGTTGCATGTGTCATTGCCTTCGAATTTGTAACATGTAAAAGAGCCTACAATAATAGTCTTTAGTTACAAAAAAATTGAAACTAGATATTTGTCAAATCTACGTTTATTGCACATTTTGAAAATGAAGAAGTCTCTTAAAACTTTTAAGTAAGACTGTTAAAAAAGACCTAATGATGTTTTATACATGAGTAACTTATGGAGAAACAAAGACTTAAGTAAAACATGACACATTAGAGTTCAGCATATATTGCAAAGATTTGCCAAATTCTATTTTTGAAATTGTTTACCTGCTGGTCTGTCTCCTCCATTGCATTCGTGGTCGGCACAAAAACCATCGAATTCGGTCTCAATGGTCAACAAATCACTAATACTTTGGTTTTCTTTAGCTTATCCACGTTTTTTCGCGTGATTCTGGTATGCTACAGAGAAATTTAAAAAAAAAATTGATTTATTAAAAGTGCTTGTCGCATGAGATACATGTATGTTATCGAACAATTTTTTTTGAAATAAGAATAGCATGAAATTTTCGAATAGAACATTTGTTATAAAGAAATTTGTTCTTACGATTTCTTAGTGTGTAACATCCAGGATCATTATCCATACAGGCTTCTAATGGTACATCTTTCAGATAGTTACTCTCACAGAAAGAATTTTGGCATTTGAAGCAACCGTAAATCGCTGAAATGAAAATAAAAAGTATAACACATGCTTAATCTCAGTGTCACTTTGAAATTTAATAGAAAACTTCAGGATCGCGATATATATAAAACAGTATCATGTAGAATATGCCGTGAAAGATAGAGAAAATTATATTTCATTTTGAAATATTTATCCTTGCTTAGTGAAATGTGATTGATATTTTCCAACTTTTTGAGAGTTGTTTCATAGGGATATAATGAAAGAATACTGTCTCTGATGCATTATGTAATACTCTAAAATCCACTAAATATTCTTACATAATCACTTATTATACATTAAAATATAATATACATACAAAATTCATCGAAATAATTATCAAACTCCTAATTTTGTCAAACTGACAAAATAGATGACAGAATAGATATAATATAATGAAATTATCAACAAAAAACAAGCAAAAAAACAATATTCTGAGCTGATTCCACAATACAATATTATATTGTAATGATCAGAAAATTTTTCTCGCAACGTAACATCTAGACTCAAAATTCACGAAGACGTCATTGGGTAGTTCGAAGTGTAAAAAATGAAACACGTTGAACTCACTTTTGTTGTTACATAGACTCCCATGACATTCTTCGAGTGCATATTGATACATTTCTTGAGTTTCGAAATTGCTTTTGTAACCACAACCACGTTCTACTTCCTCTCCTGTATTGGAAAAAACATTGTTTCAACAAAATAATCGAATCATGTGAACTATCACAAGACATGAAATACAGCAAGTTTATTATTACATCCATTTGCTATATATGAAAGGGACTCAAAATCATTTGATATGATCAAAATGTATAATTTTGCAACATGTTACAGTCCATTTTCAAAAAGGGATTTTCAAATTCACAGGTCATTAGTTTGTGTATCAAATTTTTTTTATTATAAAAAAATATGAAACTTTCTAAAAGCACTCACCTCTTCTTATAGTGTAACATTGCTCATACGTAGTTGAACAGAGTTGTTTCCCAATTTCATTTATATCATACAAGTTCTTGCAGTTTCCATTGTTTTTGCATGAATAACAGCTTTTATATTCTTAAATGAGGGAAATATTACTCTCGTTAAAAATATGTAAGACTTGCGCAAATCATATCAGAAGATTTAGAAAGAAGTCTAAATAATATTTGTTGATTTACCTTCATCCCTTGTTTCGTTATTGCAACCTTCAGTTCTACAAAAACCTTAAAGTTCAGAGTACTTTGCAAATTCATAAATATCTGTTCCGACTTCAGCGCATCCACGATATGTTCCATGCCTCACTGTATTTGTTTGTTATAAAATGAAAGCGAATTTGTTTCAATTCAGCAAAACTTTTTGAAATAATTCAACTGCTTTTAATACAGACATTTTTTTCCCTACAGTATATTATTTGAAGCCACATCAGTAATTGGAAAGTACATAATATTCTATTGTTTTTTTTTAATTATTTGAGTTTCATCAATTTTTGGCTTCTTCTAAGAATGCTGTCCATAATTGAAGAATTCAAAAAAATATAAGTAGAAATCTATGAAAATACGTTGTAGAGTTAAAAAAAAACTCAAGAGTATACGTATACCACAAATAATAAATCATTTCACAAGGGTAAAAAATACCAGAAAATGAAAAAAAAAAAAAACTGAAATTCTATGAAAATACGCAGTAAAATAAAAAATGCAGTGGAAATCTATGAATACTTTATGAAATCTATAAAAAAACCAAGCATACAAAAAGTACTGAACTTGCCAGAAAAAACTTTCTGGACGCAAATAAACTACCAGAAATATATAAAAACACGTTTTGTGATCTGAATGAATACTGGAAATCAATGAAAAACAATAAGTTGTTGAAAATATTAGGAAAAAAAACTAAAAATCCATAACAATATGTAGTGGAAAAGAAAAATACTTACTTTTGACTCTGGATTCTTCCTTGCAGGAAGTAGTGTCATATGGACCTTATGGTTAAAAAAATCCAGTTTTTCATATGATTCATTTTCATTTTTAATACACCCACGGTATGTTTCAGAAGTGACTTAAGAAGAAAAAAATTTGAAATCAAAATGATAAAATTCCAGAAAAATACTTCTCGTTGCTATAGAGACAAAATAGTGTTAAAAATTAACTAACGAGTAACAAAATTTATAAAAAAGTTAGAAATTGTAAAACGACATATTCTTCAATTACTCGTGCTTTCTGTACACTAAGAAAAAACGAAGGATTTTATTTTTACAGATTTTCATTATTTCTATTCTTACAACAAAAACTGGAAAATTCGTTCTGCTAAAAATTATTTTCATTTTTTGTGATTCTTATACTCGAATTCAAATATAAAAGTTTCTCAAAACATAACATGAATATTTTATTCTTAGATTAAATTAGTTATTGAAGTAACTTTCGTTTTTCATACTTTCAATTTTTTTAATTAAAATTGTTCCTAAATAGGAAGAAAAGAAAAGCATGACATCATTCTTATTTCATTATTATTTTTGTTTTATAAATATCTCATTATTATTCGATATCTTAGAAATTCAATACATTCGAATTATTTTTAAGTTCAAGATTGCATCTTCATAAATGCCCTTGATAAAAATGAAGTTTGAAGAATTTTTTTCTGTAAGAAAAAGAACTGCTTTCCAATCCAAATTTTTAATAAGATAAACACTTAATTCGATAAATTCAGTAAATTAAAACTTTTTACCTTTTTTTTATAAACTTGTAAAAACAGAAGCCAGGTTTTGTCAAATGAAAACAATGAATTGTGGTACAAAAAAAAAAGGTTTATTATTAAGTAAGAAAAATACATTCTAAAATGCGCAAAATGAAGTTTGAAACAGAATTTTTAAGAACTAAAATTTTTTTTTAAATTTCAAATTATAATTCTCTAGCGCCTTATCTCTTTGAACTACTGCGTCTCCTTTTTGACAGTCTTGTGTCATCCTTAGAAACTTTGGAAGAAAGCCGCAATTGCAGCAATTGAAACAACTACGATCGATGAACTAACAAACGATGCTCCACTATTAATCTTGGAATTGCAAAGATCAGTTTTGCAGAATGGGTCGATTTTGATGTCGAATGGGTTGTGCTTTTGTACTTCTTTTGGATTTAATCCACAGCCTCTGTATGTGTTGTTCTCTGAAAAATTTACAGAATAATGTAAATTAACAACAATTCATGTAGCATCTTGTAAAAGTATCCATGTTTGTATAAAAATTAACATTAACATTGTTTGAAAAAAAATTATGCGAAAATTGCTTACTTCCAAGGACCTCAAAGCAACCAGCATTTTCTCTATTTGGGCACTTGACTTCCGTGACGTTGTTTTTCTTCGGATCTTTGCATGTATTGTTGTCGTCGCAGAAGTAGCATTTGTAAGTTTCTGAAATCAAATTTAGAAATGAGTGACATTTGAATATAGGAATAAATACACTTGAAGCTATGCTACTAACAAAAAAATAATTCCTCTTCTAAAGTAAATATACACTTGAATGATTACTTTTCTGTTGTAACAATACAGTGTGGGAATTGCAAAATCATCACAAGATCATCGATTGAAAGAAATTACCTTCTTTGTTACATTTGTCAGTTTGACATGTGGAAATCAGTGTAGCATTTAGAGACACAGCTTCAATTTCAGCATCATTTTTAGCGCATCCTCGATTGACTGTGTTTTCTGTAAAAAACAGCAAACTGGATAAGTGAACAAAATTCAAACATGATGGAATATATGAAAGAAAATCTAAATGTGCAAGTGGATTCTCACCTTTCGATTGTATGTAGCAACCAGCTTTGTCAGAAGTGAATTTGCAAGTTTTAACCATAGTATTGTCATCGATGGCATCACAATCTGTGCAATCGAAACACTCTGCTTTTTTTTCTGGAAAAAAAGTCTCATTATGTTATACATGTTCTAAACCAATTTTCGTCACACTCAAAATATTCCTTATTTTTAATACGATTTGAAACTATTTCTTTTATACGTTATTAGGTTTCTGTTCAAACTTACTCATCGGTGTCCAGTCTTTGCCGTTGCATTTTGGATAAGCACATACGTCGATGATATCATCCGTTTCCTCCTCTGTCAATTTTTGAATTTCCATGCAACCTCGTGTCACACCACCATCTTAAAAAATATGGAAGCGATTGTAATTTAAAATGATTCAATGTGTTGTAAAGAAATCCAAAACTATGAAAAAAGTGAAATTAGAAAAAAAGTTTGAGAAATCAGATCGGATTTAAAAATAGAGGAAAAACTCACTCTCTATTGTTTTCGTATAGCAAACTTGCTGAGGTCCTAGTTGGCATTTTTTCGTTGCGGTGTTCATTTTCAGTGGGTTATTGCAGTCCTCACAGGTGTAACACTCAAGTTTTGAATCTGGAGCATGAGAAAAGTTGTAGCTTAGAAAAATTTTACTCGAATATTTGAATAATTTTAATGTAGCAAAAACTTATTTCCTGCTCGAAAAATGTTGTATTTTGATATACCTAATTTCTGAGGTTCCACCGCATTGCAGTTTTCGCCGGCGCAGATGCTGACGATCTCGATATCCTTGGTAATATTTTGTTTGAACGAATCAAGGTCTATGGCACATCCTCTGTAATATTCTGTTGTATTAGAGTTAGCTGAAACCAGAAAAACACGACCTCGTTAAATATACCCCAAAAAAGACAAAACAAGAGCAGTAGGTAGCATCCCAGAAAATAATAACTTTTCCGTGTTGTGTAACAGCCCAAGTTGTCCTTGTTACATTCTTCAGTTTTCAAATCTATGTTGTTAACGTCTTCTTTATTGCATTCTTCTTCATTACTGCAAGATACACATTGGAAATCGGGTGGAACTGAAACGAAATCATTGCTCAGTGACGATTATGCAAATTTTTCAAGTAATAAAGATTATTTTCCGATGACCTACTTTGTCCGTTGCACAAATCAACTCTGCAAGGTCCGGAGAGTATGCCTGGTCTGTTGCTCAATGTCGTCCAATGCGATTCATTTTTGGCACATCCTCTTTCAATTATGTCTCCTATGGACAGAAAAAATATTTTTAATGCAGTAGAAAGACGAATAAAAAAGAAAATGGTTCGTTTTTTGTTGATCTTTTACCTTGTACATGCACGAAGCAACCTATGTTGTCGCCTGAGCAGTAAACATTTTCATCTGATAAGCCGATGAAGTCCTTGCCTGATCCATTGTAACAACGGAAAACATCTGTTGAAGGAACGGATGAGTTAGAATATAGACAATCTACTAAATCTTCAAAATCAAAATATCAGAAGATATACGCCAAATTTTTGCAGTCACTTACGAAGGTCTCTGGCAAAATTACTTTTGTAGAATGTAGAAGTTTCTGACAGTGGGAATTCGTCATCCTCAGTAGCACAGCCTCGTTTCACATAGTTCTCTGTAAACAGTAATAACATGCCGGATGAGTCAAAAAGAGTGTACATATTTCTGTGACGTAAACAGATATAAAAAGACAGGTGAACGGAGAAAGAGTGCATTGTAGCAATAAATGAAATTATCTTACCAGAAACACTAGTGTAGCAACCTTTATCTTTGTTAGAACAATACTCAAATTCGTCGTGACTGGCCGAAAGACACTTGTCATTTTCACATGCTGAGCATTTGTATATTTCTAGAGAAAACAGAAATCGGTTAAAAAAATTTTTATCGAGATTGAACTAAATCTTTAATTTGTCATGCCCAAGAGTACTCACTTTCATTGTTGCTTAATTCAGTCTTGTGCAGCCCAAAATCTCTGTAGGCTGGGTCAAAAATTAACGATATTTTATCCTCTTCTTCAATACAGCCTTTTTTAACATTAATATCTGTAGAAAAGAACATTGATATCAGTAAAAACACAACCAGGAGGAAAGTTTCGAGCGTAAAAAAAGCTATGGAAAATATAATTGTGTATATAAATAGTATTTACTGGATAGTGCTGTATAACACCCGCCAGACGACGTATTGCAATCCACCGTGTTTTGCTCTGCAGATAAGCACTCATCTCCTTCACATTGGCTGCAGGCGATATACTTTACAACTGAAACACAATGATTTCAATAAAGCGTTCGGAACAACCTAAAACAGCAGTTGTTGGGTCGTCTATAACCTAACTTACTTTTAGGTTCTTCAGCTTTGCCATTGCATTTATCGGTACGACAGATTTCAGTAGCTTTTCCTAACAGATCTGGTACTGTATCTATGCTTGCACATCCTCGTTCGATCGCACCTTGAAAAGAAAATGTCGTTAGGTAAAATATTCCACATCTTTATACTTTACGTACTTGCAAAAACTGTATTTTATAACATCTAAAAAGGTCAGTCAACGCAAAATCACCATTTTCTCTCTTTGTGTAGCACACTTGTTGTTTTGTGCTTGTATCAGGACCAACGCAAGGGGTATATAGTAAAGTGGAATTTCCAGTTTCAGGGTTCGGGCAGTTGCGACATTTGTAGCACTGAAGTTCCGAAACTGAAACACAAATGACATAAGAAAATCACCACTTCGATATGTCGAAGAATCTGAGGTGTTCGAGATTATAGAGTTGTCAATAATACTTTACCTGACAAGGCAGGTGGATATGCATTGCACTTTTCCTCGCCGCAAAGACTCACTACGTCGTACCCTTTATTTTTCACGAGTATGTTCAGATGATCAATGTTTCTAATACATTCTCGCTTGTACTCAGTACCTTAAAACAAAAATTCGATGAGTAACTTTCCATTGTAAAGATATTGCCGTGAACGATTAATTTAAATAATAAATTGAAAATGATCAAAGCAAATTACCTCTCTTCAAGATTCCGCAGCCTGTTTGGTTATGGAAACATCTGTCATAATCTATTCTGTTCGGAAACTGCAGCTGCTCGCCGCATTTTTTACCACCATCGCATTTGTAGCACAAAAATCCATCTAAATGAAAATGAGAAAAATATAAGTTTTCAGAATCCCCAGCAAATACTTTCCTACATAAGAATATAAGACATAAATTTTTTATGCTGGATATACGTACCATCCTTGTTACACAAGTCTCCTATACAGAATTTCTTTGAAAGATCGGGTTCATCATAATCATTGTGCGGAGCAGCGCAGCCTTTTGTTACATCACTAGTATCTGGAAGAAGCAAACGAAACAGTTATTATTATAATTACTTGATAACAAATTAAGGAAATAATAATGAGGTGACACCTACCGCCATCCTTTGTGAAACATTGATGAATGTCTGCGCGGCAATATGATTTATTGATTTCGTCAAGAGCGTATTTGTTGCAGTCGTTTTTTTCACAGTTCAAGCAATGATGTACCTCTGAAAAACAGTGTTAATATTAGTACGTTGATTGGGTAGACAGACTATAAAAAAAATTTATTCAAAATCGAAATTTGATATTTCTTGCAGAGTGACTTACTTTCGTTGTTACAATGGTCCGTTTTGCAGTAGCCCAGATTTTGTGGCATTATCCTTTCTTTTCGCGCGCAGCCACGGCTCATTCCTTCAAAATTTGTACCTGTAAAATAAAATTGTCCATTAGGCTTACAAACTAATTCGAAAAAAGTAGTAGAAATTAGCAACTATGCTAGAAGGTGAAATGTTCGAGAGTAAAGCATGTGATCCTCACCATACGTAAGGGTGAAACAGCCTTGATCTTTTACGGTGCATATTTCTTCATTTTTGACATTATTGAAACAAGTTTCATTGAAGCAACTGTTACAGAAGTATATACCTAAAACACGAAATGAGACAAAAAATTTTGTTGAAAACTGAGTACAAACGATCACAATAAATATTCAGTAATTTTTATGGTGGGACTCACCATCATTATTGCACATGTTTGATTTGCAAGGTGCATACATATAGTTCCCCTCTTTTTCCAATGTATTCCATTCTTCTTGATCTTTGGCACAACCGCGCTTCACCGTATTATCTTCGGTTGGAAAATAAGAAAACATTCCAGTTAGACTTATGAATAATCACAAACAATAAACCAATGTCAAAAACTTTCTATCTGATGAATACAGTTAGGAAATCTGTGTTATGAAATCTTACTTTTGACTTGTGTGTAGCAACCGATGTTAAATTCATTGCAAGTAACTTCTTTTGCATATTGATTCAAACAATCTGCACCAGTACATTGCCGACAGTTGTATATTTCTGAAAAATTAATAAATAAGTAAGAAACACATTATTACTGATTATCTATGAATTCGAAACTTCGTCATATACTGTATGAACATAATTTTAGGCTTAAAACTACAATGTTGCTGCTTTTTTTTATCTTGTTGAATGTTTTTTCATGTTTTTAGAATTTTTTTTTTAACTTATAGAGTCGTTACTCAAAATCCAACTTTTTAGTGAATCATTCTTGATTTGTTTGTTCTGTTTTAAAAATTTTTTTTTATGGTCTATGAATAGTTTAATAAAATTTTCAAATTTAGATTCAACAGCGAAAGCTTTAGAGCAGAGAAAAACTTCAATTTTGAAAATGTGTTGATAATTTTTGAGCTTGTTTTTGTTTCATATTTGAAGTTCACAAAACAATGAACAGAAAGATTATATGAATTCATTGAATCCCTTTGCAGGTATTATGAATTGAGAATCAATTTATGAACTATATTACATACGACAATGGTTTGGTCAATATAAAGAAATACAAATTTTGACTTTCATTAGATATATCAAGGAATAATTTTTGATTTTCAAAATACTGGAAATATTACAAAAAATTCAACTTTGCTACGTCACATTTGGGTAAACTCCTTTTTTTGTCGCAAACTGCCCCATTAAGTAAATTTAAACACCAAAAAAATGTACTTCTATTTTTTTTTTTTTGTTTAATTTTAGTTGTAACTATCGCAATTTTAGAACACATAAAATATGGGAAACGTGGGACGAAAACTTCCACTTACTAATATTCGCTGTTTTATTGTTGCATGTATCCGTAGCGCACACATCCGTGGGTTTTGCTAAATGTTGCAATTCAGTGAACTTGATGCAGCCTCTTTGAACTTTTCCTTCTAAAACACCAACAGTTCGATACAGATTTCGGAATTCATACAATTGTTTGAATAGAAATTCAACAATTTTTTTATGAAATTCTCGTTTGGCAGACATTTGGAATGAATTTTTCACGCAGCAAAAAATCAAAAACATACATTAATCAACAACCTACACAATTTTATAAAGTTTTTGGTCAAACATTCGGAATCCATAATTTTTTTACATTTTGAGTAATGGTAACAATGAACTATGAATTTAAAGAAAATATTATAAAATATCCATTTTTTGTTATCGAATGACAATAGTTTTTCAAATCAATATCCTTCATACATGAAAAATGGAGTTTTGGATTGATAAGAAGTTATCAGTTTTGTGAAAATCTTAGAAAATACCATTAAATTTACAATATATTCTATTTTTGAAAGATGTAATGTCATTGTGTCTTCTGGAAAATTACCTAAACAAAAACTATTTTTTTATATGAACAGAATATATATGATTAAAAAAACATTATATATTGAAGAAAATATTATCATTATCAATATCTTTATAATATTGAGAATTTTCGAGATTTCAAAGATCAAATACGAACGTACGGAGCGTTATGTTTGAGTAGCACATTTGGGGTTCCCCATCAGGACACATTTCAGAAGCTGTGTTTGTTTCTTCTATATTTGGGCAATTGCGGCAGGTGTAGCATTCAGGTGCTTTTACTGAAATATGAAACAAAAAACATTTTGAAAAAGCAATTAATTTATACTCATATACGCCTTATGCAGAAACGGAAGAAATTATTTTCAGTAAAATTATTTGTCATCGAAATATCCTGAAACCGTTATAAAGACCAATTTGAATAAAAAACTTGAAAGCAATCGGTAAAAAACATCAATCATTCGTATTTACCTTTAACATTTTGGTTGCATTGATGTTTGCCGCATATTTTTATCAATGTATAGTTCGTTATATTCAATTCATCTTTAAATGAATTGAAGTCTCGGGCGCATCCTCTGTAGTATTCGTTCTTGTCTGAAAAATCCAAGAATCGCAAAAATTTTTAGATCGCTGTATCTGAATGTAACGAACGTTTGTTTTCAAATACGAAATAAATGTGACACGATGAAATTACCACTTTTCGCGATATAACAGCCAAGGTCACGGTTAAAGCAAGTTACGTTCTGAAGATTCTCAACCCCTGTGATGTCATCACGATTTAATTCTGTATGATTCGCACTCAATGTACAATTGTATGCTGCAACAAAACAAAAAGTTTTTTTTTTCTACATTAAAAATTGGAACTTCGGAAATATTATGTTAAGAATTCAAAAATTTGATATCAAAAATTCAAGATTGGTTTTTTAATATCGGAAATAATATTGTTTCTAAAGAAACTGTTCGATGATGAATGAATATTTGAGCCGAAAATATATCGAATCACCTATTTTTAGCATTTATTGCATTCACTGTAAATAAATGGATTGAATAAAAAGTTTGATTGCATTAAAATTTCAGATTTTGTTTGAGTTTAAGAACTGAAAATCTTTGCTTGGAGAGATAAATCATGAGTCAGACTTTCAAATGAAAAAATATCAAACACTACTATTCAGAAAATTCATCAAATATTAAAAATTTTTTATTTTAGATCTCATTAAGTTTATGTCAATTTTTTTTTCTCGGGTTTTTTTACTAGATTAGTCGCAAAGGAAAACGAAAAATATGAAAATTGAAAGAATTATCGTATACTTTTATTTATTGAGAAATAAAAATTTTGTAATTATAAAAATTTATTATTTCGATACTTTGTGTCAAATGTTTTAATAATGTTAATATTATGCATCGAAGACGAAATTGACGACATTCTTTATTATGTGTCGAAAAGTATATGAAAATTTTGTGTTACTATTATCATTTAGTGTCTTGAGCGACGAAACATATGGAAAAAAAAGGAACTTAAAAAAGGAAAAAAGTTGCAAGTATAGATTTAATTACGGACCTATGAAAAATTTGATACCAAATATGAAAAGAATGTTTAAATTGTTGTTTTCTACACATGAGAATAAATGATGAATTCACATGAATGAACAGTATTTATAACATTCTCAGGAAGTTGTAAAAAAAATTCTTTCATTCAAAAGATGTAGGTCGCATTTTACTACAAAATATAGCAATCATTCAAAAAAATGAGCAAAATGCAATATGGTCAAAGAAAATTATAAATATTGAAATATTGCCATGCCTGTATTGAAAATGTTGATGAATAAGTAAGTCTCATCCAAATGACTATGACAAAATTACCAAAAATATTAAAATAGAAATTCTTTCGTATAACAAAAGCTATAATTTTATTCGAAATAACACCCACCAGTAAAATTGATGCATTGATTCGCGTTTATATTCTCATACAGAGGAATTTCGCAATGAAAAAATAAAGTTGAAAAAAAGGTCCTTAAAAAAGATTATTCGAAAGAAAAAAAAATCGAGAATATAAAAAAACTCTTCAAGTCGAGAATTATTGGATTTGTTATCAAAAACAGTCTCGAACATTAAAAAGTCATCGCAATGTCGGGAGTGATAAAAAGTTACACGTACATGTAATTTTCCTAGCATTTGCTATCAAAGTAATATAGACATCATAATTTCGTTTAGACTGCGAGTCGAATTTTTTTGAAGCCTTCTTTCAGCGATTGTACGATAAATCGACCAATTATCGTTAAAAAATTGATTCCTGCTACATTGTGAATTGATGTAAAATAAATCGTTTAAAAAAATTATCGCAATTGCATCGTTTAAAAAAACATTACTCTCCGTGTAAATGAAATATTAATGTTCTTAGCACGTTGATAGCTCCTGGAAATCTATTTTTAGCCTTTCAATATTGTACAAGTAATTTGATAACATTTTTTTTTAAAGTTAACGATAGTTAACAACAAATGATCGAGACGTGTAATTTCAAAAAGAAAAAGAAAAAGCAAGCAATGGTTCGTCGGAAGACAAAAAGTTTCTCGAACAATAAATTTATAAAAGATTGCTCAAGCATTGATCATAAGGTCTAGTGATGGAAATTAAATGTCGGTTTTTTTCCTAAAAAAACTTTTCTAACCTATTATACAGATGTGAAAAAAATTTCGTTTTCGAAAAAAATATCAAAAATTTAACGCAAACGAATCACACATTTTGAAACATAAAATCATAATCTGCTTTTTTCAACCAAATGCGAAAAAAAAACACCAATCGCTAAAAAATTGAAAACAGAGAAAAAAATCAGGCAAAATGAATTATTGCAGTTCTTAAACTTCACATCGTCATTTCTCTCGAAACATATTGAACGCAGGTCACTTGAAAACGTGGCACAGATTTTACAAAACCACGTGGCCGAATTGCAAATTCAACTTTTGGCTCGAATTTTCCATCTTCGAAATTGCAAAAAGTGATTTTCAAGTTGGTGAAAATTGAACCGAAAGCTGGAAACACGATTTAGACACTTGGTTCCAAAAAAACCTGCGCCACGTCCACAAGTTAGGTGCAATCACCTTAAATTCGCGAAAATCGGCGATGGTAAATTAAAAAAAATCACTAGTCACTTGGGGGTTTATATTTTTTATACCTCCATAAGCTGCGTTGATGGTGACCAGGGCGACGAAGAGTCCGGCGATGGCCATTTTCTGGAACATGGCGACAAACATACAAGTTCCTTCCTTCGAGTAGATGATGATGATTGATGATCTCTGGAGTAGCTGCTTGAAGATTGTAGTTTCACAGTTGAGAGAGGTCAAAGAACACTTTGAGCCTTGAGAGGCGCAATATATACCCGACCCCCTACTACCGACCCCCAAGTTCGGGGGTCTAAAAGGTGGGGGTCGAAAGGAAACAAAATTGAAGATTCAGCAACAAATATACATTTTTTTATAACAAACTCAGTAAAATTATTGAATTCAACCGCGCATACAAATTTAGATTACAATTTTTTTCACAAAATATACTCCGAAACCTCGATTTTTTCAATAATACGTTGAAACGATCAAGGGTGGAAGTTTTCGGTCGTGTCTGGAAAAAAGCGGAGGCGGATGACGCAAGAGCTTATCAGCACTGATTCATGAACATTTTTTTACAGGTTTTTATTTTATTTACTGTTTAGAATTAAAAATTTTTGAGAACGACATTGTTTTCGTCATTGTATTTCATGATCTGCGAGTTTTCTGAATCTATTAGATCCGATTTTGCGGTTTTTGAGCTAAAAAACCTTCATATTTGATAATTTTCATCTTTTCTTTTTTAATTTTTGTGTTCACTCCGAGGTATAAAATTTTTCGTCAAGTGAGTTTTGAGACTCTGAATTGAATAAATTCGATAAATTTTGGATATTTCGAATTTTTTCCTAGATATCAAATGAGTCAGGACTTAAAATATCGTTTTTAAGAATGTATCCAAGTATTTCTTGCATTAGAAAAAAAACAGATTTCTCAAAAATTCACCAAAAATCAATAATTCTCATTTCGATAAAATGCATGATTACACGGAAAACAACTTTTAAAAATGTATTTTTGCTGAAAGAGTCATACTGTTTAGATAAATTATCAGTCTATCATTCTACAAAAAAATTTGTTGAAAACGAAATCCTCGTTACAGCAAAATTCTGAAAACATAAAATTTTTGAAATAAAACAACGATTTTGTAAAAAATCGAGTGGAAAATTTTTTATCTTCTATTTCAAGGGAATTATACAAAACAATTACAATTTCATTTAGTTGACTCATTACTAATGGCCGTCTGCGAAAAATAACTCGAAAAACGTGACTGTTCTGTTCAGTTTCTTCTGTAGATAAAACGTTAATTTATAAATGAGTAGTGTTGAAATTAACTGATAAGTTTCGAAGTAACAATAGAAGAAAATTACAATCAATATTTTCGACGAAAAAAATCGATGAAGTGCTGAAAATATTTGAAGCTTGGAGTTTTCATTTTGATCATTGCATCAGTAAAAAATTTTTCTGTTCAATTCTGTTCTTGATCAATTTTTTATGAAACCTGCAATCATTTTCCATATTCGTGGTTGAACAAGAAATAAAAAATTGGTATGATTTGGTGGCTCTGTGAAAAACCCGTATTTCAAAACGATAAGAATGATTTTAACTATTATCAAGAACGGATGAACATTAACTCGTGATTTCAGAGTGATTCATGTACTATAAATGACTTTTCTACCGTCAAATTTAATGATAATTTAGAATCCAATTATTTTAGACTTGACGACATTTAACGATGTCAATCTGAAAGACATTTTTGACAAAAGAAATTTATCCATATTCGTAAAATTTATGAAAAAACTTGCTAACAGCAGTTTTTTTGAGAACATGAGTTTCTCAAATTTTCATCACGAAAAAAAATGCCATGTTTTCAGATCTTTTTTAGAACATCAACGTGGACACCTAAAATCGACGAATGAATTTGGGTTGGAGGAAATTATGTTTCGTTTAAATCATTTTAAAAAATGAAGAAACTCTTCAAAACATATTGTACTTGTCTGATTTTCATATGTAAAGGTATTGATTTTTTGAAAGAAAGTCTCATTGTCAGAATATAAAACAAATTCGATCATTGGAAAATTGAAAATAAAGTTGACAAGATATCATTCAAAGTGAAAAATATTCAGAAAAAAATCTGTGTTTTTCATAAATATTATATAAACGGAATAGAAATATTTCGTCTATGAAAAACATAAAATAATATTTTCTTAAAATAACTTCATTCTTATGTAAAAAAATTTCTTTTTTAAAATACATTCAATAATAATTGAATGTCTTGGATAAAAAAAACCGACGATTTATTACTATAAATTATTATTTCTTGTCATGCTAAACATTATCAAAAATTAAAAAAAGCTTATTACTTTTTTTTGTTTGTTTCAGACGGGGATGCTAACAGTTGAAGTTTCACCGGATTTCATACCCGAAGAAACTTCAGGTGACGTCACAGTTCGCGAGAGTGAAACGGTAAAAATTTTAAAAAGACTGCAAGATCTTTAAATAATATGAAGATATTTTCCCCAACCAATTTTTTTAGGCAAAAATCAGTGCTCATGAGTGGAAAACGGGTCAGTACAGTAATGAACCAAAAAGGAGGTTTTTAGGAGAAGTCCCTCCTAAAATTGGGAAAAAAGAATTTTCAGTGAATACCAAAGCCACAGTAAAATATCCCAGAAGCGAAGAATGACACACAAATATCTATTTGTTATACTTTTTCAAGGTGAAATTTGTGTGCTTTCCTTTGTGTTTGAATAAATAAAAAATTTAGAGCGACTAACAAATAATATTTATACTGTCGTAAATTAAAAATGTCGCTTGATAAGAAATTAACAATAAGTTATTGCGTTGTTACATAGATTCAAAAGATTTGATTTCCATATGAAAACGAATAAGAAGGGATGTCGAAACAATCAAAGCAGTAGATTATTAAAAAAAAATAATCTAGAAAAAGGATCGAAATCTGAAAAAAAAGGAACTTTTTCAAGATCTAAAAATTAATCAAATTCTAGATATCTTCATGTATAGAAATCAATGAACAATAAATTCTTTAAATCATGAAAACTCGAAATTCTATGAAGAAAGTGTTTCGCAAAAAATCTAATAAAAAAATACTCGTGATCCAGAAAACTTTGAACTCTATAATATCAAATTCTAAAAAGTGGTTGTAGTATTCTACAGTAGTACAAAAAATTCATAAAAATACGAAAAAACAAAAAACTAGTAAGTTATGAGTAATTTATATTCACGTAATTTTCTGAAAGATCTAAAAGCGGAAAAATTGAGGATGGTTTATAGTAATTTTTAAGGTATGTAGCAATTATGCTATGGCAAAAAAGTTATAGTTTGTTACTCATGTATTATTCCCTCGAAAAAACAAGTGTTTTTTAGTAAAAAAATATCAACAATAGGCGGAATTATGGCTCTTTTCCCTAAACAACTTTTTTTTTCGAAGAGGCTTGCGATGACCACGATGCAAGTAAAACAAGTCAAGTTAAATCAGAAAATCCAAAAAATTTCATAAGTCTAGGAATATACAGGGTGCGCCATTTCTTATGTCGGCATGTAAACATTGAATAACTTGAAAAAAAAACAACCGATTTCTGTAAATGAGGTATTTTTATTTAGTTTGGTCCTTTACAATTTATTTAGACTAGTTTTTGAACACAACATCAATCAAGTGGCCGCCCTTATTGTTCACAGCAAAATATGCCCTTTTTGCGGCGTTTTCCATTACCTTTTCGAGCATCTCGGGTGGTATAGCAATGATTTCGGCACGAATATTTTCCTTAAGCTCTTCAATGGTCTGCGGCTTGCTGGCGTACACTTTACTTTTCAAATAACCCCACAAAAAGAAGTCTGGAGGGGTCAAATCTGGAGATCTGGGTGGCCATTCAATGTCGCCTCTTTTTGACATCAGACGTCCAGGGAATTTTCGTTGCAGAAACTGGATTGTTTGATTCGCAGTGTGGCAGGTCGCACCATCTTGTTGAAACCAGTAATCTTCAAGACCTTTTTCACGCATTTGTGGGCAGACATAGTGAGCCAACATCCACCGATATCGGTTTCCATCGATCGTTTGGTTCTCTTTGAAAAAATAAGGACCAATGATGGTTTTGGCGCAAACGCCGGCCCAAACAGTAACTTTTTGGTCATGCAATGGCGTTTCATGGATCTCGTGTGGATTCTGCGTTCCCCAAATGCGGCAATTTTGCTTATTAACGCCTCCAGAAAGTTTGAAATGTGCCTCGTCGGTCATTAAAATTCGCTTCCAAAAATCAGGTTCAGTATCAACTATTCGAGCGATTGTTTGTCCATATTCCAAGCGACGTGGATGATCTGTAGGCAATATTCTTTGTGTTAATTGCATTTTGTACGGAAACAAATGCAAATCATCTTTCAAAATGCGCCGTAGAGTGGTTCCACTGATGCCGAGATGCTGAGCGCGGTGACGATATGAAACTTTTGGGTTTTGGGCAACGCTCTCTCTGACAGCTTCAATCAGTTCATTTGAACGTCTTGGTCGTTGATGAACGGGTTGTTCGCGATCTTTCACTGTCCCGTGGTCACAAAAATTCGACACCAAACGACGAATAGTGTTGTCAGATGGTGCCTGTTTGCCAAGATATTTTCGACGATATGCTCGTTGAGTTAACACAACTGAACGACTATTTTCAATGTACAAAGTAACTATTTCAGCGCGTTCTTTTGGTGTGAAGCGATACATGGTTGAAATTGTACTGAATTGACGTTTCCAAAACAAGTGAAGTCAAGTAAATCGGTTGTCAAATGTTTAAGTTATTCAATGTTACAATACCGACATAAGAAATGGCGCACCCTGTATCTAGTTCTTAAACGATCGCTCTGTTATAGAAAAGTTTTTTTTTTTGCAGATGAGAATTTTTTAATAAAATTTTCACAGCTCAAAAAACGAAATCTCGGGGAAAACGTTCTTGCATACAGAAAAAACGTGATATTCATTTTTCAATCGTTCAAAAACTAGATACATTCATATACTAATGGAATGTTTTGGATTTTCTAATTTAACATGACCTATTCGACTTGCATTGTGGTCACCGCAAGCCTCTTCAAAAAAAAAAGTTTTTTCGGGTAAAGAGCCATAACTCCGCCAATTGTTGATATTTTTAATGAAAAAATACTTGTTTTTTGAAGTGGACAATACAATATGAAAAAACAATAACTTTGGTGTGATAACATTATTGCAACAAACTTTAGAAGATACTCTAAACCATGCTCAATTCGTCCGCACAAAAAGGTATATAACCCCTTAAAATAAACAATCATTCAGTTTCATATAAACTGAAAAAGTTCTAGAGGTGCTAGAAATTTTTTTATATGCGAATACTGTGTATTCATTATTTTGTCAAAAATGTATTAAACTTCAAATGATAGAGAATACATCTGATTTCGAAAATTATAAGCAAGCCATAGAAATACTTTCTATTCAATTTTTACAGTATTAAAAAATGATCATTATTTGGATTGTACACATACGGGATAAATATAAACAAAAGTTAAAGAAATTCCCATTAAAGATATATTTAAAAAAAAACTAACTGAAGTAATAAAAATCATTAGTAGCTTCAATAACAAAAAATCGAATTCCAGAAATCTTTATATCGATGCATGGAAATATCAGAAAATATATGTAAAAACATCACGAAACTTCATAAATAAATACGAATTCTACAATATTTTAATGTATAACAGACTCAGAATCCATTTACTTGTAATTTTCTAAAAATCTATTGAAGTATTTCAATTTTTTAAGCTTTTATTCCAAGAACACGAATTCCTGAAGAAATCCATAATTACGTCACTAACCCCTTTAAATTTTACGAATACCAAAGAATCATCCATCACAATATTGCCAGAGATTACAAATTGAGAAATCCTGAAAGAAATATATTTCTGTAAAAACCTCTTCCTAAGATTCCTGCCATGACGTTAAAGAAAACTTCATATTCAAAAAGTTGACTCTATATCGGTTCATACCAAAGCGGATTTTGGAACATCGAAGGATTAATCAAGTACAGGAAAAAAATATGAAAACTCGAATGTTTCGTATAAGCAAGATCAAAAGCTTCTTTTTTTGCTAATGTGAGATTCGGACTTTATTGGCTTTTTTTATGGCGCAAAGAGCGAGGTTTTATGGCAGTTTTCAAAGAGGCCTGGGGCTTTTCATTCAGAAAAAACGAGAGTTTTATGATCGTTAGGAGTGATAACTGGAATGTCACCGAAGAGTGGAAGGGGACAAATAATCCTCAAAGTTGGAAAAGCTTTTGGAAAAGAATTTTTGTGATTCAAAATATGAATTAATAATCTTCTCCTGGAAATTTTGAACTTTGTATATATCTTCGTGTCATTTACATACTCTCAAATGTCGAAAAAAATGTTTTCATTTTCCAGAAGTTTATCAATTCTTTTTTTTAGAATATTTCACTTTGCTAGAAATATGGGCGATGTTCCTCTGTTGAAGAATTCTGATAAGTTTCATTTAGATAAATGATATCTTTGAATTGCTTGGAAAACACACTTTTCGAAAATCGGTGTAATTAGATACTGTTCGTTACAAAAAACTGAATCAATACTTAGAAATCTAAGATATAAATGATAGATTTTCAAAGACACCAAGTTCAAAAATTTATGATCAGTTAAAAAAACTCGAGAATCTTCTATTTTCTTGACAACAATTTTTATGATTGATACAGAAACTGTCAAATATGAGAATTCCGCCACAATTCAATGAAATTCATAAAACATTAAAGAGATATATAATTTCAAAATCAAATAGACACAGCCAAAATCTAACTCCAAAATAACATCACATAATCGTCGAGTGCTAGTTTCAGATACTAATCTCAAACTTGCTCTAACTTTTGTCATGCATTCGCGTCAAGCTCAGAATGCAAAAACAGTACTTGTTCTGGAAACAAGCAACTCCAACGGATCATGCAATTTCACGCTCTCATTTTTTGATAAACTATTGCAAATTTAAAGCCCTGAGCGTACAAAAACAATCTGGAAATTTGATTTAGCCAATTTTTCCAAGCCCTTATACATATTCGTCCCGACAAAGTTCCGTGGGCGGACTAGGGACGAAAAATGGCCACTCGAAAATTCCACATGGAACAAAAAAAAAACAATTGGGTTTTAAATGGTCGACGCATGGATGAATATTTTCACGGCGCTCTATATAAACGTGAATTGTTCTCCAGATATGTTTATTCATGCCCGCCCAGTTAACGTTGCTGGAGAACACAAAGTCTATTTTACGATCGAATGTGAGATTCACGAATTTGAACAATTGGTTCTCTGAATTTTGAATTTTGTATGCGAATATCATGGGTTGAATGAAAATATTTTGTGAAAATCATTTCATTTTTCAGGAATGTTTAAACAATCATAGAAAATTTTAAAATCATTCTAAAACTGAAAATACTTTCTACTATGTAAAATATTTTTTCAGTGATTTCAAGAATTTAAGAGTTCAAAATCAGCTGTTTTTCAAACCTGTCAACTGCAGAATATTTTCATTGGGATTAAGAAGAAAATAAGGGTTTTGCACATTTTTTCAAGCAACAGAAAAAAACATGATTTTCAGGTGACATTAAAATGCGCAGCTAGGGGAAAACCTCAGCCAAGTATCAGTTGGAAAAGGGAGGATCAAAGCAAAATCACGATTCGAGAGCCTTACGTGACAAACGCGTTTATCCAGAAAACACAAAGTGAGTGAACGTTTTCTTCGTCCTGCAGAAAATCGTTTTTCACGTGAGAGCAGGATCATCAATAAATGAAAATATCCTTCTCGTTGAACAAATCTAAGTCTACTTCTCTATATCTCTCGAGATTTTCAGAAAATTGAGCAGAATTTCGTACATAGTTTACAGTCCAGCTTCTGAAAACATTGAAATTTATAAAGTGCTTGAGGAAATATTTTATCTAACGCAAAGAGAACAATGAACAATATAGTTGTAATTGGAATACAAGTTGTTAAGAGTGAAATTTTGAATATCATATGAAAAATAGCAGGGTTTGGAAGGAACGCGTTACATCAATAAACAGGTAACAAGTAACGAAAATCCCGTTATATTGCGTTACTTTTATCTGTCTCATTAAGATTTTAGCACAATTTGTAATTTTTTAAGGAATGTTCTAATACTGAGATATAAGTAATTTTTATCTTCCTCATTTTTTCATATAAAATGTAATATTTATAATTTTCAAAGGAACAATGTAGAGTTTTAGTAATTTGTGTTTAAATATTACCGAAGGATATGCTTTCTTAATTTTTATTAGAAACCTTTACAAATCAAAGCGTTGAATTTCAGAAATTCGCATGAAAATACATAAAAATACTTAAAATCTATAGATCTCAAGATCTGTAGCATGATCTGTGAAATTTAGAGATCCTGCTATAAAATCTTACGGAATATAATAATGAGAACAACAACACAAAAATAAAATACGAATAATACTCTAAATACTAGATTTTATTAAGTTTCATGTTATTTGATTCTTTAAAAATTTATGTGATTCCAGGAATCAAAAAACTATAATTTTTCGAGCTTTGAATTCTGAAAATATATGTATACATAAGTCCATAAAAAAATGAAAAAATTTTTCAAATCGTGTAACTATGTGAAAAATACAAAAAATATTGAGAGCACTCTAAATCTATGAAGAAACTTTTTTCTGCAAAATCGATGGAAATACTTCAGGAATTTTTATTTTTCAATTTTATCTCATTCTGGAAATTCCAAGAGATGTCTTTAAAAAAACTTTAAAATTCCACAACATTTTAGAATTACTTAAGAATATAGAAAGAAAATTCATTAAGAAAAATACATGTAAATATATAAAGCATTGAAAATCTTTCTAATTCCAGAAATTCGTACAGCAATATATAAAAATAATGAATGATCCTTGAAATCATAGAAAAACCGAAAAAATACGAAAAGTACTGGAATAAGTAAAAATCTATCGAGACACTGTTTTCTGGAAAAACCATTAAAACACGACAAATTTCATCATGTTAGAATTCTAAGAGTTCGAAATTCTTAAAATGTATATAACAATTTATATTATAAAAATACTAAAGTTATGTAAAAATACTAGAAAATTCAGCAACATTCTATCATCCTCAAAAATACGAATAGTTTCAGAAATACTAAACAATCCTACAAATCGTGGAAGAATTTAAAAAGAATTTTAAAAAAAACCAAAGAAAATGGTAATCTTCATAGACACTATTTACTGGAAAATCCTCTCAATTACAAATAATTTAATGAACTTTGCAATCTAGAACATGAAATTTTCGAAATCTCATATATATCAAGGTAAGGAAAAATAGTGCAAATTTTTAAGAATACTAGAAATTCCTGTAACACTTTATACATACTGAAAAATACAAAAAAAAAAAAAAAATAAAAAATTCTAAAAGTCTGGGAAGGGATTAGGATTTTTTTCAAAAATCTATTAAATTTGTGAATGTTTTCCCGTGGCTAACATTGACTCGAATATCATTATCAGAAATTTTGTGAACTTGAAAAAAATATAAAAATTTGTACAAGCTGATTGATTTTTTTTTCAGGGTGAAAAAGTACAAATGAACATTTTTTATTTCATCTGAAATAAACAATTTCTATATAGTAAAACCACGATTACGTTGATATTGTTTTTTTTAACCTTAGTTTTTTTATGTCTTTTGTTATTTATATTGTTTACATTCAATTTATTCCAAAAGGTAACGCGAAAGTAACTACTTTTTTCACCTTTGTAACGGTAACGTAACGTGTTACATTTTTTTTAAGTATATAACTTTCCAAACCCTGAAAAATAGTATGTTTCGTATAAAGGAGCAGAAACGAGTGCGATGTAATGTATTACGTAATAAATTACGGAATAATATAAAATTTTCATAATTTAATGTGGAATGCTAAAATTTTCATTAAAATAAACAATAAAAACAGAATTTTCTGTATCCCCTCGATAAATATTAGCAAATTTTCAAATTTCGTTTACCTATAAAAAGATTTACTTCAAGAATTTTGATATTACATTGTATCACATTTATTATAATAATATTATTAGTAGTGTAGACCACTATGAAGTCTATATTCCCAGTGTATTTTATTTTTTTATTTTTTAAATGTTATTTTATTCATTTACAAAGATTCCTATTACACCAGAATTCGGAAGTTCTAATAAAGTAAATTTGAATAGCGTGATATTTTATGATATATGTTTTTTTTTTATCCCTGTTTCAGAATTAGAAGTTACTGAATACAAAGGGACAGAGTTGAAGTTGATAGATATTTCTAGACACGAAATGGGCGTTTATTTATGCATCGCTAGCAATGGGATTCCACCAGCAATTTTGAAACGAATACTTGTTGTCGTTCAGTGTAAGTTACTAATTCATGTTTTGTAATTTCATTGTTTAATGACTCAAACGAATTCACAATCTTCCAAACAAACAAAATTGGGAATAAATAATAATTTAGAACAATAAATAGCAAAGTATTTCGATGAAATCTTGCAAATAAATAATGAGATACACCAATTTTCAAACAAGAAAAAAAATTGCATCATAGAAATATTGTTTTCTCATTTCTGGTGAATTGATGATCGTATATACATAGTTTTCTTTTTGTTTCATTTTTTACAATCCAGAATCGCGTTCGATGATTTTTTTTAAATCTGAAAAAAAATATTCGTATTGCGTAGAACGTTGGGTAAACAAATTCATTTGTTGAACACTTGAGAGTTCTTTGATAATAATTTACTCGTTATATCATGTCTTTTTCACAACGTGGGCGTTGAGGCATCATCAAAATTCATTTTACGTCAAGTCATTTTAGATAAAAGTCATAAATGTATGATTTCTCAATAATTCAGTTTCAAAACGACATTGTTGTGATTTTTTTCTGTGAAAATTGTTTCTGTGAAATAAGGAATAGCAAAAAAATATGAAAACTAATCGTACTTCTTCAATTAAGTGAATAATTCAATTCCAATGAAGAACAACTCTACAAGAAATCTTTGAAAAAAACGCGGCAATGCTAAATTCATGAAAAAAAAGTCACAATTGGTGTAACTTTAACCACGACAATTATTATAAAAATTTCTGAGAAAAAACTTTGAATGTCGTTAGTAGCTTTCTCAATTTTTTTAGCAACAATTTATGTTTGACTTTTTTTAAATCCATTTTCTGATATAAGAGATTAAAAGCCTTCTTTCTCTCTGAATTTTGAAAAGCTTCAAACTTTCTTTTTGAAAAAGCCCATTTTCATCCGAACTAAAACTGTTTCAAGAGGCTTCCCTTGAACTTCGAACTCTTTTGGTTCTCAGTTGTCCCACAAATCAACGTGCCCAATCAATTAGTCAGCGCGCCTTTAGGAACGAACGTAACTTTAGAATGTTCCGTCGAGGCTTCGCCGATGTCGATCAACTACTGGACCGACGAAGACGGTAAGAGTTTTTCTTTTCTTTAGAATTTTCCAACTTCCTAACTTTCTTGGGAAAATTTCCCCGTTTCTAGGCTTCACAAATAATTTTGAACAGGGTTTACACGTGATGCATGATAAATCAAGTTGCTTTTTGAAGGTGCACAGCTCTGTTTGTTGCAACTTAGTTTTTGGCGAAGAAAATAAATGTATGAATTATTGAAATCAATTACAGAAGTTTTTTTACAGAAAGAATTGAAATATCTGGAGTTTAAGGTCTTGGATTTTTCGGAATTGAATTTGGCATGATAGATTTTTATGAAACATTCTAATAAAAGTTTGATTTTAATGAGAACTTAGGTTTCTATGAAAAAAAAACAAGGATGGTCAAGTTTTATATCATGCAATGAAGAATTTTTCAACTCTTGCTTGCAAAATAAAAATTTTGAAAATCCTTTTTGCTGGGATTGATGAATCTTTATGAAAAATTCTATTTTTTACACCGAAAATTCAAAATTTATATATATTACAATCTATATCTTCCAAATTATGCACTAAATTCTAAAAATCTATATTTTGAATATGAATTAATTTGATGAAATATTTTAAAGTTCGACATATTATATTCCAAAGTTACGACATTCAAAAGTCTTAGTATCTAAATCGTAAAAATTTAGCAGGATTTGAAATGCTACAATTACAGACTTAAAAATTGAGAAATATGAACTTTTTAATCCGATGGTGCTCAATCTTAGATGTCCTTATTCGTACAAAACAAGTTTACAACTTTTCATTCTAGAATCTGAAATATAAGATTTTAAGGAATCAGTTTTTAAATCAACAAATTTCTGAATTCTTCATAATGGAATTTGCATATTCTTGGGTCATTTTTGAGCCTAGAAATAGAACATATAAATTATTTTAAACAAATTCTTATATTCTTGAATTACCAAGGGCATGTGAAATCAACTTCATCATTTTGCACCTATAATCACAATTATAGTTCATTAATAAACGATTGATAAATAAAAATGAAGAATAAGAAAAGTTATTACTTTTGTTTTTTTACGTTCAATATTTACTAAATATTTATCACAATCTGAAGTTCCGGAATTCTGTACTGCAAAAATCTAAATTACAAAAACATAAACCATACAATATATATTTCTAGAGTTTGAAATAATGGTACAAAACTTTATGCTCCATTATCATTGAATTTGAAATTCTAAAAATCTTGATTAAAGAATGAAATACAATTATTCTAGAGTAATTACGTTAAAACAAGAGAAATTTATATTCAGGAATTCTGAATTCTGCATTTCTCAATCTAGGCATAACAAGTCAAGAGTTCAAAAACTTAGAACATGAACAATCTTAGGTTTTCCAATTTCAGATTGAAAGATTTTCGAATTCAATGAGAAATCATTGAAATTCTCCATCTCGAATGATTCTACATTCAGCGGTTTCATATTCTAGAGTTATACATCATACCCAAGCTTGAAACCAAAATGATCGAAAAATGTAATGAAATTTAAAATTCTTCATCTATCATTCGCAAAATTACAATTTCTATAATTTCCTCATGGAATTTTCAATCCTGCCATTCAGATTCTGAAATTCAATTACAAAACGAATTGTCATTTCATTATAATTTAAAATCATCGAATGACCTTTGTCACGATTTTATTGATTTATATTATAGGATATGAAATGCCATAATTTCTGGCTCGGAAATTCTTCATTCGAGATTGCTGAATTTAGCATTTCTATCTATACATAAAATGTCTAGATCGTTATATTTTATATAAGTCACAGACATGGAATTTAAGATCTTTAGCAATGTATATTTTTTTCTTTTTTCATCTCGAGCCATAATTGTAATTAATGATTACACGATTGATAAATGAAATGAAAATAAGGAAAACTTGTATATCTTCCTTTCTTCAGGGGTTATATGCCTTTTTGGACGGACGAATTCAAGATGGTTTGGAGTACTTTAAGGTAGGTAGCAATAATGTTATGACAGGAAAGTTATTGCTTTTAAATAGAGTATTGTGCGCTTAAAAAAAAGTATTTGTTCATAAACATATATCAACTATTGGCGGAGTTTCCCCGAAAAAACTTTTTTTTGAAGAGGCTTGCGGTGACCACGATGCAAGTCGAACAAGTCAAGTAAAATAAGAAAATCCAAAAAACTTTATTATTCTGGGAATGTACCTAGTTATCGAACGAATGAAAAATTGAATATTACGTTTTTTCTGCATACATGAACGTTTTACTCGAGATTTTGATTTTTTGAGCTCTGAAAAATTTATTAAAAAATTCTTATCTGCAAAATAAAAACTTTAATATTCAAAAGCGATCTTTAAAGAAGTATGCATATTTCTAGAATAATGAAATTTTTTGGATGATCTGCTTTAACTTGACTTCTTCGACTTGCATCGTGGTCACTGCAAGCCTCTTCAAAAAAAAAAAGTTGTTTTGGCAGAAGGCCCATAACTCCGTCAATTGTTGATATTTTTTGATTAACAAATGCATGTTTTTTTTAGTGAACAATACATTTCTAAAAATCTATATCTTTTGTGACATAGCATTACTGCTACATACCTGAAAAGTTCCTTCAAACCATCCTCAATTTTTCCACACAAATAGGTATATAACCCTTTGAATTAGGAATTCTATGAATATTTTTCATATACTCAAGTCTCAGAAGTCTGTACCCAAACAGTCGAATTTTCATAAAGTTTTTCAATTTAACATACATTTTTATATTTAAAATATTTCTTGTAACCGAAAAGGTTGAAAAAATTTGGATATAGTAAATTACTGAAATTCGAGCTTAATTTTCATATTAATTGATATATTTCTTGGAATAAGTATCCTTAAGTCAGAAATCTTAATAAAATTTCGTAAGATTATTTTCTTATTTATTATATTTTAAAGAAAACTCAAGCAAAAACTCTTGTTCAACTAATGAATTTTAACTCACTTGCGAAAAATCAGTTGGTAATTATCAGAAACAAAAAAAGTTTTGTTAAAAATACCACCTGATATAGCTTTCCCCCGAATTAACAACATATGATTTTAATTTTATCACCTCCTTCAATAGCAACTGGATTTCATGAGATTCATGTTATTATTGGATCTTTATTCATTATATTCTTGGTAGATTCTTAAAATTATCCTCTAAAGAGTCTATTATACTTTTTATTTGTTAAAAAATATTATCAATAATCTAATTTATCATCCTTACGATTCAAGAAATTGGAAAAAAAAACATTCCATAGTTTCTTTTACAATACTCTCTAAAATAAAAAGAGTGAGACAGAATTTTTATCTTGTAAATCTTTATCATCAAAATTCATAATAGTTCTTTAGTCATGATTTTGAACATTTCTATTTCATTTTAAATTTACATTTTCTCATGACTTTTTTCATTATTTCCTTGATTCCCATTTTATAGAATATCAAATGTCATAATTTCAGACTTAAAAATTCAGGAAAATGAAATTCTTTATTCGACAGTGATATATCGTATTCTAAGATTTATAATATTTTATGAAATGTTTTTAATAATGAAAAATTCTCGAGTTATAAATTTTTGAGCTCACGATGAACTTAACATCACGTAATCCAAAACCTTGGAGCTCTCATTAGCATTAAAAATACATGAAAATCTCGACATTGAAATTTTTATGATAAAAATTATGAAATAATTGGTCTCTTAATGAACCCTTTAATGAAAAGTATAGTCGAAAATTTTCATCTTGTAGATATGTGCTGAACATCAAGCACAACTTTCATAATCATTTTTACATTTTTTCTGAAAATCAGCATTCCAAAATAAAAAATTTTTTACCTTGTTCTTAATAATGACTATAATGATTCTTTTATTTTGAATAGAAATTCAACAACAATCATGATTTTATCAATTGATCGTAACTGTATCTTTCAAAAACCAGTTGTTATTTATAAATAACAGGAACAATTTTGGTAACACGAAATTGTTAGAATAATTCTCAATAAGTATATTATATTGTTTCATTTTTTGTTTTCAAAATACGGGAATTATATATTTCATTTTATTTCCTTTGAAAAAAATGATTTTAAAACCCATCATAAAATAGAAAAAACACATAGCATAGTTTTTTCAACAATACCCTCTCCTAAAAATAGAAGAAGAAAAAAAATTACTATATTGTAAATATTCTCATCTTTAAAATTTCATAGTATCAATCATTTTCATGACTCCAAAAATTTTTAATTCAGAATGCAAATTGATTCACGAAAATTTTGATGGTTTTTCGATTACTATTAGGTTTATTTTACAGTAAACTTGAGCTACAAACTTGATTTCAGTAATTTATACCAACTCTGTCGCCGAAAAGCAAGTAGCTAATTACCAAAGCAACCGTGGAAGTTATACGTAATTCGGCGTTTGGTCGAGTGCTGCGGTTATCGGACGTCGCTTTTATGCCGAAACTGCAAAGCTTATAACAACGAAAAAGCCGTAATAATGGAAGCTTTAAACGTAGCGAAACGTTGTTTCTGTTTAGGGAAAATACTCGTTAGCCAGGAACGCTACGAAGTTCAGGTCGCGATGAAATTGCCCTTCGCCGTACAAATGTTCCTTACCATTCGAAATCTGCAGAAAAAGGACTTGGGGACGTACCACTGCGTAGCCACCAATTCCTTGAGCAGCACCAACAGCAGCATACGATTATACGGTAAAACTAAAAACTTCCTTTTTAAAATCTTTTACAGTATAATCTCCCAAGTATTTTTTTACGCCTGTTTTCTTCGAGACTCGAGTTTCATGCCACAAATGAAATTTCGCGAAATTCAGCGAGGCGGCAACGTTTTCTTATGCAAATCGAGAAACTGAAACAATATTTCGTCCACGAACGCGATTTATTTTGCGGAAATTTACAGAAAGTTAGCATTTCTCTCAGTTCCTAAACTGTTTATTGAAATCTTTGTAAACATACAAAAAAAAGATATTTTCATTACTGTTATTCACGATGAAGATAAAACTGACGATAAAACTTGTAAAATGAAAAAAAAAAAAACGTTCCATCTTCGGAGTGGCTTTCACCGAAAATTTTTCTCTGTGAGGAAATTTCGTGACTCTGGAAAATGTTTGTTATTCATTCATGAAAAGAGATATTTCACCGGCGAATGTGTCTCACAAAGTGCTTTTTCCCGAAATATAAAGCACTAAACGCGTGTTTAAATGAGAGAACGTTCCTATCCTTTAATACTTGCGCGAATGGAAGAATAAAATGTTCGAGGAGCGTATGCATTAACTGCAGTAAAATTTGCGTTTGATAAAAAAGCACCTGGATACAAGACACGTTCATATTTTATTCTTTTCAGCGCGGTCGTGTATTATTCCGTTTTCACATTTTTTCTGAAGAGAATATGGAAGTTGAATTGTAACGCGTTATTTAGAAGTGATGTGTGGAGAATCGAGCTTTTGAAAGCGAGGAAATATGGAAATTTCGACAGCTTAAAAGGGGAATAACTGGAAATAAAAATAAATAAATAATTGTCAATTTTTTACTGATAGATATTTTTGATTTGCTTTGTTTATGTATTTGGAGAATGCATTTTCACGTCTTTTGGTATAAATTTTTTTATTGTGAGGTGAAGTTGTCATTTTTTCAGTTTTTTACCACACATTTTTATTTATGAAACTTTGTTTCTATGGAAGAAACAAAAACACATTCTGAAAATTTAGGAAAACCTCATTTTGGAAACTCAACAAAATAAAACTTTAGGATGACAAAAAAAATGATGAAAATAAATGGTTTTGAAAATAGTTACACTGATTGAAATAATACAAGAATGAAAATATTTTCACTTTGTAACTATTTGAAACATGAACTTTGCTATAAACTGTATCTTCTTTTATAACTGCTCTAATTATAATAATCAAGATTGACAACTTTATGAAGAAAATACAACTATACCAGCTCGAACCAATAGTACCAAAATTGGCGAGCAAGAATGATAACATCTTGATCCACTTTTCTCTAATTTTTTAAAAATTCTTACCAATGGTTATTTTCATGCTTGACAGCAATCGTTAATTTTTCATCGCAACAGTTGCAAAGTCAGTCGAGAAGTCAGACTGATAAAATACAGTTTTATTCGTTTTCCTTCAAAAGTTATGAAAAATCGATGCCAATTATTCGTTTGCATCTAAAAAACTTGAGGAAATTGAACGATTATTTGTTGATTTTATTTATGTGAATCATTATTTCACTGACAAATAAAATTAATATTGCCTTCGTTTGAAGATTTTATTCTAGAAACATAATTTTTGGTTGACACTCAATTAAGTTATGCAAAACCATAACGAAAAAAAAAAAACACAAAGGATGGATAATTATGATTTTAAAATACTTTTACAAATTAGATCTATGATTTTACATTCTAGAATAAACGATTCCAAAATTTTAAAATTATAAATATGAATATTTCATTTTAATGTTACAGAATTTCAGAATTAAAAAATTGTTATTTTTGACTGAAATTCCTTGAATCATACATTTCGGAGCTAAAGATTCTTGAACTTTTGTCGAGGTATTTCAACTTTTTGAATTCAGTGTCTTATAACTTTGTCATTTAGATACTGAAATTTTACTACAGTAGCTTCATGTCAGTAGAAAAATGAACATTTAAGAGTCTACAAATATACATGTGTAATATTCAAAAAAAAAATACTTTCTTTGATTTCGAGAGCAAATTTTATTTTTAATAGTTTTCCGTCAACGTTTCGATTCAATTCTGTACCGTTTTTAAAATATATACCACGTATTTCAACAATATAGTTTTTTTAGTAAAAGAAAGAAAAAATATACAAAGACATTCTTATGACAAATTTACTTAATCTTTTCAATGTTTTCCTCATCCCACAGTTTTTATTAACCTTTCACAGTCATTTCTATCATATATATAAATCCAGAGAACTTTTTTTAGCACTCTTAGTCAATTATCTAAAAAATTTTCTTCTACGAAAAAAGTTAGAAATTTACACGATGATTTGACAAAATTTGCAGATGTTAACACTGTAATATGAAAAAATTAAAAAATGTTCTCATTTAGAATAAATCGTTGAACACAATACGATATTTTTTTCATTTTTTCATGAAAGTTTCTTTTTATATTTTTTTCTTTTCTTCAAAATAAAAATTTTATCATTAAATATCATTCTATAGGTTATGTCAATAGGACCAACACATTGAATGAAAATTTGGCAGGGAAATCAAAAAAAGAAGTCTGCTTCATAAATTCCACAAATAAATATTCTTTATCTAGAATATGAAATTCAGAAAATGCACTTTTCCCAGACAATTTAACAGATAACGAGGTGAAATAAAAATACACAACGATAAAAGAGTGACTTATTTAAATGAAAAGCCCCTGCATTTTGCCGAAATTTCCAGTGATAAAGATATTGTGGCGTGGAACTGGGTAAAAGTGCGCAACCATGCCTCAGGGCAATATTCCATAACGATGCAGATGAATCGAAAGCAGCTGAAATAGCATTTTCAGTGTTAATGATACATTACTCAGTCACTGTATATTCGTGTTCGTCCTGCATGACAGTTCTCTCTGCCTTTGAAAATTTGTACAACTCTGACAGAGCTTTGACTCCATGGGTTATACAGAATTATTTTTCAGTAAATGCAGTGTTACTAACCAAAATAGTGATGCCAAAACTTTCATAATTCGTCAAGACATAATTTTTACAGCGATTTATATTCCAAAAATTTTTAAATCAGTACCAACTTCTTACAAAAGGAAAAATTTATTATTTTTTCGTCAGAAAATCGAAGTATAATTTTAAATTTCCAAATATGTTCTCAGGGAAAATCATATTTTCATTTTTCAACTTTATATTTTTTTTTCTTATATTATGTGAATTTGGTCTGCAATAAAAAACGGTGGTTTTTTTTTCTTCATCGTGGAGAGTCCATTGCATTTATTATTAAATTTTGGGCGCGATTTCAAAGTTAATCGATCGCTCGAGGCTGCACCGCTTTCCTTGAGAATTCCAATTAAAGATACAATCGCCGAAAGAAGAGCGGGAAATTTCCTCGCCGATAAAATGAGAAAATTCGCGAGGAGGAATGTGTCGAATTTCCGCGGGGATATCGGAAAAACGCGAGTAACGTGAGTTTGGATTATTTCCGAAACCGGAAATCCTGTTTTCGGGATTCAACTGAACTCGAATTAAAGTAAATAGAATGAAAAAAGGGACGAAAAATTAAGTTTCTCCATTTCTGATTGTAAAATCGATTATTTGGTTCAAGCTCAAATTATCGTATCTACATTATTTGATATAGGAAATTGAGTGAGCTTTTTTTCTGAAAAATTAAGGAAATTTTCAAAATATTTTAATTTGGAATGTATGTGAAATATCTTTCATTGCAAATTTTATGAAACTTGAAATATTATTCGTTCACGAGTGTGAGGTAGTTGTCAAGTCTTATAATTGTGAAATTTATTATTATAAATATACAGAATTAACAATTTTTGTGAAGATGTGGATTTATTATTGGTTTTATTTTTATACATTTGTTATTAAGAGTCATTTTCCAAAATTTTGTAGATGTATACCTTTTTGTGGCGACGAATTGAGGATGGTTTAGAGTTTCTTTTAAAGTATGTAGCAATAATGTTATGACACCAAAGTTTTTGTTTTTTCATATTATATTGTCCACTTAAAAAAGCAAGTATCTTTTCATAAAAAAATATCAACAATTAGCTAAGTTATAGCCTTTTCCCCGAAAAAACTTTTTTTTTTAAGAGGCTTGCGGTGACCACGATGCAAGTCGAATGGGTCAAGTTAAATTGGAAAATTTTAAAAATTTCATTAGTGTAGGAATGTATCTACTTCTTGAAATATTGAAAAAATTATTATAACATTTTTTCTGTATGCAAGAACGTTTTCCCCAAGATTTCGATTTTGTTGAGCTCTGAAAATTTTATTACAAAATTTTTATCTGCAAGATCAAAACTTTTATATGAAAAAGCGATCGATCAAGAAAAAGATTGATTTCCATTTCCAAAAAACTTTGAAATACTTAAATTCAATGTAGCTAACAATTTCTTTAAAATCTACATAAATAGTATCAAAATTATGGGAAAAAAGTCAACTTGTTGAAACCTAGAACATGTAAAAAATCGACTATGTGTAAAATCTCGAAGGAGAAAAAAAATCAGAATTTCTCATTTTGCTAACTCAAAGATAACTATAATCTCAGCTTCAGAAGAATTTTTTCTCGAACGAAATTTTAATTTCAAATATTTGGCTGAAATGACGTAGAAAATATGAATATAAAAAAATTTTCTAACCCAGTAAATAAAAAAAAAAAAACGTAAGAATCTACGAACATGATACTATTGTCTGCAAAATTTTTTAATACGCTTCAAACCGTTGAAATTTGCAATACTTTAGCATCAAAATCTAAAAAAAATATAAAGCTGTCTATACATAGATAGTAAAAATCTATCATAATATTAGCCAAAAAGACAAAATTTTATGAATTATATAGAGTTCAAAAATTGTAGAGATATATAGAATACTAATCAATTTATGAAATCATAAGTTTCTTGAAAAACTTTGTAAGTATCATAATTTTTTAGAATTTCGATTCCGAAATCGTCGAATTTTAGAAACCTGAACAAAAATCGATCATTATTTTTCGAAATTCTTCAATACTAAAAAAAAAAGGAAGAATGTATGTAACTTTAGAATTAAAAATTTGTATGACTTTAAAATTACAAAATTAGAAAAATATCCTATTCCAATATTCAAAAAATTGAAAATTTTTGCTCCCATAAGCAGATGGCCAAAGAAAATAAAAAAATCCGAAGTAAATATTTTCTGCCTACGCATTTTTTTTCAAAAATAATGCAAATTTTTATGAAATAAATTCAATTTTTCGGCATTTAATATTCTAACAAACTCTTAAATCTGCTTTCAGATTACGCTGGCCGTTCCGGAAGCGAAGAAGAAGACTTCGAGAACGGTTTCGAGGAGGAAGAATTTTACGAAGACGTCGGCCAGGAAGGAGGAAATAGGCCTTTTTTGATAGATAACACAGTCCGTGGCCACGGAAATTACCCAACAGCAACAAATAGTAAGCCCTCGCTCTCCACGAAAATTTATAAAAAAAAACCTGTGACTGTTCTGAATTTGCCATCCACTGGTGGCGCTTCTCAGGCTCCTTGTGGCTTGATTATGTTCACGTATATTCTCGCAATTTCGAGCTTTTCCTGGTCGTAGGAATCAGAATCACTATCTTAATCGTTTGGTCTAGTCAAAAAATTCATAAATAAAACATTTGCAAAAGAAATTGAAATTCTAAAGAAATGAGTAACATAATCGTGATTCCTTTTTGTAGTATAATTGTAGTAAATTGATAAGATTGTTGCAGAGTTTATCATTTAATGAACCTAACATAAGCATCAATTTTTCAAGTATATGAACATTATTTTACAGTTTCAGCTATCGAAATTTTGACTAGACCTACCAGCTAACATTTTTTATTCTAGAAAAATCGTACGTCGAATTACAAAAATGCTTGGGAAAACATAGCAAAATTGTGTACAGGGTACCGAATGGAAAAATGGGGAGAAATTGTTTTTATTGGCCTAGCAAGTTGTTAGAAACTTTTTTGTACATAAAGTGAGCAATTTTGGTATTTATTATTTTTTTCTTGTAAATAAGTATGAATTTTGGATACTTGTGGATGACAAAAAGTGTGCTTGTTCAGTGTAAGAAGGGACATAAAAAAATGTTAGATTTCACAGTGCTTCAAAGTAAATTTTGTGCAATGAATTTTTTTCAAAGAATGAAAATACAGTCTATATAATGGTTTCAATAAAAACACATGTTTCTGTGTTTTACAGAATATTTGATGATTCCATTCATGAAAGACTGAAAAATATCCTGAAATTTTTGTATTTCTTTTCTGCAATCTAAAAAAATGTTTCTGTGAGTATGAAAAGCTCATTACCACGGTGTATATCTTACGTGAAGTTTGATATCGGACTCTTTGAATTTTAGATTCGGAATGTGTTTGCTTTTCATGTGACGTTATTCGACATTGCAGCGGATGTAACACTTTCATGCCCTGACATGTGTAAATTTGATGCCCTTCGGTTCAGATTTTCGTTTTAACATGAAAATGCAAACTTATGCAGGGAGTCGCGTTTCAAAAAGGAACGTCATATAACGTTGTATCAATTATCGATTATGAAAAGTTGAATATAAATCGAGATTTTTTATAATAATCGAAGTGAAAAAAATATAGAAGATGTTCAAATTCATTGTTGGAAGAATGACATGCGAGTTCTTGTTGTGCTAGTTTTATGCAGTTTGTGAGAAAAGAAAATTTCGTATTTTCCATAAGGATGATAAAAATTGGGAAGGTGTGACATTTTGGATGTTAGTTTTGAATTTTTTTTACGTTCAAGAAAATGGAATATTTGAAAAATTAATATTTTGAAAACTAACGTTTTGCTTAGATATAAAATTCTGCAAACATTGTGATTTGATTTTTAATGAATGAAGGGTTTTTTTAGAGAAAAATATCAATTTACAGTTGCTTAGAATAGGGAAAGTCGAACTACAATAAACACGCTGTAAATTACCCACGGCCATGTTTTATAGCTTGGCGCAAAAATGTACGAAGAGAGTAGTGAAACCCAGGGATATTTTTGTAACCAAATTTCTATCGTTTACTCTTGTTTCGTGCGATCCTCGAGAAGAAAACGAAAAAAAAACGGAAAAACATGAAACAGCGAGTTCGGGTTTCTTATATTGTACTTGAAGCTTGAAAGTTTGTCCGCGCAAACATTGCATTGGAAGATACGTAGCAGAAATAAATTTTTTTTTCAAAAACAAAAAACCAAGGAAACTTGGCCATTCAACGTAAATATGTCGAAATTCAGTCCATTGTTTTAAACGTTACAATCTTTTTTTCCGTATTTTACTATTTTTGCAACCGTTGATTCATTATAGTTGAAAAATATTTTTTAAATTCTTGTTGGAAGGCAGTGAAAAAAAAGAGGACAGGTTTTGGGTGCTTGAATCTCTTCGAAAATTCGAAAAATCAATTTTTCGAAAATTCAAACACACTGAGAAGGAAACTTCAAATAAAAATATAAGTATTTTGTTATTGGAGTCGAAATAAATTTTTTTTCTGAGAAATCAGGCTGAATACATATGTTCTACAATCTATTGCTGACTTTTTTATTGCGAATGAATGCGAAATTGAGCTTCGTGCAAAAGTCAAAATAATTACTGTGAGATTAGATTGTAAAAGGCACACATTGTAACTGTTTCATGAAACACTTGAACACAATAATACACTGAAATGATTTGCCTTAATATCTGAGATAGCAGATACTTTTTTGGAATTTTCATTTTTCAACACACAAAGAAAACATTTTTGTAGTAAAAACATAAAAAATACAAAATTATCAATGCTTTTCAAAAATTCTGTAATAAAATTATACTGATATATACTTAAAATTTGTATGGAACTATATGTTTTCTTATTTAATTGTTCGAATGCACATTTTGTTTCGTATTTGTATATTTTTATGAACATGGATTATATTACGTTAATACACAACTTATTTATACTATACAATTATATTCTAATGAACATGATATCAAGTGAATCACAGTTTTTAATCATCATTTTCAGTTGTTGATTTTATAATATTCATTTCTCAGAATAATGTTTCAAAAATTAACGTATCATTTTGTGAATTCTGAACAAGTTAAAATTTGTGATATAAAGTAAGCATTGATGAATGAAAAAGATGAATAAAAACAACATGAATAATTTAAATCATTCCAAACTTCAAACTTCAAAGTTTCTTAGTATGTAATTGATTCAATTATTAAAGCTGTCAAATTCAAGCAAAGACTTTTTTCATACATAAAACATTGATAGTATCAATTTTATGTCATTTTTTTGTCTTTCCTGAGTCTACGATATTCGAGAAATCAAACAATTCTTAGCTTTCCTTGCAGTTCTCGCAAGCTCGGTAGAAAAATAGCACTAATTTTCTTTTTGGACCGATTTCTCGTCTGAAGAAAGAAATCGGTCCAAAACCCAATTTACATCAAGAGTCAACATACTAGTTTTTTTATAAACTTAACTGTGCTTTTACAAAAGAAAATTTATTCTGAGTTTTTTCGAGAGCAATTGCAGACTGAGTTAAAAAACGAACACAAGTCTTCGGACCGATTTTTCACCCCAGAAGTAAAATCGGTCCAAGAACCAATTTACTGAACCAGATGACCAATATGTCTTTCCTCAGTCTACTTTGTTCAAGAAATGAATAAACTCTTAGCTTCCCTTGCAGTTATCGCGAACTTAGTAGAAAAAAAGCACTAATTTTGACCTTGGACCGATTTCTCAGCTGAGATAAGAAATTGGTCCAAAAGCTAATGTGCACCTAGAGTCGACAATGAGTCTTTTTCCAACCTAAACTGTTCTTTTACAAAAAAAATTCATTCTGAGATGTTTCGAGAGCTATCGTGGCCTTAGTCAAAAAACGCACACTTGCCTCCGGACTGATTTTTTGCTTCAGAATTTTAATCGGTCTAAGAGCCGATTTAGCTTCCAAGATAACCAATCTGTCTTTCCTCAGTCAACTCTGTTCGAGAAATCAAATAATTCTTAGCTTCCCTTGCAATCCTCGCGAGCTTGGTCGTAAAACAGCATTGATTTTATTCCTTGACCGATTTCTCATCTAAAGTAAGATATCGATGCCAAACCCGATTTACGCCGAGAGTCGACAAATTAGTCCATTTTTAGACTTTCATTTGTTTTTTTCTAAGAATATTCATTTCGACATGACCAATATGTCCTACGAACATGACCAATATGTCCTTCCTCAGTCTACATTGTTCGAGAAATCAAATTATCTTTAGCCTTACTTGCAATTCTCGCGAGCGTGGAAAAAAATAGCAGTATTTTTGTTCTTGGACCGATTTCTCGTCTGAAGAAAGAAATTGGTCCAAAACCCAATTTACATCTAGAGTCGACAAATTAAACTTTTTATAAACTTTACTGTGCTTTTACATAAGATAATTTAATCTGAGTTATTCTGAGAGCTATTGCAGGCTTGATAAAAAAATGAACACAAGTCTTCGGACCGATTTTTCACGCCAGAAGTAAAATCGGTCCAAGAACCAATGTACTGCACCAGATGACGAATATGTCTTTCCTCAGTCTACTCTCCTGAAAATATCAATTAATCCTTTGCTTCCCTTGCAGTTTTTGCGAGCATGGTAGAAAAAAGCACTAATTTTGTTTTTGGACCGGTTTTTCAGATTAAGTAAAAAATAATAAATCAATAAGCTAAATAAAATAATAAATAAATAAAATTTACATTTTCTGTTTTTTAAATTCTATGAGAGAAATATAATTTCGGACTGTTGGTCGGCAGTTTACGAATTCCTTGTCTGACTGAAATTGCAACTTAAGAATTAATGACAATAATTTATCAAAATTAAGATACTGACTTCTCCAGACTTATGTTCAGCTCAAAATAATTCTGCAGCTGAAGTTTAACTAATTTTTTGTTTTCTGAATTTTAAATGGTATCTGATATTGATAACTTCAGATCGTTAATCGGCCGTTTCAGAATTTCAGGTTTCACTGAGATGGAAACTTGAAAAGTATCGACTCTAATTCATCAGAATAAAAATATCGACTTTTTCAGACTTTTCTTTTGCTCAAAAGAATCCGCAGCAAGAAATCAATTGATTCCACATTTTCGTAATTTAAAATTCTATGAAATACAAATAATATTCGACTGCTAGTCGGCCGTTTGCAAATTTCAAGTCTGACTGAAATGGAAACTTAAAAAACAACGACAACAATTTATCAGAATAAAAATACCTACTATTTCAGTCTTTTCTTTGGCCCGAAAGAATTCTGCAGCACTAATAAAATTAGTTTGACATTTTCTTTTTTTTAAATGCTATGAAATACACATAATTTCTTACTGCTGGTCGGCCGTTTGCGAATTCCTTGTCTGACTTAAATTGCAACTTAAGAATTAATGACAACAATTTATCAAAATCGAGATACTGACTTCTCCAGAATTATGTTGGGCTTAAAATAATTCTGCAGCTCAAGTATGACTAATTTTCTGTTTTCTGAGTTTAAAATGGTATAAGATAATAATAATCTCAGACCGCAAGTCGGCCGTTCGTGTATTTCAGGTTTCACTGTGTTGGAAACTTGAAAAGCAACATCAACAATTCATAAGAATCAAATTTCTTATTTTCTCAGTATTTTTCTTGGCCGGAAAGAATTCTGCAGCACGAATAATTTTAATATTTTTTATTATTCAATATTAATTTTTAATTTTTTATTATTTTTAATTTTATTATTATTTAGCTTCCCTTTCAGTTCTCGCGAGCTTGGTAGAAAAAAAACACTTATATTGTTCTTGGACCGATTTCTCAGCCAAAGTAAGGAATCGCTCCGAAACCCAATTTACGCCCAGAGTCGACACATGAGTCTTTTACTGAACTTCACAGTGCTTTAACAAAACAAAATGAATACTGAGATGTTCCAAAAGCTATCGTGGGCTTAGTTAAAAAACGCACACTTGCCTCCAGACTGATTTTCAGCTGCAGAATTTTAATTGGTCTAAGAGCCGATTTAGCTTCCCAGATGACCAATATGTCTTTCCTCAGTCTACGTTGTTCAGGAAATCAAATTATTTTAGCTTTTGTTGCAGTTCTTGCGAGCTTGGTGAAAAAATAGCACTAATTTTGTTTTTGGACCTATTTCTTGTCTGAAGTAAGAAATCGGTCCAAAACCCAATTCACATCTAGAGTCGACAAATTAGTCTTTTTCTAAACTTTCATTTTTTTTACCTAAGAAAATTTATTCCAAAATATTTCGATAGCCTCCTTAGGCTTCGTAAAAAAACGCATACTTGCCTTCGGATCAATTTTTTGCTTTAGAATTTTAATTAGTCTTAGAGCCGAGTTAGCTTCTAGGATGACCAATATGTCCTTCCTTAGTACATGTTGTTCGAGAAATCAATTAATTCTTAGCTTCCCTTGCAGTTTTCGCGAGCTTGGTTGTAAAAAGCACTTATTTTGTTTTCAGACCGATTTGTCAGCTTAAGTAAGAAATCGGTCCAAAACTTAATTTACACCTAGAGTCGACAAATCAGTCATTTCTCAACTTTTATGTGCTTTCATATAAGAATATTAATTCTGAGTTTTTCCGAGAGCCTTCGTGAGCTTAGAAAAAAAACGCAACCTTGCCTCGGACCGATTTTTTAATTCAGAATTTTATTCGTTCTAAGAGCGATCAAAATTATCAATGCCTTTCAAAAATTCTGTAATAAAATTATACTAATATATACTTAAAATTTGTATGGAACTATGTTTTCTTATTTAATTGTTTGAATACACATTTTGTTACGTATTTGTATATTTTTATGAACATGGATTATATGACGTTAATACAAAAATTGTTCATATTCTAAAATTATATTCTAATGAACATGATGTCAAGTGAATTACGGTTTTTAATTATCATTTTCAGTTATTGATTTCATAATATTCATTTTTCAGAATAATGTTTCCAAAAATCACTGTATCATTTTGTGAATTCTGAAGAGTGAATGTTCAATATAAAATATAATCATTTATTTTAATCGAAAACGAGGAAATAAACATACATGAAAAATTTATAAAGTCAGAAGATTCAATTTTTTTGAATAAACAATTTAACTATTTCGAAGTGAGTTTTGACATTGTAAGTACGATTTTAAACAAATAAAAAATTTTGATATGAAGTAAGCACTGATAATTAAAAAAGACACAAAAAACAACATTTTTCATTCAAATTTTCCCATATTTTAAACTTGAAAAGTTTCTTAGTATGTTACTGGTCAATTTTGAATGTGAATAAATTTGAAAAAACTCATTGTTTTACGAACATTTTGATTCACATAGAAGAAGCTCACGTATGCGAAAAATTTGAATAGTATACCATGAAATTAGAAATACATTTCAGTTTTTCAATTGTCATAATTCTTTATAAATTTTCAACATTGCTAATCGAGTAAAAAAAGTTGTAAAATATGATATTGACAATGTTTTATGAATGAAAAAAGTCGTTGCTTGAATTTGACAGCTTTATTAATTGAATTAACTAACTTCAAAAATTATTGTGTTTTGATGTAGGTTCCAATAAAAAAATTGATGATTTCGAATTTCAACACCGAAAAAACTAAAAAATTCTGTCACGACAAAATGTTTCAATTTATGTAACACTCGAATTTCAAGTTAAAGGTTCACAGATTGGAAATTCAAAGAAAGCTGAAAAAAGAAGAAAATATCTTTACTACAATTCAACTATTTATTTAGTTATTACAAAAATAAACGCTCCTAAAAATTAATTCTCTATTCGCCTAAGTTCGAAGGTTTTTTTACACATTCTCAGCCTAAAAATACTAAAAACCAAAAAAAAAACCTCGCACTTTCGTTTTCTTCTGGAGCACAAATTCTCCATGAATCATTTGTCTGGTTCATTTGTTGAGTTTGAAAACGAATGGACTCAACCTAGTTTTTCCGTTGCAATATTATAAGTTTTTCGGATAATCGAGTATCATTGCAATTGACCGGCCCGAGCGCAATTGCGAGTTTGGCAGACACGTACCGCGAATAAGCAATTACTTCGCGTTCATAAATCATGGCGAGGGCCAAGCAACTTCGGGAAATGTCAATAAACTCAATTAATAATGTCGCGGAGGTAAATTCGGCGCTTTATATGGGCTATTTGGGGGCCCACTTTATATTTCGAGAGAGGATAGTTTTCATTTTCGTCATGTCGAAAAAACCTGGGACTTTCCTCTACATGAAAGTTTCAGGAAAATTTGTGCCATATTGTTTCATGTTGGAAAATTGTTATTTCAGGGTGTTCAGGAACATGCATCACAGGAAATTTTTACTGTTTTGAAGAGTAAGAGATTTTTAGTATCTAATATTTATCCTTATTGTTGTTTTTTCTAAGTTAATTTTTTTACTCAAAGATTTTTGAGGACATTGTTACGGGATTTTAACTTTGAATTTTTATTTACTTATCAGAAAGAAATATGACAATAAACAATTTTTATGCTGATTTATCTATTTTTATATTGAACAATCTTGAATTTCTAGTTCAAATTATGACGTATGTTTAACAGCAGAACCATTAAAGAAAATTTACGTGCATATATTTTAAATACTACTGTATAAGCATTTTTTTTCTTGTGAATTTTGAAAAATAAGTTCAAATATTTGTGTACCCATTTTACTCATTTCATAAAACCATTTGATAAGATTCAAATTTCTAGTGATGCATCTTTATTGATTTTTTTTAATATGTTGAAAACCAAAACCTAAATAAAATTTACCTGGAATAGTTTTTTGAGTGATGAAAAGTACCCTCTCGTAAATCAAAAAATATCGCTAAAAAAAGGTATAAATAAATAAAAAATGCTATGCTGTAAAAGTGGAAATTGTAATTGTTTTGCACTTCGTTGTTTATTTATCGTAACAAATTGATGTATTTTTCAAATGCTGTTAAGTTCAACGGCGATGTAAATAAAATCATGATATGCCAAAATGCAGTTTTTTTCACCTCAAGACTGTTAAATCTTTGAGTTTAATTTTTTACTTTTCCAGAAGGTTTTTCGGATAATATATTTTTCGAAATAGTTGCAAAATCACAAGTTATATCTTATAGGGAATCGGTTAGAGAATTAATTTTTTTTCTGTATAGAAAAAATACGTAAATGAAAACAATAATCTTTTTTATTGAAAATTGCAATTTTTTGACAAATTATCAGTTGCTATATCGAAATTTGTACTGTAATATTAAAATTTTGATTTTTTATACTACAGCTTAATAAATTTATTTCAATCTATTGAATTTTATAAAAACAGTTCACTGCTATTGATTTTTAGAAAATTGATTATTCAAAATTTTGAGTCAAAGTACTTTTCTCTCACTATTTTTTACTGTCAAATTTGAGACAAAATTGAAGTCTGAAAGAAAAGCAAGAAATAAAAAAATCTAGGAAAGTTTTAACCATAAATTAAACTTCCAAAAATATAGATACTTTGTAGCATTGTGATGTTTCAGTTTGTCACACTTATTTCATCATTTTTCATAACTTTTCGATGAAATTTGGCAAACTTGTAATTTAAAGATACGTTAAATAATCAACAAACATAAGAAACACTTATTGAAAATTTGTCAATAATGTTTCATACAAAAATCGTCAAAAAAATGTACAAAAATTTACAGAATCGTAAAATCCTATTCTTTACAACTACGAAACTTGCAAGTTTATATACTCATCCACCCCCATTTTTTAACGATATTTTCGCATACTTACGCGATACTTGTAAGTTTTTATTCCGAAGGAAAGTAGTGAAAAATTATTGTTTTCTCAAGAACGTCTCGCAATTACTACCCCAATGTTGCGTTTTATGAGCATCGCAGCGTGAATAATGTTCTCGTAAAAAAAACGAGTTTTCCTTCTGCCGCCACAATTTTCCGATTTGTGTGTATTCGGAAATGCGGGAGAGGCTGTATTTTTAATTACTACAGGCAAACGTTACAGTATCACAGTTCGTTATTTTTTCTACGGCGGTGGCGTATTTTCATTATTGCGCGAAATAATAATGCAGGAAATTTAGAGAGCTCGAGAGTTTTGTTCTTATTTTTTCTTTTTTTCCATCGTTGGTTCGTTTGAAGTACATTCGAGTAGATTTCATTTTTGTGTGCGTCGTAATTGTTAGCTTTATGGGTGCAAAAAGGTTTTGCGTGTTTTCAGTGACTCGGAGTTTCAGGGATTTTCAGGGCTAACATCTATTCTGCAGATTTTGCAGAAGGTATCAATTTGAAATTATTTCGGAAATCAGGTAAGAATGTTTGTGATATTTGCATAAAATTTTTTTGTGGGGTAATCGATGTTTGCATGTCTTAAAGTTTCTCGAGGAAAGTTTTTTTAAGGAGTTTATTGTATAATATCTCGTTTTTTTGGTTATTATTGTCAAAAGCACTTTTTGATACTAGGTTTCTTAGAATTTAAAACAAATCCTGTCAGAAAAACTTGATCATTTGAAAATTATGATAAATTCGCAAAAAAAAATTATGGAAGATTCCGCTCAACTCTATTTTTGAGATTAAAAATGAGCACATTCTAAAAATGTCAACTTTTCAACGTTTATATTAAATATACTTGAATTTATCAAATACCTACGATTCCGAATAATAAGATTATTTGACAAAATATATGATTGATTTTTCATCAACATTACACTTGTATGTTGAAATTTTGGGCTTCGACCATTGAAGTTGAAATAAAAATGGTGTGCTTCTAGAAAATTGTATATTTAACGCAAAACATAAGAACTCAAAATCGTGCTCCAAAAACTTGACAAATTTATTTTTGACTCCAACGAATTACAAATATTACTAAGTTCAAAATTTGAAAGGAATTTTAATGTTCAACTAAATTTTCAGCTGAATAAAAACAAGGATTTCTATTATCATCTAAAATTGCATGATTACTTTAAAAAAATGGTATGTTCTTACTAATCACTTAATTTTCTGAAACGCATAAAAAACGTAGATGATTTCTTATTTTCGTTGAACGTTTTTTGAATTTCTCGCAATTACATAAAATTGCTTCAAGCTGAGAAAAAACTGTGGTTGGCCTATAAAGTTTTGAAAAAAAAACGCAAAGGCGTGCTCAAGAAACTCGAAAAATTGTAGGTGAATCTGAAAAATTTCGAAAATTACTAAATACAAAACTTAAAATATTTTTCAATTTTTAAATAATTTTTCAAAAAAGTATAGATGCAGATGTTTATTATTATAAACAATTATCTTATATTTTCAAATAATTCTTGGTTCCAGTGAATTTCACTTCATTTTTAAGAATGTGCCAGCTTGTTCAATAGAACCAAAATAATTTATGATGATCGTTAAAAGACTTTCAAATTCTTAGAAATCTTCAAAATAATGCTGAGAGCTTATTAAAAAGTTCTGTAGGGTATGAAAAATTGTTAAATTTTCAAAAAATTGAAAATTTGATGATGTGTACTACTAAGTTAAAGAATGTATCTACAAATCGAAAAATTTTCTAAAAAATGTACGTATGAGGCAACTATCAATAATTCTTGACTTTTTAAATTGTTGTCAATAAGAGTTAAATTTTTTACATGTTTCCTGTAAATTTTCTATCCATGAAATATCTCACATAATTTTTACAAATCGACCATTTTCTCGAAAAAAAATTATGCAATTGAAAAAACTTAAGTTCAAACAATTTTTGAATTTTTTAAAATTGTCGAAAAAATGGAAAAAAAATAGTAAAAATGTTTAAATAATTATTATGGTTTCAAAAATTTTGAACCAAGCATTTATAAACATTTTTATGTTTTTAAAAAATCAGCCGAAATTTTCTAGGGATATTTCATCAATTTTGAATTCCACGTTGATTTTTCGAGGATGTATTAACCTCTAATGCAAAACAGGTAGTTTCTGATAATTGTCAAACAATTTTCGAATTCACTTGAAATATTTTTGAAAAAACTGGAGGTTTGTATGAAATAGTTGTTGTAGATATAGGAAACGATAAATATTTTGGAAAATATAAAATGAAGATAAGGTGTCTCAAAAACTCCAAAAAAATATTGCTCTCTTAAAATGTTTTGAATATATTATCAAAATTACTCGAAATATTGGACATTCTGTATTATAAAATCACTTATATTTTAAAGAAGTGGTGAGAAGAATTGTAATCCTTGTTAAAAAAAACTCCTTAATTAAATTCTTTCGAGATATGATTGTTTCAAAAAAATTCAAAATATCTTGACCGATTTTCAATTGTTCCATTTAATGCTTCCCAAATAATGTATAGAAATAATCATCCCAAACATGTTTTAAGAAAAGTTTTTGCTTGGACACTGATATTAATTATTGAAAATTCAAGGTTTTGTATGAAAACTAGGAAATCAGGAAAAAATCTTCAAACATAAGTAGGGTTATTTCATAAATTCTTGAAAATCGTTATGATTTTTAAGAATTTTCTTGATATCATCAATTACAAATTTTATTGAAATAATACATGTTTTTGCAGTTATACGTGTTTTTAAGTTCTAAATGTTAAAAAAAAAATGTTTACGTTGGCTTCGTTACAATTATAATTGATTTTAAACGATCATTAATCATTACCTAATGCTACTCCCAATCTTTCACTATCTAAAACCAATTTTCATGTTTTGATTTATTCCTCAAACCTCAAAATCTTCAGTAAAAATTTCCTTAACTTCAAAGTCACCCTCCACATTTTCCTACACTCGAACCTCACTCTAATAAACAGACCTCAATCAACAACTACAAATAAAAAAAAGGTACCAATTATTCTTAACTCTCGATATGAACCGAAACGCCACAAAATCGCTTCCTAGTCATAAAAAAATTCTTTATTCTACACCGGCGATTTCCAGCAACATCGAAATCCTGCCAAAGCAAGCGAAAACCCCTCGAGAAACCTTCGGCGGCAACAAAAGTGAACTCCAAAGATCGTAAACCTTTGAAAACGCGATTTTTCCGGCTCTCGGAAAAGTCGATTATTCGCTCCATACCCCGAGACTCGCGTCGATCAGATCGCCGGATAAAATCGAGGACGAAGCGCCTCCGGAACATCTTAGTTTCTTCATAAATAAACACAACTACTCCAACATCTGGCGCAGACGTAATTCATCGCGATCTAATTTAAGGGCCGCGCTTTCCTTGCCACCCCGGTACTTTCATTAAGGCCTGCTGGCGCCATTTGGTGGCTCGCCTTTATGCTGATTTTATTTCCCTTCTTTCGCGAACTTGGAATCTCACGGTAATTTTGCGGTATTATTACCCCCTTCCAACCCCTCCCCCTCCCCCCCCCCCTCTTCACCTCAACCACCGATAACCATCTTCGGCCTCTGTTCGTAAATAAGAAAATAGAGACTGTTTAATAATCAAACTCTATGACAAAAATTTCTTTTTAATGGGTGTTAATGTTCTAGAATGTGGAAATTGTGCATATTCGACATTGAAGATTAGGTCACAAAGAAAAAGTTTATTGGATGAAGACATAGTAGCTAGTGTATATTGGATACACTCACGAATATTGCTCTCAAGTTTTTAGTTATTCTTTTTTTTGTTGATTATAACTCTGAATTTTCACGAACATCTGGAACACCGAACTTGAAGGCTCAATCTTAACTCTAAAGGTTGACTCTTAAGTTTGAGTTGACTCAAAGTTAACCTTAAACTTTGGAGAGTAAGTCTCAACTCTAAAGGTTAACCATCAACTTAACAAGTGAACCTTCAACATCCAAGGTCAACCCTCAATTGTAAAGACTAACCATCAACCTCAAAGATCAACCATCAACTTTCAAGGTCGACCCTCAAGTTTCAAGTTTAACCCTAAAGTTTTAACGTCCACTTTCAAGTTTCTAAGTAAACCATTAGGTTTTAAAATAAAAGCTCAACTTGAAAGGTTGGTCCTGAACTTGAAATCGAAACTCTCAGTTTTTGAGGTAAAACCTAAATAGTAAAGTGGAACGCTTAATTTTAAAGGTTAACCCTCAACGTAGAAGATAAACCTTAAATTTCAAAGATTATCCATTAACATTCAAGGTTAATCATCAAATTCCAAGGTTAACCCTTAAGGTGCAAGGTTAACCATCTAGTTGCAAAGTACACCCTCAAATTTTAAAGTTGAGCCTAAAATTTCGAGAATAAGTCTCAAGTTTTAAGGTTCAACGTCAACTTTTGAAGTTAAACCTTAACTCAAAAGATCGCACTTCGACATTGATGATAAACTTTCCAATTTCAATAAGTCTTAACTTACAAGGTTGCCTTGTTAATTTAAAGTTTAACCGTCAAGTTCCAAGGTTATCCATTAGGTTTTAAGGTGAACCCTCAGGTTTCAAAGTTAATCCTAAAGTTTCCAGGTTAAACCTCAAGTTTCAAAGTTAACTCTCAAATTTTAAGGTTAACCCTCAAGTTTTAAGGTTAAGCATAAAGTTCCCAGGTTAGGCTCAAGTTTCAAGGTTAACCCCCCAGTTTCAAGTTTAAACCTAAAGTTTTAAATGTTTCTAGGTTAACCATTAGGGTAAAAAAAACATCAACTTGAAAGGTTGATCCTCAACTTTATATGTAGGTAAACCCTCAGCTGTTAAAGTCGAACTTAAATATTGAAAATGAACGTTTAATTTTCAAGTGTTATCCGCAACTTTAAAGGTTAACCCTCAACTTCAAAGATTATACATTAACATTAAAGTTCAACCATCAAATTCCAAGGTTAATCCTTAAGTTGCAAGGTTGACCATCAAGTTTCAAAGTACACTCTCAAATTTTGGAGTTAAGCCTGAAGTTTCAAGGATAAGTCTAAAGTTTCAAGGTTAACTGTCAAGTTTTGAGATTAAACCTCAACTTTAAAGATTAAACATCGACTATGAAAGCAAACTCTCAACTTTTAAGGCTAACTTTTGACTTACAAGGTTCACTTGTTATGTTGAAGCTTAACCGTGAAGTTCCAAAGTTAACAATTGAGTTTGTAGTAAACCCTCAAGTTTCAAGGTTAAGCCTGAAGTTTTCAGGTTAAGTCTCAAGTTTCAGAGTTAACTCTCAAATTTTAAGATTAAGCCTCAGGTTTCAAGATTAACCCTCAAGTTTCAAGTTCAACCCTAAAGTTTTAACGTTGACCTTCAATTTTCTAGGTTAACGATTCAGTTTTAAAATAAACCCTTAACTTGAAAGGTTGATCCTGAACTTGAAATGTAAACCCTCAGCTTATAAGGTCAAACCTAAATTTTGAAAGTGAACGTTTGATTGTCAAGGGTTATCCTCACCTTTAAAGGTTGACCCTCAATTTAGAATTATCGCCCTTAACTTTATAGATTATACATCAACTTTAAAGGTTAACCATCAAACTCTAAGGTTAACCCTCAAGTTGCAAGGTTAACCATCAAGTTGCAAAGTAAGGACACTCTCAAAGTTAAGCCTGAAGTTTGAAGGATAAGTCTCAAGTTTCAAGGTTACACGTCAACTTTTGAGATTAAACCTTTACTTTGAAGATTGAACATCGACTAGGAAAGCAAACTCTCAACTTCCAAGCTTAACTCCTGACTGACAAGGTTAACTTGTTACTTTAAAGGTTAACCATCAAGTTCCATGATCGACCATTGAGTTTCAAGATAAACCCTCAAGTCCCAAGGTGAAGCCTTAGGTTTTAAGGTTAACCCTCAAATGTCAAGGTTGACCCAACTTTCAAGGTTGCCCTTTAATTTCGAGGATAAGCCTTTGAATTTTAGAGTTAACTCTCAAACTTGAAGACGAAGAGCTTAAAATTTCAAAATGAAACCGGAAATTTGAGGTTTTCTCCAACAATTAGTATCTTTAGTTTCTTGGTCGAGGTAAATGGGGAATGAAAACTTGAAAAATATATGCAGCTAACAATTTATCAATCGTTTATTAATTATTTCTCAAATATAATTGAAGTTTATTGAACACTTCTCTTCTACAGTTTCATTATTTGAACATATAAAATAATTTCAAGTCCTTATTGTATAAAAAGATTCAAACTAATAAATTTAGATTTTTAACACTTTGGATTTGCTTTTATTGTTTTTTATATTGAATTATATTGACTCAAATAATAATTTTACTTCTTCATCGTAGCACATACGTATTATGCGATAGGTATATTATTATATTGAAACAAGATCAAATGGGGATTGTACATAACCTTAAAAAAAGTTCAGGAAAATTATTATAAGGGTCGTCTCTTCGATGTGTTACAGTTTGAATAGTTGTGTCAGTAAGTTGTTTCGTCAAAACTTTTCAAATAATTTACATTAAGACTGACTCATTCAAGTTATCAATCACACATTTTTGTGAAGAAATAAATAAAGTTTCATTGAATTTATTCATTTTATAATAGAAGGAATGAAATTGAAAAAAGAAATATAAGTGAAAAGATGCTCATTTTGCCTTACTTCAGAGAATAAAATGCAGAGAATAATTACCTTACAAAATGAAATGGTGATTATAAAAATTTCTCAATCAAATTACTAGTATCGTTGTACAGTTTTGAAAATTTTCAACATTTATACAGTTCAGACGATTTCTCGATTCATAGATAATTTAGATTTTTCTAAAGATTTTCTAAATTTATGACAATTCAATTGTTTTGACAAGTTTGACTACACACAGTTTTTCTGAAATTTTTGACAAATTATCAATTTTTTTAAAATTTCTTATAATTTTGATATTTTTATACACAAAATGAACAGCTTTGATTTGTCTGAAAAATTATAACAATTTTATGTTTTAAATGGCTGAACAGTTTAAAATTTCAGTGATTTTGACTATCACTAGATTTTTCGTAATTTTAACTCTAGAATGAGTAGTACCTGTTCATTTATCAAAATAAAATACTTCAAAAATGAAATTTTTCATAAACTGTCAAAACTGCCAGCATTATTCAAACTAATTTCTAATAATTGTGATGATTTTTAAAACTGTCACAACTGTTGGAAATAAATATTTTGATCTACTTAATTATACAGTATAATATGATCTTACATTTTATTTTACCTACACTGATGTAATCCATTATTAATTCGACCTATAATTAAATGATTGCAAAGTTTCTTATTTTTCATTCATTTTCCTCAATCGAAAATTGAAAACTATCATCATGACAAAAAATAACAATCATTTTTCGAGTGTCCAAGTTTCCACCCTTCTGAAAAAAAATTGTTTCTCCTACTCTTTTCCTCTTCCCTCGTATTCGCTGTTGCCGGAAAATCCGGAAAAACAAATAGTGCGGAAAAATGGAAAAACGTTTGACTTTCGTAACTCCTCGATCATCCAATTATACAAAGAGCATCGGAAATTATGCAGTCCAGGCGATAAATCCGTCTCCCGCTGAATGCCCCCGTCGTTTTGTAATGAGTTATCGAAAATTCACGTGGGTTTTTCATCAATTTACAGAACGCTCGAATTCACCCAACGAAAAGTAGCATGATATTTTCAAAGTGGATTATATTGTCGAAGAACCAATTAATGGATTTGCTGTTATTTGTGTTACTGAATTTAGTGAAAATGTGTCGGATAATGTTTATATTTTTTGTTATGATTTACAGGAAACAAATTTGAAATAACAATTTTTAATTGAGGCACCAATATAGCAGTTCGTTCAAGCAATATTTTTTATAAAAAAAAAATATGATAAATAATGATCCATACATTGTAAGTTTAATACCTATAAATTGAATCTTGCAATTTTCAATCATCAACATGAAAAGTGTATTGTGTATTGCATTATTTTGAATTTTCCAACAGTAGTACAAAAATATCATCAACCAAATATCTACAATAATGTAATTTAGTGAGCAAAATTTTTTTTGGTCCACTTAAAATAGACTGAAAAAATCATAATCTACTTTTAATTAAATTCGACAAAAAATAGAAATGTTTCAGAGTTCCAGCAACATACAATATAAATAAAAGTTTAATATGGGAAACGAAATACCTAAATATATTCACTTTGTATTTCTATACGACATCGAACAATTTTATGACTCTTTCTAAACAGAGCCTTGGTTAAATTTGCTTGAGAAAAACACGAGGAAAGTTTAATTTGATGGTATTGACCAGCTGTGGTCAGACGAGGACCAATTCAAATGATTTCTCATTTTGAATACTGCCTCGTCCGTGAAAGCAAGCTCGCATTTACTTTGGCGACGTTTCTCAATCAAAATATAAACAGAAGTAGAATACATATGAGAATGGTCCAGATTGAAGAAACTCGAACGTCCTGAAGAATTTTCTGATGTTATGGATTTTTCTTCAATTTTATGAAATTCTGTGTTTGAAGAATCAAATTTCGAAGAATTTTTGATATTTACATGAGGAAAATTGATTTAATAGGGTTCTGGAATTTTCTTATTGCATTTTATTTATAAAATTTTGCAGTTTTTTCTGGTATTTTTAAGGTTTCTAGAGGATGGCTATTTACTTTCTTAAAAGTTTTTTTGCATGTAATGAAATGTTCTTTATTTCACAAGCTCTAAATGATTTTTACACATTAAATGCTCCATGGTTCAGGAAATCGAAATTTTCAAGAAAATGAAATGCACATATCTTTTTACGTACCTATTATTATATTTTGAGTATTTGTTTTATTTCTTGGGTATTTATGGAATTCTGAAGAATTTTTAGGTATTTTTTTTTTAAGGAAAAAGTTGTAATGATATAATTATTTATCATTTCAGAAATCAAACTTATTTTTATTTCGTTTTGTCAAAAAAATTGGACGAACAGAAGTAAATATGTAATGACAAACGAGTTCCACATTTTTTAGGTCATCTCTGTGTATGTATGATTTTAACCAGGGTTTTAAAAGTTATTCAGATAAGTGTAATTCGTTACATTACCGTTACATGAGAAGACATTGTAACTTATTACTGTTACTTTCACGTTCCTTGTTAGAACAAATTAAATATAAGTAATTGGACGAAAAAACATTATTAACGTTCTTGTGGTTTCGTATTAGAATCTGTTTATTACAAATATAAAAAATGGTTTGCGACAAAAATATATTTGATGTGTAGTATTTTTTGTTGAGTTTCAACAAAACATCAGATTTTCGAGATCTTTTGTTTATTAGGACTCATATTCTTTGAATATTTTTTTATGTTAGGAAAAATATCAATCATTTGCAAATCTATACTTTTTGACACTGAGAAAGGAACTGATCCACTTGTTCAAATTTTTATATTTTCTTTACTTTCGAAAAATCGTTGAATATGACATTCCATTCAATGTTAGCAACGGAGAAAAATTTGCCAACTTCATAGATTTTCAATAGAATCTCATTTGACTTAATTAGAAGTATTTTTGACACTATTTGTTATTTTAGTTTGTATCAAATCTCGTAACATTTTCCAGTATTATTATATATGTATATTACATTTTGCAATCAGCATCTAGATTTCGATAATTTCGTGTTCTGGAATTCAAAGATTATTTCATTTTTTTGTACTTGAGAGGATTTTTCATGGAACAGTGTCTAATTTAGTTTTTATTTTTTTTTTAGTTTTTGTGGTACATATTTTTTTCAGTGTTTTGACGATTTGAAGAATTTTACGGTATTTCCGAAACTATTCGCATTTTTCAGTATCCATGTAAACAATTTCATAGGATTTTCTACTATTTTCGTATATTTCTCGTATTTTTATATAAATTGTTATAAAGCTTTCAAAAAATTCCTACTGAAAAATTCAAAGTTCATAAATTTTCAAAAAACATTGTATGAACAGATTTTCATTTCCTTTGGTATTTTTCGTATTTTTCCAGATTTTCTACGATTTGCAAGACGATTCGGTATTTTTATACGTAATTTCTATATCACTTTCTGGAAATCGATGCTTTGGTTATCAAAGTTGTGAGGATCGTGAATGTTTATTATATTTACGAGTTTTTTTGTATAGAAATTTATATATTTTTTTAGTATTGATAGGATGTTTTAGAATTATATAGTTCAAATTCTCTTCAAATTTCCAGAATAAGGTATACTAGAATCAAAATTTTAAAAAACTTAAGATATTTTGACTGATTTTGAAAAAAAAAACAGTTTCAAATTTATAAATTTTGACAAATTTTCTGGTTTTCTTATGGACTTTTATATACATTTCTAAATTCAAATGCTCGAAAAATTTAAATTTCTCGATTCCTGATATTATATAACATTTTGAGGAATCGAAGAAGCATAAATAAAAAAAAACTAGTTTAATAGTAGTATTATAAGTATTTTCCGTCTTTTTTTTGTTTTCATTATATAACGTAAGATTTTCTAGCATGATCGATCCTGCCGTGTAACTGAACATGTATAGACTGTAAGTATGAAACTGTAATGTCATAGATAACTGAAATTTTTTGTCTTTGAATCTTTAAAGTTTCCCAAAAAAAAGTGAAAAAAAAATATTTCTACAATGTCAAAAAAAATTTGAAATTTCAAGCATTTTTCACAGACTTTCTCTTACAATCGTGTTTGAAATTTCATGGGCTCGTATATGATAAGGATTACAAAGAAATTTATATTAAATATATTGTTTATCATTAGATATATTATTATGAATATTTTTTATATATAAATATTTTTTTATAAGTTCAAGAGACTGCATATTTGTATCTTGGAAAATATACTTCATATAATAGTAAACATATAACATATTTTTTGTTATACAATTTATGTTATATACAATGTCAATTTGTTTTTTAAATGAAATCGCCATTGATAAATTAGGAAAAATCTGCTCTAAAAAATGTATTATGTCGAAATCCACTTGAATTCAAAAAGTTTGAATGTACTGTTTCATGAGAAATCATTTAAAGTTAAAATGATTTTAATGTCCGCTTTATATTAAAAACACCTCAATTTCATAGAAGGTTTATTATTTTCATAGACAGTGTCTATTTTTTTCATAAATGCGTCCATAACTTTAACAGGAAATTTAATAGATAGTATAGGAAATCTGCTTCAAAAACAGTCTCTCGAATTTAATAATGAATTTCTAAGAGTGTAGAATTTTTTATCCAAAAAAAAAAACGAAGATTAAAATTACTTTTATTTGAGTTTCGGAACTTTTCTCAAAATAATTCCATATTTTTCCGAAATATTCATAAGACTGACAATAATAACGAGACAAAAATATCTGTTTTTACATTACTCGTTACCGAACAAAAGTCATTCCTTCACGTTATCGTTACTTGCCAAATTATGTAACAAGTAACGTTATCGTGACAGTGAAAAATCTAACATTCTAGATTTAAAACCTGATTTGAACCATCACAATAATTCTAACCGGTAAAATAATTTAAGGGATAAGTTGACGAAAACTGTCTTGTCGTAATTGACAGACATAACATGTAATTAACTGCCTAAAATCCCTGATTCTTTCGCGTCGCCGCAAGGCTGACCATATGCAACTCTCTTCTACTGAATTTTTCGCATGCAACCGCCGTAATTGGACGTTCATGCAATGAATCGGTACACGGGCGTGCAATACGCACGCGGGCTTTGGCGTGACGTAAGTGTCGACATGAATTTTCCAATAATACTTCAAAGTTGCACGAGGTACGAAGAATACGCGGGGCTCGCGCACGTACGCCGCGGGATAACAGTCAAACACTTGGCACCAGCCGGCGCCGCGTATGTGACGTGAATATTTGTTTCTAATAAGATACGCTACAAAGCCGTAATACCATTTGACGCGGGGATCGTCCCGGCGTTCAATTTGGGATTCGTATGTCGCCGGCTAAATGCGGCGAGAGAATCGTCCTGTTTCGCGTTGTGGAGAAAGGCTGTTTGGAAATCCATTTTCAAGGGGATTTCGAATGTTGATGGTGATATCGATGATAGGTTGACGGAATGAAGATATTCGAAAGGTGCTTGGTCATTTTGAGAGAACATTATTTTGATATTTCTGTTTTTGCAGTAGTTTTGGAGGGAAATGTAACGTCAGTTTTAGATTTTCAAGTCGAATTTCGTTCATGTCAGTTTTTATCAAGACTTGCAGCAGATAATGGAAAATTTCAATTCTGTAAGTAGAAGGAAGACTGTTCTGCTAGAAAATCGCAATATCTTCTTATTTCTAATTCAGATAATTTTCTTTGACTTGTTGCAATAGTCATTGTACTTTGGAATCCAATGTTTTTCATTCATATAATTACAATCTTTGTCAATTCTCCAAAATTTATTTATCTAAGTAGCAGGTTTTTTTTATACGACTAATCGCCATACCTGACTTATTTCAATATCATTCGGTATCACAGGTTTTCGTTGTTCTTTCAAATAAGAACATTTTACTCGATCGTACTGTATCTTGATATCGACGAAAGTAATCAAAAATACGAGAATCGAAAGTGTATATGACGTAAAAAACTTCATTCTTTATGAAAACTCAAAGAAATAAAAAAAATAACAGGAAAAGTTGTCAAATGAATAATTTCGAAGTAGATTTGAAACATTGATTGTAAGAAATTCTTAGAAAATGATGGAATTTATATTTTATATATTCAAAAGTAAGTCATAATAGTTACAGGACTTTGAAAATGTAAGACTCATGGAGATCAATGTAAAATTATAGTAGATGTAGAAATTATTAGACTTATAAATAATAAAGATAAGACCCACAGACTTCAAAAATAAGACTTCAATACATTTTAAAAATATTTAGAAAGATGTTTGCAACGTTATAATAAATATAAAAAAAATGACAATTGTAATATTAAAATATTCATAATAAATAATATAGGCATATCGATATTATGTGTAAGAAATTATAATCGATCTCGTGTATTTTAAATAAATAATGACAATAATATAACTTACTTATATTCTATTATATATTGAAAAGTGAAGAATTGTACCAATAAAAATATTTGTTTTCAAGATTGTCTTAGAGTAACAAACTTTCAATTGCAAGCAGTTTCAAGAGTTTGTTAGATAAAACTTTACACAAAATTTTTATCGACAAGGGGATGAAAAAGAAAGTCACAATAAATAAAAATCTATAAAAAACTGTATTTGATTGTGTCTGAAAATGATTATTTCAAGTTGTTGTTTTACTACCCTTAAATCTCACGATTCGTGATATTCGATGTTACTTCTTACTTATTCTATCTGACGTTATGAAATGAGAAAATCAATTGCATAGAAAAACACTTTTGCTAAGGTTATCGATTTTTTTAAGTGAATTATGTTGAATATTCTTGAATAAAAGGATTATATGAACAATTGTTTCGGAGATTTTAGAAATTACGATGAAAAGATATAATGTGAAAGAGAGTTGTATCCCAAAATAGAATTTCAATAAGTTTTAATGTTATACAAATAAGCTACCATACAATTAAGAAAACTGAGAAGTAAAACTTTTTATGATTTTTTTTGATAAATGAAAAACAAATCAAATCGAATAAGATACATAACGTCCAATTTTATAAATAGTCAATTTTTATTCTGATATTATTATAAGACTGTTTTTTTCAAGAATATTTTTAAATCGTGAATTTCTAAGGTTTAAAAAACATTCTCATCAGTCTTAATGAAAAATTGTTTGCCTTTTTTGATTTTCATAAATGTTGCATGATTCTTCAATCTTTTGAAAACTTATATAAGTAATTTCTGTAATTTAAGATTTCTGGTTCGGAACGTTAATTGTGTTGACTAATATTTCTCTTTGTTTCAAAAATTCTTCAATTCACAGAAATGTATAGAAAAAAGGAAGGAGTTTTTGACGAGTCAAAAAAAAACACAAAAGTTTTGTAAATGATGGGAAAAGTGTACCAACATTTTATATTTTACTAGTCAGCTTATTTATAAAATCTTTCAATATTACAATACGACTAAGCATTTTTTCTTCTCATAACGACAATATAATTATTTATTTTCAGTTCTTGTTCATTTTTATTTTATATTCAAACCTGAAAAATCTCATATCATTTTCCAAACTATCTAATAACAAACATAAAATACAACAGTACAATTTTAAAAAGCTCCAAAAATTATAGAAATAAAATAAACATAAAATAATATATACAACAATAATAATACATAAAAAATAAACACTTATGTCAGAAGAAAATTATTACTGATAATCTCATTGTCTTAAATTATTACAAAAATGTCAAATTTCAAAAAACATCAAAAAATTTTCCTACATTCTCATTTCTAATTACCTTCATAATTATTAAGATTCATCGTAATTCTGAAAAGCTTTAAATTCTAAAATTTTCGAAAGGAATTTTTCTCGTGAAAGGAAACGTAACGAAGGGAAAAAAGCATGCAGATGAATTTCCTTTGGAGAAAGTCGCACGTTCGTAGCGCACCGCAATAAAAAGCAATTAATTTGAGCCGGCGCGCGCGTATAACTGTTCTGTGGGTGAGCGGTAACCAGAGCAGTGCCAAACTAATGAACGGACCAACGAGCGAACGAACTACGAACTATCGGATTGAACTATTTGTCGGAAGCGATTTGCCTAGTTTTATTATAAAGTGGGAGCTTACGAACTGTCGTCCTATTGTTGGATTGAATAACCAGAGTTTCGAATTACAAACAGCCACAGAAAGGATATTCTCGCCACTCTCCAGTAATCATCTACTTTCTTCCACATTACATATTTTTTATTCCACAATACCTATATACAGTATTATACTAGAATAGATCTTTAACAATATTACACTATTGTATACAATTTACCTATTATAAATCTATAATACACCAATATTCGATCGATATAATGAATTCCTTCATCTCAAGATTATAGTTTTCATCATCATCAGGGTACACTCTAAATAATATCATATTCCTAATAGTTACAACTTCATAAGCGATGACTAACAACACAATGAAAATCGAACAATACAAACTTTATAATTTTCTCGATGATCAAGGTCCACACGTTCCTTATTAACACCACATCCACTTAATAATGAACTTACAATAATAATAATGTCCATAATATTATCGTCAAATACAAAAAACTTGCCGAAAGTCAAAGGGCCCAGCGTCAACATATAATCTCTCAAAGTGGTGTTAACCTCACAGAAGGCAACGCCATATTAACGAAATAATGAAATAATGACAGTCTCTACTATCAAACCCGAACCCCACCTTTTTTCTTATACTAATTTTTTGACTTGAAATATGCTCTAGAAAATAAAAAAAATTATTTTACAAATTTTGTTTTTGTGAATAAAGAATATAACATACTGTAACGTTCCGATGGGTATTCCTTGTTAGCCAATCAAACATTAACTATATGGATCAAAATTAAATGAAAATATCGAAATCTTAGCTGTTGGTAGAGGCAATAAATACATATTCCATTATATATATAATTCACATTTCCCACATTTATTATAATTCCTCACTTGTAAACCTTTTAGTAATTTCTTAATATATATCAAAAGTACACCACCAAGTCATTTATCCATCATCATGTTATAAACAAATTATATCGCACATTAATACATATCTCATCTCACAAAATTCAAATTTATATCCGTCATCATATCAGATCATAAATTCATAATCCATAATACAAAAACAAATAAAAAATTAAATATCCCTTCCCCTAAAAATCAACTTAATCACACAACCCTAAACATCAAAATCACAAATCAATTCATCATTAATTCAAAGAAAAATATCATTATATAATATGACATCACAAAAAAAATCACAGCACATCAATCATCATTCCAAAAAAAATATTCATCAGCAAATAAATCACCATAAAAATGTAGATTCCAATAGTAAAAAAAAAAGTATCACAATATCAAAATAAATAAATTTCAAAGATCTTTCCTTATTCTGGCCAAGAAGAAACGTGATTCCATTCCTTAGCGTCGTTCACAGAACAATGTCGGACGAAATTCCACGTCATAAGCCAAAACCAAGTCCAACAGTGGAACAATGAAAGTCCGCACGCTAGCAATTAAATGAGTCCTAAAAACATCCTCGACAATCAAAATTCGGTCTTCACAATCCTTAGAAGGGAAACCGTGGCCAAAACATCTGGAATGGCAAATCAAAAATACGCCAATTCCGAGAGCATCCAAGATTACCAAAAAAAGAAGCTAATAAAAATCGAATCACGACCGTCTAAACAAACCACGTCCCGAAATCATCGAAATCACACAAAATTAAAAGAAAATATGAACCCCCGAACACTCGAAAGAAAAAACAAACTCACCACGTCAATGTTTAGTGCGCTCCCGATGAAAAATTCACAATTCGATCAAAATCACTAAAGTCTATTTACTATACGAGAACTCTCAGTATCAATATGGACGCCAGAGACGCGTTCGTCCCGAGTTCGAAGAAGAAAGGCATCGCGCATGCGTGTCCATTATGGGAGATTATCTCTTTGAAGGATCGATTTCAATCGATCCTTCAAAGAGATAATTCAAATCGAAGCATGGCTACAATACAAATTACAAAAATTTTGAAGATTCTCTACAATTTCAACAAACATCACATCTGTCATAATAGAATTCTGAAATTCCTATTTTTTTTGTTCAAATTTTCAAAATATTAAAATTCGATGTTTTAGACTCTGAATATACTTGCGATCTACAAGTTTTTTTCTTTTTCACACCTTTATTCAAAAATTAAGAACTAATCAACATCTTCTTTTGATGATGATTATATAATACCAAAATCATTGTACAATTTTGTGTTTAACTCTAAATACACTTCATAAAATATTTTATACATGAGTAGTTTTTTTTTTATACGACCTGTTGCATTTAGATGTTAAAAGCAAAGAATTGATTTGATATTTCTGTGATTAAGAATTATAATTATTCTACATAATTTATAACAGTAGTTTCTTTTGTAAAAATTTTAAATCAAATTTCACAAGTTCAAAGTTGCTGCAAATAATGTTCTCCCAGTGTCTCGAGACCATCACCTAAAGCTACCTTTACTAAAAAAAGGTCGTGAAAAACGAGCTTTACTCACGAGTGACAAATGCAATTTTTCACTGCTCAGGACGTTTGTTATTTTTGGGCCATTAGTTATTTTTCGACAAACGTTCTCGCCTCGATTATTCTCGGGTACAAGACGTTTTCGCGAGTATAGGAAAATGTGATTAAATGTCTATTAGATCTAGAAGATTTCATGATTTTATTCCTGGAATTACAAAAATGTTTCGTTTATTTTTGAAAGTACTTAGTGTACTTTTTTTCTCTAGAATCCTAAAAGTAACAAAAAAATTTGTAAAAATACGTAAAATTAGTAAAATTATTCAAACATCAGAACAAAATTATTCATGTATTCTTCAAAAAGATGGTTTAGGATTTTAGAACTAACCGAGTTTAAGAATTTTGAGTTAAATATAAAAAAATTCAGATTTGTAAATTGAATTTTGCAGTCCTAAGTTTTTCTTCGTAGTTTTGCTTTCACCATTGATCGATGAATTCATAATACTTAATAATTATATCTAAATTCAATTTGACAGTATTTTCATCAATTTAGTCTAATCATGATTGCAAACGCAATAATTAATATTGAAATACATGATTATAAGCTGGTTGCGTTATATTACAAAAATTACGTCAACTCATTTTGATTCCAATCTTTGTTTCAACTACATTCAGTTATATAAGAAACTGCTATAAGTATTTCCAAAACGAAAAAGTTAAGGTCTAATGAGAAAATTTTTCAAACCGTTAAACGTGAAAAAAAGGTGTACGATGCCTCGAGAAAAGTCAGAAAAAAGCGTGAGAATCTCCATATCAGAGGCGTGAACGTCGGAATCCTGCTGTCGCTGACGTAATTTATGGCGGGGGAAAATTCGGGAGGAATTTTCCGGTCGGAAAAAGAGAGGCGACGCGTCGAATCGGGATAAAACATCTCTTACTTTTATAGAGACGACGAGTCACATTAACGATCGAATGGATCACGTCCGCGACGCAACTGTAAAAGCCAGTGTTTGGTTTGCTTGCTTTTGGGGTCTGTTACGTAATGTTTTGCAGTGGGAAAACTTCCTTGAGTGTGTGACAAAACAGTTTTAATAAATAGAGAAAACGCTCTTAAAAAAAGTATAAATAAATATTTTTCATCAGGAATTTAAGTAAACTGAATATGAAAACGTGATTTTTCAAGTTACATACTTAAAAATATTGTGATGTTAGAATATTATATAAAATATATAATAATACAATAAATATAAAAAATACTAAAATAACTACTTATCTACGAAACACGAAAAAACTCTGTTCAGGAAAATCTTTTAAAGCAATGAGAATATATAGAATTTTGGAGAAGCTTGATAAATGAAATTCTTCTATTGATATTGCAATTTATTTAAATACTAAAAATCTATAGAAATACAAAAATACACTACGAAATTCCATAAATGCTGAGAAGTATTGAACGAACTGAACATACAAAAAATCGTTCAAATCTTTTAATTCTATATAGATATTATTTCCACGAAAATTTACAAAAATAATACAAACCTCAAAACTTTGAATCCCAGATCAGTCTTATAAAAATACATTTAATAATCCATCAAAATACTTAAAAATTGAGAATCATCAATGTTACATTAACACAAAATGAACCAAAAGTTTTAGAATCATTTCGAAATATTTTAAATCTAATAAGATACTGTTTTTACAAAATCTTATGACATACTGAAATTGTTGGAAATTTCAGATTGTCGAGTATAAAATTATGAAATTCTATATTGAAAATGATAAAACCACCGGAAACCTATTAATAACCTATAGTATGAGACTAAATATTGACATAAATATTGACATTTTTCTAATTTAGTATGGGTTTTTACATTTTCTAGGATGTCAGAGAAGTTTTTTTCAAGTTTTCATCTATCTTTTAATTCCGTAATTTTCAACAGTTTTTTGCAGTTAGAAGGACTCTTTATAAAGAACATTTTTTCTTGTGCACATGCTTTATCGAATATCGAACATTTTTCGCACCGAACAAAAGTTTATATCACGAGCAAATATTTCAGATTCGAAATTATCATGTTGCATGAGAAATTCCAAAAAAATAAATATCCAGGGGAGCATGAAAACTCATGAACTAAACTGCAGAAAAATTTTCATAAGTTGGCTTTTCCTCACAAAAAAAAATTTCCAGAGGAAAAAATTGTTCTATAGACCGAAAAGTTATGAAAATTATTTGTGAAAAATAACCATTGAAATTTTCCACATGGATACTGCTTCGGAAATTCAATCTATCGATCTTTTGTATAAAATTTTCACTTTTTCATATTCTCGAGTCTGCAGTAAAAGTTTCGAAGTTGAATTTTTTTTTCTAAAGCTTGGTATGAAAGTCGAATTGCGCGATTGAAGTACTTACTTTCGTGTGAGTGTAATGCATCGCTGTCTACAGACATTTTCGCTGCGATCACTTTTTTTTGTTAAAAATGAGAGCTATCTTCGGAGTTATTGTACCGTGAAGTCGATTGCATTCTCTCGATCATGCGTTTTTCCGAATCTGTACCTCTGAAATATTACATCGATCCATCTTGAAAATATTTTTACGGAATCATAGTGTATTTGGAGTAGTTCGAGTTTTATGAAATTAATATTTCATCCATTTGCGAATGAATGAAACGTTGAGTTTGCACTTTATGAAAAAAACTTTCATTTTCAACGAAGAATCGTCCACAGAAGTTTAAACAGATATCAGTATGAAATGAGTTTTCACATTATAAGGTTCACACGAAGTCACTGAATAGCCTACAAAATTTAGAGATACCCACGAATATGTGATAATCAATAGCAGCTGAAGTTTCATCAGCAAAAACCGAAATGGAAATTACATCAGTCACGTTTCTGGAATTTCTCATTGTTTGTGTTCCACGTATTTCGGACAGAAATAATTTTTATTGGAATTTCGCCAGAAATTCGATCTACAGGGTTGATGAAAATGACACAGTTCTGATTTTCTTCCTCAAAATGACACAATGGCGAATACACTTGGAAAACCAAATGTCTATCTTTCCTCCTGAGAAAAATGTAAGTTTTTATGTAGAAAAAATTTACATAGTTTATTAATGGTTACCTTTTTTTTAGTCTTAGAAACATCGAAATTCTCAAATATCACGAAAGTTGGGCAAATAATTACAAAAATGTTATAAACACAATGTAAAGTAAGAATAATATTCTTTAAATGTGCACCAAACTCGACATTTCTTATCATTTCCGTCGAAAACCGTCACTTGCCAATTCAAAGTCGCGAAAATGGCCAAACATTTCGTTTGAGACGAAAGGTAAAACCGAGCTCGAACGATCAATCGAATCGTGCGTATCAGCATCGACAGATTCTTGGCATAATTCGTATTGGAAGGTGCGGAATAGGATCGCGCTCGTCTTATCAAACGCCCTTATAGATTTCCCTCGGGACGTGGAGGTGCCGTTTGCCGAATGGGCACGACCCTTGCAAGTCCTAATACATACGCGATCCAGCAAGTTCTCGCACCCCGAAAAGGCCCGACCTTTTTCGTTGGCTAATCAAACTTTTACCGCGAAAGTAGCTATCATCACGTAGCTGCAAATGTGAGAGGGTCCGAACGGCCAGCTTGTCATTATTCCCGGTGCTCGCTCCAAAAGAGTAGACTTTTTGTGCTCGTGTCAGCCACGCGAAAATCGGTTTCTTTGGCCTTTGCAACTTTGGCATTCTCTGGACAAGAAAATCGGAGATTCAACTCGAGGCTATGTAAATTAAAAATGGCAACTCTCTCAGTTTGAATTAGTGAAATTTTTACTAATTTAGTTAGTAGGTCAGAGATAGTCAGAGATCTACTAATGAATTAGTAGAATTCCACAAGTTGACTAAAAAAAATATTTGAACTCTAGTAAATTAGATATCATATGTACTTAGTTGTAAAACACGTTGTTAAAAGCTTGATATTTTAGGAATATTTTAACAAATGTCTAAGCATGTCTATTATTATTGTTTGATTTTTCACTATAAAATAATTATTAATCAAGAACAATAGCAGTGGTTAATATTTATGATTATGAAAAGTAACTATTTACTTAAGTATTAGTAAAAATTGACTTTTTCATAAGTTGAACTATACTTATCTTTTAGTCATAATGCATGAATAAGACTAGTCAAAACCTACTTACTGTAGTAGTGGATTTTTGCTAAAGTTTAATGATAGTTATTCGCTTTTTTCTGCGGTCAAATATTACTAATTTCATCAGTAAGCTTTATCACTAATTAAATTGGTAGATTTTTACTAAAATTTGATTGCCCCCTTTTCACTTTTTCAATCAATCAAATTCTACTATTAATTAGTATTTCTTTACAAATTCAAACTAAGAGAGTAACTAGTGATTTTTTACTAATTAATATTATTTTACAATTATTATCAATAAAAATTTTTTTTGGTATTTTTGATGATTATTTAGGATTTTTCACGTTTTTTTAATGATTACTTTCCCAGTTCGAACTAGTAAAATTTTTACTGATTCAATTAGTAAGTCACAGATAGTCAGAGTTCTATTAATAAATTAGTAGAATCCCACAAGTTGACTAAAAAAATGGTTGAATTCTACTAAATTATATATTATATGTGTGTATCTAGTTGTAAAAAAAGTTGGTATAAAAAACATTGTTGACATCTTGATGTTTCAAGAAATCAATATTTTAACAAATGTCTAAAAATGTCTATTACTGTTTGATTTTTTTACTATAAAACAATAATGAATTAGTAGCATTTGAATGCCATTTAGATATTCAATATTTGCAGTGGTAAATTTCTATTATTATGAACAGTAACTATTTACCAAAGTATAAGTAAAGATTGAATTTTTGATTAGATGATCTATATTAAGCTTTTAGTCATAATGCACGAATAAGACTAGGCAAAACCTACTTACTGTAGTAGTGGACTACTAATTAAGTTTAAAGTTAGTAATTCACTTTTTTCTTCAGTTAAATATTACTAATTCCATCAGTAAGCTATATGACTGATTCAATTAGTAGTTTATATTGAATTAGTAATCATCGTCAGTATCAGAGAATTATTTGATACTTGAAATTAGTAGAAAATTGAGGATCTAAAAACTTTGAAGTTTATAATTTCGGATTCGTGGAATTTACAGAAAAATTCATAAAAATATTACAAATCTAAAAAAAAAATGGAAAACTGTAATAAATCTCACGAAAAAAAAAATATGAAGAAGATTTGAAAAATATTATTCTGAAAAGCATTTGAATGGTATACAGATATAATTTTCTGTAAAAAATTATAATAATTTTCAAAATTTATAGAATTTTGGATTCTAAGACATCCAAAAAGGATAATCTACATCGGAATTTATCAATTAGAAGAAACTTCAAAAAAAACTATGAATACTGATAAAATACAACAAGACCTGAAAGTTTCAAAAATCTGTGGAATACTTATAATCTTTAAAGGAACTATTTGGTCAAAAATTTATTAAAGGTACTAATAATCGCCTAAATTTCTAATGTTAGAGTATCATATTCTAAAAATGATAATTTGAAAAATACTAGAAACACTTTAAATACCCAGAAAATCTTACCTGATTTGCAATATGAGCTAAAAATGTTTAAAATACTCTAAATGAAATAATCAAAATTCATGTATATTTTGAGAAAAAAAAATAATTATAATACTGTATAGTAATGGAGAATCAGTCTGAAATATTGTGTGTGTGTATATATATATGATATTACTTTAAATGATACTGCAAACTATCCTCAATTCGTCCGCACAAAAAGGTATGTAACCCCTTAATATTTTCACAAGACTGATAACTTCTTACAAATAATTGAGAATCTATTAACAACTTACGAAAATTATTCTGTTATGTAATGAGATTTGAACAAATTATTGCCATTCAATAACAATAAATGAATATTACATGTTTTCTTGGGAATTTCAATACATCGTTTCCATCACTCAACCTGTGAAAATTTTTGAATTTGTAATAATCTCTAATATTCAATCAAAAACTTTATAAATTTGTTTAAGTTGTTGATAGTTAGTTTTCTATGATTTTTCGCTACATGGTTAATTTATTTCAAATATAAGGCAGATGAGAACTTAATAAAACAATTGCAGAATTGTTCTTAAAATTGGTGTATGAAATAAGAAATGTGTATTCGAACTTTTGTTGTTTTAGATGGAAAAGTTCAAAGAGATGTCACTAAGTCCAATGAATTGCAAGATATAGAAAGTTATATAAATTCACGCATAAAAGACATTCAAAGAATAGTCAATTGAAGCTTTACAAAATGTGAAAAATGAACGAAAATGTTAGTTGCTCAAAGTTTGCAATATATAAAACCAAACTAAATTCAAAATATGTGATGTACATTTTTTCGGGTTTGAATTTGCACATAAAGTTTTTATGGTTTCTCTATATATTGAGATTCTTGTGGGTATTTTCAAGGGATTTCATACTTTTTATCCAAAATTGAATTGGTTCACGTGCGAAGATTGCCCAGATGTAAAAAATCAAATGATGCCCAAATCGTGTAACTCCTAATTCACAAACTTGCAACTTGAGAAGTCTCACTTAAAAAAGATGAAGACTCCTCGTCTTACGATTGTTTTGAGTAACAAAGGCGCGAGGCTTATTTTCTGCATTTAGCAACTCGTTAAAGGTGGCCTTTCTGGAAACAGGTAGCTGTCGGTTATTGAATAATTCGCGAGATAAGGAACGAGCGCGGCTCGGTACGAGACAATTACCAGGAAGCGGGGCGAGATAACGACAACTACAACGAAACTGACATATCCCGGCGCTGGATACGGCGTGCATTTCTCCGGGACGCCTGCGACGCTTACCCCATTTACTCCGTCTTTCTCGAGTTCTTCCCCGGGAGCTGCAGACGCTCGTCGTTATCTTTATGGAGCGCCCGCGTCTATACCACGATCGAGCGATTGTTAATTAACGCGGACTACAGGGTTTCTCTTTTTTTCCTCCTCTTTCCCCTAATAATTTCTCTTCTTTTGCAGTAGACCGAGGTGGAACAAGAAATTTGAGATAAGATACAAGAAGAGGAAATCAGGTTCAAACGAATTCATTTTTTTGGTAACAGAATCAAAGAATTTTTCAAGAAACTCGAGAATACAATTATTACAATTATTATTAACTGTATTTAATGTATTTTAGAATGGAATTTTTTACTGGCGATTTTTTTTATGAAAGTCTCATGGATTATGTTAGAGAAACGTATTTCTTTGATTATTTGAGAAACTCGGTCAAAGGGAGATACTGGATTTCCGATATTAATTTACTCTGTTAACGTACATTCCACTTTTAATTCTTTTTTAACTTCAAAACTCAAACTTAGTCTAACTTGCGAGGTTCTCGGATATTACATATTGAAATCGCGAATTTCAAACTACATAATTAATTGAAAAACTTTGGTATCTTGGAACCGTCAAAGTACAACTTTGAAACCATGAGATTTTCAACATCTTTCAATCTTGAGATCTGTGACCTCTAAAATTCAGTATTATTTTTCTATGATTCTCAATGCCGAAGATTGTACATATTTTACACCAATTTATCTGTTATATTATAGACTCTGCAACTCGAAAAATTCAATTATAATATCAATAATTTAACGTACGAGAATCATCCAGAACGATTTTTCATAATAATGATAAAGATAAGAATAATGTTACATGAATATCTCAAATTTCTTTTAAAATAAAAAAAATCATACGAAGAGACTATTTGATTAAAAAAAATTGAAGATTGAAAAATTTTTTCATTAGCTTAAAACTAAATGATATAAAGATACGATTCAAACGAAAGAATTACATGATAAAATATTATGATGAGACCATTAGAATTACACGATGAATATATTCCCTATTTTTATTCATTTGAAATATAATAAAATTATAATGATAAAAGATCGTTGGAATAAGAAAATAAAATTGAAAAAAAATACTACATACATACATTCTGTAAATGAACTACGATCTTAAAAATTTCGAATGTTTCATCATTTCTTGGAATTTTTTAACTACTGATAAATACTTTAACAAATAAAAGATCACTGAACTCTAAAAAAAATTTGTCTCGTTTATTATAATGTTTCGAATGATAATAAACTTTATAAGGATAATTCATAAGGATATTAAATGTTTTTATGTACCTCGAAATTTCGAAATTTCTGACATAACACAACCTGTTTAAATGAAAACATTCTCAATGTTTCCAAAAATTCGTCAAGCTAATGAAAATTGTATATCGATTCAACACTGCCTCAGTTTCGTCGATTTTAATCGAAAGGAGAAAAAAAGTGATTCAGACTTTGAAAAAAACTGATGTGAGTTGAAAAATTCGCGAGAGAAGTGAAACTTCTTACCGCGAACTACTGCAAGTTCAATTAAACAAAAAAGAAAGTTCGCTCAATTTTATGAGAAAAACAACTATAGAAACTATTAAAACCAAAGCATGAACTGCCTTAAAAACTATAGCTTGAAACGGAATAAATCGAAATCGGAATTTTGAACGAATAAAATCCGAATTCAAATTGAAAGTTTCATGACAAAGTTTTACTTTTCTTTCACATTGCATGTATAATATACGATTTGAGCTGTGTAAGAAAAGTAAATCTTTCTCGTCGAATTTCAAATTTATGTTTGAATTTCACTCGTTTAAAATTCCGATTTTAATATAATCAGTTTCAAGCTACAGTTTTGAAAGCAGTTCATGCTTTGATTTTAATGGTTTCTTTAGTTGTTTTTCTCGTGAAGTTGAACGAACTTTCTTTTTTGTCTAATTAAACTTGAAGTAGTTTGCTATTAGAAGTGTCACTTTTCTTGCAAGTTTTTAAACTCACACCAGTTTTTTTTTTTTTTTCAAATGTAATCCATAATGAAATTAATGTAAAAAGTTAGGACTAAAATTGTGAATTTTGCTTTTTAAATTTTCAACACACTTATTTCAGAAAGAGAAGTCTATTTTTTTCATTTCAGAATAATGAACTAGATATTTTTGTCATAAAATATTTTTTTGAATCATGTATGTGAAGCAATAAATTTCAGTTATAGTTACCATTAGAAAAAAGATAACTAAGTTGGAACTAAAAGTGTAGGTTTCAGGTTGACCATTATTTCTCTGAAATTCATTTCAGAATGAGCATTTAACATTCATTTATATTTCACAATATCAAGAAAGTATAAAAACAACTTATAAGTTTCAACTGTCTGCAAAAAATGTTTATAATATTTTTCTACTATTTATTAATTGAATAACAAATAATTTCTCTTCTTGTCATTTTTATAAAATGAATTAAAAAGATAGAATAAAAAATGTTTGTTCCCTATTTACTATTTTCCTAAAATTCTTGTAAGAATTAGCGTTTTAAATGTCCACTATATGGTCTAAGCTTTGTTTCCAAACCATTGTTACGCTCTCACACGGATTTCACTACCAACGAGCCGTTAGAAGTTTCACTCCAAAAATCTTAACTTTCTCCTTAATTAACAAACTATTTTTTCGAGTTTTGCACTTAACTAGTTGTGGCTTTTCTCTCATGCGAACCCGGCAATGTCTCGCCTGTTTCTTCCCTCTTTTGCACGATACTCATTCGTAATCGAAGCGCTTCTTTTGTGAGCGCGGCTTGATTTTCAGCGGGGAAATGAGAGAAACGAGATGAAAAGGAACCGTCAAACGATAACGTTCCGCGATACGGAGGTATCTCCGCACCTAGCGCGCATCGGCACCGAACTTCATTATCAGAAATAGACCGGGCGCCCATTCACCAAGATATTCGGAACAAAACGCCGGCGAAGATTTCGGTTTTCGTGAGAGGTAATTAGGAGAAGACCTGGAAAAATGTTTTTCACTAATGAAAACGCTCCTCGTTTGTTTTACGCTCGGTCGAGAAATGAAAATTTGTTGGGCGAGAGTTTACTGGACGTCACAAAGAGAGACGTTTTTATTTCGCATTTCATTTGAATCAAGTCGAGCATGATTACAGGGATGAAGTTTTTCGCTGAATAACGGTTGCTTTCGATGCATTTCTGGGATGTTGGAATAAGGGAAAAAAGGATTAGAAAAAGTATGTACCATTGGTAATTTGTTTTTTCAACGAAATAATGGGAAAAAATATGGTGAATGAGTTTGAAGCTGTGGAAAGCAGAATTTGGGTACTTTGTTTGGGGTTTAATTGCCCTTCTAATTCCTGGAAACATAATCACTTTTTTCTAACCTTTCACTTTGCGATGGACATCCTTCGCCGAATATTCGCGAAACTCTCAAAGTACGGAATTTCCAGTGCCCTGTGATTAAAGGAAATTATAGAGTACCGAAGCCAGATAATCACAGGCGAAGTCGTGACCGCGGTTAGTAGCTTCTGGCCAACTGAAGTCCTCTGCGCCATTAGATATCTCTCGTCGCCTTTACCAACCACGTATTACAACCAGGCTGAGATTTTTTGCGCCGTACGCGTGAGACAAATGAAACTATCTTTTTCGCGAAAGGGCAGGATTTCAGGAAAGAACATGATATTCCGGTTTTTTATCTTCTTTCGGAAGATTTTTACATGATGCATCTGCATTTTGTGGAATAAGAGTTTTTCTTTTCAGAAAACGAAGTATTCGTTTCAGCATGTTCTCATTTTTCTTTCAAATTATATGAGTATTCTTAAGATTTTAAAGTTCATGGATTGAGCTCTCAGGATTTCAGAAATTCTTTAAGATTCTGAATATTTCGAAATTTTCCGATTTCTTGAATTTTTTCAGAATTTCCGGGTCATCAATGATCTCTGTACGACAAAAAAGTTTTTGATTCGGAAATATTTCAAGATTATTACAGAAGTTTGATGGTTTTATGTAACTTCCAGAATTCTCTAAAATCTAAAAAATTTATGGACATTTTCATGAATTCTTGAATTTTTCGAATTTTTTTTATATATTATTCAAAATCTTCGGGATTTTTCTTATTTTTTTTCGTTATTCCATATGTTTTATATTTTGATGTTTTTTTTTCTGTCAACTTTCAAAATTCTCCATTGTACCTTACGACGAAACATTCATTGATGTCTCTAAAAACTATAAAGCGTAAAAGTGTCAATTTGCTTGAAATCTACAAAAGTAATCAAAATAATACGTGATGGAATCCTGACAAATTTTTGCATTTTTCAAGTTATTAAATGTATTCGATTTTTCCAAAGTTTTTTAATATCCCAAAATTGTTCATGTGTCTCTTCATTATTCTTGAAATTACAAAAGTTGTCGATTATCATTGTACGACAAAACATGTGTCAATTATTCATTAATTAAGTTAATAATAAGTTAAATTTTTGGAAGTTTACCTAGTAGATACGTATTTTAATTATATCATAACAAATTTTCCCAGAAATCAATTTTCGAATTATACCTTTTATTCTGAACTTTTTGACATGTTTGCATTTTTATTAATATTTGAAAAATCATCGACTCTTCTTTATCAACGAAATTTGATTTCGAAAAAATTTTCTTAATTCTACAGTTTTTTTCAGTTTCACGAAATGACTTAAATATTTTGAAGTATTGTCTTTGTTTTCTAAATCCTCAAAAATTAATAAATATTTTTTTAGACCCTACTAACTGTCTAAATTTGTCAAATTATTTCAAAGTTTCTAATCTTTTCAATGTTTTTCAAACATTTTAAATTTTACAACTTCTGATGTATTAAAACTTTCACAAAAATCGATAGTTACTGTAAAATTCAAAATTTTCAAAGTTTTCCCATATTTAAAAATGTTCCATGTGTCTATATAAGAATTCTTGAACTTTCAGAAATCATCGATCGTCATTGTGCGACAAAACATTTTTCAATATTCTCAGAATTTTTGGGGAATTCACCCAGTAGACGAGTATTTTGATTATATTATTACAAATTTCCGCACAATCCATGAAATCTATCAAAAATTCCTATTCTTATCAATATATTTCAAACTGTTGAGAAATGTCGTCAATTTAACAAATTTCCAATTACAACCAATATTGTGATTGCATTTTTATAAATATTTGAAACATCATCGGCTCTTCTTTCACAACGAAAGTTGATTTCCAAAAAATTTTCTGAATTCTGCACAGTTTTTTTCAGTTATACAAAACGACTTAAATATTTGGAACTATTGTCTCTATTTTCTAAATCCGCAAAAATTTATAAATATTTTTTTAGACCCTACAAATTGTCTAGATTTGTCAGAATAATTCCAAGTTTCTGATTTTTTCAATGTTTTTTAAATATTTCAAATTTTAAAACTTCTGATGTATCAAAACTTTCACAAAAATCGATGTTCGCTGTAGAATTTAAAATTTCCAAACATAACAATGTTTAGAATATTAATTCATTTCTCTAATATCATGAAATTTCCAAAATATACGATGATTATATGTATATTTTTTTCACATTCCAGAAAATTCAGTAATTTTTCGAAATATTCTAATACATTTACGATTCTCAATACCAGACATCAAATGCTTTTAATTTTTTACCTATTTTCATGATTTATAGGTTTGTAATAATATTGTTCTATACATCGGGCATTCTTGTCCAACAAAATATATATAGATTTTGTTTTCTCAAGACCTTTACCCAGTTTTTCTACTTTTTACGGAATGAATGAAATTTTTCACAATAATCAACATTTATCTTCATTTTCTAGATTCCTTCTACTTTCTTCAATCTCCGGAATTATTTATATTTTTCGAAATATTTTCTGTTAACTTCTGTTCATCTTTCGACAGTTTTTTTTTTCTTGAAATCATTATTGAGAGGTATAGCATGTACTGTATGAAATTTTCATGTAGTATAATTTTAACTATTTCCTAACCAGTTTTCTACAAAATTACGAACACCAATTGTCTTTTGCGAATTCATGCAAAATTAACAACTAGAAAAAATGATACGGAAAAATAAATCTTATTCAGCTACGCTCCTGGCTATTGACCAAGAGACTAAAGAGTAATTTTGTCACTTTATGTCTAATTTTCACAAAATCCAAGATAATAGATATGAGATGAATAAAAAGAGTTATACAAAGATTCCGATAATAATTCATTCACATATGTTTTTTAAATATTTTCGATAGTACTTCAATAATCAATATTATAAATGCATATGAAGTAAGTTCTGATTCAGAATGGAACTTTCATAAACTTCAATATCATTTCACAAATTTTACATAAACCTTAATATTTCTTCGTCAATCCCACATGATTGTAAAATTTGATGGAGTCCATTGCACTTGCACTACCTATTTACTGCTGATAAATTGGTGAATTTCACCCTGACAATAATAGCATCACTGTTTCAAGCGTCAATCTCAATTCCCTTACGTTTGATGAATTTCGTCGTTCAGTATTTAATTGCCGGTATTAGATTTATGCGTGACAATCAACTGCGCGCCTTCATGGATGAACTCGCTATAAAGCTAATGCAGAAAACGTCATCAAAGGCTACTATCCTCTAGAAACAAAAAAAAAAAATAATCATTACCAGAAACATGAATTTATTTATACACAAACCTAGAAATAAATGAAAATAACAAAATAAAAAAAAAGTTCTCAGATCTATACACTCATCATACAAAACTCAATGAAAACGAATAATTATAAAAATATTACTTATTACAAAAAAAAAATGTTAATTGAAGAAAAATCTGAATATTCTCACGTACTCGTTGAATATTGATCCAATAACTAGTAAATTTTTTTTACATCTTCCACATCTACTCGACTCACACTGAGATTAACCCGATTCGATCGGAAAAGTTTTCGCTCCTAATCGCGGCTCGGTAATGATCGTTAGAATTAAATTGTGTCGCGTTAATGAATTCCATCGGTACATGATACGACCCAATTTTCTACGTCTATGAATACTGCAGATCTATTAAAATTATGTAAATCCAGTCATTTGAATCGAATTCGTTTCCGCGATGTTATGCAAATATATTCCAAATACCGCAAACATGCATGCGTGATGGCTATTGTACCTGTCAAAAACTTTCGTACTTATCGATTCGAACGCTTGACGTGATATCATGTGGAAATAATTCCACTGTGTGTGTTTTTTCGACCAGTGATTCGAATTAGGATGATAATAACACCATGAATCAATTGATACAATTTCTCAGTATGTTGAATTTTAAAAAAATGTTACGTTATTAAAATTAGTTGGGAAATACAACACGAAGAATTGATTTTTTGGTGAATTATCTCGCTATATGATGAAAAGAAGTTGATCGCCACCCCGCCGTGTCAGCAACTCCACCATTAATTTCCATTGACTACTATTGACTTCTATTAACCTACATTATCTACTATTAATTACCATTAACTACCATTCACTTCAATTGACTGTCATTCTCTCCCATTAACTTCCATAAACTTATTACTCTTTAATAATTCCTATTTAATCCCAATAATTCCCATGAACTTCTATTCGATTTGATGAATTTAGATTTTAAAACTTTCGACAAACAGTTGAAATTTCTCCTTATAAATTTGTAAATTTTAAATACTATGAAAAATTCCATTATCTTCTATTATTTACTATTAACTACTATAAACTTCCTAATATTTCCTGTTTCTTTCATTAACCCCCAATACCTTATATTAACTCACCTTCTCTATTGTATTTTTTTATATTGTATAAATCCATTCATTATGTATTTGAATAGTATTGTATACTATTTACTAATCTATCTGCATTTTCATTCCAAATATTCATTGTCGAATTATTCAATAAAATTTTCTTATTGTGAGTTTCGACTGTGCGTCTCTCAACTCTGAATATTTTTTATAAGAAAAAAATTTCTATTTACCCCCATTCATTCCCATCATATCTCATTCATTTTCACGAAATTATAATACTGCCATTCAACTCTCTCAAATTCGTTTTAAAATAAACTTTCCTCTGTGCTTTTATTTATTTATACAAGAAAATTATTTTTTAATTAGTTTGTAATGAATCGATCTTTAAAATTATGTTTTGTCAGTTTTCATATTTATTTGAAATTTCGTTTTCCCAAAACAAACATTGTAGAAACTCACAATAATCCATTCTTCAACATTAACAAAAATATTCGCGTAACGTAGTTTTCTTCAGTTGTTCTTCAAAAATTAAATTCTTTTTATTAATAAATCCTTTATGTTTCCTTATATCTTCGAATCTCATAATTTTTTTGACATATCTTCCATATTTTTTTCTAGATCGTAGATTTCCGTATCCGTTATCATGCTGCTATTTTCATTTATTCAAGCAGAAGAAATGTATTCGTGGATGAAGATCAATAAAATTACAGAAAAATTTTTTTTATTCACATGAAATAATTATAAATTATGCTTATAATAAAATGAGGTGATATATTAAAATTTTTTCCGATAAAAAATGATAAAAAATGATTTATGAATATTATAGCTATTGCTTCTTTTGAATAATATAAAAAAATTAGGTAAAAGTTCAAATCAAAATTAATTATGTGAAAATAAGTTATACATAATAAAATTTTTTTGATTGGATTGAATTTTACGTAAGGTATCTATACATTTATATATGTACACCTAAGAAATGTTAGAAATTTTATATTTTAAGTTGTTTCAAACTTATCTAGCATTTATGATATTTCGTAGATTTTTTGTATTTATCTGGATTTAAAATATTTTAATGGATGATTATGTCAACTTGAATTATTCGATAGTTTAAAATTAAAAGTTCTAATTTCCTGAGTTTTTTCGGAGGACAATTTTTTCGTGGTTTTCCTGTGTTTTCACAATTTACAATAATTTTAGTATTTTTTTTTTTTTTTTTTTTTTTGTTCTTTTTGGATATTCTTATGATTCTAATGGCTTTCTGATTTTTTCATGTATTTATAAATGGGTTTCTAAAAACAAAACTTTAGGATGAAAATATTTATATATTCCAGGTAAATAAACAATCAATCGAGATAATTTCATCTTCACATATATTTCGTGTATTTAAAACTTTTTTTTTGGTATTTTATGCTACGTACTTTGTATGTTTATGTTATATCTTTATTATTACTTATTACATAATAATGTAGTACAATTCATAGCTAACGTACAGTAAACATTTTACATTACACATCATACAGTTCACAGAATACAATATAAATTTTACAGTTCACAGTAAACGGTAAAAAATATACTTTAGTAAGCAATGAAAAAGTTCCATATTCCAGAAAATCATTTCTGCAATATTTTATTCTATAACAAAAAATCCATTCACTTCATAACAAAAAGTAAAAAAAATTGAATTCAACTCTAAAGTAACCTAAAAAATCACCCAAATTGCAGGAAATAATTTTGTCTCGTCCAGCAATTTATAAAAATATTTTATTCTAAATTCGAAAAATTCCTATACTTCTACATATTCATTTTAATAAGTCAAAATATATAACTATACTTTTGTGCTCCCTATTTCTTGTTTTTTGTTCCTTAACTGTATAGTTAATTACACAGAGCGAGAAACGACTCGTGGTTTTGGAGCATGCTTTGAGAGCACGTTTTTTTCCCTCGTTTGTCCATCGATTCGGCATGGGGGCAAGAGAGCGAAACTTTGTGAATGCTGCCTTAGTATGGGAAATCAGACGACTTTGTCCATAATTTAGTTAAGAGCGTCATGCGTGTGACGTGCGCGGTATAGAATAGATCGGAACAACCGAAGCGCGAACAGAATCTGGCGCGTGGCCAAACCCCGAGCCCGGGATTCCGTGTAAGTGACTTATTATCCGGCGCTTATATGAGCAACCTATGTATAAGTCCACGACTACATATATGGCGCCGCTGTCCATCGCCCCCCGCGGTCCTCGAACTTCCTCTTAATGACCTTTACGCTCATTATCGTTACACCCTCGGATCTTTCTTCTCCGAAAAAACTCGTCATATAAACATTGATGATTTTATTGGGCTTTTATTGGAAAACAATCTGCCATGTAGGCAGAAATGTTTCATTTTTTTGGAATTTATCATATAATTTTTAATTATTTATAGTCGCAGTGGCTTTTTTATACTCATTCTTCAAAGATAAGTAGTATGTGAATTGGGTTTGAATTTGGTCCATTAACACAACGAAAATAGTTTTTTCTGTACAGCAGAAGGAAGGAATCGTTTATACCTCATTTTTTATATATTATTAGTATTTTATAGTCATGGAATTGAGAGATACTTTGAATTTTTAGTGTTCATTTTTGGAAACAGATGCTTGAATTCCAGGATATCACTTATATCGGTCAGTGGTGCGTAGTATGTTTTGTCAGACTATAATAAACTCAGAGAAAATACTTATCATTATTGTTTATTGGTACAGTATTTAATTGAAAAAGTTTTATCCTTTAAACAATTTGTGTTTTGGAGGTATAATTTCTAGAAATTCGATTTTGGTTTGAATCAACTCTCAATTTCGTCCATTAATACGACAAAAATATTTTTTATCTGAGTAATGCGTGCTATATTAGAAATTATAACGAATTAACAAAAAATAACAGAATTATTTATTATGAAAATATGTCATACAAAAAGTTTCATTTTTATACAGATTTTTTTTGAAAATCCTACAATTAGCTTTCCATAAATTTTATCACTCAGAAATTCACTTTGAATTTGGTCCATAAATACCACGAAAATAGTTTTCTGCTCAGCAACACAAAGTTTTTATGTATTCTTAACAAATTTGATAATGATGTTAACAATAATTACGAATAAAAGTAATAGAAATACTGCAAACTTGAAGTTCGAATTTTAAGAATAAATTTATGTATAGAACAATGTCTTTTATATTGATCAATAGTGCGTGCTATGTTTGGTCAGACAATAATGAATTCAATTGAAATACCATAATTGTTCATTTTAAATATAATACGCAGAATGTTTCATCCTTCAGCAAATTTTTCTCCAAAAAGCTTGATTTTCCATAAATTCCTTTTTTCATGTGAATGAACTCTGAATTTGATTCATAAATGCAACAAATAGTATATTTTTAATTATTATTAAACGTCATTTTCTAATAGTCATAACAATAAAAAAATTTGTCAATTCAATGTTTCCTGTTTTTATAAATAAATATTTCAATTTCAAAATATCACTCACTTTCCTCAGTAGTGCGCACTACATTCGGTCAGACTATTACGAATGCACGTGAAATACCAGAATTGTTTATTATATATATATTTCGTATGAAAAGTTTCTTTTTCCAAAGATTTTCGTTCAAAACGCTTGACTTTTTATTATTTTATCCCCATTAAATTTACTTTGAGTTCGGTCCATACATACGACGTTAATAGTTGTTTACTTAGCAAGACATAGTTATTTATTTATAAGAATTTTTTTTTTTATGTTTATTATCAATAATTCCAAGTAATAGTAAAATTTTATGTATTAAGTTTCGAATTTTAAGAAAAAATGTTCAAAAATGACAATAGCTTCTATACATAGTCAGTAGTGCGTCCTTAGTTTGGTCAGACAACAACGAATTCAGATGAAATACCATGATTGTTTATTATGAATATGGTGAACGTAAAATGCCTAGTACTTTAAAAGTAGTGTTCAATAAGCTTTATTGTCCATAAATTCTACTCTCACGTCAATTAACTTTGAATTTTGTCTATAAATGTTACAAAAATATTTTCTAGGAAAACAAAAAAACTATTAATGACCCATTTTTTGTTCGCTGTTTTTTTTTTTAGTAAAAAAAAGAGGAAATTCTTCTGTGTTTTTAAAAATTAATGTTTGAATTTAAAAACATCACTCATTTCGGTCAGTAGTGCATTCTATATGTAATCAGACTAACACGAATTTTTAATTTTTTTTCAAAAAGCTTGATTTTCTATCTATTATTTTTTGCATATGAATGAACTTTGAATTTTATCGATAAATACAACAAATAGTATATTTCTAGGAAAACAAAGGAATTATTGGAAACTTATTTCTTATCGAACGGCATTTTATAACAGCAATAAAAAAAGAAATTTTGTTAGTTCAAAGTTCTTTGTTTCTAAAAATAAATATTCAAATTTCAAATATCACTCATTTCGGTCAGTAGTGCGGTCTATATTTGGTCATACTATTACGAATGCACGTGAAACCCCATAATTGTTTATTATAAATATGTTTCATATGAAAGTTTCACTTTTTCAAAAATTTTTGTTCGAAAGGCTAGACTTGCTACATATTATAAATACGACGTAAATAGATTATTTCTAAGCAAGACATAATTATTTACATATGACAAACTTTTTTAATATTGTTTATAACCAATGATTCAAAGTAGCAGTAACATTTTAAGTAATAAGTTTCGAATTTTGAGAAAAAATGCTTAAAAACGACAATGTCTTCTATACATAGTCAGTAGTGCGTACTAAGTTTGGTCAGACTATAACGAATTTAGATGAAATACCATGATTTCGATTTATAATCATGGTGAACATCAAATGCTTTAGACCTTAAAAATTGTGTTTGATAAGCTTCATTTTCCATAATTCTACTCTCATGTCAATGAACTTTGAATTCGGTGCATAAATGCAACAAAAACATTTTTATAGGAAAACAAAAGGATGATTGAAAACTGATTCTTTATTCGATGTTATTTTTTATCAGAAATGAAAAGTAGAAACTGTTTTATTTACAGGTTCCCTGTTTTTTAAAATAAATGTTTGCATTCAAAAATTTCACTTATTTCGATCAGTAGGGCATTATATATGTGGTCAGACGAATATGAATGCATATGAATCACCATGATTGTTGATTATAAATATGTTTCATATAAAAAGTTTCATTCTTCCCAAGGTTCATGTTCAAAAACCTTGACACACCATAAATTTTATCCTTATTGAATTTACACTGGATTTAGTCAAGAAACAGGACGAGAATTTTTAAAATGATGTTCGCATGAAACTCGATTAAAATATGTGGAAATGTTATGAACTCACATTTTCAAATATTGAGAATAAATGTATCAATATAAAAATGTCTTCTATATTGGTCAGTAGGGCTTACTTAGTTTGGTCTGACTTGTTAAAAAGAATTGAAGTGAAATACCAGGATTTTTTATTATAAATATGTTAAACATATGGTGTTTTATTCTTCAGGAACTTTCGTTTAAAAAGCTTGATTTCCCATAAATTTTGATCCCATGTGAATAACATTTGAAAATAGTATGATTTTTTTTTTATAAATACGTTTGATTTCAAAAGTTTCATCTTACAGAAAATATTTGTTCCAAAAGTTTGACTTTCTTAAAATTTTATTCTATATAATGTAACTTTGAATCCGGCTCATGAATGTAACAAAAATATTTTCCAAGCAAAATCGAAGAATTATATATGTAACTTATTTTGCATATAATGTTAGATTGAAGAGTCCTAAAATGTACAATTTTGTTCAATTTGAACTATTGTGTTTTTTAAATAAACTTAAATTTCAAACATGTCTTTCATACACACCAGTAGTGCGTACTATATTTAGTCAGACTATGACGAGTTTAGATGAAATTAGTTTGATAAAAAATATATAATACTTAAATATATGAATATATAAATGTCTCGACTTTCCACTATTTTATCCCAACATATATAAAATTGATGAAAATGATAAGAAAAGGACAAATTGATTATATATATATATATATATATATATATATAAATTATGAGATTCATTTTTGTTTAATTATACCATGATACCACAATTGCCTAAATGACAAAAAGAAAACTTTATTTCCTAGCTAATATTCCTTGTATTCGCTAACTTTTCTACTTTTTTTCTCTTGCTCAAAACGCGTTGCGACGAAGTAAAGTGAAACGTAACAAAATACAACGTCTCGTGACATTCCCAGCATCCTCACTCGCGTCAGACGTGACATAATATTCGAAATAGGAAAACTTGGCAAACAGACTTAAGGGTCTCGAGTTCCTTAAGATCGCGTTTTGGACGCGGCGCGTGTAAATCCAGGAATTCTCAACGATGTTAATCAGCTCGTTGAGCAATTTCGTAATTGAACACGGAGGAATCCTTTTTCATCCACGTTAAATCTATTACGACATCGTGAATTTCGCAGTTGAACGAGTTGCGTCGCAAACGAGGGGAACAGTTGCACAACTCCGAGTATCAAAATACCGCGCCTAACATAGATCTACATCGGATTCTCGAAAACTCGTGAATTTATCAAAAACCTTGTTTAATTGTGGAGATTGGAAGTAGAAATCAGACATTTGAAGGATCCAATTTCGACCTAATTAGTTATCCTCATGTGAAAAGGAAAGAGTTATGAAATTGCCATTGGTTAACCTCTTTGACAAAAAAAGCTGAGAAGGTCTGACCTAAATGAAGGTCGCCTAAAAAGTTGAAATTCGATGTTGTATTAAACAAATGGTTTGTTGGTCATATTTTTACTGTTGTTTCTCAAAATAAACTTCCTAACGAAAGTCCGAATAATTATCAACATAGACTCAATTTTACTCATGGAATTGTAGAGATTGCGAGAATGGACTTTTTGAAAAAAAAAAAATTCGAACAAGAGATCTATCATAATAAATGGAAAGATAACAATTATATGAAAATATCATATTACTATCGGCATTTAATTTCTTTTCATATATATTGAGTTTTTAAAAGGAAACTGAACAAATTTCGTGAAATAGATAATCAAAAATAAGTGCATTCTGTTGATAATGGTCAACAATTCAAATTTTTGCATAATATAGAGATGAATAATCAATAGAATATAATGTGGATCCAGTCTACTACATAAAATTCAATTAGTTACGTAGATACTTTAAGGATAAAACTTTGATAAATAAAACTGCAGTGTCAATTACGTTAAAAAGTATTTGTACAAACCAGAAAGATTCTTCAAAATACTGAACCCAGTTTAACTACTGAATAAGAATTTTACAATTCGAGAATTCGTAAATGGAAAACTTGGTATTCGAAAGCTATACTATTTGTTGTACTTTTTTATCTCCAGACAAAAAAAATACAAAACTCTATTGTGGATGATGTAAAATATAAAAGTTCAAACTGATACAACATTATTTAATAATTGAATCCTTCTGTAATATTATAAGTGAACAATTTCTGAATCTACACATTTGGATAGGGAAAGGTGAGATCACAACTAACTATGTTATAATTTTAAGTTTTTGACCCTTCATCTAGTACCTTATCAAGGCTCACAAAATTTTTGAACAATAATTCTAACTAAGAAATACATGTAAATGATAATTTTTTTAGATACTTAACATTAACAATTCTTTAAAAAAAGGCTGTGTGAGTGAAAAAAATTTGTTTTATATAATTTATAAGAAGAACGCTATTAATATCACAGTATAAATAATTGACTAGAAAAATATTCCAAAATCAGGGTCCTTGAAAACCGAAAACTACCACATTTTTTAGAGCATATAATCATATTCTGTGACACGTCTGATTGTTAATATAATTTCTCGACAGTTTTTTAATAAATAATTATAAGCGAACAATTAAAAATATACTATTCTACTGATTTTATTACAAACTATTTCAGCAATTTATTTCTTACGCTCGTTTCTTTTTCTAGCATGTAAGATTTTTATTTTATCCAAATCGAAACTGGTCTTTTTCAAAACGATACTAAGGCACTTCAGAGCAAAGAATAGACGTCTCAGAAAAATTTTTCTTGTTGAGTTTTCAAGTTGAGTATAGTATTCAATTTTTTTTGTCTACGCAATGCAAACTGCCAAGCACTAATTAAATTTTATGTAATAGACTGAATCCACATTATATTCTATTGATTATTTGTCTTTACGTTATGCAATAATCTGAATTTTTTACCATTATCAACAGAATGCACTTATTTTTGATTATTTATTTCACAAAATTCGTTCAATTTTCCTTTAAAAACTGAAAACATATAAAAAGAAATAAAACGCCGATTACAATAAGATATTTTCATAAAATTGTTATCTTTCCATTTATCATGATAGATCTCTTGTACTCATTTTTATTTTTCAAAATGTCCATTGTATCAATCTCTTGAATTCCATGAGTGAAGTTGTGTCTACATTGATAATAATTAAGACTTTCTGAATTATCATCAAGTTTATTTTGAGAAACAACAGCAAAGATATGACCCACAAACCATTCGTTTAGTACAACATTGAATTTCAACTTTTTTAGGCGACCTTCTTCTAGGTAAGACATAACTTTATCAGCTTTTTTTGGCAAAGAGGTTAACCAATGGCAGTTTCATAACTCTTGTTTTTAACCATTCGAACATTTTTTTTTTTGCAATTACTTGCAAAATTGTAATCTATGAGAGATGCATATTCTTCCTTTAGCTTTTATGTAGGCTGGAAACAAACTTAGTATTAGATTCGCAAAATTTTTTTGCAAAAGAACCTACCCTATATTTTCCATAAGCTTCCACATTTACCAAAATTAATTGTGTTTGTTTTTTCGTGATTTTCGTTTCCAATTACCTTTAACTCCCTCGAGTTTCCAGGCCCCTGAAACTCCCCTGAAAACAAATCTTCCCAACCATCCCCTTCGACTTAAAAAGCGATTTTTTACCGATAAAAGCGACGCTTTGACGCGAATGAAGAAGCGCGGGAGAAAATTAGTTCCCGGGTTCGTCCATGAGAGCCGAGCTAAGTGGCGGTGTGGAAACTTATCCCATCTTCGGGAACACAATGCGCCACAAAAGTTGACCGTGGCTTGTTCCCGAGTTGGCTGGCGAGAAATGAGAGGACCTCACGGTTCCGGGCTCGCATTACGGATGCGCGGATTTCAGGCCAACTTGAATTATTTTCTCTCTTTTCCGACACGTAAACATCGTAAACTAAGCAATTGCGTTCGTGGTATTACCCGAACACGTGATACATAAAGCCCGGAATGGATGTCACGAACATGTTAAAGAGACGTTTGCCCCGAAAATGGCATCCACATTTTGAGATTTGTAACTGAAATTACGACGTCACTCGAAGGATTATTTTCCCCCCGAAACTTTCCTAGCAATCTGTCACATATTTTTATGATGAATATTAGAAATCGAAAGTTCCTCCTGAAATAAACTCTGAGAAATTTCGATGATGTCTTGCAATATTCTCTTGCGAAACTTGAGACTAGCCTCGAGACAACGATCGAAGAAATTCGTTAACTGCGTTTGCCAACGTTGAGAATTATGCATGGAATCCCAAATAACATGCTAATAAATTACTCGATCGCGATGTTACAGCGCGAAATCAGCTCGTAATTGTTCAAAGCGATTATTTTCATCAACGTTGGGACGTGGCATCGATCCTTTTCCGAAATAACTTGGATATGAAATATGAAATTCATTTCACTCCGTGTTTTGATTCTTCATGCATTACTTTCGATCCCGAATTCCTCTTCAAACGCCTTGGGAAGCTGATACGTTTTCTTTGCGCGATTGATGTTCCGCGGGTAAACCGTGACAGCGAATTCTTCACGATGACTACGGTATTTCCAGAACAAATTATGTCGTCGAAGAAACCAGATGAGAATGGCTCACGACGAATGACCTGAAGCGTTTTGTACTAGAACACTTTGCAGGGGCATTTGGAATTTTTTCTCTTTGTCGTTTTTTTACGAAAGACACATTTGTTACATATTTTTCAATCATTTTTTTCTCTATTAATCATATAAGAATTTGGAAATATGTAAAATTAACCACGGAATTCAGAAAAAAAAGAAGAAAAAGTTTCAATTTCAATCCTGAAATCAAATATCGAACTAAAAGCTTATAAATAAGTTATGAGTTTCTCTCTTTTTCAATCTTTTAAAATTATTTGTAATCGTTTTCTTTATAAAATTTATCTCATAAATATTTCAATTATTAAAATCAAGAAAAAACCATATTATCGTCGTCAGTTGTTCGTTGACAAAATATTTCTATAATAAAATTTTATATTTGTCTCTTAATTGTGTAGTCCACTGGAACCAGTGTCAAAATTAACTTTTTACACTCAGTATTTTTAAGAATAAAAAAAAAAAAAACTTTTCATTGTACCTCAAGTAGTAGAATTTTAATATAGTCAGCCTAGCTATCCAAATCAAAATATCTTCAACTTTGAGTTTCCAACATTGAGCATACATATCAATACTTGAAAAAATTGCTCATTTTAGTCGTAAGTAGTGTGTACTAGGTTTGGTCAGTCTATTTCATATTCTGATAGAATACCATGATTATTAATGTTGGAAAAGTTTCATCAAAAAGGTTTTTTCTATGTTTTTGATCAATGATTCGTATTTAAAACTATGTATTCGAGTAAAAAATTAATTTTCAGCTTTGTTGCTTTCTGTTGCTGAGCATAGAAGTAAACCCTTTTTATGAAACTTTTTCATCATAAATAATCATGGTATTATATCGGAATATGAAATATTCTGACCAAACCTAGTACACACTACTTACGACTAAAATGAGTGATTTGTTCAAGTATCGATATGTATTTTCAATTTCGGAAACTCAAAATTCAAGATATTTTAATTTTATATAGGTAGTCTAACTATATCGAGATTCTACTACTTGAGGTATGATAGGATTTTTTTTGAAATTTTTATTCTCAAAAGCACTGAACAGTAAGAAGTTAATTTTGACATAGGTTCTAGTGGACTACAAAATAGAGAGACAAATATGGAATTATATTATAAAAATCTTCTTATCATAACTCAAGTAGTAGAATTTTATTATAGTCGGCCTAGCTATCTAAATCAAAATATCTGCAACATTGAGTTTCCAACATTGAAAATACATATCAATACTTGAAAAAATTGCTCATTTTAGTCGTAAGTAGTGTGTATTAAGTTTGGTCAGACTATTTCATGTTCTGATAGAATACCATGATTATTCATGATGTAAAAGTTTGAAAAAAAGGGTTTTTTCTTTTTTTTGATAGATAATTTGCACTCATAACCATGTGTTCGAGAAAAAAATTCATTTTTAGCTTTGTTGCTTTCTGTTGCTGAACATAGGAAAAAACACTTTTTATGAATCTTTTTCATCATAAATAGTCATGGTATTCTTTCAAAATATGAAATTGCCTGACAAAACCTAGTACACACTACTTTCGACTAAAATAAGCAATTATTTCAATCATCGATACGTATTTTTAATGTCGGAAACTCAAAATTGAAGGTATTTTGATTTCGGATAGGTAGGCTGACTATATCAAGATTCTACTACTTGAGGTATGATAAGATTTTTTTTTATTTTTATTCTCAAAAGCACTGGACAGTAAAAAGTTAATTTTGACATAGGTTCCAGTGGACTACAAAATAAAGAGACAAGTATGGAATTATATATATCATAAAAATCTCCTTACCGTACCTCGAGTAGTAGAATCTTAATATAGTCAGCCTACCTATCCTAATCCAAATATCGTCATCTTTGAGTTTCCAACATTGAAAATACGTATCGATACTTGAAAAAATTACTCATTTTAGTCGCAAGTAGTGTGTACTAGGTTTGGTCAGACTATTTCATATTCTGATAGAATACCATGATTATTTATGATGGCAAAGTTTCAGGAAATGGTTTTTTCTATTTTTTTGATAGATAATTTGTATTCATAACCATGTGTTCGAGTAAAAAATTATTTTTTAGCTTTGTTGCTTTCTGTTGCTGAGCATAGAAAAAACTGCATTTTTTAGAGAAAAAATCTGTTATATATGCAGCAATACAGAATTCTTCTTATATTCATTTGTATTCTACTTGGATTAATTTATTTTTACTTTTTCAATTAAAAAGAGTTCAAGTTTTTTTGTCTGTAACCATTTATGAAGCATTTATTTTTTCACACGCAATTTTACATTGAATTCAATCCTTAAAATGAGGCTAAAATAGTTTTCTGGGTTGAAGAACAATAAAATCATTTTCTTCTGATTTCTCTAATAATTTTCATAGTAAAAAGCCATGACCTGAAAAAAAATGTCTAAATAGATGATATATTTTTAATTTATATAAAATTTTTACATTTATTTCACCATCAATCATTTAGTTAATCACTATTTTAAATTAGTTTTTCGTTGTAGAATTCACCATTTATGCTGTAATATAATTCATGTGTAAGGAAATTTGTTGGTTGAATTTTCCTGTTTCAGATAAAATTAAAAAATTTTTAAGTTCAATACAATGAATATTTTCAAAAATACATTGACTATGAAAATTGAAACAATTTGAAAGTAAAGTAAATGTCATTGTTGAAAAAATACTATTTTTTCAAGTCTGAAAAATTCTCAAACGTCCAAAAGCAGTCAAAGTTTGTTCTCTGTAAGTATGAAATATTTCATAAGAAAAATTGAAAATTCAATGTTTGTCTCATTTAAACTTTTTTAGTAGATTTTTTTCCACGAAAAATAGTAAGATGGATAAGGTGACATGATAGAATCAAAAAATGTTATTTATTTTAGAAAATTAATGTTTTAGCTCATAAAAAATATCAAATTTCCAAGTTACATTCATAATCTTGCAAGTGGATTATAAAATTGAATTTGTGAATCAGTAATTTCTGAAATAAATTTATGATACATGTATATCTTAATTAAAGAGATAATATTTTTTCAGCCAGTAGTAAGTTTTAAATTAAGTCAGACTATTATAAATCAATTTGAACCAAGATAATTTATTTGCTCATTCAGAAGATTTTCTTATAGAAAGATGTTTTTTTCATTTGACAATAAGTAGGAAAAAAACTAAAAGTTTTAAAAAAATTAATCGAGTTTCTATGCAGCAGTAAAAAATTATTCTTGTAGTAGTTCCATAATTGAAAACTTTCTTGACTCTAATAGACGGGATTTTTCAAACAAAAAAGTTTTAATTGAAGTCAAAAGCTTGAAAAAAGTTGTAAATAAATACAAAAAGCTGTAATGAAAGAAGAAAAAATTTGTTGTTCTATGATATTTCTAGATTTATATAGAAATGACATTTCTGAAATTATTCACTAAGTTACTCATTTTCTTTCATTTTCTCGATATACTTCAACGAAAAACCTCCTGGAATCAATTACCACAACGAATTCCTCACATCTCTAGAATTGAAAAAAAGAAAAAGCTTCCGATAAAAGCTGCAGCTTCGGGAAAAAAAGCTCTACTGAACCCAGCGTCCTAATGAAACGAGGTTGGACCGATCCAACGGAACGGGCGCCCCGGGGCCGGGCTTTTTTTTTACGTCGGCACTTTTTCGCGAGGCTCCCTCGGGCCGATATCCCTCTTGGAAAAGGGGAATCCCGAATTGCAAGACGGCACGTAAGATCCCGTGGCGGCTTGTATTATTGAGAATATCCGCAAAGTTTCGGGATAGACACGGGCGGAGAAGAGCTGTCCGCAACACAGCTCTGCTCTCAGCTAGCCCAGCCTGAGGCACCCAAGTTTACTTACAACTTCACCATCAACTTCTCAATATTCATCCCAATTATACGCCCAATTGCCGGATATATTGTGGCGCCATATAAATTTTGGATCGAGTTTCGTGATTGACTTTCGCCGCGGAATAATAATGGACGAGCAAGTACGTGATGTATATGAATTCGGGCTGTACGAACAGGCTGTCGTTGGAACAAAAGCTGGGCTTTCTTGGAGAAATTCAAGGAAAGATTTTCTTAAGATATTATTTGGATAGGATGATAAAGAGAAGAGTGTTAACAATGAACTTTATTGGGAATCATGGCAACGTTTAAATTTTATGGGAATTTGATGAAAATGTAAGGAATGTCAAGAGAGGAAAAATATTAATGTGTTTTGTAGAGCTTGTCTCATGAGTAAAATTTCAGCAATTTGGAGAAATTGAAGAACATTCAAAATTAAGAAAGTTGTTGATAACTATGCAAAGCTACGGAAAACGTTCATTCATATTTTTTGAACATAATTATGGTTACATGTTCTTTTCTTGAATGGAAACCACAAATTCGAAAATTATTTTAGAACGTTAGGAAACGTCTAATCAAGTTGCAGAAATTTTTATCAAATTAACAAGATTTTACATAGTTTGTATTATGCTTGATATTTGAAAAATTGTGAAAAAATCAAAAAAATTGAATTCAAGGTTTGGTTATAATAGTACACAATCCAAATAATTAGGAATACTTTCAAAAATATTATATTATTTTATAAATCACGTTTATTTTCATATTTCTTAGGATTCGCTAGGTAAGATTTTTAAATCCCAAAATAAATATCTAAAAAACTTCGGAAGTATTGAAAAATGACAAAAAAATCATCGAATGTTGGACAAAAATAAATTTACAACGTTTTTCTGATTTTTAATATTTTACACGATATTTAGAATTTTTCGAATTTCGAGAGACTGCAAAATGTTTCGATGAACCATCGACAGTATTTTATAATCTCGAAAAATAGAAAAAATCCGAAAAATGCTTCTCAATTTTGTTTACACATAATGTTTATCATTTTTTCTGTTAAAAGTATGCGAGATTGTGGTATTAATTTTCATTAAAATATGAAAGAAATTGAAAAGTATTCAACATTACGTAATATCAAAAATAATAAATTTCAGAAAATTTTATTAGTTTCTATAATGTGTAAACAATCGTCATTATAATGAAAAATCCAAAATTATTCAAAACGTGAAAGACTATCAATAATTTATCGAATAAGAAAAAATTTGTTTAATACCTAATTGGGAGATGGTTTAAAAATTGAGTGAATACTGTTCATTGTCATATCTTCTTGAAATATGCAAGTTTGAATTTTACTTTTTTTAAGAAAAACGTGAAAATCTTAAATAGCATTTAAAATTAAGTAAGATTACTTTGAGATACAAAAATGTTTGTCAGATTCAAAGACTGTTTACAGTTTGTAATATGTGTGATATTTTAAAAATTGAAAAAAATTCAATAGCATGAAACTGGAAGATTAATTATAATTCTAAAGAATCCAAAAAAAGTCGTAGAATTTCACAAAAACTCTGACATAAATTTTGTAGATTGTATTCATTCTAACGTTTATTTTTGGATTCATATAAGTTTTTCTTTTTCTTTGAAAATCAATAAAAATGGAAAAGTATTCAAAAATGACGAACAACTAATTGACTAGAACATAAAAGATATATACAGCATTTATCGGTTTCTTAATGACTTGCAAAATTTTTGGAAATTCTTGAATTTCAAGAGGTAAAAAAACTTCATATATAATAATTTCTAAAATTTTCCGAAAACCATCAATAATTTTCTAGATTTTGATTATTATTGCTCTTGTTCACTATATGCAGAGTTAAATTTGCATATTTTTATCAAAAACTAAGAAGGTTTTCGAAAAATATTATGAACACCGTGATTTTCTTTTGAATGAAGCATAATACAAAACTTGAGAATAATTTTTACTATGTATGAAAGTTTCGTCACTTTGAACAATCAAAGAAACACTGAAAATTTGAATGAATATTAAAAATTCAAAAAATTTGAAAAACTTGAAAAATATTGGCAGATGTTTAAAAATTTCGTGTTTTTTTCGTGAGTTGTACTTGTACCTACAGGTAAGAATTTTATAGAACCACTATCTTTTATTCAATGTCTCCATGAATTTTCGTTAAGTCTTTGAATTGATTCGCTTTTCCTGAAAATGCACTAGATTTGAAGTTGAAAAAATTTTTCATCCAGAAACAAATAACTGAATCTTTAATTTAAAGTGACGATAACTATTTATGTATAACTGACATTTTAATTTCATATCATATGAAAATTGCTATACGAACTGTATAAAAAAAAAGAAAGCTTTCCATTTCTCTAATCAAAACTTGATCAAAACTTTCGAATTTCAATCATTTCTCAAATCTCGTTCCTAACGTCAAACATTGAAATAATAACCAAAGTTAAATTTCAGAAAATAAAAAACGATATTCGCTTTATTTCGAGCGTTTTCGGAAGAGTTGATCCCATAATTCAGATTGGGTTCCGTTTAGTGAATCCCCCATTTGAATATTATAATAATCCTGGAACTCATTACCGTTGTTTTCCCTCGAGTTGCCATATAATTGATAATGAGTAAAGTTGCGAGAATGGACTTTAGCTATACCAAAGTTCTCAAAACATATTAAATATTCCTCCGTCGCCGAAACCTTCGTAAATGGAGCTTTTCGATCAGATTTTTCGTAACTGAAATCATTTGACACTCATACTTAAAATTCGTGAATATCCAACATAAAACTATTCAGAACTTTCTAAATTTGATAGAACTTCACTTGGTAATAATTTCGTTAGTCTACAATACTTTTCCAGATCCTCATATTTACATCAAACTAAAAACATTGTTGTTTCAACGAACCCCAAATAAACGCAGCGGAAAATTCCTTCTCCCCTTCCCCTTGCACATCAAATCTCAAATTACATGCCACAGATTTTTTCCAATCACGCCATAAATCCTCGGTCAGGAGATAAATATTTTTGCAGGATCGAAACAAGATTATCGTCAAAAATACCCGACGCCGGCGATAAAGCTCGTAATTTATCGAAGCGGCGTTTTTCCCTTTACGCGTTATTAGCATAAACGTACTTTACAGTGGTTTGCGGGAGACAAATTAATTAAGCAATTAATTAAGTTGGCCGCGCGAAGCGCAACGAAAATAAAGTCCGCGCCCATAATCGAGCCGTGTAAAATATTGAAGAACTGAAAGAATATCGATGTCACCTGATTTATAGAGCCACTAATTATCGCAGATCGATAAGCGCTATCGCGAATTTTTCGCCCCAAGTTTCAGCGACAGATTTACAGCGAGTTCGGTAGATAGGTGAAGAAAAAAAAGGCTTCAGTCGTAGTCATAAATCTAGTATTTTTGATTTTTTTATATAAATATCCACCAGGCGCGTAGGCAGAGGGGGGTTTTGAGGGTTCAAACGCCTCCCGGAATTGGAATTGAATTGATATTCTATGTAAAAATAAGGAAAGTAATAAAAATGAATAATAAACATACAAATTATGAAGAATAATACAGGGAAATGAAATAAGTAGAAATCATCATAAAAGCACTCACTGAAATCTTGAGAAAAGAACAAATGGTTTCATGCAAGTACTCAAAGTTAACAATATTCATGACTCTCAATTGTAATAACACGAATTTATTAATGATTTTGGCTCAAAAAGAATTTTTTCTTAAACAAAATTCTAATCATAAATGTTTGGTGAGTATAACGTAAGAAAACGAAAATTTAAAAAATTGTTCGAACCCTATGAAATTATACAGATATATTAGAATTAACGAAATTTTTAGAAACCTGGAAAAATTCTAACCCTGAAGCATTGCATTGTAGAAACCTACAGTAGAAATCTGGAAAAATACCAGAATATCTTTCAAATTCTACAAACTCTGAAGAAATACTAAAAATTAGAGTAAGTATTCTGTCAATGTATTGTTTTCTAAAAAATTAGAAAAATAATCAACTTGAAATTCTAGATCATCAAATTTATAAACAAACTTACATACATATCAATTTGTATGAACACTAGAAATCTATAAAAATACAAAAAAATTATAGAATCGTACAAATGCTATCAAAATGAAAATATAAGAAATCCAGATCTCACGTAAAATAAATGATAGTGTAATCTCCACAAAAAACTATGGAATTATTGAAAATCGATTTAAACTTGAATTCTTTAAACTTAGGTAGTTTTTAAAAATCTTGAAAAAATACATATGATCTATGAAAATACGAGAAATTGCTAAGAAATCTTAAAAATACTAAAATAAATACTGAAGTATGAAAAATCTATAAACACTGAAAATCGGTATATGTAGTTTTTCCAAACATCTATAAAATTACTGAAAATCGGCTAAAATTTGAATTCTAACACATTGAATTCGAGAAATCTACATATACATACTTCTAGAAAATCTAAAAAAACACCCACAATTTCTAAAAATACAAAACAAAAAGCTACGAAATTCTATTAATACTAAAAAAATACAGGAATACAAGAAATTTATATACGAAATCATTATAAATCGTAAAATATACTGAAAAATATTCCCGGTTTCAAAAATAATAAAAAGAAAGCAAGAAACAAATCTTTAAATATGAAAAAAATTATGATACTTTGACTGATGAATCGATAAGATTTATTTACTTAACATACCTAGTCACTAATATCAATACATTAAAAACGCAAGTGAGACTGGAAACCATTAAATACCCAAACAGTATGTTAAAATGTTTTTCTGAAAAATTCATAAAATTTTGAGTTCTACAGCATACAATTAGAAACCTGGAAAGAAATTTATTAACATAGTACTATCTTCTGCATATGGTTTGATTCCACCAAAAATAATAGAAAATTCCAAAAAGTAATAAAAATCTTATTAGAAGACACTGTTTTTAGAAAAGTATTTAAAATACTCAAAATCGTTGTACTTTTTAATACAATACCATCAAATCCTAAGATTCTATAAAAATGAAAAACGCGCGCAAATGTTGCACAATTCTAGAAAATAACTTACATACGAAATATACATAATACGAAAATTCTAGTAGTCCATAAAATACTGAAAATCGTGTACGTATAATTTTTCAAAAAATCTAGAAATATATTGAAAATTATTCAGGACTTTCGTTTCCAGAGTATCGAATTTTAGAAAGCTATATACAAATTTTTATCATATTATATTTGAAAATCCTTCAAATCCACTTTTATTAAAGTATAAAAAAAGCTATGAAAAATACAGAAATTATTAGAAAAATAAATCTCAACCGCAGTGACTTGCACGTAAAACACAAAAATCGAATCATATTCTTCAAACATGAAAAATACACTTCTCTGGACTTCAAGAGTTGTATTATTTTTAATCCTGAAATCCGAAAAATTGTCATTCCGAAGGAAATATATTTTTTCGAAAAACATCCCTCGAAAATTTTTTCTGCCTACGCCCCTGTTTGAGATTGTTGGTGCACGAAATAAGAAGGTCTGTAGTTTGAGTAAATAATTTTGTTTTCAATAAACAAATCAGTAGCAACTGTTACAAAAAGTGTCTGTAACAATAAATACAGCGCGTGATGCTTATGCTTATAAGTTGAAGGGATACCTGGGAAAATTTTGGAAATTTTCCAGGAGGAATCGTCAAGTAACGGACGATTTTTCCGCCCCGGCGCGGAATAATGACCGGCGCAACAATGCATCACCCCACGGTAGCGGCGCACTTTTTCATCCCGAATGTGCTCCCGTGGAATACAATTCACCAAGTCTCGCCCATTTTTCCACTCATTACTGCTCGCATAATTTCTCGCGTACATTCGCGAGTCCGGGCAAAGTCCCATATTTCTGGCCCGAAGAAATTTGTATTCAATTTCCACTCGCGTCCTGTTTTGTTTTACTCAGTTTTCCTGAATACATTTCACCACGGGACCTACGTGCCCGGCCTTTCAATGGACTCCGTATCATCGGCATAGTTTTATCGTGAACAGAAAAAAGAAGAAATTCTAAGGCAGTCATAGGTACAAGGAAGGAGGTATTTCACAAGTTTTATGTCGAGAAAAAATTAGTAAACTGTTCTAGGGGCGCAAAGACGAGATTTTTTCACATGGGTACATCGAGAAAAATGTATAACAGTTTTCGACTAACGTATGGCAAAAAGTAATAGAATATTGTAAGTTTTACTAAAATATTGCAGGTTTTACAATATTATGGTACATTTTTAGACTACTTATTGCAATTTTGTTTAGTAAAAATTTTTATACTGCACAAAGTACAACATGAATGTTAGTTTTTACTAGATAATTTTGGAATATTCAAAATCTACAAGATGGCAATAATAATTCATGAAAAATATTTCATGTTTCTGTAAAATGTATTTTACCTTTTTTTGTTTTTCAGTTTGTGTATTATATTTCATGTGCAAGAAAAAATATTGTACATGTAAGTATGTGTATCGCAAAAATTTATAATATATCATATTGTAAAATTCACAATGTGTTTTCGACTTTTTCCTATATTTTATCAAATACAATACAATTTTCTGAAAACAACACAAAAATATAGCAAAAAGAATTATACATCTTTGAATACTGACTAAACTGTATAGGAATTTCTGAAGCCTGGGTTAGTAGAAATGACAATGAAATATGTGTAGGAGTTTTTACAGAACTATATATCTACCGGTACAATATCATTTGATATTATTTGCCATGTATTATGACAAAAACTACGATAAGTATCTTGCAAAAAGTACAGTATTGCAATAATTACTGTATATTTTCTCAGTGAAGCAGTTACGACTTATGTAAAAGGGAATAAAAATGTTCACAGCCATATTTTTTAAAAATCAAAATGACTGGGGCAATGTTTGATCAATGAAGAATTTTCATCATCTTGACGAATTTTCGTGATATTTACAAAGTTTTACACGTTTAATTCAAACGTTTTGAACATAAAATCATTTAAGATCTTTATAATTTTCAATTATTTTGATATATCTGAAAAATGTCTAAAATTACAGATGACTTTTGTATGTAAATATTATGAACTTTGCTCTTTATCATATTTTTCCAAAATATGTAACATAGTTTTCTTTTTTTTATTACAATACTGAAAAAGTTAGAAATTATCTCAAAATTACGAAAAATGGTAAGTAGTTGGACGAATAATTGTAAATTTTGAAAAGATATTAAAAGTATGACTTACTTCCGTTCAATAACATACAATTTCTGGAAAACAAAAGACTTCAAAATATTTTAAAGATTGCGAATGGATCTATTAAATTTGAAAAACTTGTGGAATTTTAGAAAAAGTTTGAAAATTTCGTAGAATATTTTTTGAAATATGAATTGAGAAATTCTTTTTACTGTTTAAAACCAATTTTACTCAATTCACGGAGTACTTTAAATTTACAAAAATTTCAATAAGTTGGGCAGAGTTCCATAAAAAATTGAAAGCATACGATATAATCTTTTTATTATGGAAAATGATGAAAAATCATAAAACTTCGAAAATTTCAGGGATCAACCATGATTCCAAAAATTCCGACAAATCTGTACTGTTAAATATTTTTACAAATTTTGATGTTTGCGTACATTATAACATTTCTTACAAGTATGCAAAGTTTTTTTTTTTTTTTCAATATTCTTCAAAAAATCTAAACATCTTTGAGAGCTTCATAAAATTGCGAAATATCTCAACGAGTGACACAGACATTTATAAAATTTGGGAAGCTTTGAACAGTTCGTAAAGCATTCAGAATTTCTAAGATTTTCAAAAATGCAAATACCATGAAGAATTCCAAAAATAGTTGATAGTAGTAATGAATTTAAAAAAAATTACGAGATTTCCAAAAATGCTCACAAATTTTATAGATTGTGTTCATTGTCATATTTTTTACAGTATTAGATGTTCAAAAATGATATTTTTGATTTTTTTAAAAATACATCTCGGATAGTAGAGAAAATATTAAAAATATAGCAAAAATCAATGAATCAGACGAATCCTTATTATATTTAGAACGTTTCGATTATTTTTTATTGTACTTTGAATTTCGAAATGTATGAAAAATAACACATTTAAAATGCAAGGATTGTTGATAGTTCTATGAAATTCGATAAACTTTTTCAATTTCGCAGATAGTGTTCGCTGATATTGGAAATCGAGTTCATTATTATTCCGAAAATTATAAGAAATCTAAGAAATTTTTTTTATTTCAAATAGTTCTAAATTCTTTAAGAACGTTCGGAATTTCAAAAACTCTGAAAAAAGGACAAACATTGAAATTTCTAAGATCGTTAATAACATTGCAAAATTTTAAAAATTTGAAGAAAATCTGCGAAAATTTCAACATTTTGTAAGTTGCGCTCGACATCCTAGTTTTTCAAAATATCCATGAAAATGTCTTCCTATTCCCTCATAAAAATGTGAAAAACTCGGAAAGGAATAAAAAATAATAATAAATCCGAAAGAGTAAGACACCATATACTACGAAATTCAAACAATTTTTAATAACTGAAATTTCCAGAGATTGTCAATAATTCTTATAAATATGTCAAGTTCTATAAAACAAACATATGTTTCACATATCGTACAAAATTGTAAAATCTTGTAATACTCGCGCGTCATATTCTCAAAATATTTCAAAAAAAAAAAAAAATTTCACTGTACATAATTCAAGAATTCAAATAAATTTTAGAATTCAAATTCAATCTTTACGCTAGTTAATACAACGAACCTTTTTTACCAAATTTTATCTTTTACCCCCATCACAAATCAACGTGTTATTTTCTGAAAAGCTCGCATTTTTCCGCGCGAAAAATTACATTCATCTGGCTTGTGCGGAGCTTTGAAACGAGTGATCCAGAATTCGCGAACGCGCGTCAATACGCCTATGCACGTGGAGCTTTTGTTTTGATCCAACGGCAGATTTGAATCCGCCTTAATTTCATCGCGAGCTAATTTTCACCGTATAAACGACGATAGTCCGTTTGAGTTATCGCTTCGGAAGACAGCGGCGGAACTTATTCTATCTTCGAAATTAGTTCACTCGTCGCGGCACGTCTTTGTCGAGGCTGTTGGCGATAAAGTTTAGCTGGTAGTATGCTAATGCACAGAGCAGCTGCGCGACTACTCAAATATCAAATTTATTGAATTTAAATTGCTGTAATTATGTCTTTGCATTCCATAGTCAGAGCCATAGCAAGAAAAAAAAATACACCCAAATGAGAAGGGGTCTCTTAAGGTAATGTTTAAAAATTTTCCTGCACTCCGAAAAGGGGATAGCAATTGTGTAACGTTGTAAATGGACAAAAAAAATCACTGGCCAGTATTTGCAACGTGCAAAAAAAACTGAAGCAAAACAACAACAAAACATCTCAGCAATAAGTCCAAACAAAAAAAAAATACTTCAAAATTTGTCCAACTAGCAGAAAGCCATTGAAGTCCAGGTAAGGATCAGTTTAAGGACCACGTAGGATTCAATATAAAATAAAAGAAAACCCCCTGAACAATATAAAGTATGCCTTTATTATCTTTTGCGACTGTTACCAAAATATCCATGTATTCACGAATGTCTCACTCAGGGGCGTAGGCAGAATAAATTTTCGGGAGGGGTTTTTCTAGAAATAGTTGTCCTTCGGGATTTTATGATTTTTGATTTTTTGACGATATGGTTACAAGAGAGCGATTTTGAAACATTTCACATTTCGGAATTTGAAAGTTATACAACTTTGGTAATTCAGAGTGGCACATTTTTCATGTTCGTGAATAATGAAAGTCGATTTTTGTGACTTTCAATTAGTAACTGAGGTTTTAATTTTTTAACTAATACTTTTTGTATTCATACCACCATAAGAATTATCTGATATTGAGTTACATGGGTTTTTATACAGCTATCTGAAATACGATGCTATAGGAATCAAACTTCTAAAAAATTTATGTTTTTGAATTGATTTTTGAGAAAATTTTAACCGTACAGATAAAAGGTATATCATAAATTTATGTTATATTTGAATGGTACACTATTCATTAAATTTTGTAGTATTTTCTGGTAAATTTATATATTTCTAATATTTCTATGGATCGCTCAGTAAATTTTTAGAAATTGATGCTATAGTATTGAAACTTTCAACGATTTTGAGAATTAAAATTGATTTTTTAGGCGACATTTCCTTTTATGAAGATTTTCAATATTTTTATTTCATATTTTTTTAGTATTTCTACAATTAAAGTATGTTTCATCGTATGCATCGTTTAAATTGGATCAGATGTATTTCAATTGTTTTCTACGTGAATTTCGAGAATTATTGCTAAAACTACATATAATTGTAGTAATAGATTAATATACATGCTTTAAGGCAGAGAGTTTTATACATTTTTAAGAAAATTACATTTACATGATTTTTATGCATTCAAAGATTTCTAGTAAACTAGTGAACTACTAAATTTGTAAAAAAGTAAGATAGTAAACAAGTGACAAAGAACTATTGTAACCTAGCAAACTCGTAAAAAAGTGAATTAGTTAATTAGTAAGCTAGTAATCTTGTCTGATTTTTAAGAAGAAACTGGCAAATTAGGAAGCTCATAAACTAGTAAGCTAGTTAAATGAAAACTAGTAAGTTAGTAAACTAGTAATCTAGTAAGCTAGTGAACTAGTGAGCTAGTAAATTACTAAATTTGTAAACTGGTAAGCTAGTAAACTAGTAAACTACTGAGCTGGTTATCTAGTTTGCTAGTAAATTAGTAAACTTGTTAGCTAGTAAATTAGTAAACGAGTAAATTATTAGGCTAGTAAGCTAGTAAGCTAGTAAACTTATTTTCCACATTTTTCTAGTATAATATACGAAACTGGAGAATTTCGAAGTATCTTTAAAAATTACTTATATTTTTGTAGATTGCTACAGAGATCTAAAAAACTTTTGAAGCGAATTTCGATCTGCTCTCAGTAATTTCAAAATCACTTTCATATACATTTTTTATGTTTAATATCGTTATTCTTTTTTCGTATTTTTGAAATATTGAAAGGATTTTCTTGCGTTTTCTAAAATTTTTATGGATTTATAGTACATTTAGAATTTGATGCTCTAGAATCCCAAAATTGATTGATCGTAGAGGCATTTGTCGAGATTTTTCAGAAAATAGTTTTTCCATAGGATTCATCCAATTTCATTCTTTTAGAGTTTGTATGTAATGAATCGAAAAATTTGCAATACTTTTATATGGATTCTCCAAATTCCTAGAGTTTGATTACCTAAGATTCAATGTTTTGTAAATTTTTAGCATTTTCGTAGATTTTTATTTTTCTTTGATTATTCACTGGGTCGCAACGATTTTTCTGATTCATATTCTCTACGTAATCCTACGTTTTGATAATTTCTACTTTTTTATTAAATATATACTGCTAACGTTTCCATGCATTTTTTTGTAACTTACATCTTCAATTTTTAGTATCATAACTTTTCTCATTTTTATTCCAAACATTCATTGATTTTATCAGAATTTCGGGAGGCGTTTGAACCCCCAAAACCCCCCTGTGCCTACGCCCCTTTCCTCAATATCAATCGACAAATAATGAAAAATATCCCCAAAACAGTTCCTCACAACAACAAAATTGCATAGCAATATTATTGCATCATCATAAACTAAAATATTAGACAGCAATAATCCGATCAAAAAAAAAAGAAGAAAAAATCTAATGAAACATAAATCGAAACAACAACAAAAAATCACGTAAATACTTCAAACTCCAAAATCAACATTTAATCAAATTCAATACCCAAAAGCATACCCAATCGCTAATATGTTGATCCTTTCCTCAAGCGAAGTGCACCACACGAAATGATTTCCATACCGAATTTTTGTGTTTTGTCTTTAAAGAGAATTCCGATGTTAGGCTGTAACTGAAATTAAGCAAAAATTGCAATATAAGAACGCAGATTATGAAATTACATAGTCTTGTTAGTTTTCCAGAGACTGAAATTCGACAGTATTTGATTCACCCTGATTGCTCGTAATGTGTGTAATGGGGTTTTCAATCACGATGTGACCATTCGGGTGGTCTTCGAATTTGCTTTAACGCACCTTGGTCATGGTCCGTAAGTTAACACCGGCCGTGGGAGTTTCTCGCTTTCCAGCTTTCAAGGGATGAATAGGGCCGCTACCTTGGCAACCGGCCAGATGGCAACTAACTTATTATATTCGGCATTAAATTATTATAAAGCGCACCCAACAATAGGCACAGTCAAGTGCACCGGAAGCGATTAAGGGCTCGATCACGCGACTCGAAATAGCCTCGATTCCGTCTTTCTCGTTTTATCGATCACATCATCCATCGCGGGCGATTAAACCTATTGAATCGCATAAATAAATGTGTGAAACATAACTATCTCATGATGAACTATGTTAAAATTAGAGCTTAGGAGTAGGAAAGAGCTTCTGAAAATCGGTATATGAGGAAGTAGGGTGTTTTGTTTTACCTTTTAAGAAAGGGTTATCTTTTAACAAATGTACAAATAATTTTATTATATCAAAGTTACAATTTCTTCAAAGTGCATTCTCTACTTGAAAATACAAGCTTTAGTTCATAAACATACATACATAATTAATAGAGTTATAGCCCTTTCCTCGAAACAATTTTTTTTTAAGAGGCTCGCGGTGAAGGAATGTAAGATAAATCATATATTCCAAAAAATTTAATTAGTTCAAGAATATACTTCCTTCTTGAACGATCCCTTTTTTATGCGAAAATTTCATTTTGCACTTAACAACTTTTCAATGAAATTTCCATAACTCAAAAAACTGAGTTCTTGGGGAAAACTTTCTCGCATACAGAAAAAACAAAATTTTGTTCTATTAAATTTACCACGCAGAGCTTGGATAAGGTTCAACCCGAAGGTTGCTCCCCCCCCCCCCTCAAAAAATTTTTCATTGATCTATTTTATCATTATTTTGAAACATTTCAAGCAAAAAACTAAAAAGATTCCCGGACGGAATGAAGAGAAAACCTAATTTTTGTGAATTTTTTGAGGTTAATTGGTCACGAGTACACTCTCCATGAAACAATGCCACATCAAAATATTAAGGCTTAAGATCTTTCATTGTGTACAGTAACTAATTTTCATTGAATTATATTGTATAAAAAAAAATATCAACGTCATTATATTCAGAAAACCGCGAGAACCCATGTTTTTTGGTGTTCTCTGACACGAATCACTACATTTTTCATACTTTCAAGTAAGATTATGACAATGATTAGGAAGCCAATAAAATTTCATGCAATTTCATTTTTGATCAATTTTATATTGCTTATTGTTAAGAAAATATAGCTCTTCAAACTTCAAAAAATCTGATGAACAAATGTTGTTGGCTTGAAAATTGCTCTACAACTTATGGGCAATGCAAAATATCGTAAAAACATGCGATTATATTTTAAAGAGGACCAAATTACGAGAAAAACAGTACTAGTTTTGTCTCAATATGATGAATTGAGCCGGAGAGACAACGATCGGAACATGGGTATGTATCTGAGCAAACTTAAGCGTACGTAATGCATTCATTTCAAATGTATTTTAAATTATGATTTCAACTGTCTTAAGTATAAAAGTTGATGGATGACATTGTAATTACGTTTTAGTTGCAGTTTTATGCTAGGACTACAGTTTTGTTGAAGGGTCGCTTGTAAACCAATTTTGTATGATACTAACCAGGAGTTGACTGATATGCTTCCCTAGTGATTTTAAACCTTATAAGAATTCGATTTCTTATAAGGTGACCTTATAAAAACCTTATAAGAAACTGAAATTTCTTACAAGAATGTATGTGATAAAATTGTATAAAAAAAAAACCTTATAAAATTTTTTCGACCCATTCATTATAAGAAATTTAAGTTTCTTATAAGATTTTTATAAGGTCACCTTATAAGGAATTGAATTCTTATAAGGTTTTTATAAGGTGTACCTTATAAGAAATTGAATTCTTATGAAAAATTACTTTTTCTTATAAGGTTTTTATAAGGTTCAAAATCACTAAGGTTGTTATAATATAACCACGTGAAAATTGTACATAATTCTACTGAAAAAAGGTGTAAAAAAGTACCGATTGTCAAACAATTCAAAATCAATGTTCTGAGTATTGAAAGTACAATTCAAAGAGAGTAATTATTGATAAAAAGTTAGCATAACGCCCTCTGAAAACTCTGCACTTACCGTGGCAAGTGAACATACCCATGTTTCGATCGTTGTATCTCCGGCAAAATTCATCATTTTAAGATAAAATTTGTACTCTTCTTCTTGTAATTTAGTCCAGTTCAAAATATTAATATCCCATGTTTTTACGATATTTTGCATTATTCATAAGTTGTAGAGCAAATTCCAGGCTAACAACATTTTTTCATCAGATTTTTTGAAGTATTAAGAGCTTTATCTTTTTAACAACAAGTAATATAAAATCGATCAAAAATGAACTTGCACGAAATTTGATTGGCATTCTACTCATTGTCATAATCTTACTTGAAAGTATGAAAAATGTAGTGATTCGTGTCAGAGAACACCAAAAAACATGGGTTCTCGCGGTTTTCTGAATTTCATAAAATTGATATTGTTTTTTTATACAATATAATTCAATGAAAATTGGTCACTGTACACAATGAAAGATCTTAAGCCTTAATACTTTGATGTGGCATTGTTTCATGGAAAGTGCACTCGTGACCAATTAACCTCAAAAAAATTCACAAAAATTAGGTTTTCTCTTCATTCCGTCCGGGAATCTTTTTAGTTTTTTGCTTGAAATGTTTCAAAATAATGATTAAATAGATCAATGAAAAATTTTTTGAGGGGGGGGGGGGCAACCTTCGGGTTAAACCTCATCCAAGCGCACCATGTAACACCTTGTTGCTTACGCCACTGGAATGGCGACAAAAGCTCCTCTACAGGCAAAACTTGAAATTTCAGGCAATAATATTGACCAGCTGATTAGATCAGTAGCACTGTGAAGTGTCAAATTGTTCAGGTTACGTGTTTACAAACATTTACAAACGTTATTGTTGCCAAGCAAACTGCGTAGAAGTCGTAGAAAATATTTTCATTGGATTGTAAAATGGTGGATGCGAAAGCGAGCGTGAATTTCGCGTGTCAGCGATGTCTGCAGCCACTCAGGCTGGAACCCAGTTTTAATAATCTCGGGGAACACACACTCGCTGAATTATCACGTATAATACATTTTATTTTTATCCTTTTTTTGTTGACAACCCAATGAACAAACTCCAAAGTATTTTTTCCTTTTAAAATATTGTTTTTTCTTTCAATTACAAGATGTATTTTTTTGGCTGTCTTGAAAAGTGGCTATTTCATTTTGCAGATTATTTAAATAAATTTTAGTGAGACAATAAATAATTGTGTTAATTTTAGCTTATTCTTTGCTATTTTTTAATTTTCATACTTGTAATAATCTGTATAAATTTTGTTAGAGGAAGTAATATTGTCAATTGATCGCAAAGAATGTAAATAAAATGAATATTAAAAAAACACATTCTTCATCATTTTTAATCATATAAATTCTGCATAATTGTATTATGATAATAATAATTATTTTCATTTATTTGTATTCCGCAGTATAGAAATAAGTTATTTCTATTCTAAGAAAAGTTTTTCAAAAATTCGAGAATTTTGCTTGTTTGAAAATCAAACTGTTTTATTCACCATTTAGTTACAATATTTGTCACATAACAAAATTTTAGTATTATCGATCTCGAATTTTCCAAGTTTGATGTTAACTAAAATCATTTTCGAAATGTGAAGTTACATTTCATGTGATGAATCATATGAATATGATTGTTTAATTTTCATGTATTCATTCTTAGAAAAAAATGATATTACCATTTTTCAGTATTTCTTGATATGATACAAAATTCCACATTCTCAAATTTTTGAATATCACAATTCTGTGTATTTTCAAATTCTCTATATTTTGTATTTTTCATATTGTTCTACACAAACTTCCTTTTTTTCTTATAGGAAAAAGTTCATTTGTAAAATAATGTTAAAATTTTAAAAATTACGAAATTTGAACAATTTTAGTTAAGTATTATTTTACTTTCAAGCTTGCTGCTGTAATTTGTGTCCTATTAACTATTTTTAATTTTTTTTGCTCTGAATTTTTTGATTTCTATATTTTCCTATAACGTTATGATTTGATTATATTCAAATTTGCAGTTATAATTTTTTCAATATAACTTGTATTATAATTTTATTATTTCATTTGTTTAATGTTATGATAAAGAAATATAATATTTTTTCGTATTTCTTGATGGTATACAACATTTCATATTCCTTAATTTTTAAATTTCATACAATTGTCCACATTTTTTAATTTTTTTATGTTACTCTATACAATTTTATTTTTTCGCAAGATGAAAAAAGCTTGTTTTAGAAAAGTGTACCTATAGATCAGTAGAATGATTATAATCATTGACATTTTTGCTAATTCAAGTATAGAATTTTTTAATTTTTCAGTCTGCCTTAATTTCAAGCCTTATAAACCATTATTTATGTTTTAAGTCGTGAATTTTTTGACCCCAATATTTCTACATAATGTTACCAATTGAATATATATTTAAATTTGAAGTCACAATTCGTGCGACAAATATATTATTATTATTGTATCCGATTTTTTTACATCAACTAATAAAGTAAAGAAATGTAATGAACGTTCTATATTTTTTGATAATATTCAAAATTCCATACTCCCAATTTTTGAGTATAATGATTCTGCACATTTTTTAACTCTGGTCATTGTATATTTTTCATCTTATACAAAAATTTTCTTTTTTTAGAATATAATTCATGCAGTCGATCGTATTTTCTGTATTATTCCATATTTTTATACGTTTATTAATATGATGAACTGATATAAGCATTATTCTGTATTTCTTGACTGCATATAAAATTCTACATTACATATCCCATTTGTGAATACACCTCTGTGCATTTTCAAATTCTGGAGGTTTTACATTTCATACATTATTTTCTATAAATTCCCTTTTTTTCAAAGAGGGAAGAGGTTTTTTTTATAAAAGTGCAGAAATTAGAGAAACAATGTTAGAATTCGAATATTTTGTCGATTTAAATATGAAATAACTTTTTTCTTTAATCTGCCCTAATTTATGTCCCATAAACTATTTTTGATATTTTAGGTTTTGAATTTTTCGGTTTCGATATTTCTTTATAACATAATAAATAGTTATATTTTTCTCTAATGTAAGGTAATTATTCCAGAAATAAATAATAGAGAGAATAATTTTCGATAATAATTATTAGAATACAGTAATCTACAATCATTATTTCATATTCTTCAATAATCAATAGAATCTCGTTTTCTGAAATTTTTGATTTTTTTTCTAATTTGCACATGCAGATTCTGCAATTTTCAAAAAAAGACCCTTAGCTCTAAAAAAGTATAAAATACTGTCGTAATGAAATTCTACAATCGGAAATTTTGGTCTCTGAACATTGACTTTAAATTATTTTTCCGGGAAGTTCACATTTCATTCTAAAAACTCAATTGTTTGAATTAAATAATTTTCTCCTATTTATTGTTATGTTTTAAATGAAAAAGTAATCATATTCAGCTTATGTATTATTTCTTTTTATTTTGCAGTACCCATACAACAAATAGTTGGGGACATCGAAACACACAGCAACAGCTTGGAGCAGTTTGTTCCACCTTTTCGTTTAGGTGAATCAGCAAATGGCACAAATGGGTTTATGCTTGTTGGAGAATCTGGAGAATCAGAAAATTTGAGCCATCATTTAAGGGTATTGTAATTTTCAACCTGTATTATTTAGTATTTCTCAATCATTTTTTAGTAGGGGCTGTAGGCGAAAAAAAAATTTTGTGGTAATTTCAATTACACATTTTATTTTTTGTCATATTCATTTAATCAAGTTAAATATTATTGTTTTTTGATAATTAGAAAAAATAAAAATTTTAAATCTCAGAATTTATATACCTACTTCATTTTTGATAAGTTTCATATTGTTTTTCAATTTTTAATTTCATCTTTCTTTCACCAAAAATTATTACAGTAAAATATATCATTGTCGAAACGTCCACTTACAAGCTTCTAATTTTTTAGAATGTTAACTTCTCAAAATTTGAAATGTAACTTTTCCAAATATGAATTCCTCAGAATTATAATCTTGCTCTGTATTTGTTTTTTATTTTGATATTCTTGAAATGAAAACTTCTAAGTTTTATTTTCCATGTGTATTAAATTTAATCAGATGTAAGAAAAGTGTAACATGAAAAATTTCGAGATTCTTATTGAATTTCGAATAGTGATCTTAAAAGAAATGAAAAAAAAAACGAAAGAATCAAGTTTCAAAACCTGGAAAATTTTCTTTTTTGTCTGTAAATAAAATGTTTTTGATGTAAATTTTCAAAACAAAGCACCTAAAAATTATAAATTCCAATTTTATTTGTATTACTATTAAAACAATTAAAATAAAAACACTTGTTCAAATTCATTTCTTCAGGTACAAGCCACTCTTTTCGACATCCTAAGTAGCAGCAGTTCTGCGGATCATCCACTCTGCGACGAGTGCACTGACAGTCTTTTATTGTCAATGGACCAACAACTAAGGTTAACTGAAAGCGAATGGTCAGATTACAACGAGTATCTAAAAAAGCTAGAAGCTGAAGAACAACACCAAATGAACGAGGATGCAGAATTAGAAAATTTGGCCAAGGAACTGCAAGATGCTCGAGCCGAAGAGGAAAGGATAATCCTCGAATTAGAGGCTCTTAGGAAAGAAGAGGAAGCCACGAAAAATGCTATATTTCACGAAGAACGAGAAAAAGAACGTCTTCAACGAGAAGAACTACGATATTGGAGGGAATATTCCAAACACCGAAGAGAGCTCATCTTAGCAGAAGACGAATGCCGGAGGTTAATATTTTTTGAATAGTAATAAGATCTGCAATGATCTCCATAGGACAAAACATGTTTAAATAAATGACTTTTCAAAGAAGATAGATTCCAAGATAATATAAAAATAGAATAAATATATGAAATATATCATTTAGAGCATCATGTAATGTGTAAAAGAGTGTCAATAATATACTGTAATAAGTAGAGGTTGAAGTCGATACGAAGAATAATAACATAGATTTTGATAAACTTTTGAGAACAAATTGTTCATAGATTTACAGTGTTTTTAAGCATTTGAACAATTAAAAAGATTTTTTGGAATTCTAGTGGATTTCCTTATAGATATCCAGAATTTGATCCCATGAGGTAAAAAATTTCCAAGATTTTGACTAATTTCATGATTTTAAAGACAATCATGATGGTGAAAATTTCAGTATTAATATAATATTCAAGGATTTTCTTTTTTTTTTCAATATATCTGCGATATTTTTGTGGATTGCTATGATTTACATTTCTGAGAATTTGTGCTTTGGAATTCAAAGTTGAGTTATATTTGTATTTCATAAAAAATTTTTAAGATTGTTCCTAGATTTAAAGTTCTTTTGAATTTTTGGTTCTTCTTTTGTATTTATTTAATTTTATGATTTTACAGTATTGTCATGAATAACTGGCAAGATTTTTGAGATTTAGATGCTCTAGTTCGGAAGTATTTGATATATTTCTGTTTTTATAAGATTTCCCTAATTTCCCAGATTATAAGATTTCCTTCAGATTTCCCCCGGATACAATTATCCTAAATTTAAAGGTAAAAATGTTTCAATCATTTTGATAAATTTATTAAAAAACATTACATATTATTAGTACTTTTAGTATTTTGCGTTTTTTTTTTCTATTCTAAAGTTCCTACGAAATGAAATATTTTCTAATATTTTCGTAGTTTACATTTCATTTCCTAATTTTGGTACCCTAAGAAAGTTTTATCAATTTCAAAATGATAATAGAATTTCGAAAAAATGAAATCAGCATAAATAAGTAATTTTGAAATTTCTATTATTGTTAATTTTCTGTATTCACCGAATTTCGTATGATTTTTTCTGAAGATTTAAAAATTTTCAGTTAGATTTTTAGAGAATTATATGTATTTTTGGAATTACGTAAGATTCTCTATTAAATTAAAAGATTTTCACTGTGTGACGTAAAAATCTTTCGTTCTCTTGTATTTTACTTTTCTTTATTTAATGAATTTTATAAGTTTTTCGAGTATATTTCGAAATTTTTCGTATTTTTTTAGACTTTTTAAAGATTTTCAAAGTTCTGTGCTCTAGAATATTTTCATGAATTTTAAGTAAAGTAATTTTTCATAGAACAGTCCCTTCATAGATTCAAAGTATTTCATACATTTTCAATAGATTCTTGAAGTAATTTTTGTTACCTTATTTTACAATGATAATTTTTGGCTTACAATACTGAATTTTATAATATGAAAATTATGAAAATATTAGCATTTACAAGTTTATAATAAGAGTTTATTATAATTTCATCGGATTTTCGTAGATTTAGAGATTTTTAGTTATTTCATAAATTTTTCGAAAGATTTTGAAGATTCAATACTACAAGAATAAAATAAAAATATATTTAAAAAAAAGTTAAACCAGTATTCATATGTTTTTTTTTTATCACTTATATTTTCATTTTTGTATATTTAGTAATTTTTGAAAATATTCAGAAAATTAGAGTATTCTTATAAATATCATTTAGATTTAGAAATTTTGATGCACTGAGAAAGTTTTATTTATTTCGAAATAATGATAGATTTTCGAAAAAATTAAATCAGCATCAATAAGTATTTTTGAAATTTCTAGTATTTTTATTTTTCCGTATTCACCGAATTTCGTAGGATTTTTTCTGAAGATTTATAAAATTTTCAGTTAGATTTTCAGAGAATAATATGTATTTCTGGAATTCCATAAGATTTTTTATTAAAATAAAAGCTTTTCACTGTATGTGTGGATTTTTAAATAGATTTCTCAAATTTAATGCTCTTGGAATTAAATTTTTATAAACTTCCAAAAGAAGAACAGATTTTGTTATTTATGTAGTTTAGGACATTCTTCCAAAAATAACCTAACCTCAAAAAAAATTTGTTCGGGTTATTCAAATTATAAGTTCCTAAAGAGATGCACCTAACCTGAAACAATTAAAATGATCATTTTATATAGTGACCACCTTATTTCTCGGATTGTTTTTGGGTTAGGTGCAGCTCTTTAGGAACTTATAATTCGAATAACCCGAACACATTTTTTTGAGGTTAGGTTTTTTTTGGAAGAATGCCCTAAACTACATAAATACCTATATTTTTGAAAAAATTGAAAAACTTATTTCAATATTAATCTTCATACATGGCATCAATTTCTATTTTTAGTTTGGAACACCAGACGGCCTATGCGTTGTCCCAACTTGACAGACTGAACGGTACCAACGTCTTCAATGCCACGTTCCACATTTGGCACTCGTGCCAATTCGGTACCATAAATTCCTTTCGGTTAGGGAGGTTGCCGAGCGTGCCAGTCGACTGGAGTGAAATAAATGCCGCATGGGGCCAGACGACTTTGCTGCTCACGGCCCTTGCCAGGAAGCTCAACATGACCTTCCAACGCTACAGGCTCGTGCCCTTCGGCAACCACAGCTACATCGAGGTTGTAGATCAACACCGAGAACTTCCACTTTATGGGAGCGGTGGCTTTAAACTACTCTGGGATACCAAATTCGACGCCGCCATGGTCGCTTTTCTAGACTGTCTTCAACAGTTCAAGGAACACGTGGAAAAAGGCGATAGCGGATTTTGCCTGCCCTACAAAATGGATCGAGGAAAAATCGATGATCCGGCAACTGGGAATTCGTATTCTGTCAAGTATATAATTTTTTTTGGTCATTGGAATAATTTTTACAGTATTTCTTTTTATACATTAATATATTCGTCAATCAGCAATCTTCGTTTTGATATTTTCTTTGTGATAGTTGAGGATGTTGAAATTTTTTTGAGAGGGAAAAAATGAGACGAAAGTTGTTAATTTCGTTTTATTATTTTAATTTAATTAAGGGTTTTAGGTTTTAATATATTATATTGGTATAGTTTATTGCAGAAATATTCAAAAGATGTTGAAATTTTTTTAATGATGGTTTTCTTATGAGAGTTAATATTTTTAACCTCACGAATTTTTTGGGTAGAATCTGTCGAAAATCTATAAATACACAAATATTAAAATATTGTCAATTGAAAAGATACTCATAAGAGCTGATTTAATTTTTTCAAAAATCATTTTTTTTTTTTTTTAAAACGAAACCTTGGATTTCCAAAACATCAAATATAAAATCTATATGAAAAATAATTGTTAGCTCGGAATCTTTTATAAAATCTTACGGAATTCAATAAAGAGGAAAAAAATTTTTAATACAAAAATTTCATTGTATACTTGGGAATGCTCATATTTTCAAGATTTTATTTTCAACAATTGAATATACTTACTTTAAATTTGTCGTTCTAAATTTAAGTTACAAAAATGTGTCAGAATTTTTAAAAAATGTTTGAAACACTTGGAAACTGTTAAAGTTGCTGCGCTATGAACAATTAATAAGTATGCCAGAGATTTGAAAATATGCTCAAAAATCTTACGAAATTCAATGAATCTACAAAATTTAAAATCGTAGAAAATAAAAAGACACCTATGAATGCTACTTTATTTTTTCAATTTTATATTTTTTTTTTAAAAATTAATGTAACTTGGGTTCCCAGGCCATAGAATTTCTTAAATCTAAAAAAAAATCTATCATTATAATAAAAATCTCGAAATCTTCTGGAAAATCTTAAGACATTTCATAAATACATAAAAATTAAAAGAAGTAATAAACTCTTATTGTACACTTGTGAATGCTAATATTTTCATAATTTTCTTTTTATAAAATGTAGTATTGTTAGCCAAAAATTATCATTGTAAAGTTAAGTAACAAAAATTACTTTAAGAATCTATTGAAAATGTATGAAATACTTAGAATCTATGAAGTTACTATTCTATGAAAAATTATTTTACTTAAGATCTATGAAACTATTCTAGAGCATAGAACTTTTAAAATCTTTGAAAAGTCTATAAAAATACGAAAAATTTTGAAATATGCTAGAAAAACTTACTCATCAAATAAAGAATAGTAAAATATTAGAAATACGAAAGATACTTATGAATACTGATTTGATATTTACGTCATTCTATTATTATTTTGGAAAGGAACAGAAATTGGATTTCCACAGCTCAGAATTTCAGAAATCAATGTCAAAATCTATAAAAATAGTGAAAATCTCTAAAACTCCTAGAAATTTTACGAAATTCACTAAATAAAAAAAAAAATTAAAAGAATATTACAATTTCTTTACATACTTGTGAACGAATATGTTTGCATGATTTTCTTTTCGTGAACTAAATATAGTTAAAAATAAATATTGTAAACTTTAGACACAAAAATTTTCGGTAAGAAACTATCAAAAATATATGAAATACTTAAAATATTTGAATTTACTATTTTATAGATTAATATAGAATATATATTTTTGATTTTTTCAAAAATCTATTCTTCTTTTGCAAGTTAATAAAACTTTGATTCCCAGAGTTGAATTCCCAGAGTTAAATCAAATTTAACTTAAGTTCGAATTCCAAAACACAAATTCTCAGAAACGTAAATCATAGCAATCCATTAAAATAGTAAAAATATACTGAAAACGAAAAAGATAATCCTTACATATTTTATTAATACTGAATTTTTTTATACTATGATTGACTTTAAAATAATGAAATTAGTCAAACCCTTGGAAATTTATATCTCATAGGATCAAATGCTGGATATCTATAAAGAAATCCACTAGAATTCCGAAAAATCTTTTTAATTGTTCAAATGCTTAAAAACACTGTAAATCTATGAACAACCTGTTTTCTCAAAACTTCATTAAAATCTATGTTATATTATTACTTTTCTTATCGCCTTCATCCCCTACTTATCAACAAAACATGGATATTTTTTTAACAAAACGATAATTTCTTTTCAGAATCCAGCTGAATTCTGAAGACCAATGGACGAAGGCTCTGAAATTTTTGTTGACCAATTTGAAGTGGGGCCTTGCTTGGGTCAGCACTCAATTCGTCAAGGATGAATGTGAGGACTAAAAAAATTTTTTTCTTTTTTGTCTAATTGCAAATTTCTAAACATCATCCGATTATTTTCACGCGTTGGTTTGTATATACCAACGACAAAAACATAAAAAGAAAAAAAACATCTACCAGAAATCAAAATCTCTGTTTCACATTGGTATTTGAAATATCCCTGAAATATCGCGAAAAAGCTCATCATAGGAAATTTCGTTGGGTTGAATGTATTTTGTGTGTAAGATAGTTTAAAAATCTGGATCTGTATAAAAAATCATGAATGGAGAATGCAGGTGATTTTCTGAGAGCGTATTTCATTATTTATGGAGAACGCTTTATGACATGTAAAAGCTTTATTTTTTTTGTTTTGTTTTTATAGACGTTTTAGAATCATGTTTGAAACCGTAGCTGCTCTTTTTGAATAACTTTTTTCTCTTTAGATAAGCAAGGGATTATTATACTTCTGTATATAGCAAAAAGTCAAAACATGTTCATTAAAATAGGGAACAAGATTGCCAAGACAAAAGTTTTTTGTAACTTGTTCATGATACGTCGTTTGAAAAGCAGTTGAGTCTAAAATGTACCTGCGATATGTGAAATGCAAAATGGAAATGTGATAAAAAAATGTATATAAACCAGTCAGTGAAAAAATGCAGCAGTGAATAAATTTACGTTTTTTGTACAGAAAATAGTGACTCATTTTTTGTACTTGGGAAAATGCCCTTTTCGATTATAGATATTCTTTCTTCCAATCATCGACGAGTAAGTAAAAAAAGTCTTCGAATTGACTTTTGCGTTCTTAAATTTAAAGTTTATTTAATTTTTTCGTACTTGAGAGGATTTTTCAGGGAACAGAATCTACATTGGTTTTTATTTCTTTTAGTTATGGTACTTTTTCATTGTTTATGGTATTTGATGAATGGTTTAGTATTTCTGAACATGAAACTCGAATTATCACGCATATTTTCGGAAAGAACAATATTATGAAAATATACACGTCTATCTCATGCTTTGAAAAATTACTCGTGTATCAAATAAATCTTATTGTTTAGGATAAAATGATTTCTAGAAGCTTCGTCTTTATCATGCCCATTTACTGAATTGCAGATAATTATTAAGACGTCATTATAAATAGTTTCTACTGTTTATAATTTATTTTTCTATTTTACAGAAATAAACTGATAATTCAGCCACAAGTTCTGCATCACGAAATTGCATCTTTGCGATTAAAATGAATAAAAAATAACAATTCACACAGGAAGTCATGAAAAGTAAGAAAAATTTATTCAGCGTCGTTTCGTAAATTTACAGGTTTCAGATTTTTGTATACATATTGTAACACATCTTCGTTTTATGGTCAGCAAAATAACTTACATTCTATAAAAACCTCATCAAATTGATAATAAAATTACAAACATGTAAACACAGATTTTGAAATAAATAGAGGGAAAGCTGTTGGTCACAAATTTACAAAATTCACAAAAAATTGGACGTTGAAATTGCGATTGAATCAGAAATGCAAATACAGGTTATTTTTTGTTTGCCCCCGACTAACTTTTCCAGCATAAAAAATTACAGTGATTGATGGATGTTTATCTGTTGTTACAAAAGTTGCCTACACAAACAAGGACTTCATCACTAATTTTCAGCAACTTTTTTAAATGTCTTTTTCCATCAAGGCAGCCTCGAGAAGCACCCACTGCTACAAAATAAAAAAATGTGATCATTGAAATTAGAAGTTTATTTACATCGATTTTCATGATCGATATATTCTGAAATCTGGTACATTCAAAGATTTCAAAGTTATGCAGTATATTTAGACAAGTAAAAATTGTTATTGCAAAATTTTTAAAAATTTCGATCTCATATTAGATGCCTTCAAAATTCTGTTCTTGATACTTTCTTTTCATCCAGTTTAAAATTTTGAGCGATAGATAATATACAAAAAAATTGTTCAAAATTCTCAATGTGTACAAATGTTGATGAAGAATACGATTTAAGATAATGACTTACAATTGCCATAACTGTAGCAGCCTATGGCTTTGTCGATGCATGGTTTTTTTGAAGGGTAGAACAGTTTTGGAAACGCACAGAAGATGCCTTGGCAATCGTAACATGATTTAGTATCTACAACAGAGGTTACCAAATAAAAATATTTGTAGGAAAAACAATTTCTATGAAAGAAAATCGAACGATTTACAAAAATGGTTCTAAACAAAAATCAATTACGAACACACACTGGAACTTTGTTTATTGTTCGCACGTCTTTTCGTTCTAATTCGATATCTTAGATTCTCCCATCAGATGAAAAATTTGATGTCTCAATTAAAAAACGTGGGAAGTAACGTTATTTTCAAAAATAAATACCGTATTTATCTCCGAAGGCACCAGCGGAAATGAGGAAAATCAATGCGATGGTCAATAACTTTGCCATGATTTAGAATTTTCTTCGCTAAGGTATTTCTTCGAGAGTGGAAAATTCGAAAAGCGGCTTTTGAGCTGCAGGCTCCTGTATTTATACCTTTGCTTGAGTCCCTATCTTGGAAATTATAGTGGGGCAGTCAGATAGTAATTTTATTGTCATGTGCAAAACAAGGAAAAATGTTTTTTCACGTGTTTTGTAATACATATAGCCATTTTTTAGACTTTTTTGTTTTGTAGCAGATGAAATCATTTCTAAACTAAAAAACAGAATTTCATAACACCCATAAGTGAAGAAAAATATCATTGGTCAGACGGTTTTTTTTTTGTCGAGTAGCCCAACATTTTGAAATAAACGTAATTTTATTAAAAATTGTTTAAGCCTGTTTCCATGATAGCATATTTCGAAGTTAGTATCTATTTTTCAAAATCCATAAACGAACAATCGACAAATATTTCATGTTATCACATGACTCATTTTTCGAGGGCCCTTAAATATAGAGAAGCACAAAAAAATAGTCTCGCTGAGGTCTAAAGGCTCATTTTTGATATAGCTTCCGACCAGTCAACTCTAGCTGAGAAAAACAAAAACCATGGCCAGGAAAATCGTTATCGATCTTATCATCCTTGCAATGGCTCTCACTGCTGTTTTTGGTCGAGGTAAATATTCCACAATTTTTACCTTAAATTGAATATCTTGAAAGTTTTTCTTGATCATAAATTTGTCACTCTGTATTAATTTTTCAATTTTTTTGATAATGAGAACATTATGTAATTCGAGTTTCTCTCCATTGTTGATCAACTTATTATTTTTATTGTAGCATGTGTTTCACGATTTCTGAATTTTCGTGTATTGAGATAAGATGAGAAATTTTTCAAACTCATGTACTTTCAATTCAATTTTTGAAGCTATAATTTTTCAGTGCATGAAAATGTAAAATTACGCGTTTTTCGTTGTTTTATATCTATTAACACTTTCTGGTAATTTGAATGTTGAAATGTATCATTTATCGAGAAAAGTCACGTTCTTGAAATAATTATTTCGGTAACTTAAAATACCTTTAGGTTGTCATTCCAGCATTAGAAATTTTCTAGTTTTTCATTCTTCATTATTTCCAAATCTACTGAAAAGAAAATTTTGTAAATTTCCAGGATCGTTGTTTCTTTAATATAAAAATCGTAGGAATTTTATAATGAATGATTAAATTATTTAAGGCGTGATATTTCATAAAATAAAATGTTGTCAATGATTTTCGAATTATGTAAATGTAACCTTGTTTATACAAATTTGGATTTTTTTAACGAATGAAACTATTTTCTTTCACATGGAATGAAATTCTTCAAATTTTAATTTTTTAAACGGAGATTTTTTTCAGAAATACTACATTGAATATTTTTTGAACTAAACAATTGTTTAGTTCCGAATCTTATGTAGTTCTGACAAAAATAAATTTTAGGCTTTATTACCTCTTGTTCTAAGACCAAATTTCAAATTTCTTTAATTAAGTAACCTTTTGTTGTAGATACCTACAAATGTAATTTATGCGAATTCTCCAGCAGAGGTTGCAGACACCCACAAAAGTATGATCTACCTACAGAAACATGCTCTGTTAATGACATCGGCTGCTTCACAATTTACCAAGGTGACTGTCAACTTTGAAAAAAAAGACCATTTCACTTCATGAATTCTGAAAGTTCTCAAGTTTCAGGAGAACTGAGGATAATTATTGTGAAATTTACGAATCAAACAATATAAGTTTCGTTTAAATAATTATTTGTAAATTTTCAAAAACTTCTTAACATTTAAAAATCTTACTAATCATCTATGCCGAAAAAATATTATCCATTTGTCCTTCACGTTCAGAGACAAAAAATTAGTTGATAGAAAATGTGAAAACTTTCTTTGCAGTTTTTTGAATGTGATTTTATTAAATAAAAAATCTTGTACTTAAGTTTTGTAACATCTGATTAAAGTCGATTTATCTGCATGTTTTTCAGGGCATTTAGCAAAACGAGGCTGCTTAAGAACCCAAAAACAATTGATGAACTTACTGGAAGAAGGTGCTTTGCATAAACTTTGTATTGGAGACAAATGTAACTCTGATAAAAGAAGAAAATAATCATTTAAACATTTATATTCCACAGCTTCTTCAAAGACTGTCATTCAAAAATAGTATAATTCTAAAACACATTTTTTATCCTGTCTGGATTTATTTTCTACTCTCACAAATTAATTATATTCAAAAAGTCAACAATAATATACAGACTTATGTAATTTGTTCAGAATGATTTTACTGTAAATAAATTTCGATTAAAGAATAAGACTGCATCTTTATTTTCACCGAAAACCTAATCGTTCTCTGTATTTGAATTTTTTCGTGGCACATGATACGAAAATTTGCAAAAGGAGTAGGATAATATAGCGAAATATGAAATATTTATGTGTAATAGAAAAAAAAGAAAGTGTTCGTTTTGTTCTGAACAAGTTCTGAATAGAAAAAATAAAACTTTTCACAGAAAGTCATGAAAAGTAAAAAAAATTTGTTATGAGTCGTTTAGTAAATTTACAGATTTTTCGTCGAGACCCCAACATTTTCAAATAAACATAATTTTACGAATAATTGTTGAAATCAGTTTCCACGGTTTTTTTTCAGCAGTTAAATATACGTTTCTAAATATACCTTAAATTACTATAGTTTCCATTATATTTTAAGATTTTGAAACGTAAGAAAAAACTCAAGTTGCTGTTTATAGTTTCATAATAAGTAAGAGCAGTTGAAAAATTTTGAATTTCTGTAACGTTCCTCGTAAAAAAACCGAAAACCTTTTTTTTCATAAAAACATGTTATAATAATTTCCTGCATGACCTCGAAACTGAGTTCTGCAGGACTTATAATTCGAAAATATTTTTAGGTATAATTGTAAAAAGCTATCTTTCTCAAACAACTCATTCATAACATTTTTTTAGCAGATGCTTCAAATGTCATCTAAATAAATTAAACCACTTTAGGTAGAACATATCTTTTATTCTAATAAAAGTGTGTACATTTTCGAGTTGGAGCAAAAATTTCAAATACAATAGGGTACATATATATTATTACATAACAAGAAGACATATTTTTTTTAACAAATTGAAACTTCATTTCAGAATCCAGCTGAATTTCGAAGACCAGTTGAAGATAAATTTCGTGCCATCACGCAGTTTATTTAGAATGAATGTGGGGACTGCAAAAAATTAAAAATTTGTAATGAGTATAATTGAATATCAGAATCAATTCCATATTTTGAAATTTATGGCTAACGAAGATCAATTCTTAGAAAATATTACGAAATATGAAAACCATCAATGTAAGATGTAACATTCCACCTTTCGAATTTTGGTAGTACTTTGAATCTTTAATTTCTGAAATCTCGAGTACATTACATAATGAAGTTTGAACCAGTTCATGAAGCAAGTATTTTGTCGTTTCTGAAATATTTATCTGCAAACAATATTCAACTTCAGTAATCGAACTTGTGATATAAAAATATTCCATTAATTTCCAAACGATTTTCAACGATTCTGTCGTAGTTACTGCTCCAAAATCATGAAAAAAAATCATTACAAAAAATATTTACGCCTTGTTTAAGAAAAACCACGTGATTCCATACAGAAAACTGGGGGGACTTTGCACTGTGGTCGCTTCTATATACTCTTTTGCTTCACCAAGACTCATTTCAACTACTTCGATCAGTTCACCTTCAGCGTCTGATCCACCCCCTGCAACAATTGTTTCTATTTAACTTTTACTCAGGACTGAATATTCAGCCATAATGTCATAAAAACTTTTCAAGTAGCACTTGTTCCATGCTTTTACAGCTCAGAATTAAACGTGAATTCTTACTTCTCAAGTATAGTCTACCCCTTGTTGCAAAAGCATGGAAACATTTTTTGCTGTTCAGACTTTACTTTGATGTCAGTGTTATAATTACAAATTCTGACTGAACCAGTCTTTCCAGCACAACTAGGATTAAAAATTTCAGGACGAAAGTGTTTCAGAGCGTACCTTCGTGAACGTGCTGCTCGTCTGTGACTTCGACATAATACATTGTTTGAAAGGCGGAAGAGTCTGCAATATACCTACCAAAAAGTAATATTTGAAAAAGTTTAAAACAACATAATGTATTCTTTGTTTGTCTAACAATTCTTGTGTTTGCAAAAGAATAGGTTTATTTAATACTTATATAAAAAGTGATTACTCTTAGGCTTCTTATTCTGGAAAGTGAAAGTAAGACTGCGAGTTTTTGAAATGGTGAGAAATTCAACTTTGCACATGTTAAATACTTGGTTCTCACCTAAAAGTGTTTATTAAAGTAAAATCCTCAGATGGTGCTTCGTACCCGCACTCTTCTCTGAGTTCGTCTCTTGCAATTTCAACTAATGGCTTATCTTTGTCAACAATTCCAGCACAAAGTTCAAGAGACAATCCTAATGATGGTGGGTACTTTTCAAGGTCGACCTGGTCAAAAGTTATTCCTGGCAAACTTGCAAAATAGGACGCAGGTCGAAATTGCCTCACCAAGACCAGTTTTTGACGACTTTGAAAAAAATATATATATATATATCAAGCTTTTCAAACTTTATTTATAAACGAATTTTTCTAGTTTTGGAATCTCACTTGCAGAGAATTTTAACTGAAAACAATAATTGACTTTTCTCTATTTGGACTTTTTTTTTAATTTGAAACTTCACCTTGAAAAAATAAAATAAATTGTTTCTCAGGTTTGCAAAAAGGAGGGGGTAAAGATATCATGGAGCATCACCAGCCTCATTTTTGAAAAATATATGCATATTTGAATTCATCCGTAGCTTTCCAATTTACATGCTATGAAAAATAATATACAAATATTCTAAGACATCAACCAACTTTCCGAGCATTTTTTATATTTAAACATAATTTTCAGAAAATATTAAAAAGAGTGTGGCTAGTACACTTGAAATAGCAATACATGTTTTTATATTTTTTCTCGGTATGTAATTTCGGAACTTCACCTTGGTGAAATTACATAAATAATTTAGGGATTTACATAAAATATTTTAATACATGCTTATCTACTGCACTATGAAAAATAATAGACGAATATTTTGTAACGTAGAACGACTTTTATAGCAATTTACATAATTCCAAATAATTTTCACAAAATGTTCAAAAAGTATGGCTAATCCACCAAAAAAAAAAACTTTTTGTATTTTCATTTCATGTTATATTTGGAACTTCACATCAGACGAATTATGAACATTATCTTCCAAGTTTTAAAAAAAGGGGGGGGGGGTAGAAAATATTATGCAACATCGCGAACATTTGCTTAAAAAATATATTCATCTTTTACAAAAATATTTCAATATGAATGTCTCTATAGTTTTTGAATTCATGTACAAAATAGTAATGAATTGCAAATTTTACCTGCTAGGAAAAATAGTTAAGAAATATTAATACATAAAACTACTTTAAGAAAATATAAAAAACACAAACACGTGTTTTTAAAAATTCAAAAATTTTGCTTCAATTTTATATGGTTTCTGGCATTTTTATAAAACAGTTTTAAAATTTAATATAAAGTACTTGTGTATTAGTATAGTGTATAATGTCAGCAATTCCAATATCTGATTGAGGATTTTGATATACTTTTCAATTTAACGAAGTCAGTGGAATTCGATCGACTTGTTTATGAAAATAAATAACATGTCTATGTGAAAAACTTTCAAAACATTTCATTGAAATTAATATTTCTGACAAAAGAAATAAAATAGATTCTATCGCTTAGGTAATGTTATTAATACTAACAAATTTATTACATACGTGTTGCTTTTATTTAGATTACTACATTTATGTTACAGACTTTACGTGCATTTAACGACATTACTAATTTAAATAGTTCATTAAACGAAAATTTGCCTTTATATTATAATTAACATTTGTTTAATAAATCTTCACTCTGTCACGGAAATTTTATCAGAAATAGAATTAAATATAATATAATGAATATATGTAATTATATATTCACATTTTATTGTAATATACATTTTTATCCCGATAAAATTTATTTTCCAACTCTATACCTTGTATAATGCTCAAGTTAGATTTACTTATATTACTCAATTTTATATACGATAACTTCACAAATTACCATATTTGAAATATTCAATTGAGCTGAATTGGCCTTTTCAATATTACAATTAATATTCCTTAATAAAGTTGTACTCCACTGTTCTGTAAATTTTATTACACAAAAATAAAACATATATAATAAATGAACAATGAAATATCATGTAAGAAAAATAGAATATAATGAATATCATACATTCTTATATGAAATATTAATTGTATCCTATAAAATTTCATTCTATTAAATTTTTTTCCCTTCCTCCATATATCGTAATAAAAATACGTATTATTGTGTATTTAAAATATATCCCTCTTTAAGTAAAAAATCTCAAATATTAAATTCAACCAAAATTTGCCTTCAGTAAAATGCGTTTAATAATTCTTGTACAAAGCTTGATTCTTTTATATGAATTTTCAAAAAATTATTTAAAAGTATAACAAAATTTTATGATCTAAATAAGTATCACACAATATATATCTTGAAAGAAAAAAGAATATACAGTTTTTTACTATGAATTTCATTATTACTCTAATAATTTAAATTCTATGAAAATTTTTTTTTCCAACTTTATACCTCGTATTATACACAATCAAGCTGACACTGTCATGAGCCCTGGAAGTATCCCAAACTTTACTTCGTCCATCCTGAATGTAATGCAAACGTACCTACAAAATTCAAATTTTTATTATTCTAAATTCAAAAATATGTAGCCATAACATTCCAATTCGTCCATTCACATTTTTATTTTATATTCCCATTATAAAATACGCTAAGGATAAATTGTAAAATTTTTTGAAAATCACATCAATATAAATTGTAGGGAATATAATTAAAACATTATATTATAAAAAAATACTTACTGGCTTGAGCCAAGGAGAATCTTTGGGTAATGGTCCAATTTTTATTTCGCTTATTGCAACCATTCGACGTCGCATTTCAGCATTTCGTTCCTTTGTAAATTTACTTGTCATTTTTAATAATTGTATCAAACTGTTAATTTGTAACTTAAAATTGCACTAGTTTTTGGTCTCACTTTTTATTGACATAGGAAATAAATTGGATGCTCGTGATTATTTGTTTTGATTATGTTTTTTAAGGCTCCTTCACAATGCCTTCACAATGTTTGCACATTGTATATAATTGCTCATTAATAATCAAGGAATAGCTATGAAGCGAAATAATATATATTTTTCTATCAATTTTCTACTCTTGAGTCCGAATAACGATTTTTCACTCTGCCTTGTGTATTACAGAAATAGTTAATTAAAAATAATGAATGTTTATCCGAATCGTTGTGATTTCTACGGTACCTTTAACCAATGTGTTTTGCTTTCCGTTGCCATGGCAGCGATGGCAACCATTGTATATAGTGCGGGTAAAATCAACATCTGTTTTACCGACTGACGTCGCAACACGATTTTTATGTTAATTGAAATTGTTATTGAAAATAATATATATTGCATACAAAAATAATTCTAAGCTTGTATTTTCAATCTATATTAATTATTTTAGATCTCGATCATATTATCGGAAAGTCCGTGAGGATTATGTCGTTCGAAATAGCCTGCTTATTACGGAAAAAACCGTTCGATATTGACCGTACAGCATTATATTTTCTATCTCCTTCTAGGAATATATTTCTATAAATTCAAAAATCTCGTTTTTATTCCCAAGACTTTTTTAACAAATGCTTCAAATTTTCAGTGGATAAAAATATTTTTAAATTACGACCAGGCACGTAGGCAGAGCGGGGTTTTGGGGGTTCAAACCCATCCCGAAATTCTGATAAAATTAATCAATATTTCATGTAAAAATGGAAAAAGACACAGATAAAAAACAAAAATATGTTACAAAAAATGCATAAAAACGTGTATATAGCAGTATATATTAAATGAAAAAGTAAAAATTATCAAAACTTAGGATTGGATTACGTAGAAAATATGAATAAGAAAAATTGTTACGACCCAGTGAATAATCGAGAAAAATGAAAATCTACGGAAAAGCTAAAAATTTATCAAACTCTGAATCTTAGATCATCAAATTGTGGAAATCTATATGAAATCCATATGAAAGTATTGAAAATCTTTCAATTCGTATAAACTCTAAAAGAATAATAAAATAATTGAATTCTACGAAAATATACCATTTTAAAGCTATGGGTCTGCTCTTTCAGATGACCTTTTCAAATTTATGCTCAGGCTACAATTACAGAAGTTATTTCAAGGTAAATCTACTACATATTTATTGTTTTTTTTTTATTCTTCTAAAAATAGTTGCTCAAAAAGTTCATATTTAAGAAAATTCTATTATATACCATTTTAAAGTTATGAATCTGCTCTTTCAAATGACGTTTTCAAATTTATACTCACGCTACAATTACAGAAGTTATTTTAAGTTTAATCCACTACATATTTATTGGTTTTTTTTATTCTTCGAAGAATAGTTGCTCAAAAAGTTCATTTTTTAAAAAATTCTTTTATATACTATTTTAAAGTTATGGATCTGCTCTCTCAAATGACTGTTTTCAAATTTATACTCAGGCTGCAATTGCAGAAGTTATTTCAAGTTTAATCTACTACATTTTGATTGGTTTTTTTTTTATTCTTGGAAGAATAGTTACTCAAAAAGTTTGTATAAAAAAATTCTATCACATACCATTTTAAAGCTCTGGGTCTGCTCGTTCAAATGACGTTATCAAATTTATGCTCATACATCTAATTAAATTTATACAATGTATACAAATAAGCATGCTCTTTATTGAAAATGCATAAAAATATATATATATAAAAGTATTGAAAATCGTCACATAAGAATTTTACACTGTCGTCTGAAAAATCATTTTAAATTCTCAAAATCGTTGAAAGTTTCAATGTTATACCATCAATTTCTAAAAATTCTTTGAGCAATCTATAGAAAAATTAGAAATATGTAAAAATACTACAGTTTGAAAAATAATGTACCATACGAAAATAATACAAATTTTTAATCCTAACTTTTATCTGTTTAAAAAATATTTGAAAAAAACCCTTTCCAAAATTTTTTCTGCCTAAGCCTCTGATCACAATACAGACAATTTTTAAAGAGGTACATCGGGAATGATAAAGATGGAGTGATCACCTGATTTTATTTCTATAACTCAAAATTGATAAAATTTTCCTTATAATCTTTGATGAATAGATAGAGGTATACAAGAAATGGTTATTAAATTTCACAAACCTGTAGATGTATGGTTTTTAATGTACTTGTCCACGTAGAAACTAACAAAAAAAAATTATAACAATAATTTCACATACCGTTTCTTCCCGTCCAATTTCGAACATTTATTTCATTTTTCATTCTTCAAAAATTAGACGTGAAAAATACAGAATATTGTCATGATTTCCATGAAAAGTATAAGAACTCATACTCCCTTTTTGCGACTTTTCTTTTTTTCCACCACAGGCTTGAAAGCATCCTTGATTTCCTGCGCTCGCACCTGAGTATTAGCATGTACCACGTCTGGCATTTTCAGATTTCTGTGAAGACCAGCTGGAGGTGTGAATTCTAAATCCAAATCAGAAGCAGTTGAACTAGAATTCGACGATCCTGTCATCATTGTTCTTGGAATTTTAATTTTCACAGGTTTTTCTTCGGGATCATCGACTTTTCCATTTTCATGACTCACGGGAACCATGGATATGTACATGTTTCCTTTTCTTCTTATCACCCGTAATGTTGGTGAACGTTGACTGATCGAATTAAATTTATCAATAGTATATTAATAACAAAATATTAGCAAAGTAAATGAAATCTAAAATCACCACTATAGTTAACTTCTGATTTATTAATAGTCAAAATAATTTTCACCATGTTTCCATCTCTTCTTCTAGTTCTTCCTTGTTCCATTCCATTTTCTTAAATATTTGGTAACTTCTGCCTTTTCTTGTTTCCAGATCTGTTTTAGATTGTTTGCTAAAAGGTCTACGCGTCCCACGCAAAAATGCAGATTTTGTTTTTTTCACGTACTTTTTCAGAAAAGCACTTTTCGTTTCCTGCATTATGTTTCGGACTAGGGGACTTATTGACCCCGGTTTCCAGCCTGGTCGTGGTTTATTTGGGCCAGTGGCAGCGTTCCAGAGCCACCCCATGTTCGTGGGGGTTCGAGGTGTCGTCTCAACACAAGTTTTGTGACCGTGATTTGGGATTGAATAAATATTTCCGGCACTGTAAACAAATTTTCCAATCCTTCGGAAGGATTTTTGTTGTAGTTTTGGCCCCGAAACGGATATTATTCTAGATCTGGAAATGGGAATGTTTCGGGAAAAAAAATATATATTTTAAAAACTTTTAATTATGAACGATGAAAATATTCTTGATTGGGAAACGGTGCACATTTATAGAAGTATTCGTAAAGTAAGGATAAATTTGAGAAATCTGGGGTTATTTTATGTAACTTCTGTGATACAAACTACAAAAAAATAGAAGACTTATATGTATAAATTGAGAAAATTATCACCTGCTTTTACGCTTGTCTAGATCTGATTTTCTGCCCAACTCAGTAGTTTCGTTTTTCCTGTCAAATTTTCCATCGATATTACCAATCTCTACGTATTTTTTCATGGTAGATAAGTTTTCTTTTCTTGGGCTCCAGGTAGACTTCGCGTGAGGTCCAATTTTTTCCATATTTTCTATTTCTGTTGTAAAATGAAATGCGAAAATCATCTTTTATTTCGAATAAACTTTTAAGGTTTTTCAATAATCATCCTGTTTGTTCTCATCAGAATCATAACAAATATGCAGGGTTGAGAAAATTACTTATTGTTAGAAAATCGTAACGCGACACGTTATCGTTAATTAGGTGAAAGAGTAATTCATTAAGTCTCAGTGTTACTTAAAAATAAATAGTAACTTGTTACCGTTAGGACTTAAAAAAAGTAATGTTCCATTGATTCCACCTTACTTTATGGAAAAAATTGAATGTAAATAAAAAAAGGATATTGACGTAATTGTGGTTTTGTTTTAAAGTTATATTGTGGTTTTCGCAGTTATATAATAAAATCGTTAAGGATAGAAAAGTATCTAACATGTAATTTTTTTTCATTCCAACAAAACGTTTTGTTCGGACAAAACATTGTATTTTCGAGATTTGTTAGGACGAGCCCGCTATAAATAATTTTTCTAAGCGAGAAAAATTATTAGGCATACGTAAATCTGTACTTTTTGACCCTGAGAAAAAAATCAGTCTGCTTGTTTGAATTTTCATATTTTAACAATTTCCTGAATATGTCATTTCATTCAATGTTACCTGTTGTGGAAAATAAGCGAATTTCATGGATTTTTGAAATCTACCTAGATTTTTAGTGTTTTTGAAACTAATTGGTAATTTTCAGTATGAGTAAAGTGTTGCTGGATTTTTTAGTATTTTTATAAATTTTTGATATTTTTCTTTACATTGCTGATTTCTAGAATTCCATGCTCGAGAGTTCAAAAATTATTTAATTTTTTGTATTTGACAGGATTTTCAGGGAAACAGTATCTATATAGATTTTTGTTTCTTCTATTTTTTGGTACTTTTTCAGTTTTCTGATTTCAAGGATTGTTAGGTATTTAGAAAATTATTCGTATTTTTTGAATCTACAAAAAGTTCCAAATTTTCTTGTATTTTTATATATTTCTAGTATTTTCACATAATGTCATATAGATTTTGAGAATTTTGCGCTCTAGAATTCAAACTTGATAAACTATTTTGTGTTTCAAGGAATTTTTCAGAAGAAACTGTCTCAATACATTTTTATTTCTTTCAGTATTTTCCGTTTTCCCATAAAAAGACGATCATTGAGAGCCTATCTTAAAAATTGGGAATAAAAATTTGTCTTAACAGTCCTATTTCAACTCTTTTTGAAGGACTCAAAAGAAAAAAGAAAAAATGGGATTGCAAAAGAAAATTTTTATTCCTAGTTTAAAAAACTGACTTTAAATGATCGTTGTGTTTATGAATATTTAAATAAAGCGAGTGTTCTGAATTATATCATTTCCGTATTTCTTTAGTCTTTCTACAATTTGAACGATCGTTCGTTATTTTTTAAATTTCTATATAAATATATTTCTTGAAGTCGATGCTCCACTTACTAACTTTTTGTATAGATTTTTGATACATGATGTATTTACTGGTATTTTTATGTATACATATTGTTTTGTATTCCCTAATATTTATAGAATGTTGTACAACTTTCTAATATTCTTGAAGGTACCTCTACATTTCCAGAATGAGATTTCCTAGGGTTAAAGGTTTTGAATACATATATGAATTTTGTAGAAAACAGTTTCTTTATAGATTTTGAGTGCTTTTAATATTTTTCCTATTTTTTAAAGACTTTCACGATTAAAATTTTTTTTTGCATTTTATGAGCTTTTATTTTTGAAGAATCTAGTAGCATTTATAAGAAACTAATCATTGTCTAGTGTTTTTAGCATTTTTTTTGTATTCATTCAATAACGTAATATTTCTTAGTAAGACATACAGATTTTCAAGTTACTGATATAGATTTTGAGTATATTCATCTATTGTCACTGATTCCTAAAATTTATTTAGTTTAAATTTTCAAAGTTTCTTCAAAAAAGTGAAGAAGCATATTCTTTATCGATATTTGTACACAAATTACCAAAATTTCACTTTGTTCTATCAAAAATCATGTCTTCAGCATTTTTATTAAAAAATAAGGAAGTTCGAAACCACTTAAATCTCAGTTCCATATAATATTCTTTTAAATAATTACAGATTTTTCTAAAACCGATCAAAAGTAACTGGTTCCTGTTTTCGTAACTTCTTTATTATTGTTACGTGTTCCATATATCGTTACAGCGAAAATGTTTTAGACTAACGCGTAACTTCCAAACCCTGCAAATATATCATTTATGCCACAGGTTGAAACCACGAAATTTCAAGTTCATATTCCTATTTTTATTTTTGGCAAAATTAAACTTACTCCCATCACTACAGACAAATATGTATTTTTCCTACATTCATTTTCAACTCAATAACTACGTTCGTGAAGCTCAACAATCAATAAAAAACCACTCAAAGACCGGATGAGGCGATTATTTTCGCACGACCCCAATTTCTTGTAAAACGTATCATCTCCAAATATCCAAAGTCACACGCCTCCCCACGACGTGCAAAAAAAAATTCAAAAAAAGGGACAATTGAGCGAGGGGGGAGTGTTGTATCAGAAGACCTGTCAATTATCTTGCCCGAATTTTGGTAATGACCTGTTATCTCGAAACTTGGATTGTCATCTCCGGAACTTTGCCATAAATCTTGGTTGCTGTTAACAAAATCATTTTGTCGGGAATAGTTATCGCGTGACTGGAATCTGGGACGAGCGGGACTGGCCGGACAAAGGTCCCTTTTTCTGGGCCAGTCCGAGGGTTCCGGAGAGCAGGGGCACGTACCCTCGTCCGGGTACTTTTGATAAACCAAGTCACGATAAGAGCGGTCGTTCAATTTCTCTGCATTCGTGAGCTTGTCGAAACCAGGATCGCCAAGGGCGATTTTCGGGGACGGTCCCGGAGGCTCGATCGGACGATACATTTGGCGCACGGCTTTTTTCGCTGCCAAAGAGCAACGACATTCTGAAAAAAAAAGACAATTCATAGATTCTCGAACCTAAAACGTATCTTTTACTAGGTTTTTAACAACAACTAAATAAAAGAAATAGGAAAATTGCATTGTTAAAATTTTCTTAATCGTTCATTCTGTTTGAACTGAAGTGTTGGAGGAAGAAAATTTAGAGGGGGAAAGGGGATTTCGAAAAAATATATTTTTTTTTAGATTTTATGATTAAAAATTGTTGATTTTGAAGTTATATAACTTTTGGAGTGTTGACTCAGCATGTCTACTACTTAAATTAGTTCAAAAATTTACTATTCATCGTGTAGGATCTAAGGAAATAATTTCAAAATTAAAAGAAAAAGGAAAAATAGAGGAAATATCAAAGAGAGAATTACATCTCCAACCCCTAGACTGCAATGGTTTTGCTCGAATTTTTTTCATAAACGCTGAGTATATCTAAAGCTACTCAAATCAGTCGAAAAGTTTACCATTTATTAAGTAGAATCAAAAATGATATTTTAACTGGAAATGAGAAGGAATATTAGTCAAGCATGGAATGAAAAGAAAATAAATTTTTTTTGATTTAATTGATTTCATAATGTAAAGATTTCTAGAATGAATGTCTTCAAAGTTTCGTAGAGATTGCAGAAAATGATATTCGCATAGTTTTTCAGTATTGAAAGATGTGAAATGCTATTCTTATTTTTTAGTATTTATAAAACTTCAAAGGATTTTTTGGTATTTTGATAGGTTTATAATATTTTTGTATATTGTTAAATCGAAATCCAGAGTACAATGCTCTATTCGAATAATATAATTTAAAAAAATGATGTGAACAACTTTTTTTGTGTAATTGGTTTTTTGAAATATAGATAATTTTAGAGTGACATTCTATAGTTTTTTAAGTTTCATAGAGTCTGTAGAAAATAATATTTGCATAGTTTTTCAGTATGGAAAGATTTGACGTACTTTTCTTATTTTTTTGTACTTATGAAATCTTAAAAGATTTTTTGGTTTTTCGATAGGTTTATAATACTTTTGTATATTTTTGAATCGAAATCCAGAGTATAATGCTCTAGTTTACAATTTCGTTCGATTTGCAGTAATTTTATATGTAGATAACTGAAAAAATTACTTATTTATGAATTGAAGCGAATCAATGAGAAATGAAATTCATTTCACTGATATAAATCTGAACAAAATGATAGAAATGAATTGGAATAAGATACAATGAAATAAATTCGAATAATTTGAAAAAAACGAGTTTGATATTTCGAAATTAATAGAATCTTATGTATATCTGTTCTAATTTTTCAGTGAAAAATTCTGCAATAAAATTTTATTATTCAAGGATATATCTTCAAAGTTTGTACGATTTGAAAGATTTCTTGGTAATTCTTATGAATTCCTGGTTGACTTATAGAATTCGATGCTCCATGGTTCAAATTTTTCCAGATTTTGAGCATTGTCGTAAATTCTAATTTTCATTTTTACTTTCCTAGGATAAAACAATTTTGCAAATTATCCAAGCCAAATGTTCATGATAAGAATTTCATTATAGGAAAAATTTTCTAAGGTCAGCATTATTTTTGTTTTCGTTTGTTAAAATACTGTTTAACTTCGAGAACTTACATGAAACCGTTTGTTCTGTCTTTAAGATTTGAAGAAGTACATTTTTGATAATTTTAAATTATTTTATGATACGTAAATAATAATTATTTAATTGGATTTTTAATTTTTCTTGCATCTCTTTATTATTTGTGTTTATTTTATTTTTCCTTTAACTTTTTTTTTTATTTTGAGATAAAATAGTCAACCTCATCTGCATTTCGAGAGGTATTTGAACCACTCAAATCCCCCTCTATATATGCACCTGAATTAGAAGAAATCATAACGTTTGCAAGTATTTAAGAAATTTATATCTTTTTTAAGTATAAAAGATCAAAATTAGCAAAAATTCCCGTCACCTTTTTCATTAGAATATTCGGTTCTATCGACATTGTTTTCACAGAAACAAAATATTTCTAGCAAAATCCTTATCGATCCCACAATTTTTCCATCCAGGTCCAAAAATTTTCCCGTTTGTTCCATCGATAGGGTCTTAAAAATCACATCATCTTTTTTTGACAAAGAATCCAATGTGTCGCATAGATCTTCAGTAAAAAAAATTTCTGCTTGACATGCATACTCTTGTTCTGCGGTAAGATTGTCATCTTTATTTTTTATTTTCAATTTCAACGGACAAGATCGTAGAATTCTTGCCAATTCTTCAGGCGTCTTCGAAAATGGATCCGATCTCGTCTCTTTGAAATGACATAGATCCCAAAAAGATTCATTCCCCGTGGAAAAACTTGATCTCTTGATTTCAAATGTAGAAAATTCGGGAAATTCAGCGATGACACTTAAAGGAAAAATCTTTTTGTCCTCGAAATCTTCACTTGATAAGTTTAAAGTCAGCACTTTTATATCGAAAACGAATGTCGATTCTGAGGTTTTTTCATTTCCTTCAACCATATTTGCCAAATAAGGATGTCTTATTATGCAAAAATACTTCAATACTTTAATTTTGGAAAAAACTTAACCAATAGACTGTTTTTATTTATATGCTTTGTTGGTTGTCAAGGAAATCATTTAAAGAGAAAATTTGAGAACATTTAGTTAATTGCAAATTTATTGTTTATAAATTTTACATCAAATAAACTTAGTCAATATATTCTTCAATTGATTCAATATTTTCTACTTCTGCTTCATTTTCCTTCCCAATATCAACATTTCTTGAATTTTCTTGTGCCATCAATTTTTCCACACGGTACTCTCGATCACCTCCATCTCTTTTCATCAAAAAATTGTCTTTTTCAAAGAGAAATTTCGTAGTGATGAATTTTCCGAAGGTAGTCAAACGAAAAAGAAAATCTATTTTTCCGGCCACGTTTTTCCCCGGATCTCGTAGTTCGAAATTTTTTCTTATACTGTACGGTTTCGGTAAGTTTTCGGCGTCGTTTCCTGACATTGCGATTTGGTCACAAACACAGCCCTGAAGGAAAATTCGTGTTTCTGCCAAAGGAAAAGTGTCTCCTTCTCGGAAAACTCCGATTTGTAGAGGGGTACCTGCATTTTTCATAAATATAAATAAATAGTTTAGAAGAATCAACAAGAATATTTGATTTAACATTGAAATGAAAATAATTCAACAATGATTTTATTTGAAAGGATTGTATTTAGTTTATAACTAATTTATTAATTATTTATCAATAATAAAAATCTTGCAGTATTTTCAATTGGCGACTTTTATACAAATCGATAAATTTGACTATTTTTCAGAGTTCTGAGTAACATTTTCGATTTCGTAAACGATTTCTACTGTATTAAGACTTTTTTGAAGAATATCTGAAATCCCGGAAATTCTGTATAGTTTTTTATTGCATTGATATTCAAAATAATTTTTTTGTTTTTCACCCAATGTTCTGTTATTTTTTTAAATATCAGAGAACTTTGAAATAATTCATACAAGTTTTATTTCATCGCAGTTTTAGACAAATTTTGATTCTGTTATTTGTTAAGAAGACAGAAAATTCAGCCAACTTTCGGGAAATCTCAAATTCTTAATGAAATTCAACAAAATTTGTTTCTTCGAAATAGTAACATTTTCTCAAAAAGCAAATATTTATAGAACAAAAATTAACGTAACAGTTAATAAAATGTCAACCCTTAAAATTTGCAGATAGTGTTTTTGTAAATTGTCGTGTCAATAGCTTTAAATAATTTGTATAGACACAAGTTTTCAATTATTTCTGGTGATTTCTACAATTTTTTTATTAATTTCACTAGGCTTAATTTTTTGGCAATTTCAGACGAAAATGAAGCAAAATTAGCCAATTTTGAGGAATTATGAAATTTTTGATTCAATTCAACAAAACTTGTCTTTTCTGCAGAATAATAATTATTACCTAGTCTTGAAAATTACGTATTTCTAGACTCAAAATCCATTGGTTTTGTGAATTTTGTGCCGATAGTTTTGAATAATTTGTACACACAAAAATTTTCAGTCATTTCCAAGGATATTGAGGTTTTTCAAATAAGTTTATCCGAGTTTCGTTTTTTCTCAATTTAAGACAAATTTCGTGTTTATAATTTGTAAAGAACAAAAAAAAATCAGCGAACTGTCAGGAAATCTGAAGTTTCTTATAAAATTCAAAAAAAATTGTTTCTTTAGCAATATTATAACATCTTCTAAAAAAATACATATTTTACAGAACGAAAATTATTGCAATATCAACCCCTGAAATTTGCAACAGAAGTTTTGATAATTTTTCGTGTCAATAGTTTTTAATAATTTATGTATCGTATGAACAATTTAAATAGTTTACGAATCTGTCGAAAATTATGATTAATTTAGGGTCGTCAAGTACAAAAATAACTGTTATTTATTTTCCCAAGTAAAAGTTTAAAAAAAAGAAACAAGAAACATGTTATTTTTAGAAATATCAAAAAAAAACGATTATATTTCCATAAAATATATATCATTCAAAAGGTATACTTGTTAGTTTTATGGTGATAAACTGTTTTTGTAATATGAAATAGTAATTTATGAATTATGGGCGTTGAAAGTAAAAAAAGTGCTTGTATGAGTGATTTTAAAAAAAGCTCTCGAAGAATGCACTTTCCGTCAATTTTAAATGTTAGTTAAATTCAAAAACTACTGTTCCGATTGATAAAAAAAATATGTCATTGTAAAGTTAGCAATTACACCTGTAAAACAAGAAATATTTCATGATAATAAAATTAATAATTCTTGCTGTTTCTGGCAAGGATTGAGAAAAGGGCTGCAAAACACATTTTTTGCTCATATTTCGAAAACTCCTGTAGAAAAGTGAATGACATTTATTTTTGTATTCAGCGACCCAAAATCAGTCTAAAAATAATTTTTATCAAGAGGTATATTTTTCATCTAAACAAGTGTTATTCGTATTTAATATGAGTGCTGAAATATAAATAAATTGCATTAAATTTCAATAAATCAATTCAGTTTAAATTATTATAATTCAATTGAATTTTATTACACCACATACAAAACAAGTATTTGTTCATAAAAAAATATCAACGATTGGCGAAGTTATGGCCCTTTCCCTGAAACAATTTTTTTCGAAGAGGTGTTTTTTAATACAAGGTAGAAAACCCCCTACTTTTTCGAATTCCAATTTATTTCTTAATATAATTTTCACTCTAAGCTTGTTATGTGAGGTTAGATTTTAGTTTTAGGAGAACGGAGGGCCTCTTTGTTTTCCAACTCTTTCATTTACTGAAAATATGTGCTGAAACACGTCGCTTTTTACAAAAAATTTTATTGAGGCCATTTTCGGAAGAAGCCTCGACGTCAAGAATGTCTGCTGGTTCAGATTTGAGATCAATAATGAAGAAAATCACAAGATTCTCAATTGATGCATTCCTTCTAGTTTATACTACTTGTTTGGCGCATTTAAACGATTTTTTTGGCGCTTTTGATATCCAGCCAATTATATTGAATTGAATTCTGATGAATATTGCATAATTATGTAATTGTTTATAAACTGAATTCTCTTTCTGCACAACGCTAAAAAAATATTGAAAGTTGATGATGAAAATTCTTGAGTCTCACTTATCATTCGCGATAAGTCTCGGGGTTGGCAGGGGAACAAGAAAGACCTTCCGGAACGAAATTCCGTGACCCCGTCATTTCCTAGCGCGGATGACTCGTCTCGGGCGCCGTAAAAGTCGCCGTGCGATATCACGGCGACGGGGAAGTCGCTGAACTTGATGTGCACCACCAGCGCTTTACCGGCCACTTCCTCGATCTTCTCTTGGGCGAGCTCCACGCTGTCGACCCGCATTTCCACCAAGTACAGACGTTCCTCGGCGTTCTCGAAGCACGACATTCCTGGCTTTTGTTTATTTACTCCTCCCAAACTATCATGTTTGCAACAATTTGAAATTTCATGAACTCTGGATTTTCAAATCTCACATTTCAGGCTGATCCTAAATTGTAGCTTTGACGTTTTGGAATTGTAAATATTCAATGTGTTACTAACTTCATGAGCAGGGGCGAAACAGGAAGAAAGAAGAACAAAATATATGATAATTTTTTAACGTTGATGATGTGGTTGGAAACGTATTTTTTTTAATGTTTAAAATTTCGGGGTGTTGAAGGTATAGAACTTTTGGAGACCTGAGTCGAGCATTTTTCATTTTTTTAATATTCGATTTTTGAGATTTTTGAGTAACTGAGGCTAGGACTTTTTAAGATTCTTTTGGTATTTTGATTATGTGGATTTCTCTTCAGGTTTCTAAGATTTGGTACTCTCGTTTATTTTTCATAAACTCTGGATTTTCAAATCTCACATTTCAGGGTGATCCGAAATTGTAGCTTTGACGTTTTGGAATTGTAAATATTCAATGTGTTACTAACTTCATGAGCAGGAGCGAAACAGGAAGAAAGAAGAATAAAATATATGGTAATTTTTAATCGTTGATGATATAGCTAGCGAAGTATTTTTTTTTCATATTTGAAATTTCGGGATTTCAAAGTTATAGAACTTTTGAAAACCTGGGTCAAACATTTTTTATTTTTGTACATTCGATTTTTGAAATTTTTGAGTGACTGAGGTTAGGATTTAAAAAAATTCTTTTATTTTGATATTGTGGATTTCTCTTCAGATTTGATACTCCAAGAATAAGTGTTAAAATTTTTCATTATTTATATATGTCTATTGGAAAGTATATCCCGCAAAAAAATATCGTGGTTACATATTACAATACTGTATTGCACTGTTGGATCAGTCTGAAATATTGTACTTATTGCTAGATATTTATAGCAGTTTTTGTTATTCTATATAGGAAATATAGTCGATCAATTTTGTAGTAGTGGATATATTTTGTTGTAAGAAGTCCTATACATATTTCTTTTTCTGCTATAATTTTTGCGTACTTTTTGCTACATGATTTTGTCAAATTCATACTTATACAGATTTCGAAAAATGCCATGTAGTTTTACCAGTATTCAGATCTGGTACTTTATAGTTCTTTTTTCAATCAAATAATAAAAATCATTTCAATGATTTTCAATCATTTTAATGATTGCCAGTCATTGAAATAGTTACAATTATTTCCACAGCTTGAATAATTAATCTTCTAATAGTTTCCATAGTTTTCATAGTTTCAATAATTTATCTTTCAGTAGATTTCATAATGTCTATAGTTTTAATAATGTTGGAAACTATTGGGAACTATAGGATTAAAAAACTATTGGAAACTATTGATCAATAGTTACCAATAGTTTTCTATAGTTTTTTTTCACAAGGGTTGTCACTCGATATTAAAAATTACTAGCAACGGTAGCTCGTTCAATCCATCTCAGCCTAGGGTTTATTTAATTTCCGAAAAATTTTTCCATCGTAAAACCAGGAATTTACGGGCCTGAACCCCGCGGTCGCGGAACAATTATCCCGCGATACGCGCCGCGCGAGCACGCAAAACACGCCACTTTCGAGCCGCGGGATGAAGGATATTTGACATTTACGTCCTTCATTTAAGCTTGAAATATTTCTCTCGTTGCCATTGCTCCTTCCCATAACTCACGTTTCCGAGCGTTCGAAGGAACACGGAAATTTCTCTCCTCCGGAAAATTCAAGCTCATATTTCAAGCTGTTAATGCGCGGAACTGATATTTTAATTGGGTCGAAAAATCCCGTCGCTCCATATGGTGATTATCAGAGGATTTTTTTTGCATTTGTTTGATAGTAATGACGAGTAGAAGCGGTTATAGCGAAATTCATGGGGATTATTAGGTTGGCTCAGGTATGTAATTTACATGTTGGGTGTACTGGAGGGACGTTAAAAAGCAATGAAAATTTGCAGGGTTTTCTCCATGGTTGTTCGATGATTGGCGGATTTAATTGAAAGAAAATTCTTGGAGGGTATAGTTAGTTGGGAGAGTTGTAAACGAGGAAGTGACGATTTGATGTATGGTTTTTCTATGCCGAAGTTTGGCAGAACTTTTATATTCGTGTAATAACTGGAATCAATAAGCATTTTCATAAGGATAGAAATATGAGAAAAAGAAAACTGGAGTTTTAAAGAGTCAAACTCCTGCTGTAATTTGGATGCGATTGAATGTTATCGAATGCTAGGATGAAAAAAACAATATACCTACATTTATTTTAAAGATAGTGATTATGAATAAAATATAGTAAAATGATAAGAAATGAACAGAAAATCAGTAAAAAATATTTACAAAGTGTGTTTAGTGAAATCTAGAGGACATAGCTGATGATGGTTTCATGTGAGTTTTCTAAATTAAACAATATGTAGAAAGCCTAATTTTATATCAACCAAAATAATAATAATCTTGGCTAAAAATACATTTTTTCTGTAACTATAGTCTACTTGCTTTGCCAGTATAACGTTGAAACTGAAAATTTGAAATTTTTTTTTGATTCAGCGAATTATACAGGAAAACTGGAATCTATGAAAATGCTAAAAAAAAAAAAAAAAACTTAGAACCATGGATTTTATAGTTCCTCCTAAAATGACAAAAAAATACCAAAAGATCTTTTGCATCATAAATTATGAAAAAATTGTAAAAGTGATAGCTTACTAGAAAAAACCTTTTCTGACAAATCCAAACAATTTTCCACAATTCATTAAACTTTGAATTTTCGAGGATTACATTCTAAAAACCATATATAGCAATTTACAGTAATATTAGAAATAAAAAAAAATAATAGAAATAGTGAAAAAGTTGCATTATAATTATTAAAACTAAAATAAAACAAATCAAAAAATAACAAAAGTCCAAGAAATATATGGAACATGAAAAAACTTTATCGATGCGTATAATTTTCCCAAAAATCTATCAAATTACTGAAAATCGAACTATGTAAATTACTATTTTGAAACATTCAAATCTAGAAATCATTCAAGCAATTCAAAAAAATACGAAAAATCTATTAAATAACTAAAAATATTTTCGAAACTCAAGAAATTTTAAAAATCGCGAGAAACACAAGCAATATTTTATTACTGAAAAAGTATGAAGATATTTTTTTCTTAACAAATAATGAAACTAAGTATAGCCTCTTAGAGCATATATAATTCTAAGACTTTAAATAGAAATTTTGGAAATACCAGAAAAATCTTGAATTGTAAAAAAAAAACACACACACAATATCGCTAAGGTTGTAAGTTCTATATCGTAAAATCTTCCAAATTACGGAGTGATCAATAAAAATACTAGAAATCCATACTAATTCTACAAAAAATTACGAAACTTTGGAAGTAATATACTATAAAATGATTTCATAAATCTATGAAAAACCAACATAACTGTAGATATATTTTCACTAAAAACCTATACGAACATTAAAAAATTTCAGAGCTTAGATTTCTAAAGTATCGAATTCTAGACAGCTCTATAAAAATTCATCCTTTGTCAGAAAAATCTCAAAGTTGTATAGAGACTGAAGAATGATAATGAAAAACACCAAAATTGATATAAACACCCCAACCTCAGAGACTTGACATTTACATGAAATGAATTTTATTTTCAAGAATCAGTAAACGAAAAATGTTTGACTCCAAGAGACCTAAGAGCCAAGATTCCAAAAGCTGTATAAATTTCGAATCTTGAAGTTCATAAAATTAAAAAATTGTATTCTACCCAGATCCTCTAAAATAAAAAATGATAAGATCCTGAAGAAAATTCATCTTCTTGAAAAACGCTTCTTAAAAAAGTGTTTTTTGTCCTCGCTCCTGCTCTATATTACAAAAAAACCTTTCGTTTGAGCTTAAACAACTGTATCAATAATAATCAATCTCTTAAGTAAAAAAATTAGACATAGCTGAAATTATTATACTTTGCTCATATTTTTATCATTTCAAAATACATTCATACTCCATCATTCTTCTTCGAGCAATATATTTAGTCAGTTTTCGAGGTATGAAAATAAAAAAACCTGTTCTTGAATGCTCAACAATATAAGCTATAAAAAATTTATTCAAATTCCTAATTGAAATCGTCATCACCCCCTCTCCCTCCTCCCACCAACAAAAAAGAAATCCTTTTAAAGACAATACAAGGCCCGCGATTTCTGGCGACGATCGGTCTCCATCTGAATACCCCCCCCCCCCCCCCGACTTAACCCCTTTGGCAAGTAATTCCTTTCGACTTCTCAGCGGGCAATCGTTTTCTGGTATCCAACACCGAGTCAAAGTATGCACTAATTGGTGCGGGAGCTCGCACACATCGAGAAGTGAGACGGGCCCAAAGGGCTCGATGGTAAAAAAGAGGGACGGCGACGGGCGGAAAAGAAATGAAGTGACCGAGCGAAGCGAGGGGGCCCAAGTGAAATTCCGAGCCGGGCGACACTGGACACAGCGGCTCGTTAAAATGCTTCTGGGGGTTTCGGACGCGGAGACGCACGGTTAATTGGTGATTAGCGATTAAAACGAACCGATTTCTACCACCCAACCCCCCCCCCCCTTGGTCCCAAAATCGGGGACATAATGCGTTTTATGGAAAAAAGTTCGGATCGATGCCGTTTTTGCGAGTGCGATGGAATTCCATCGATTCCGGGATGCGTTTCCGGAATTAGGAAATTGCATGAATTTTTTTCATTGATTATATTGTTAGTTTATCAAAAAATATTTGACAGGTGTTCTTTGTTATTGTCATATCTAAAAAATTGACAAAAATATGTTGCTTCAAAAAGTATGTGGTGATGTCATTCTGTGGAGATGACAGGTATACTTTGGAAGCGTAATTTGTTTAAGAAACAGAAAAATACGTGTTTATTTTTCAAATTTCATGTGATTTTCCAGAGAATCTTACTAAATTTAACGAATACAAAATAATACGAATAATAGTAGTGAAAGTATTGAAATTCAATTAGGTACTGAGGAGTGCTGATTCAATTTTCATATCTTACTAAATTCAGTACATACCAAAAAATGCAAAAAGTAGGAGAAGTTTTTTAGACACATGAATGCTTATTAAATTTAAATAAAACTGTATCGAAATTCTGCTAATTTTTTGAACTTTTATCCGTGGAATCAAATTTTATAGAAATCCATCAAAATGAATTAAGTTTCCAGATATACAAACAACTATTACGGAAGTCAATAAATTCAAAAAAATACGAACAAAGCTGAAAAAAAATAGCAATTTATTAGGTACTGATGACCAAACCATTTTTGAATGTTATTCAATTAAGATTTTTCAAAATATGTGCACTACAAAGAAAACCATACACCAAATTCCATGATAAGTCATTACTTAATAAAAAAAAGATAAAAAATCATCCACGACTTTCAAAATTTTAAGCAATTTTCAATTTGTTGCTTCTGAAGATGGTTCTCAATTCATAACATTAAACGATGAATGAAATACTTGCAAAGGGATTCAAAGTATTCATTGAAATTTTTCAGTTTATTGTTTTGTGGACTTCAAATTCAAAACTAAAACAAACTCAAAAATTATCAACATATTTCCAAAACTGAATTAGAATCTCTACCCTAAAGATTTTACACTTAGTTCTCAATTTGAAAATTTCGATGAACTATTCATAAGCCATGAAAAATAAAATTTCAGGTATATTTTACTTCGTTAATCAAAGTCTTAGTTGTTGGATTTTTAATTTTCCAAAGAGAACAAACAACTCAAGAATGATCCTGCCGTGAGAAACGAATTCTCAAAAAAACTACTATTGATCACATAATGGTGCGATAAGATTATAACTCCCCAAAAATGCCAAAATTGAAAATTCGTATCTGTAAAAACAGGACCTGCACATGTTTCGCCATTGCACACGAGATTTATCGAGTCAATCTCATCATTCACTGCGAGCGAATGTAATTCGTGACATGAAAGTCATCGGCTGTACCGGTTGATTGATGACTCTCCGATGCATTGTTTGTGCTTGAAGCTTTATTTGTTCCTACGAAAGAAATTAGGCTTCGCTCATTTTTTCAACGCTCCTTTTTTCCAAACTCTTATCTTGCATCGGATTCCTTCATTTTCTACTTCCATTTTTTAATGGTCGTCGTATTTCGTCAGTAATGGCTTTGCTTATATAACGAGGCTTTCGACATCAATGCGCTTCTTCGTGTGCCTTGAATTCATGAAGTTCGCGTCGATTTCGACACTCGATTTCTCGGGCATATTCAGAGTTTATGACGTTTGTTACAGTTTATGAATCGGGAAATTCAGGACTTTGAATCATAAAATCCAATAAAATCTAGGGAAAATTTATGGTCTTTTTCAGGAACATCTTTTTTGCAGTATAGTTTTCACGTCAGAGAAAGAAATTATGTATACCTATCGAAAAACGTAAAGAGACAGACGAGAATTATTTTATTATTCTAATCATTGTGTACTATAGGTACGTAAAGCAGTTCATTCCGCGAGCTGCCAACCACCTACGGTGAAAAATAACTAGCTGCTGCCAAAGAAATAAATGTCGTGGGATAGTTTCGAGCACGATCAAGGTTTCTCTTAAGTGACTGTAATAATAAGGCACAGTGCAAAGGACGCCAGAGAAAATGAGGACGATGTTTTCGCGGCCTAAAAATTTTCGTTGCGAATCGTGGAACCCGCCTTAGAAATAGAGTAATGAATAGCCTAGCGAAAAAAACGCTGATCTAGAAAAGACAACGGAACTATATGATCGGAAAAAGTATTACAAAGCAGATGATGAATAATTGGTAATGTTCAGAGTCCGCTTTTTTGTTGAAAATACCAAAATACTAAAAAAAAGTTTTTTTACTTTGCTTTTAGTTAAGTAACACTGAATTTTCTTGCGGAAGATAACTTTTTCATTAAAACAAAAGGAAAAAAAATGCGAAAATTGAGAAAATAAGAGAATTTATGATCCACTGAGAAAAATGCCATTAGGCTAGTTGATTGTTAGTCTCCCATAGTTAAAACAACAATAGCTCGAACTATCGTATGCAGTTGTATCAACAACATGAATTCAGTGCATTTAACTGCAACACAGTTTGATTAATAGAATACTCTGCTCATTCAACAAAATATGCTCAACTGATTATGCAGTTGAAACCATTTAAAAATTTTTTGTCCTTCTCACATTGTCAAATTCGCTCCATATTCTCCAATTTCCCACTTGAAAAAAAAAACCCTGGTAAGTTAATGAAAAAGTTCCGATCGAAAATAGTCGGACCATAATCGTAACATTGTCGAACGTAACGACTGCATTTTTAAACTTCAATTTTAGGCCAATCCCATCATATTGTTTGCGAGAAATTGTCAAAAAAGGAGTAAAAGTACTTCCTTTAATTAATTGTGATGCTGAATATTTGTATATTGCTTTAAAAATTACGATTTATTAAGTATCAAAAGTGACTACATCGCCATAACCTCAAAAAGACATTGTTTCGTTGTTTCGATTGTTTCGTCCGTTCAAGCGCGCGAAATTTGAAAATGGTATTATTTCAGTTTCATTAATCTTAAATGAAATAAGCGTTTTGCTCTTCAATTATTATCAAAATATATAATCATTGAATATGCTCATTATGATATATCAATCATAATATATAAACAATATTATTATAAATATATACATATTATTTATTATTAACTTATTTACCAACATATATTTATTCATTATGATTATAATGTATTATTTTTCTTATATTATATCAATGATGAATTTATCGTTTTATTAATTGTTAACATTAATTCCAAATAAACTGCGCGTGACATTCTACACTCCAGCCAAAACCAAGCACTAATATATAGATTGACACAACTGGACACAGCTTGTCAGATCGACAACTATGTCAATAAAGTCGCATTGTTCTGCATTGTTTTGTGTCGTTCTGTTTTATTCAACTCGAGTACCACTGCTAAATTGTTATTTATTTCTAATAAACACAATAAAAATGCTTAATTTTTTCTGGAATCAATAAATTCATCACTTTTACATATTTTTGCAACCACATGACCACAAAACGTCACATCGGAGGCAAGGAAAAACAAATAAAAGTTATAGTCGTAACTTCGTCGAACTCAACGACTATCTTACGACGACCCTTTCAGGGGCGGTGGTACATATATGTACCACTTGTTTTTTCGCAGTTTTTCCGATACATTGCATCGTGTTTCGTGCACAAGTATTTGATTTTAGACTCTCAATGGTTAATGTAAAGTAATTATCATGAAAAACTGTCTCAAATTGTTGATTAGCTATTTGTTATAAATAATTGAAAACCAAAAAATTCTCCTTTTTTTCCTTTCAGGGGCACATTTTTCTGTTACACTAAATTTTGCTATTAATGGTAATTTAGGGGTTTTTGGGGTCACTGATTACGAATCTGGTGTCAGAATTGCAAAATTCAAAATGGCGGATCCAAGATGGCGACTATGTGACTCTGAAGTTGAATTTTTGAAACAATGTGCACAAAACACGTTGTATGGGGGTTTTTTGAGTCGTTGATTGCGAATTTGACGTCAAAATTGCAAATGTCAAAATGGCGGATCCAAAATGGCGGCTATATTCATGCAAACTCTCAGTTTTTTTGCAATCACACCGAATTTTGACATGAAGGGGTTTTCGGGGTCGGCGATTACAAATCTTGCGTCAGAATTGCAAGATTCAAAATGAGTGATTGAAGATGGCGGTGTCATTAGTGTAAATCAGAAGTGTATTGGAAATTGGTATGAAACTTGGTATACTGGGATTTTCGAGATCACTGATTGCGAATCTGATGATAGTATTTCAAAATTATTCCACCTCTCAGCATAGCCCAGAACTAACGACGTGGAAGTAAGAGCTACCAGTTCTTTGTTTTTTTGTTTTTCATTTTTTGTTTTTTAATTTATTATCATTTTTTCAATGTTTCGTTTCTTTCAATTTCTATATTATTGAATTTTTCTATTTTTATTCTGCTTTGTTCTGTCCGAGCGTAGTCTACTTTTCAGCATGAAACTCTTCAAAGCAATTTTTTTTTTCGTCAATGCACAAAGGAACTTTGCATATTTTACAATAAAATTTAGTGCGCTTATCGTTTACTTTTGTACTGCAATGAGTGCATCTTCTGCGACTTTCATGAACTGTGCGGTAATTGTGCTGTTCTTACTGCAGAAGTGACTTTACATTTTGCTTTCAATGGTGAGTTTAGAGATGGTATCCTTTTCTTTGGACGATTCGAGACTCCTATTAGATGATCAACAACCGACAATCTAAAGTCTTTTAGTAACAGCCCTTTTTCTGGAAAAAGCTGCTTGTAGATTATACAAGAATTCACTGTAGTCACATCGACAAAGTGCCAGAAAATTCGATGCCACCACTTCTTACTTTTTCGACTAATTTCGTAGAATGAAATTAGTCGAAAAAGCATGTCAGCTTTGTCGACATACCCCATGTGGATGTTGTAATCTTTGGCGAGTAGTGGACATGATACCATTTTCAAAGAACCATCTTTTTGTCTCCTACTGACCTCTTTTATAACAGAAGGGTCGTGATAGTTTGACAAAAAGAATACTGGCTTTTTATCAATCTATTTTAGCCATCGGAGTCCAGTGTATGAAGTACGAAATTCACCATCTCCTGGCGACATGTTCTTTTCCGCTTTTTGGGTCTTTGGCAAACCTTTCCTATCTTTTCGAATGGTACCGCAAGCCAGTATTCCATCAGCTAGCAAGCTTGCCATCAAATTGACAGTTGTGAAAAAATTGTCGAAGCAAAGACGATAGTGCTTGTGTATTAGAGCACGAGTCAAATCCTTGACGACTCTCTCCCCCAACATACATTCGGTTTTATTGTTTATTTTTCCAGTGTATATTTGAAATTCACAAATATAGCCATATTCATCGCTTCTGACCCAAACTTTATACCCTCTTTTGATAGGCTTCATTGGCATGTACTGTTTCATTGTACTTCTGCCCTTGAACTTTATCATGCTCTCATCAATTGCCTGATTCATACTTGGATCATAGGAATACTGAAAAGTTTCAGAAAAAATTGATAAAAAAGGTGCGACTTTGTACAGTTTGTCATAACCAGGTTCATCCCTTTTTGGTTCTTTAGTTGTATCATTCAAATGTAAATGAGATAAGAGGAATGAAAACCGCTTGACGCTTATGACAGAGCTTACATAATAATCGTGTAGTTGCGCATTAGTGGACCAGTAATCGCGGTAAGAAGGTAATCTTTTTATACCCATCAATATATTCAAGCCCAAGAACTTCTTCAATTCATCGATGGCGATGGGCTCGAAAACAATCCCTTTCTGTATGCAATAGAGATTTGATTGTTCGACAATCAATTCAATATTCTTCTCAGAGAAAAGACACAAAAATTTCACCTGCCTGGTCAATACCATCTGGAAAATTTTTTGGGCCACTTCTTTCAGTAAATCGTGGATTGTATTCACATCTACTTTTGTTTTCCCATATTCCATCCATTTTCGCAACGCGACTACTCAGAGGAATGTCATCATACTCATCAAACTCGCTGTACAAATCGCAATCCATGTCATTATTATGATCATCTAATTCCATCGATTCCATCGGTAAACCATCCGCGGTAATGGAATATTCATCTTCGCTGTTTTCAACTTCTTCATCTGACTCTTCATCACTTGGAATTTCGACAACATCCACATTTTCGTACATGTCGCTCATTTTGTTTCGTTACCTTTGCTCTGCTTAGGAGTCGCTGCAACTGAATAAACTGTCCAGCCGCGCGTAGTGACTAAGGAAGAGTGTCTTCAGATGAAATGACTTTCTCAGATTGCTCATGGTTAGGTCTCTTGGCACATTTACGAGTCTAGTCAGCTGCTCTAATCCTCTTAGGACCAATTCATACAATAAAGAAAAAGGTTGATCCATGACTTCCTGAAGTTCTAAAAAAACAAAGAATTTCTTCATTTCAAAAGCATTTCCATTCCTTATCGTAAGGGTGACATAGTTTACCGTAGAAATTGTGAAAAAATTTCAGACAATTTTTCACGCTTTGCAAAGAGATACATTCTTGAATGAATGCAAAAGTTTTTGAATGAATGAAAGAATCACCTGTCTTACCAGAACTTCAGATAGACATCAATCAACCCCTCTCTCCATTGTTTGAATTATTCCCAACTCGTATGCGCTACGGAAATGACGTTTTTCATTCTTTGTACAAATCTACGTGTTAACTAGCTGGAAAAAATTCGTAGAATAAGCTCTAAATTTCATTTTAAAGTATGCAAAGTTCCTTTGTGCATTGAAGAAAAAAAAAATTGCTTTGAAGAGTTTCATGCTGAAAAGTAGACTACGCTCGGACAGAACAAAGCAGAATGAAAATAGAAAAATTCAATAATATAGAAATTGAAAGAAACGAAACATTGAAAAAATGATAATAAATTAAAAAACAAAAAATGAAAAACAAAAAAACAAAGAACTGGTAGCTCTTACTTCCACGTCGTTAGTTCTGGGCTATGCTGAGAGGTGGAATAATTTTGAAATACTATCATCAGATTCGCAATCAGTGATCTCGAAAATCCCAGTATACCAAGTTTCATACCAATTTCCAATACACTTCTGATTTACACTAATGACACCGCCATCTTCAATCACTCATTTTGAATCTTGCAATTCTGACGCAAGATTTGTAATCGCCGACCCCGAAAACCCCTTCATGTCAAAATTCGGTGTGATTGCAAAAAAACTGAGAGTTTGCATGAATATAGCCGCCATTTTGGATCCGCCATTTTGACATTTGCAATTTTGACGTCAAATTCGCAATCAACGACTCAAAAAACCCCCATACAACGTGTTTTGTGCACATTGTTTCAAAAATTCAACTTCAGAGTCACATAGTCGCCATCTTGGATCCGCCATTTTGAATTTTGCAATTCTGACACCAGAATCGTAATCAGTGACCCCAAAAACCCCTAAATTACCATTAATAGCAAAATTTAGTGTAACAGAAAAATGTGCCCCTGAAAGGGTTAATCGTAATATCGTATGTCACGTTTATCGTCATAATTATAAATTCGAAATTACTTCCTTCCAAGTTTCATTTTATTCTTCTCTGGCTCTTGGTAAAAAACAATGAAGAATATAGTTAAATAGTCATTTTAATCTAGAAAAATATCTTACAAACTTTGTTTGAAACAAAATGAAGTATAATTGCCGTAAGTTCTTGTCGGTTGCGTAAGAAAATGGCCAAGTTTTCCCGTTGCAAAAGTTACGAAGCACGGGACATGATTTAAGGGAGAGCCGAAAGTGCTAAAGAATGCCAGGTGATCTAGATCCGTAGATCGAACACCAGGAAGCTGGCAAGGATCGTGAAATTACCGGTGCCTGGGGAAAGAAGACCCCATTCGCTCGCTCGACGCGAGGTCAGAGGGCGCTAGCGGTACCCCTTCACAGTCGGGGCCTGTTGGGCCTCATCCTCCCCACTTCTCGTCAACGCGAGGATCCACCGCGAGAATGGCCGCTGACCAATTCCAAGACAATTTTCAGGTCCAATTAAGGCCCCAGAGTTGAGCTTCAAAATTGTCTATCCCGAAGCATTTAGGCAGGGTACGTAGTTTGGAAACTTTTTTGCTCGCACACTTTAAAAATTAGTGTCTATGAGCTCTCATAGACGCTACTTTTCGTAGTGTGCGAGCAAAAACGTTTCCAAACTACGTACCCTGCTTTTAGGTCGAAACATAAAAAGCACCGTAGAAGAAAATTATGTTTTTTAAGAAAATGAATTTTACGAATTTCTTATGATTATTATATGTTACTTATATGTATATCAAGAAGCTATTATCATCTCTTCATGCCAAAGTTCACACAACACCAACTGTCTGTATTTCACAGCAATCACCATAAATAACAATCTTTTACTTAGTTTAACACACTGCAAGTTAATTAAAAATTTATCTAAACTACTGTATTACAACAGTAAACTCGGTACTAAAAAACTCAGCCTTCGAAAAACGTGATGGGCTGGAAAATTTATGAACAATGCGAGGTAATTATTTTCTGGAACTTGGAAGGTTCCCGGTATCTTTTACGATGACGAGTCTCTGCATAATTTATTGCGTTAATTTTGCACTATCTATAGAATTTTACTGTCGATAAAAGAAGGATTAATTAGCATCTTTCATTTTTGTAGTATGTACAAAGTACATGGGAGCTACACTGAGAGAAAAATGAGTCATCCCGTTTACAAATGCGTCACAACTATGCATTCTTTGTAAACGATACGAAGAAATTTTTAAAGCTTACAAAGATCGTTGGTATAGGCTACCAACTACTGTACAAAATGTTTTTAGTAGAACTTATTAAAATGTATTTGTATTCGAAATATACAGTTTGTATTTGCATCAAAAATTCTACTTGTAGAGTATACTTGCATATCTTAGGGTTAACTACATCCCGTAAATTGGTGATAAAGGCTATTACAATACAATAGGCAGAGTACGTCATACTTATTGAATGAAAATAGTCGATTTTACAATCTTCTTTCGATATATTTTAACGAATTAGGCGTGTATGCGTGATTGCCAATCCTTTGTTCATTTGTTCTGATTTGTTCCGTCTCGACGCGTCTCGAGGTTCCCGATCCCGGAGAACAGCACATTTGAGCACTAAACATCTGAGTATCAACGATAAAAATAACAATGGCGAAAAGCCCGAAAAGCTTTGAAGGTGAAAAAATAAGTGAAATTGACGCCGTTGATGCGGTCGACCTTGATGGTGAGCATGGTGAGTTGATTTATTATTTGCTCTATTTTTTGTTTCCTTTTCGTAAAAGTGTTAACCAGCCTATCTTTGTTGAAAAAAAAACGTTCTCCAAACTGTTTGAAAATTCCGGAGCGAACGGCTTACATCGTCTTCGACCATCTGAAAGCTGTATCGAAAATTTGATAATTGCAAAAAAATTGTTACAGGCATCGAAGCAGAAATTACGTTCGGAGAAAATTTTGTCCAGGACTGTCTGAAAAAGTAAGGCCTAGAAGAATATATTAATCTGCAGGGAAAGGAAAAAATCGTCGATATCAGGATTTGTTGATAATTGTGACAATATATATCAAACAGTGAACTTCACGAAATTCCCTCGGTAAAGTTCAACATGAGCTCCACAGTAAACGATACTATATAAAAATAATCGACTTTACTAATCGTGTCTACTCATTGGATTTTGTAAAGTTCACTGGAATATTAATCATATTTACGCATGCAGGAATGGTTGCTTGAAGTAATACTTTTTATACTAGATACTAGGAAAAAATATTTGTGACGCTTGTTTACTAAATTTATAGGTAGCCATGAACGATTATTTCTCTGTGTAGAAACTGAATGCAGAATTAGAATGAGCAGAAGTTTTGGGGTCCTTAGATATATTAATTTTTATTTTCATTGAGTAGTAAGGAGTTGTTTTTTTAATTTAAAAGTTTTTCATGCAAACAATGAAATTTCAGAATCGTCAATATTCATTTATCATTTCAATCGATTTATAACATTTCCTTTCAAATAAAACAAGAATCTTACACAGCAAGTCCTGTTTTTTTTCTTACAAATCATATTTTTTCTGGCCAGAAAAAATTCTAAACATGCCTGTAAAGGGCTTGGAATCGCGTTGCTCCAAACGCAATTATCGCGTATTACCGTAGATAATTGTGGGACTTGTTCGAGCGCAACAAAGTGCGGCGAGAGTTCATTAGATTTCGTTATTATTCATGGCTCCTCGCTGCGAAAACAAACGAGCGCGAGAGTGCCTTCGGAAATTTCGTCTGTCACCGCGGGATATTGCCTTTTGTGCTTCCAATCGTTTACTGCTTCCTTTTTTTATCGTATTCTCCTCTGGCGAAAAAACGGAGAAAAAGCTTTCTTCGCTGTTTTATTCGGTCTACTTCTCGCTTGCATCGAGAAGCCACGAAAGGGTTATTCACTCATGAAGTCATCGAAGCATACCTCGTGGAATCGTCCAGAGGATCAGCGAAATTCTCAGGTCACCGAATATGAGAAGGAAGATAAGAAAAAGTTATCTGTAAAAGATATAAAACTTAAAATATGTAAACGAAAGATAATTATTCTGGATTCTGTTTCATTTACGGACTTGGTAAACGCGTATTAAAGTTTCAGAACTGATAGATATTTGAAGCTTTGAAGACTTGAGTAAAAAATAAGAAACTGATACTCATTAACAAAATGAAAATAAATGCAGCATTTGATGCATACTGATTCAACAGTGTATCAGTATATTCTTAGAGTTACATGTATCGTTTTCCATTGAATTTTCCGATACTCATCAATAAACTATAATTATTTTTGCAACTCTTGTTCCCGAGTTAGGGCAAAAAAAAGTTTTGTGCAATAACGGACCCACCCCAACAGGGTGCCCCGCAGGGACCGAGGACGATTGTGGTTGACGAAAGTGACTGCCCATGGACCTTCTTTTCTTTTTTCACCGTCACGCCCTCGCGAAATTGACGATAATTATTGCTGGGCCTAAGTTTTTGCGGGCTTTCGAAAGCGAGGGTGTCGCAATGGGGTTTCCTCGTGAGGCCCCATCGAGTGACCCGAATGATTACCCGAGTTTCGCGGTACGCTCTCAATGGGAAATTATGGGATGCGAAAATCACTGTTTGGAATGACTGTAAAAAATTAGAATGGAGCTTCTGAGGGATCGGTCTTTTGCGGGTTCAGCATTGTTTGGTTATTTCGAAATCGGACTATTTTTTGCGATTTTTGCGAGCTCTAATATACAAGAGTCACGATATTTCATACTACGAAACTGGATTGGGAATTTAGACTATGAAGTGGGAGATTCTATGTACAACTGGAACTTTTAAATGATTATTGTTGTATAACCAACATATCTTAAGATTATTTGGAGGTAAACGATAATGTAACTTTTTTTTCTTTCTAGTGAAGCTATTTTATCGAGGTAAAATACACGTGTCAATGTCATGATAAAGAAATAGGCCATGTGGAGTTTATTATAAAGCGCCCTTGTGATGTTTGAAGAATCTCTGTGTCAAACCACAAAACAATGATGAATCCGTTATTGAGAGTATTGCAACTTGTACGGTAAAATCCTAAAAAAACCCAACATTATTTACCACTGTAAGGAGCCAAATAAGTTAAATAACCGGAGGAACAACTTCTAAATGTCAATATTTTAGCCTCTTCAAGGCCCTTATCAGGATCTTACATGAAAAAAGTAAAGAAAATTCCTACACATCCCCTAGCTTTTCCAAAAAGGATGTAAAGTAAAAAAAAAAATAAATAAATGCTTACATAAGTCATCAAAGATGAAAACTACTTACAGACACAACTTGCAATCACTATTCACAATAAAAACTACCTATGATCAGGTGCGTAGGCAGAGAGGGATTTTGGGGGTTCAAACCCCTCCAGAAATTGGAATTAAATTGATATTCTATGTAAAAATAAGGAAAGTAACAAAAATGAATTAAAAATACAAATTATGAAGAATGATACAGGAAAATGTAATAAGTAGGAATCATCATAGAAGCACTTACTGAAATCTTGAGAAAATAACAAATGGTTTCATGCAAATACTCAAAGTTAACAATATTCATGACTCTCAATTGTAATAACACGAATATAATAATGATTTTGGCTCGAAAATAATTTTTTAAATCTTTAAAAGTTTTAGAAATCTATAAAAATTCTAACCCTGAAGCATTGCATTGTAGAAACCTACCGTAGAAATCTGGGAAAATACAAAAATATCTTTCAAATTCTACAAACTCTGAAGAAATAATAAAAATTAGAGTAAGTATTCTGTCAAAGTATTTTATTCTAAAAAATCTAAAAAATATCAACTTGAAATTCTAGATCATCAAATTTTTAAAAAACTTGCACACCTATCAATCTATGAATACTATGAGTACTTGAAATCTATGAAAATATGTACAAAAAAATTATAGAATCGTACAAATGCTATCGAAATGAAAATATCAGATATCCAGATCTCACGTAAAATAAATGATAGTGTAATCTCCACAAAAAACCATGGAATTATTGAAAATCGATTTCAACTTGAATTCTTTAAACTTAGGTACTTTTAAAAAATCTTGAAAAAATACATATGATCTATGAAAATACGAGAAATTGCTAAGAAATCTTAAAAATACTAAAATAAATACTGAAGTATGAAAAATCTATAAACACTGAAAATCGGTATATGTAGTTTTTCCAAACATCTATAAAATTACTGAAAATCGGCTAAAATTTGAATTCTAACACATCGAATTCGAGAAATCTACATATACATACTTCTTGAAAATCTAAAAAAACACCCACAATTTCTAAAAATACAAAAAAAAAAGCTACAAAATTCTATGAATACTAAAAAAATACAGGAATACAAGAAATTTATATACGAAATCATTATAAATCGTAAAATATACTGAAAAATATTCCCGGTTCCCAAAATAATAAAAAGAAAGCAAGAAACAAATCTTTAAATATGAAAAAAATTATGATACTTTGACTGATGAATCGATAAGATTTATTTACTTAACATACCTAGTCACTAATATCAATACATTAAAAACGCAAGTGAGACTGGAAATCATTAAATACCCAAACAGTATGTTAAAATGTTTTTCTGAAAAATTCATAAAATTTTGAGTTCTACAGCATACAATTAGAAACCTGGAAAAAAATTCATTAACATCTTCTTCAAATAGTTTGATTCCACCGAAAATAATAGAAAATTCCAAAAAGTAATGAAAATCTTATTAAAAGACACTGTTTTTAGAAAAGTATTTAAAATACTCAAAATCGTTGTACTTTGTAATACAATACCATCAAATCCTAAGATTCTATAAAAATGAAAAACGCGCGCAAACGTTGCACAATTTTATAAAATAACTTACATACGATATATATATAATACGAAAATTCTGGAAGTCCATAAAATACTGAAAATCGTGTAAGTATAATTTTTCAAAAAATCTAGAAATATATTGAAAATTTTTCAGGACTTTCATTTCCTAAGTATCGAGTTTTAGAAAGCTATATGAAAATTTTCATCATATTATATTTGAAAATCCTTCAAATTTACGTTTATAGAAGTACAAAAAAAGTTATAAATACAGAAACTATTAGAAAAATAAATCTGAACCTCAGTGACTTGCATGTAAATCACAAAAATCGAATCCTATTCTACAAACATGAAGAATGCACTACTATGGACTTCAAGAGTTGTATAATTTTTAATCCTGAAATCCGAAAAATTGACATCCCGAAGGAGATATATTTTTCCCAAAAACAACCCCGAAAATTTTTTCTTCCTACGCCCCTGCCTATGATGTTGAAAAACAACTAAATTTATTTCTCATTTTTTTTATGATTCGAAAGGTTTTTGCTGCAGGAGTCAAAGCTTCCCAAGTTTCTAATATTTCCGTAGTTTCATATTCTTTTCCACAATTCACTAAATTAAAACCATTGTTCAAATTTTTATTTCCTACATTACCCTACTTCTTTATCATTTTCAAGAACCTCTCAACCCCCTTCTGCCTACAAGTTAAACTTCAACCCATCGAAATTCTCCTCAACTCTAAACATTGAAGGACCCATCTCAAAGTCACGATAATAAAAACCCCAATTTCGCTAATTAACAACATCCGCGAACCTGAAATCAGCCACTTAAAATAGCAACTTCTCCCATCACCCAGCATAATAATTACCCATATACTCCAAAAAGGCGATTTCCGCTTCTAAAATTCGGCCTTCTCTACATTTCCCAAAGCTAGAAGCCATAACTTGAAGATGGAAGAGAAAAAATGAAGGAATGGAAACGAAAACCTCGTATAGGCGTTTAGTTGAAAATGCTAGGTTGTGAGAGGGCTCCTCCGGTAGTCGGGCATCGGTAAGGTGCACATTCGCGTTCCACGAAGCAATTGTGGACGCACGATGAAATAAAGAACGTCTGCGAGCGACCGTCATTACCTCGTTAAAGGAGCCCGGTTCACGGTCTTCTCTTTCGAGCCGCCTTTTGCATGCGCGCACGAGCTGCGGCATCATCGTCAAAGTTGCCCCGCTCAAGAAGACGTCAATAACGAGCGATCGCTCTCTGACCACCGATAGAGCCCACTTAATCCGATTAATTTTCCCGTTACACGCCGCACAAGTACGAGGCGCAAACATTTCGGCGAACGATTGTGCACCGCGAGAGAGCGACTTGGCCTTGATAAACGCCGTTATTTCACTCGCGACTTGGGCATCCTCGCTCATTCCTACAGCTCGATTATACTGCAAATTATACAGCAAGTTTGTAACACTGCAACGCAAAAGTTTGCATAGATGAAGGTAAACTATATTGGTTTCTCTCAGATCAAATTAGTCGAATTTCTACTATTTGAAATAGTAACACGTGTTGTTACTAACGAAATAATCATTTTTGTAGATTTGACTATGTTATTAGTAAAAGTTTGACATCGAAGTACTTGAATTTTTCACTAATTCAAAGTAGTCGTGCATTTTCACTATTTCATAGTCACGCTATTTTACTTTTTTCTTGGTCAAAATTTTTTTTACTAATCTAATAGCCTCTGACTATTCAGCACATACCTTTATATATACACTCTAAGTGACTCTGTGAATGCACTACATTTAGCGGAGATATGCATTATTGTTTATTATCCGCGGAAAAAAAGCTAAATTGACGTTAATTTTCATAAGTGAAGAGGATAACTCGCAGGTGAAAAGAAGGTGAATATGGCATTTCATATCGATAAAATTGTTTGGTTCAAGGTGATCGTCAACATAAATTGTCACAGACTATGTATATTTTTGTTGATCAATATAACATGATCGATCGATATCTTTTTTCAGCAATATATACGGAATCCAAGAAATTGAACATTTGAATTAAATGATTCGGAGAAATTCTTGGTATTGCTGATTTTGGACTTTGAAATATTGTTTGTATTTTGTATTTTGATAGTTTAACAATTTGAGGTTACAAAACATGTTGAAATGCAATGAAACTTTTTTTTATTACCTTGAATGCTAAATAATCAATATAAATGTTAATTAGAATTTTTTATTTTTTTCATGAAACATATTTTGTCAGACAGGTGACAACTTGAGAGGAAAAGAAATCCTCACAATTTTTTTCGGATTAGATAAAAAAAAATATATATAAATTGACTACTGGATTAGTAATTTTTGTCTCTTACACGTAAAACATTTACTGAAAAATAAGTTATATTTGACTAATGATTTAGGTGAAAAACTACTAATTGATTGGTCATTTCTTACTATTTCAAATAGTAATCTGGTTTCACTATTTGAATTAGTAATTTTTAACTATTTCTCAGTAACCGGATTCCTACTAATTTAAATAGTAAAAAGATATTATAAAATAGTTAAATTTGTCTAATTTGATCTGAGAGAGGTTACCTAAGATTTCTTGAATGGAGCGTTTTGTGGATTTATTTGCAATTAAACATATTTTTCGACAGTCTGGGCAATTACTGATTGTATTTTCATATTGAAAGATGAACATACGTGTTTTCAGAGATGACGATCTTAATTCTGAAACAAAATGTTGGGAAAATTTTTTTTAATGAATTAGAATGACGATTCTCAATCATTCGTGGAAAAAAAGTCTTCATTTTCCTAGCATAAAGACTTGAGCATCCTCGTTTCTCACAGCTCGAGTATACTGGAAATGTTGCAAGTTGAAAACACTATACAGCACAAAAAAATTTGCCTCAAGAAAAGTGTACCTTGATTGTTAACAACTGAGCTAATTTTTTTGTTTAATTTGCAAAATGACAAATTTATTGACCACCTGAGAAATTCTCAATTATTTTTGTAATATTCATAAACAAATGGATATTCTTTCCGAGATTTTCTCATTTCTGAAGCAAAAAATAGAAAAATTTGATTTTATTCATTTTTAGAGAAGTTTTCATTGTCTCCACATTAAAAAGGGCAATGAAGAATGTCACTTGGAGATTCTGAAAGTTTTTCAAGCTTCTCCCGAGTAAGAGAAATCTATCACGGTTCGAGATGCTACAAAATGACCGCCTGTGGCGTGGGAATAATGAAGACTTTTTTTCTGCGCAAATGAATGAGAATCGTCATTCTCATTCATTACATATTTTTTTTAACGTCTTGCATCATAAATGAGATTTTGAGAGAAAACATACATATTCGTTTTAAAATATTGTAAAACGATTGAGAATCACCCAATTTGTCAACAAATTTGTTATATTTAAAAAAAAATTAGCAAAATAAGCTGACACAATCAGTAAGGCTTTTCTCGAAAACCCAATTTTTTTGTCCAGTGTAATACACTGTCATACAATTTTTGGACACTTAATTTTTCGTGTATCATGAAAATAATATCCAAAAGACATTTGAATTTTGATTGAAATTTTGAATATTTTTTGTGGCCTACATTAGACGTTATTACAACTTTTGTAGTATAATTATAAAAACACTCCCTATACAATGTGTAAAAATGAATGATCCTTGATAGCTATCATTTTTTGGAAATAATAAAAACAAACAAATATTTTTGTCCCAAGCTTTTGACTTAAATAAAGCTATTTTTTTTTTTGATAAATTAATAACTATTCATTATCACTAAAAAATTATTTCTTAATCGAGTATAAAACTATCCAGAAGTTTCATTATATGAAATTGATATTCATTATGAATATCATTATGAAACTGATATTCATTATGAATATCATTATGAAAATGATATTCCCGTATTCGATTCAAGAATATATCTTGTCAGTAAAAATTACATTTTCTCGTCAAATTTATAGTTGGAATCATATACAACAATATTCAGTCAGTTATTAGTGAACAAAGGTTTTTCTACGTACGTTAAGGTTAAGCAAAGATTAAAAAAAATTGTTTCATTAAATATTCAGATATTGTTCCAATATTTTATTCGATATTCAAATTTCGTCTCTTCGTAAAAATATTAAAATACTTTATATTCACTATAAGAAAAACATACAGCACCGTAATTGCATGTAATTATAGAAAATTCTCAACTTTTTGCATTTTGTACTTCGAACACAAAACCATTTAAATATATATGCTGTAAGCACATTCTTTCTGAGTTTCGAAATTTGGCAAATGAATTCAACTACGAAATGCAGTAGCAGGTTTCTATATTTTTATCTGAATTTCAAACAAAATCAAAAAATTGTAAGTAATTTGAAAAAAAAATTGCAGTCAAGTACCAGATATGCATAAAATACGTCGAAAATATTTGAGAAGATTTAAAGATCATAAGGACTCTTGTAGTAAGATAGTCAAACATAAAAATTCATACAATTCCGAAGAAAATACATTTCTTCTCAAAAAAGTTTACAAAAACTTAATTGATATAAGATAAATATCGCAAAAATACAATGTAAAACAAATTATATCACTGTACAAATATACCTACTGTATAATCAATTTCAAAGACTTCCATTTAACAAAAAATGCAACAAAAAAATTTCGAAATTTTATCTTTACTCAGAAAATTGTGGATTGGGCCCTACGCCGTAATTCATGAAATTCGCACTTATTTTTCAAAATATAAAAAAATTTTTCCAAATCGTAACCAATGTTCGAATTATTCCACTCGTTAACGAACATTCGCAGCGTCGATTGATTGCAATCACCGATCATTTTGTCATCACGGGCCGAGGATCTTCAGAGTAACGAACCCCTCCCCTCCTTCCCCCACCCCAGATGTATCCGCGGGGCCCGTAGATCGCCGCCGGTCCTTTCACCGTGGGCCCTGCGGCCCGGGGGTCGCGACCTCGCTGAGGTCCACTCCCTCTTGCCTTCCAGATTTTTTCTCCTCCGGCTTCTCCACCCCTCTCTTCATCCCCCCCCTCCCCCCGAAGAAGTCGCGGCTTCTACTTCTTCATCTCGTTCTCGCGGTCAAGCATTTTCCTGCACCGACCCCTCTCAAGATCCCCACGTTACAGAGGAGTACGCCTATTTTATCCTGCAGCCTCGACAAACTTGGCTCACGATATCCCTCTCGTTACGTCCGGGCATGCCCCCGGGGGACCCCGCAGGTGGGCGTAATATCGGGCGCGAAGTGTATACCCGAGATCCTCAATTCCGTTACCCCGATCATGGAACGATTTAATCGTGACAAATACGCGAGCACGTGGTACGTACAGGGAAAATATGAAAACTGGGGGTTAGGAAATGAGTTGAGGTTGCGGAATTTTGTTGAATGAAAATGAGTTGAGGTTGTGGGTGATCATGTTAATTCATTTTTATATTCATTAACTATGGATTTTCAGTTTATTCCGGTAAGGGCTGAAATATTGATCATTTTGAATGAATAGATAAGAAATCGCTATTATTAAAAAAAGGGGCTATGAGTGATCAGTTTCCACCCTTTTCTAAGGATGTTTATAATACAGAGCAAATGGACAAAAGTGGTCTTTCATGAATAATTATTATTTTGTGAAAGAAGTTATAGTTATGAATGAGGGACAGTAAAAATATGAATAGTTAAAAATAGGGCGCAACAAGAAAAAATAAACATAAATAGGGCACGTTTACCAAAGAGCGAAGATACCAATGATAAAGAAATGATGCATAAAATTGAATAGTTAAGATGAATAAGGTATAATTTTAGATAATTCACTTAGCGAAATCTGAAGGACAGAACAAATGGTTCAATGTGAGTTTTTAGGATCAAATAAAATTCTACGTTCTTCATTAAACTTATCCAAAAATGACAAGAATCCTGGCTTCAAAATAATTTTTTATCAAGTGTAACTTTAATTATAGATGAGGTTGGATGATGTAGAAAATAAAAATTCAACCCTCATGGAAAAAACTGTTTCCAGTATCTAAGTTCTTAGTTAATATAAGACCAACCATATTAATGCTTCTCGTAACCAATTTTGTCTTGCAGTAACCAAATTTTTGATTGGTGCTATTAACTTCATTGTTGTGGGAACCAAAGAAAAACCTTAACTGACAAAAAAAGCCTAATTGGTTGCTGCAAGAAGGTATTTTTTCAGTACAGTGAATATAAGGAACATTGGAATATGTAACAAAATGATAAAAAAATTTTGTATTCTGAAACATCAAATTATAAAAATATATTAAGGAATCTATGGAAATACCGGGAAATTCGAGAATTATACAAACACAAAAAAAAAATACTGGAAGTATTGTAAATTCAAAAAGAACCGTCCCCTAAAATAAATTCAATCAAAAATTTGAATCTTTCAATTTTAGAGTATCAAAGTCACAAAAAACGTATACAGACAGAAATCTATAGAAATATTTCAAATTTCTAGAGATACTAGAAAACACTACGGAATCTTATGAATACTAAAATAGAGGCACAAAAATACAAGAAATTCATCAAATACATAAATCTAATTTTTTCAGGAATTTATGAAAAAACATACTAGTGATTTATCGAAATGAGAATTCTAGAGCATTGAATCTTAAAAATTTGAGTATAACGATTTATTTTCCTACGAATTGTTTTGATTTATACTGATAAAAAATATAGTAATTATATTAATACTGTGCTGTGAAATAAGTCTGAAATATTGTACATTTGCTAGATATTCATAGTAGTTTTTGTCATTACATACAGTAAATATTGTCAAAGAATATAGTAATAGTAGATAAATGTTGTTGTAAAAACTGCTATATATAATTCGTATTATACTATTTTTTTCTTTGTTCTTTTTGCAATGAGGTGTATGGTAATTTCTACTAATCCAGATTTCAGAAAATGACATACAGTTTTTCTAGTATTCAGATCTGTATAATTGTCTTAGCTATATTTTTACGTACCCTCTAGTAAATTATGTAGTAATTAATATAATATTTGAAAAATTCAAATAAATATTGTGGATTTTACGATTTGATATGAATTTGTGGGATGCATATACTAACATGTACAAAATTTGCTCTAACATAAGTGCATAAAATGCCATATTATAAGAACTGAAAAACAAATTTTAGAAGGTAAAATATGTCATTTGATGTTTTGTTACATAAACAAGCAGATTTAATCCTGAGTTGTTTTACAGAAAAAATTAAAATTTATACAGCACGATTAGCATTCTGTTTATTTGAAATTTTCTGAAATTACTTAGTGAAAAATGGCATACATATTATAATTCGTAAAAAACAACAAAATTTACAATATAATATTGTAAAACCTGCAATAATATTGAGAAAATTTCAGTGGTATTGTAAAACTTACAATATTATAGTACTTTTTAGCATATATATTTTAAAAAGAACTAATATTTTCTCAATCTACTGCACTGAAAAAATGAAGTAATTATAGCAATACTGTATTGTACTGTAGAAGAAGCCTGGAACATTGTAGTTTCTGTCATAACACACAGTAAATATTGTCAAATAATACTGTTATAGTAGATAAATTTTGTTGTAAGAGCTACTTAATATACTTCGTTCCATACTACTTTTTTCTATGTTATTTTTGGAATGTGGTGTATGGTTATTCCTACCTATCCAGATTTCAGAAAATGACATACAGTCTTAGCTCTGTTTTTGTGTACTATCTAGATATCATCTAGTAATTTATACAATATTTTAAAAAGACAAAAAAAACATTGTAGATTTTACAATATGATAAGAAATTTTGCCATGCATATACTAATATCTCCAACATTTTTCTAAGCGCATAAGATATCATATTTTATTCGAAGTGAAAAACAAATGTTAAACAAAGGTAAAATATGTTATTTGATATTTTTTTAAATGTTCAAGGATATTTCATCATGAGTAGTTTTATAATAAAATTACAATTTATACATTACGATTAGCATCCTGTAAATTTGAAATACTCTGAAGTTATTGAGTGAAAAATGGCGTACATAATGTGACTTGTACGAAAGAACAATTTTTCCTCTATAATATTGTGATTATCAAAAAATGACGAATTTCACAATATAGCATTACCTGCAATAATATTGCGAAACCTGCAGTAATAATGTAAAACTTACAATATTATAGTACTTTTTGGGATATACATATCAAAAAGTACTAATTGCTTCTCAGTTAGTTGCACTCAGAAAAATATATAGGAGTTAAAGCTATATTTGTGTAGAACTGCAGTTTTGTATGAAAATATTGTACATTATGTAACACATATAGCAATATTTCCATGACATTACAATATATATTGCTGTATGGTAAGTTAATATTGCTGTATATTAAATAATGTATGTCATAGTTTCAGTACTAGATAGATATAACATTTCATGTTATACATATATTTTTCTGAATCTATACACATGTATTGAGAATGAGACCAGAAGAAGTTCCAAAAAATCTCAAAATTCATGTAATCTATTAATGAAAATTTAAAAAAACGATCTTCTCATTGTCTCCTTCGAATTTCGCGACTTTCGCACCTGCAAAAACTGTGATACAATAACGTGCAACAGGACTATCTCTCGAGGGAAACGCTGACGCGCGATCAGAAGATAACGTCTATTCTAATGTTTCTAATGGCGATACCATAGCTATTTTCCTATTTCATTCTTCTCTGCGTCGCGTCGAGAGTGGATGTCGTAACTTTTCATACTTATGTGCTACTTATTCTATACATATCTTTAGAAAAGTGACGTGGTCGAACGGTCAAAAGGAACGCCATGGAAAATACGTAGGTTTTGCAATATCGTAACTTTTGTTCGCACGTTGCACACGCGTGGACTAATTTCCCATTTTCCCCACAGTCCAACTATCATTTGGTGAACACGAAATTGCTATAATTTTGTGTCATTTTATGTACCCTTTGCAAAATTTTTGCAAGTTATACTCTCTTGACCTAATTGTTTGTTAACTGCATGAAATAACTTGCATAAAACTGCTTCAATTTTAATTTTTTTTAATGAGTGGATTCTTTATTGGATATCAACCTAAAATTTCTCTTATATAATGAAATTTAAAAAAAACCAGAAGGAAGCAACGCTGCTGAAAAACGAATTATTTTTCGGCTTTCGTGCACCTGTGTCATACCGCGGTGCGTGCAGCCAATGGAAATCAATGATAATGAGTCGTTGCGAGATCGCGAGTTGCCGTTTCGGTGATTTCGTGCGAAATCGCAAAAAAGTGGAACGAGATCTCGGCAGGCGATGGACCTGCCGCGATATAACTCCGAACCAGTTCGAAGGATGCCGGCGTCTGTGGGAAAACGGCGATCAAGACTGACGGAGCGAATAATAAAGAAGAACGAGGGAGAAATGAACTAAAGGGAGCTTTTTTACTTTTTTTCGGTGGAAGGAAAAAAGCGTAAAAGCGCCGATTAGACGCGAATCTCGCGCATGCTTGGATTACGTGAAGATGTCGAGGTCGGTTGAGCAATCGATTCAACGATTAGAAATACAATTTGGCAGGGTTTGGAAGTAACGCGTTACTCCAACACGTTACATTAATAGACAAGTAACGATAACGGGAACGAGTCATTTTTTCGGTAACGAGTAACGCAAATCCCGTTATTTTGCGTTACTTTTATCTGTCATAATAAGTTTTTAGCACATTCTGTAACTTTTTAAGGAATTTTCTAATACTGAGATGTAAGTCATTTTCAACTTCCTCATTTTCGAATAAAAAAGTCGACATTTCTTATTTCTGAAGGAACAATCTGGAGTATTAGTAATTTGTGTTAAAATATTGACGGAGAATATGGGTTTTTATTTTATTAGAAAAATTCAGAATTTAAGGCGTTGAGTTTTAGAAATTCGCATGAAAGTATAAAAAAATACTTAAAATCTATACACCTCAAAATCTGTAGCAGGATCTGTAAGATCTATGTAGAGATTCTGCTATAAAATCTTATGGAATATGATGAATGAAACAACCATAAAATAAATAAATCAAAAAAAATACGGAAAAAACTCGAAATACTAGATTTTATCAAGTTTCATGTTATTCGATTCTTCAAACATTTATGTAATTCCAGGAATCGAAAAACTTCAATTTTCCAAGCTTTGAATTCTGAAAATATATGTTTATGGAAGTATATAAAAAGATAAGAAAATTTTTCAAATCGTGTAGCTCTGCGAAAAATGCAAATCTGAATCTATAAAGAAACTGTTTTCTGCAAAATCGATCGAAACACTTCAGAAATTTTGATTTTTAAATTTTATCTCATTCGGGAAATTCGAAGAGATATTAAAAAAAAAAAAAAACTCAACAAATACACAACATTCTATAAATACTTAGAAATACATAAAGAAAATGCGTATACATATATAAAACATCGAAAATCTTTCGAATTCTAGAAATTCATACAGCAATATAGAAGAATAGTAAACGATCCTTGAAAACATAGAAAAACTGAAGGAATAAGAAAACTACTGGAATAAGTAAAAATCTTTCGGGATACTGTTTTTTTGAAAAACCAGTAAAACACGAAAAATTTCATCATGTTCAACTTCTAAGAGTTCAAAATTCTTGAAATGTATGTAACAATTTATATTACAAAAATACTAAAGTTATGTAAAAATACCAGAAAATTCCGCAACATTCTATCATCTTGAAAAATACAAATAGTTTCAGATATACTGAGCAATCCTTCAAATTGTGGAATTGAAAAAGTATCAAAAAAACCAAAGAAAATGAAAATCTTCATAGACACTATTTACTGTAAAATCCTCTCAAATACAAATAGTTTAATGAACTTTGAATTCTAGAACATGGAATTTTTGAAATCTATATATCAATGTAAGGAACAGTAGTACAAATTTATGAAAATACTAGAAAATTTTGCAAAATTTTATACACATGTACTGAAAAATACAAAAAAAAAAATCTAAAATACTGAAAATCTGGGTAGGTATTTGGATTCTCGCAAAATTCTATCAAAATTGTGAATGTTTCCTCAGGCTTAACATTCAATCAAATGTCATTCAGAAATTTTGTGAACTTGAGAAAAATATAAAAATTTGAACAAGCTTATTGATTTTTTTTTCAGGAAGAAAAAGTACTGAATAACAGTTATTATTACTTCTGAAATAAAAAATTTCTATATAAGAAAACAACGATTACGTTGATATTGTTTTTTTCAGCTTTAGTTTTTTGATTTGTATACATTAAATTTATTTCAAAAAGTAACGTGAAAGTAACGGGGTGTTACTTTTTTTAAGTGGTAACGGCAACGACTTCCTATTTCTGTTCAAGCAACGATAACGTAACGCGTGACATTTTTGAAGTAACTTTCCAAACCCTGCAATTTAGGCATTTCTAAGATTTTTCTACAGCCAGTCACTCACGATCGTGATTTTTCTAAACCTAAGGAGGAATTTTTTGTTAAACTATGTGTTAAACATGGGAAATTTGAGATAAATGATTTCAAATTTGAGCATTAGAAAGGCAACAATTATTTTATACTGCATTCAAACAAGAATTTCACTTCATGACATGATGCAACAAAAAATTCACTTAAACGGAGTACTAGTTTTGAATTTTGATACGTCTCTAGCCATACGTTGGAGCTTAAGCAGAAAAAATGTTCAGGAGTGGTTTTTCGAAAAAAATACATTTCCTCGAGATTTTTTAAAATTTTTTATATTCGATAGTTTATTTACAGTATAATATATCAGTTTTGAAAGAAGAATTTCGATCTAAAACAGAAACTCTCAATCTTAAAACGTATAAACCCATAAAAAGCTATAAAATTCTCATTGAAAATTCTAATTTCCGTCAATCTCAAGAGTTTCTTACAATAATTTTCTACAATGTTCTCCACAATCGTATATAATAATTCCAGTCAGATATAAATTCACGAACCAAACCCACCTTCTCTTCCCAAAAATGTATTCTTTTATAAACTCGAGTCAAAGGATCCGGACAAAAGGCTGTTGTTGTTTTTTCATTCATCTACCTTCCGTTGAAAAAGGGAAAAAACAGAAAACAAAAAAAAACCATGGGAACTTCTCATTTCGAAAATTCATTAGACGCCGGCGCGGTGTCGCGCGACGTGACTCAAATCCGTGACGAATTCATCGAGTCACGCCGTCTCACGTCACGTGCTTCGAGGGCGACGGACCACCTCGGCACGATGACATATAATAATACGACAATCATCATGGTCATTACCAACAGAAACGTAAGCAATAAATTGAAACCACCGCAGCGCCGGGATCATTATTATTGGCGTTTCATTAACGGAATCGATCATGCATAAATAAAATCGCGTTCGGTTCCGATTTCAAAACGATCTGCGCCGTCCTCCAACCGATCCCCCATACGGCCAGTTTTATGCACCTAGATGGGTGTATGGTTTGTAATTATTGGCGTTTTCCCACAATAAAAAATATTCAAATGGTTGAAAAAAATTGGCTAGAAGGATTGTGTTTTCAAGGGACGAGTCTTGATTTCCAGGGCTAGTCTGAGGGTGAATCATGCAAAAAATTTTGAGTCGCATTATTAATCTTATATAATTATCACATATAAATATTAATTATGATGGAATTCGTGATTTTGATTTACAGTAACAAATTAAAATTAATATTATTGGTTCCTTCCAAGAGCGCTCAGAGAAATAATTTGATGGAGGGGTTTTCGAAAAATATATATTCATCATAAAAACGATTGTTGGGAGTCAATATCAATGGGTTATAAAATAAAAGACTTCCTTCTAACTTCCCATTTGCTTTCTCGAGCTTTCGGCTTTTATTAAGCCCTCTTCAGGACCTCCAAAATTTACAATAACAAATCATCTATAAATAATCATATCCCATTTTAAATAATTCTCTCTACTTACATTTTTCACCTCCATGAATTCACATTAACATTCAAGAAATTGATTATTACAATAATTCGTCATCATAGACTTAGTCAAACTTTCTTCACAATAAATTACACCAAGAAACAAACTCAACAGTCATATCTAAAGAACGAACTGATAATCATATTTTCAAACATCCATTATAAATAGAACTCAAAAATCTAGTGTCATCCTGCTTATTCAACGTGTTTTCGGTTCCCTTTATGAACACCATTTCAGAAACCATTCTTTTCTTATAATTTCCTTCTTTATCCACAATTTTCACATCTTTCCATTTAAAATCATGATCATTTTCTATTTAATGATGAGTGAGGACTGAATGATTTCCAGTTAAATGACGAATATTGCTTCCATGTTCAGATATTTTGGTGTTTAAACATCTTTTTGTCTGTCCTACATAGCTAAAATTACAATTTCCACAATCTATTTTATAACCCATTGATATTAGCTCCCAACGATCGTTTTTGTAATGAATTTTTAAATTGGAGGAGTGTAAAGAATCTATTATCATCATTGACATTTGATCGAAAAATATATGTTTTGCATCTTAGAATTTTTTAAATTTTAGCAATAGTGATTTTATATATACGAATTCTCTGTATGTTTTGTTTAGTTTTTTGATGAATTTTTTCATACTTCGAATTTAAGGGTTACACATGTTTAGTTCGATATTTGTGAATAAAATATTCATATTTTTTTACGATAATAGAATTCTTTCGTCATTCAATTGGAAATTATTAACTGGTAAAGTAATTTACATCAAATCTTTGAACGGTGATTTTCCTTCAGCAATTTTTAGTTCAAATACATATTTTATGTAACTCTTTTATAGCGAACTTTTTGACTTGGAAATTTTCAGCAAATCATTACAAGTGGAAGATTCGAGTAATCGATTGTTCAGATTTCAATGTGTATAACTTGAGTTTCTTCAGTACATTAAGTCTAACTAATACCTACATATAAATGTATGATCAGCAACCAGTTTTTTTATTATTCTTTCCCCTGAACATTATAACGTGACATACTGAATAACTTTTCAAATTTTTAAATGATAAATCTTTCGAATCTTTTATATTCCTTTCTGTTTCTTTCTTTCACTTTTTATATAAATAAATTATTGCTTTATCACAAAAATCTTTATTTTTTTCGATAGTCGTACTTTTAAATTCTTCATTTTCAAAACTCACATGAAAAAGTTACAGTCATTAATTAAAAAAAACTGAATTCATTTGATTTGAAATGATACTTTTAAATGCTTTTGATAAATGGAAATTCTTCCCTGTTTCTGATTTATTACAGTAAATTAGCATCTTACAATTCTAAAGATAATATGTAATGTTCGAGAACATTATTTTTATAAATGTATTTTACTACAATTTATTGCTAAGAATAATAATTTTAGGATGTGATTGGCTGGTTGTCATTAATTTACGAATATTATTGAATTATATGAAAAATGTTTGCAATAATGCAATTTAATCATGACTCAATCAAATAATATGTAATATCATTACATGCAAATGAATTTCGGCATAAATTATAATTAAACTAATGAGAAAATTTAAAATTATATCAATTTTGGTATTTTATATTTTCACATGATATTTATCTGTTTTCATTATGACTAAAAATAAAAAGCTGAATTAATGTCTACTACATATTTCATCTACTATTTTAGCAACGAAAACTAAAAATTTCAACGTCTGATAGTTTTTACTCTTTCTGTTTAACTACTGAAATTCGTGTCTTGTAAAAATTCGATACGCTCTAATTCCACAGTAATTAATTCGCAATTTTTTTTGAATTGCGCAATTATATACATTGTGTATTTAAATTTTTGTTGTTACACTGAGACAAAATATTGTAAATATTACAATAGTGTATTGAACTGTGAAATCAGTCCAAAATATTGTACGGTTTTTAAGATTTTTATGGCGATTTTCGTCATACTATACATATGGTAAGTATTGTCAAATGGTATAATATATTGTAGTAGTAGATATATTTTGTTGTAAAAACTATAGATATTTTGTTTTTCATTATATTTGTTTTACCTTTTGCGATGTCATATTGTATTCTTTACTTATATTCAGATTTGAGGAAATATATTCAGATTGTTACAGTACTTTTTGCTATACTTTTATGTGCTTAGTAGTATATCATACTGTAATTGATACAATATGAAAAAAGGCGAAAATATACTGAAAATTTTACAAGTTGATATGAATTTTTGCTATGCATATACTTGGGTGTACAATATTTTCTCCTGGTACATGAGAATATTATATTGAACGAACCAATGATAAAAGGTAAAATATTCATTCGTTGTTTCACCATATACAGATACTCCTACGTACTAGTACAGTAAAAATTACGATTAATACAATACAATTTGTATTCTCCAGATTTTACATTTTCCGAAATTTTCTACTGAAAACTGGCATACATATCGTTAATTTGTACGACATAACAATACCTTCTCCATAATATTCTGATATATAAAATGAAAATGACGAACTTTGCGATACTCTTGTAAAACCTACAATAGTATTGTAAAATCTGCAGTATTATTGTAAAACCTACAACGTAACTTTTTTCTCAGTGTATATTTACAGAAAAAATTTTATCCTCGACATTCTGTATTTGCCACTGATTCCCTCTGATTATGAAAATTTTCAACAATATCATTGTACATCATGCAATTGCAGGCCTGCAATTTCAGGTTTCTAAACTATGGTCTAAGAATGGAATCTCTTTTTTTCTTCATTTGTTCCAATAAAGCCAACCTAAGAAACCTAGGTTTCAGTCCAAAATTTGAACATAAATATTACATATAAATATAGAAAAAAATTTGTAGGTTTTCATCCATCCTAGTGAAACCTGATTAAAAACGGATAAATATCGTGATAGAATCTCTATCCATGAATTTAGGTTCCCAACGTCTTCCAAGATCCAATAGTTCATGTTTCCCTAATTCAAATTCAAAAATGTCTTATTTTTAATAATAAATACATGATAAAACAGAACATTAGAAAAATTCTGCTCGTACACATTTAAAATATTACCTAAAACCTTACACTTCCTTGACTTCCTTCAGACTCTTCGCCCTTGCAGGTTCCTCCGGAGTTCATTGTTATCGCGTCGATACAGATAGATAGATAGTCGTAATGACGTACGTTTGAACTCGTTCAAGCGTGTGGAGGCTCTCGGCGGATCCCGCGATCCTATCGTTTCTGCCCCCTGCTGGGGCCTCATGATATATCGCTTTCGTACGGCCCTGCCCGCGAAACCCTTCCCTCTTGGGCCAACAATTAATCCCATTCCATCACGAGTTGGGGTCAACTCCGCTTTTCTCCGGTTCCGACAACCATAGAAAACTCAACAAAGCAACCATTTTTCGCCGAACCTTCTACATGATAGATACCTCAATGGAGAGTGAGCGATTGTTGATCAATGACCCATCCTCGTGATGCACGATGCTTTCAATTAAAGTCCCCAACGAATGATTTCAATTGACGGTCCGCGTAATTGACGGATACGGGCGTAATGACTTGGTTCTTTATGTAACGTTCTATCGTGGAGTCATTAATAAACAGACTCAGGTTTTTCATCGATGATTCTGAAGGAATTAGAAGGAAAATAAATTCCTCGGGTCAGTTATTGGTAATGGTAATTCCATTTGAAGTCTCACTTCTGTCTTGAGTTCAGGCTCGTGCGGACAAGGGGTTTGCGGCTTGGAACCCCCCCCCCCCCACGAGATTTTTCAAATGATTTAGATGAAATGCTTCTATTTTTAGTTTTCACTTTTTGATATAAATTTTGATATCTTGCATTGCATGGCATTTTTCAGAAAACAGCGTCTGAACAGATTCTTATCCCTTTTTGGTATTTCTCGTATTTATCTTCTGCGATTTGAAGGATTGTTAAGTATTTCTGAAACTATTCGTATTTTTCGAGATCTATAAAATGTTACAGGATTTTCTAGTATTTTTATATATTTGTAGCAGTTTCATATAAATTGTTATAGATTCCGAGAATTTTGAACTGGAAAATATGGAGTTGAATAAATTTTACGTGTTCAAGGGTTTTTCAGAAAACAGTGTCTCAATGGATATTTATTTCATCTATTAATTTTCGTTTTTCTTCAGTTTTTCTACGATTTGAAGGATTTTTCAGTATTTCTGAAACTATTCGTATTTTTTGGGATGCATAAAATGTTGCAGGATTTTCGAGTATTTTTATATGCTTTCAGCATTTTGATATAAATTTTTATACACAGATTTCGAGAATTTCGAGCTCTGAAATGTGAAGTTCAATAAATTTTTCATGTTCCAAAAGAATTTTTCAGGAAACTGGTGTCTCAATAGATTTCTTTCAGTATCCTTCGTATTTCGTCAGTTTTTCTACGATTTGAATGATTCTTCGGTTTTCTTGTATATTTCTGTATAAGTTTCTGGAATTCGATGCTCTAGTTTTGAAAGTTGTATGGATTTTTAATATTTCATAGATATACATGTATTTATCTATACATGTATTTACTTCTTTTTATTTACTTGTATATAAAGAATGTTGGAAAATTTTAGGGTTTTTTCAAAGATATCTCTTTGAATTTCAAGAGTTAGGTTTCCTAGAATTGAAAGTATGAAATATTTGCAGTATTTTGATCGATTTTGCAGAAAACAGTGTCTTTATAGATTTAGAGTGTACTTAATATTTTTTGAATTTTCAACACATTTTTAAAATTTGAACATTTTTCTAGTATTTTTATGGTTTTCTATACACATATATTATTAGAATTCAATGCTCGAGAAATCAGATTTTTTTGATTTCTGGAATTATAGAAATTTTTGAATAATCTAATAGCTTTTTAAAAAAGTAAATTATATCTAGTATTTTTCGTACTTCATTTTTTTTCTGTATTCATAAAATTTCGTAAGGTTTTCTAGCACAATCCATAGATTTTAGGGTTTCCGCTATCGATTTTAAAAATTAAGGTTTCAAGTATTTTAATGTATTTATATGCAGATTTCTAAAATTTATTGCTAGAATCGTTAAAATTTCTAATAAAAAGTGTAAAAGCATCACACTCTTAGTCGATATTTGTACATAAATTACTAGTAAATCACTCCGTTTCATCCTAAATTATAAAATTATACAATTTTCATCATAAAATAAGGAAGTTAAAAAATTACTTATATTTAAGTTTCAATAAATTTCTCAAAATAATACAAATCATTCTAAAAACATGATGAGACAGATGTGAAATGAATAACACGATTTTCGTTACCCGTTACCAAAAAAAAAGGAACTCATTCCTGTTATCGTTACTTGTTAATTAATGTAACGCGTTACGTTATCATTACACTGAAAAGAGTAACGTTTTCGGATATTATAGTTTCAGTTGACTTATTGTATTAAAATTATGTGCTATATACTTAAAAAAAAAGTCCAAACCGTCCTCAAAAAAGGTGTATAACCCTTTGAATCATAAGATATGTGTATAGTGTAGTGATAAAAAGTGTTTTCTTTTTTATTTATTATGCATTCGTTATACATCTAAATGTAAAATAGAAATAATAAACTTGTTTTTCGCAATTGTGTATCTGTTTTTATTGATTAATCGATTAATTTATGTACTTATATAATCTACATTTATTATCTACATCACTATGAATTAACTATGTACTGTCAAACCATGTCAATTTCAATTGTATGTTTTTCTACAAGTATAACATAAAAATTGAACCCCCCCCCCCAATACAGGTTTCTGTGCACTTGCCCGCTTGAGTTCTTTTTTAAACATTCCATTTTTTTCGTGAAAGAAATATCTCATCCAAAAGTTCTGGATAGTTACTTTTGAGATGAATGTTGCACGATCATTTGGACATCCGGAGGCAATGATAGACACTATCACTGAATCAGTAATAACGTCCAATTCACACTTTCGCAAGCATCTTCAGCTTATCTCGCGATCATCAGCTACAAGCTGGAGAAATTCATCGGAAAGTGGAATCAATTAGGAAAGAGCCGAAGTAAAAGTGTAATTCCCCAACATACATAGCGCTATTCCAGATAACGCATGAACGAGGATGCACGGATATCGCGATAACTCGGCTATTATGAAGTTAAGTGGTTTTTCCTAGACGACTGTAGATACGCTATCAGGCACGAAAAATTCCAACAGGGGAGAGATATGTGCAAAAATTCGCCGACGAGTGATAAATATAACGGATTGTGCCCGGGGTTCTTACCGAATACATATTTCTGTATGTTAATGGTCCGTACGAATTCAAGACATTGTGACGCGTAAATAAGGTCTAATGCTCGATAAAGTAACTGCTGAAAGGGGGATAATTTCATGTTGGAACAGTTAAGATACGTGATTTCGTTGTTAATGGAGTAATAAATGATCCACGAAAAATATGAATGTTGATGAATTGGAAAGAAAATATCAAGTCTAGAAAAAAGTTAGTTTAGAGATTGATAAAAGGTACTTTTTTGGTATTGTTCAGTACACGTAGATTTTGAAGAATTCGCTGGAATTTTTAAGGATTTCGAAATGGATATTTAGAATTTCATTCCACAGGATTACGATATTTCTAAATTTTCAGAAATATCACAGATTTCTGAGTATTTTCAGTACTCAAATGTATTAATGGATTTTTTGTATTTTAATGCATTACTATGATTTAGGTTTCAAGAAATCTGTGTCTTAGAATTTAGAATGAAACAAATTTTTCGTATTTCAATAGCTTTTTCAGGAAACAGTATTTTCCTGGATTTAGAGTTCTTTTGATTTATTCGTACTTCTTTAGTATTTATAGGATGTGAAAAATTTTTAGTATGTTTTTGAACTGCTGTAGAGGTATTTTGGCATTTCGAGGCTGTTGTTGGTGAAGTTTTACGAATTTTGAGTATTTGAAATGATTTTGTATGTGTGTTTTTTGATATTGATAAAATGTAAAATTTTATAGTTTCTGAGAGACATAATTTTAGATTTTTTGTATCGGAATTTCTTGAATCCAGAGTGTGAAAAGAATTAATTATTTGAATATATTTTCATAAATGATGAAATCTTCATAGATTTATGGTACTGCAAGTACCTTGCGCATTTTTTAGAAATTCATACAGTTAAAAGGATTTTTCAGTATTTTCATGGTTTTCCACATAGTAATCAACTATTCGATCTCAATTTTCATAGGATTTAGAGTTTAGAAATTGATAGTACGTAATTCAATGGACTTTTTAAAGATTCTTATCTACCTCGATTTTTGTTATTTTATTTTTATTTTTTGGTATGTTTCATTATTTTAAATGTAGGATTACAGTATTTTTAGAGATGACAAGTATTTTTATAAACTTTCAAGCTGATTTCTAGAGTTTTCAGATTCGTGATTCGAAGGTAACAAAATATTGTGTATTTAAATAGATTTAAATAGAAACAAGTATCTTCGTAAGTTTAATTCATATTTTTCGTATTTCTTCAAAATTTATACATTTTGAAGGATTTTTCTGTATTCTTAAGATTTGCTTCATAGATTTCAAGAACTTGATGCTCAAGTTACAGAAATTTTGTCAATTTCAAATTTTTTAAATATTTCTAGTATGTATATTCTATCAGTCACGTACTTGTTTAAGTATTTCTCAGCAATTACGAAATTTCAATTCATTTGTAAGCGTATCTTTACAGTTTCTTTGTATGCAATTTTCTTGAATTGAATCTATAGAAAAGATCGATTCTTTTAATTATTGTGAATACAACATAGATTCAAAGTATTAGTCTAAAGTTTTGGGAATTTTCTGAGGATGTTCACGGTTCTAAAAACTTTTTGGATTTTTTTTGAATTTATACCTAGATTTTTATGATTCGATGCTTTGGAATCAAAGTTTCATTGATTTCCAAATTCTATATTTTTTTTTTAAATATTCAATTTGCATTTACAAGCACCTCAGAAATTTATGTATTTTCGGTATTTCTTGCATTCCTTTATATTTATTAAATTTTGTCATATTTTCAAAAAGATTCATAAACTTTTAGTAATTGAATGGATTATTCTATAATTTTTTCGAATTGATTGCACTAGGAATCAAAATTTCAACAATTTTTGAATATTCATAGATTATCTAGATAATTCAATCAACATTGATGAGAATCTTTTTTCTTTCCCGTATGATAAGTTTTTTTTGTGTAACTATTAAATTTTGTATTTTCTAGGACGTTTTAGTATACTTTTATAGATTCCTATATAAATTTCTAGAATTACATGCTCTAGAATCTAAAGTATTATAGATTATTAGTTTATTCATACTTTGTGTATGGAACAGTTACTTTATCAATTTTCAATATTCTATAGTTCTTGGATGAATAAGAAAAAAAAATTTTTCTTGGTTTAAAATATTTGTTCAAAACTAAATTTATTTAATAAAAAAATTCAATGCCTTCTTCATCTGAATCTGTTGAATTCAACAAGATACATTATTTTCTACAGATCGCCTTGTTAAAATTTTCACAATGTAATCTATGACGAATTGACAGATCTAATTTGTTGAATGGACACATACATCTGTCAAAAATACAGATTTTTTAGTGAAAATTTTAGAGAGATGCTATCTTTTGAAATTGAACAAATTCAGATTAAGAGAGAAGAATATCGTTACCTCCACATAGACCATGTCAGTACAATATTTCGATGGTAAAAAAATTTTGAAACAAGAATTAATTTGATGTCGAAGAAAAACCTCTGACTCAAACTCTGTCTAATGAAAAAAACAATATCATAAACAAAATTTTTGTCCCAATTTTTTTTACCTATACATATATATATATATATATATAATAATTATTTGTATACGATAATTATGGTACATCGCAAAATATACGCAATCACACACTCTGCCACGTTCAATGTAACAAAAAACCTGGATGAGAACGTCGAAGAAAGGTAAAAAATCAAGAAAATGGGCCCTATCAGCTGGGCCTGGCCTGGCTCTTCGCGGCACGTTTCTTTAATTCCGCGGTCGCGGTGCGGTCGACTAATTTCCCGGCTAATTTGAGTATCCAGCTGCTCGGTGTATGCAAATCCTCGTTGTCACTCGGGGATAATTAGAGTGTGTTTCCCGGCGCGCTCACCTATTAGCGCCGAGCTCGCTTCGAATTAATCCGAGCTCGCGTTTTTACGGCGCCCCGACGTTCCGCCATTACATAAAGCGTTCCCTTTATACTCTTATCTCTTCATTTCCCCGATCCTCATTTTCATCGTAATCAAATGCCCAGCGCCGTGATCACTCGTTAAGCCCGCTTCGTTACGCGGTCACGTGGACGTTATTGTTCATTATTTTAATGAGCCAGCCTCGCGTTTCGGATCGCATGTCGATCAATTAGGATAGCCGAGATAGGCCGGATGCACAGGGAGATAAACCATCGAATTTCAAGTCCCGGAACCGGAAAAGTCGAATTTGCCCTCGCCTTAACGGGATCTTGGAGTTTGGGAAGTTTTTTGGAGGTGAGTTCATGAAGGGGCCGATGGGCGACGTTATTAACTGGAGTGTGGTCGAATTTGTTAAAATGGGTTAGGTGGAATTCTGATGGTGGCGCCCCCCAGAACGTTTCCAAATAATTCAAAAAAAATCACTAAATTTTTTCAGATTTTTAAAACAACGTTAACCCGTGCCGGTAGAGTCGTCTTTTAACCCATTCAAATAACATGGGATTTTGTCTTGAAGGCGTCTATAATTTTTCACGGATACACAAATCGCTTTAAAACTCGGTTGAACACGGCAAGTTAATGTCGATAGTTATAAAAAACTGCGAAAAAATGGGCGGCTGTCTAAAACAATCATATGCCTGTTGGTTCGAAGCCAAAAAAACAAAAATCATGGAAATTCCGGCTTTCTTCAATGGAACAAAGAATTTTACAAGATTTAAAGAATCTATGTGATGTATACCCACATGAATTATCATTCTTTACGTTCGTGAGTATTTTTTATCGCTATACAAGTAGAATTGGTCACATTGCTACAGTTTCAAAAATGTGTATCACAATTTTAATAACGAAATTCGATACATAAACAAATTTCTGAAAAGCTACTTCTTAAAACGAGTTTCTTACTAGATAAATGACACTTATTGGAATGAATTATCTTTTATTAAACTATACAAATAATAGTAATGGTCATAACGATAATGATAATAAAAGCAGTAATAATAATAATAAAAATAATAATAATGATAATAATAGAAATAAGAATAATAATAATGCGAACAATCTAATGCACTAATAGAGAAAGATTTTTATTATAAAACAACGGGCAATATAGTTAACTTGAAGACTTCAATACCAAGTTATCAAATTTATTGCTGAATATTGAATAATAAGAAGATCGTGTATTTCAATTTTTCTAGGATCCAACAGTCACTGAACAATGTCTACAATTTTACAAGGAAGCAGAATTTCCATAAAATTTTGCAGTTTTCGCAAAAATGACTAGATTTGTTTGACAACTGAGACATTTACCTTATCCATAAATTCTCGAAAGTTGTTTTGTAATTACAAATTATAAAACTCGTACTCGAGAGCATCAAACATTGCAAACGAAATCACAGAAACATTCGTCAATCTTGAATAATATTCCTTATTTAGGTTATTATTATTTTTATTGATGTTATTCTTATCTATTTTCAGATTCTTCTTATAACAAAAGTTCACGATCATTTCGAAAAACAAATAAGGTATCATCAGAATAACCAGCTTTTTCCCTTGACTTGTAAATGTATTCATTCTTATTTACCAATTTAGAACTATGTATATTCTTATTCCTATTCTTATTATTATCGTTATGACCATTACTATTGATAGTATAGTTTAATACAAGATAATTCATTCCAATAAGTGTCATTTATCTAGTAAGAAACTCAATTTAAGGAGTAGCTTTTCAGAAATTTGTTTATTCATCGAATTTCGTTATCAAAATTGTGATGCACATTTTTGAAACTGTAGCAATGTGACCAATTCTACTTGTATAACGATAAAAAATTTTCATGAACGTATAGAATGATATTTCATGTAGGTATACATCACATAGATTCTTGAAATCTTGTAAAATTCTTTGTTTCATTGGAAAAGCCGAAATTTCCATGACTTTTGTTTTTGTGGCTTCGAACCATCAGACATATGATTGTTTTTGACAGCTGCCAATATTTTTGCCGAAAAATTATAGACTGCCTTCAAGACCAAATCCCATGTTATTTGAATGGGTTAAAAGACGACTCTACCGGCACGGGTTATCGTTGTTTTAAAAATCTGCAAAAATTTGGGGATTTTTTTTGGATTATTTGGAAACGTTCTGGGGGGCGCCACTATCAGAATTCCACCTAACCCATTTTAACAACCACCCTAGTGTACATCAATTACTTCAATAACGAATGTCCTGATAAATAAGTTGCTTCATTTTCAATTGTTGTTGCGAAACCTTTTTCCGCTGAGAAGCACAATAACGGTCCAACTCGTGACATCCCATAACTTGCTAAGACCGTATCCGAGTTACATCTAAGGTGTTGTAGAACCATAACGCGAAAGCACGTTTCCCTCGCTTCTTTTGTTGATACAAAATTAGTTGGGGCATTTATCAAAGTCGTAAAATAACTGTAATGGTCGAAATCGCCGACTACACTTAATTCGCGAGAGGCAGCTCGGGTTCACTCGGGTCTTTTATGGTGCACCAATTATTGTGCCCGACACGGCCGGGCTATTCGAGGATCTGCACCGAGAAACCGCAACAACTCAGGAGCCGCCCGAGAGCAACAACGCGTCGCCGATAAATAAAAAAGACGGAAATTGAATCGCCATGAAAATAATGCCCCCGCGCAAACCGTGGCTAATTGCGTTTTCCATACGAACACGCGAACGAGTCGCGTACGAGGGACTCGATCGGAAAATAGCGGGTAATGAAATTGCATTTTTCTGGGTTAAGGTTTGATTGTGAGGTATTGTTGCGTTTACGAGCGTGTGTAATTGGGGATTTAACTGGTTTGGTGACGACAAAAAGGGATTTACGATGCGAATTTTCTTGCTTTACAATCCGCGTTGGAGACGCTTCAGAACGTAGGAATTTTCAAATAGAGAAGTTAAAACGAGTAATCAATGGTGTTAGACTATTTTATTAGGTCAAGCTCTCAGGCTTATATCTGGACCTTTTTAAAAATATTTCAGAACACTTATAGTAATGACTGATTTGGAAGGAGATGGTCTAAAAAAGTCGAGCATATGTTTGCTTTAATTCTTGGAAATGGTCTCAATGATATTTACGAAGTTGTTAATAAATATCACAATAGACTGAAAGTTCTTTATGAAATGGAAGAGAATGGAAAAATGAATTTTGTGCGACATACACGGTTATATGTAACGTAAATAATTTCATTTCATTAGTTTTTATAAATAATATTTTCGGCAATGCTGATTGATGTTTATGATAAACATAAAAAATAAGCAAAAGTTAGTATCATATGTTATATAGTTGCAAAACTTACTGGAATTGAATGTAATTGAAAGATCGTCAAAAATGTTTCGTCAAAAATTAATAATCCAAAAGCATTTCTTCATAAATATATTGAATGAAAGATCTATCATTACTCAAATAAGGATGGTAATTACATCAATATCTATGATCATAAAAAATATTAGGTTTATTTTTAGTTCGTTTGAAAAAAAAAAAAAAAAAATACAGAATATACATTTAAGTAACTCTCTCTACATTTCATTAAAAATAAAGAACAATATTTTTAAAGTAAAAGATAAATTACTGTTGAATCAAGTAATATCAATTTTAGTCGCATATTTTCGATAATTAGCAGAAATTGATTTGGAATAATGTCGTTTAAATATGACTCATAAAATAGTAAAATATAATAAAAAAATTTGTGAAAAAATACTGACTTATGAAATAGTGACTATGAAATGGTGAAAATGAATGGTAAATTGAAACTGGTATAAAATTTAACTATTTCAATATATAATTTTCACGAATTTCGTGGTCGAATCTTCACGAAAGACAATTTTTCGGTCTTACAATTTAAAATAGAAATAATTTTACTTATTCCATTTTAAAGAGCACAATAAATTGAAAAAAAAACCATGAATTCCAGTGGCATACGTACAGTAGAAATTTCGCATAGAGATAGAAATTAGTATCATTGGAAATTACTGATAAAATTTATACTAAACCAATGAATCAATTGTTATAAAAAAAGAGAAGAATAACAATTTAGACATTTGATATGGTAATTGATTTAAAAACGTTTTTTTGGGGGGGAGGGGGGGGGAAGGTAAAAAATCATGATGTTGCAGAAATTTGTTATTTTGTCACAATACTGACGATTAAGCAAAAATGTCATTATCTATGCAAGATCTGATTTGAGAGAGTGTTATTCTCATACATCGTATTTGTATACATAAATTGTTGTTAATATATATTTTGTCAGTAGGAACAATTGTTCGAAACATTTTTTAACTTTGTCAATTGTCACAGACAAAGGAGCAGAATCTTAAAATGATAAAATAATGAACTTATTTGGATTGATGTAGTTATTTTTTTGAAATAATATTCAACCAATCGTATTTACCACTCTGATAAAATTTTCATTTTTCACGGAATATCTGAAAACGAAAATATGCTATAGATAATGATTTTAAGATCCACCGGTCAAAGGTAGAACGCAATGCTATAAATAAAATTCAATTGTTTATCTAATATTTACTTCAAAAAGCAATATTATTTATTACAATACTGTTTTGCACTGTAACGAAATGTTTTACTTCTTGCAAGATATTTATAGCAATTTTTGTCATGATATATAGGCAATATTGTCAAATGATATTGTAGTAGTAAAGATATTTTCTTCTAGATAACTCCCACAAATATTTCGATTTCCTAGTCAAATTTTATTTGTTTAGTTTACAAAATGGTCGACATTTCGACTCTTGGTTTGAGTCCTTTTCAAGACCTATTGACGATCAATAATTTCCATTTTACAAACCATTACAAATTACAAATCGGTTTTCAATTATAACTCACGTCATTATCATTGTATGTACAGTTACATATCTCGTCGAATCATTCTTACAAGACCTCTTCCTCGTCCACGACGAAAGTCACAAACTTTTTTTTGTACCGTAACAAACCGCCGGTCAATTAAATAACATGTGGTATTGATAACCATTATAACTTTATGCGTTGTCGTTCGGCCACCGGAATGTTCGACACTAATAAACTGAATGACTATGTCCTTGTATTCTTAGACCCAAATTCGAGAGAGCTTGATTCATTTTCAAAAAGGAGAGGGATGACCACGTAATGAGAAATCACAGCGACTACAAACAACCAACCACACACAAAAATGCTGTCTCAAATGTAATCCAAAAGTGAATCATAAATGTTATCCCAATTATCAAGATCTCTCTGCTTGTTTAGTGTATGCTCTTGAAATTTTCTGATAAAAGCCATTTCACTGAATAATCTTTTTCTGTAATTCTGCTCCTTATTTGAAATTTCAATACCCTTCCAATCAAAATCATGATCTAATTCTATTCTATGTTCACTAATTGCCAAAAATTCCGTATGTGTTAGTCTAATGTTATTTTGATGTTCTTTGCTCCTTTTTTCGAGGTATCTCTGAGTTTGGCCTATATAAGTCTTATCACATCCCTCGCAATTTATCTTGTACACTACATTATTCTGTTGTTTGTCTTTTATTTTATCTCTACCCAGTTTAATGAATGTGTTATTATTTCTACAAATTTTATTAGTCACTCTTGAAGATCGTTTCTTATATTCTCCTGAAATTTTTTCCGAAAATCCCTTGACATATATAAGTGGAAATCTTTCAAATCCTTCTTCAGAGTGGTTATCGATCATATATTGGGAACTATGTGTTCTTGTTTCTAAAAATTTTATTCTTCTTTCTATTGTCTCAGTAATTAAGTTCATCGGATAATTATGTTGTAAAAGAATATCCTTGATTTTTTCAAAGTTGTTCTTATGAAACTGTTGGTCAGATAAGAGAAAGGCTCGATCAGTCAAACCAATAATCGACCCGATTTTATGTGACAATGGATGAGATGAAAAGTAGTTTAACATTCTATCAGAAACAGTTGATTTCTGATACCAATCAGTAATTAATGAACCGTAAGATTGCCTGATAACAGAAACATCCAAGAAATTAAGTCTACCATCCTCTTCTCTTTCTGACGTGAATTGCAATCTTGGATGGTAAGAATTCAAAATAGTCAACATGCCCATTTCCTTGGATTTCGGAATGATTGCAAAAACATCATCAACAAACCGAAAGTACCTCAAAACCGGGAAGCCAAACCTTTTGAAACAATCAATCTTCAAATCCTCTTTTCTACTATACTTTTTTTTTCTTTTTACAATATTATATAATAATTCCTACTAATCCATGCTTAAGAAAATGTCATACAGTTTTGCCACAGTTCAGATCTGTATAGTTCTTTTTGCTATACTTTGTGTACGTTATAAAATGTAATGATGGAATTGATACAATATTGTTAACACTCGAAAATATATGACAGATTTTCCACTGTCAGAAAGTAACAGATTTTTTAGTAATTGTATCATGTACTATAATGAACATCATTCTTTGTTAACCCATATCCAAGAATGATGAAATGATATTGATGAAAATTTTAACATCCACCAGTCGAAGATGGGTCAGAATCTCATAATCTTATTGAACAAAATAACTATAACAGTTCATCCATTACACTGCAGGTCTATAGAAGATGAAGAAAATTGATTGTCAATCTCTTCAGACTCTAAAAAAGACAATTCATCTACACAATATCAGACGAAACACTTCACACAATATGGCATCCCTCTTAAAACCCACCAAATTGAAAATCTTGGGGCCACCATAGTGAAGAACCTCTGGTCCCATGTTTCGCGAGAATCTCGTCGATGTATCGTTAATGAGGAACACCTCGTACAGGGTTGAGTGGAACAGAGGAAGATTATAGGGATCGGGGATGGATGGAGGCAGGAAAAGGGTTAGCTTAGATATCCTAGAAGTCGTAGATCTGGAGGACGTTCGACCCCCGGAGACGGATCTGCTTGTCCTGGTCGTGCAGTACTCAGCAGTCGAATGGAGAATTCGAGACGAGAGGCCTCTGCGCCATCCCCGGCAATGTAATGCCTTTGGACTCTACGATGATCGTTAATCAGGCGAAGATTAGATCAGTAGGATCCGAAGGGTCCTGAGCATTCGAAAGAGAAATAAAGAGAAATGGACACGGCGAAGGGTTGGAAGGAGCGCATAGCAGTCGTAACGCGTCGTTTCGTGAACCCGCAAGATTTCGCCTTTCCACATGGCTGGCCCGAAATAACCAGTTTCGGCTATCGAGACGGGCCCCGAGATCCTCCGGAGCGTGTATATACGAACCGAGAAATTTAGTAACCTCATTAAAAAGCTAACATCCGATCGCTGAGAATTTTATGAATGTTACCGGGCTAAGGAAGGAGGGAGGTACAGGCAGGCTGACCGGATGACCTCGTCAACGAAATGAGATGGTTTGATTCATGAAGAAGGACATTGGATTTTGCTGGTCTTTCTTTAGATTTTTAGATTTTGTCTAGTAATTGATTGATTTCTTTATTTTTCACATTTCTAGGACGGAATTCAAAATCTGCAACGATAGTAACACCTTCTGCCTGTAGTTCCTGACATTTTCCAACCTCACAAACAAGACCATTAAGTATGGATTTTTTTATCGGAACGAAGAATCCATAAGGAATGATGAAAATCTTTGAAGACGCCAGGAAAATCAAATGCCTCTAATCAGTGGAGGCAGAATGCTATTTTGTCAATGACTCAATTATTTGGATGGGGGAGGGGGTCTATTGTCGTATTTGTTCGAAATACGCATGATCAAGTTTTTAAAATTTCAAATAGAAAATTGAGAAACTTGGAAAACATTCACAAATTTTGAAACTTCCTATTGAGGTGGACATTTCTTCATGATCATTGAAAATTTTTAGGTAGGTTTTTTTAAGTTCGACATTTCAAATTATTTCAAAAAATTTTTTATACGTCGAAAATTTTTAAATTTTCGCGCGATTTGAGCAATCTTAGAAAACGTCAATTAATTTCGTACGTTGTGTTGAAAATCCTGTTTTTCTAAATGAGCACGATGATGTTTCATCAAATTTTCAACAAAAATTTGATATACTTGAAAAGTATATAAAAATCAAGAGGAATATTAATGGAGAAATTTTTATGCAATTTGGAAAATTTTAGTATGAGGTTAGTACCATGTTGAAAATTTTGCTAGTTTCAGAAAACCAGAATACATTAGAAATTGTGGATTATGTGAATACATCTAAAATAATCTAAATTTTTGTAAGATTTCAGAAAATGTTCATAATTTCATGAATTGTATTTCTTATTTTACATCTTGAAAATATGCATAGTAATATTTTTTATCATTTTATTGGAAAAATTGGGATACTTTAAAAATATCTGCATATCACCAAACAATTTCACGAGTTTAGAAAATCTTACAAAATTGTGAAAGTTTTGAGTAGTTGGTTTGATGTCATTAGAAATTTGAAAAGTTTTGAAAATCATAACAAATCAAAAATACGAAAACTGTCAATCGTCCTTAAAAAATCAAAATTTTTGTATAATTTTAGGAAAAATCAATCATTTGAAAAATTGTATTTATTACTGTATGTTTTTCGACGGAATAGGTATTTTCATCTTGATAAATTAGACGATTTTAATGAAATTCCAAAAATTGAGAATAATCTGCAATAGTTTACAATTTCAAAAATTTTCAAAAATCAGAAAACATTCGAAAATATCGAGATTGGCAATAATTCGAAAAAAGTTCGAGACCTTACTAGAATTTCATTAAACTGTAACAAAATTTTTGTGTTTGGTTCATCATCATACGTATTTATTCTTTCTTTAAAAAATGCATGATGGTTTTTTTTTTAAATGTATAAACAAAATTGAAAAAATTGCGAGCGCTTTAAAAAAATCACAAGAAATCATAATATGTTGCACAAATTTTTTTAAATTTTGGAAGTTTTTGATAGTATGAGACCAAAAATTTTGAAAGAATTCAGAAAAATTAGAACACTTCGGGAATTCTATAAAACTGACGATAATTGTGGAGAAATTAAGTTTCCTGATACTTCTGAACTTTGTTTATCATATTGCTTTAAAATATGCATTATCAGACCTCTTTTTAGATAAAAATTTAAAATACATGGGAAGTACATGTTGAAAAATTATGGGAAATTTGCATCAGTTCCTCTCTTAGTTTGAAAAGGTAAAAAACTACTGAATTATAGTAGAATTTCACTGATTGAGGAAGAGGAAAGAGAGCCACTAAAGTTTTAGTAAAAATCTACTAATTGAATTAGTGACATAGCTTACTGATGAAAAATTAGTAATATTTGACTGAATAGAAAAGTGTATAACCATCTTTAAACTTTAGTAGAAATCTACTACTACAGTAAGTAGGTTTTGACTAGTCTTATTCGTGCATTATGACTAAAAGATAAGTACAGTTCAACTAATGAAAAAATAAATTTTTACTAATTCTTTAGTGAATAGTTACTGTTCATAACAGTAAATATTTACTACTGCTATTGTTGATTATCTAAATAGCATTCAAATGTTACTAATTCATTATTGTTTTATAGTGAAGAAACAAACAATAATAATAGACATGCTTAGAAATTTGTAAAATATTTATTTCTTAAAATATCAAGTTTTAGCAATGTTTTGTAAAACTTGGTACTTATAATATTTTATTAAGTAGAATTCAACTATTTTTTTTTTCAACTTGTGCAATTCTACTAATTTTTTAGTAGATCTCTGACTATCTCCGACCTCTGACCTACTAATTGAATTGGTGAATATTTTACTAATCCGAACTGAGAAAGTAAGCAAATCTTTACAAATTGCGGAAAATTAAATAGTAGTTTAGACACACCTATCACGTTTGAAGTTAAAAACAGTTTTAAAATTCAGAAAACATTCATAATTTTACAAAGATTGTCAATGATTCTGAAGAATTATGAGAACTGGTAGAATCTCAGAAAATGCACGTAAATTTTGTAAATTGTAGAAGTCGTCAAAAATGCTGTAAAACTACAGTAATCTTTAATACTTTGTGACGAGCGAGGTTTTGCTCACTCGTCTATATTTTTATTTTTACAATAATATGAGGAAAAAAAGAAAGACAAATTCAATGTTCTATAAAATGTTTAAGGGGAAGCTATTTTTCTAAACGTTAAGATAACGCGCGACAATATCAAATCGCTATGACTCGCCGGTATTGATAGTTGATGACGCTAATAATATCAATTTTTGGGCAGGAAACGATCGGACGAAAATCGTTCCGTAAAGAATGATTTTCAGACGGAAACGATATGCTCATATCTTTCTTTTAGACAATGAACCATGATTAGACTTTTCACAAAAATGATATCTAACGATTTCTTGCAATTTACACCGGATACAAACGAACGAAAAGGAACCCGAAACGAACGAAAAACGTTCCGTGACTACGATTTTCAGGCAAAAATGATAAACAGGTCAATTTTTCGAATAATGAACTACGATTACCACTTCTTTCTTTCTTCGGTATATAAACCAAGCAGTCGTGGCCGAACTTTGGCACTCACACTCCCAAGCACTTGTATTCCTTATTGTTAATAGTTTAACATATAGTAAAAGTCATAAGTTTAATAGCGTGTGGAAAGACAGTTCTCAAATTTTATTCGAAGTTTATTGATATTGAAACATCTCCTGAATCTAGACATTATTTCGTTTGTAATAATTAACAGTGAAACGCGTGATTTTCCTAAGAGCAATCGATCGAAGGTATGAGGGTAAAAATTATTAATAATATGTTGAAAATAAGTAAAGTTATAAATCAACACACTGTTGTACATTGTCAGAGCCATGTTATTGTCATGAAAATTGTTTTGTGAGTAAGAACTTCAGAAAGGATTCGAAATGCATCGAATATTTTGTATGAAAAGAGTATTTGAATAAGATATAATGTTGATTTTATCATTTTGTTAGAAAAGTCTTTTGTCTTGATTGATAGATCAAAATGTAAATGATTGTATTCAGAAGTGACTGTTCATTTTATACTAATAAAGTTAATGTCTTGTAAATTGAAAACCATCCCTCAAAAGCATTTCTTTTCCCCTGGTCCATAAATATATAGGGAACCTGGGGTCGTGTAGGGCAGAGCCTCCTACAACGGTCCTAATCTGGACGAGTTGGCCTACTTTCGGGATTTAAAAATCAACGTTGGTTTTCTCGAATTTGAGTCCGCTCGTCACAACTTTCAAAATCAAAACTTTTCACTAAAAATCTATGATGTCACACAATTTTGATAAATTCTGTGATCTCTGAAAAGTTCAACAAGTCGATATAACTACAATTCATCAACTTATACATTTTCACATAGGTATTTTTAAATACTTCACCCATGCAGAATTTACCAGCTTATGCCAGTTCAGTCCCTAATCATGGAACACCTAAGAGGTCACAGCCAGCTAGCTCATGTCACCTTCAATTGTCTCTCTGGTGACAACAGAAGACCTGCACAAAAGCTGCAGTAAGTGAGTGTCACGCTTATGAATCCCCGGGCCAAAAGAAATAGCCTAAAAGGCGTGGAATCGCGAACAAGCGCAAGAAGATGACGTCGGCGAGGGTGAAAAAATGCGGGGGAGGAAGGGTGATGGTGGGAACAAGAAAAGAAATAGCCGGAACGGCGTTTCTTTTGGCTGAAGAAATGTCGAACGGCGAGGAACAGGAGGACCTGATGCGGAGTGGCGAATCTGGCGGTCACGCTCGTCAGCACGAGCTCGCCGGTCACAGCTTCTTCACGCAGGATTGACGATTATCTACCAATCACTCGACTCCTTTAATCTCCCGCATTCTGAGTCAGGATTTCTGACCGTGTCCGCGGCTATTTCGGGATGCGCTTCTTCTAGAATTTCTCAGTTCTTCCCAGAACCGTCGTTACTATCTGCCAGCCATCTTTTCGGGGGCAATAAAGGCGTGACGATTAAAAAGACGAGTTCCTCAATGTCGATCATTTTTACTTACTTGGGGTTTACAGCGAGAATTTTTGTTCACTGGGGTTTCATTTGACTGATAACAAAACTTAGTGGTTTTTGACATGTAGGTACTCGAAATTTCAGCATTCAGGTGAGAGATTTCGTTTTACTATGCATTTTTTTTATTCTTTTCAAAATTTGTTTATGTTTCGAATGATTATAGGTATGTGGCTTGTATGGAGGACAGTTTGGGAGTGTCAGTTTCAAAAATATGTGTAATAGCAGGCATATTCGTAAGACGTATACAGTCTTTGATAATGATATGTTCTAGTTATAATTTTTTATGAAATAAAGATAATTTTTATTAAATACCAATAATTAAGTTGACGACAACTTTTGCCAAAATTTAATAAAAATCCAAGAAACTCTAGGAATTTGTGGAGTAGCCATTCAATGAACGATTTATAAATGAAGCTTGAGATTCGTGAGCTTATCGGATTCCCAAAATTTATAAAACTGATAAAATTTTTCATATATTGACGGTAAAACTTACGAAATTCAATTTAAACTAAAAAAATTACAATTATTCAGTAAAACTTCAACGCTGTCACCTTTTTTTTTTGAAATTCATATAAATGCCAAGGGTCAAAAGAATCGATTTATGCAGCAACGAATTTGATGAATCTATATAAAAATCCATGATATCGCAAAAATTTTTCAAGTCTGCTGACATATCTTACGAAACTGAATTGATACTGAAAACATTATAATTGAGCCAAGCATCTTAAAATTCTAAGTATATTCTCTGAAAAATCTATAACAGTTTTGAATATCAATGATTCTTTGAATCCCAGACCATTGAATTCTAAAAAACTTTACAGAAATGAAATAAAAAAACCAGAAAATCCCTCTAATCATATATTTTTCTTTTTCAAAAAACATGAAATACTCAAAGTACTTGAGATTCCTGAGCTTATCGAATTCTCAAAATGTATGGAAATGATAAAATTTGTTATATTTGACAGTGAACCTTATGGAATTTAATTATTACTGAAAAAATTACAATTTTTTACTAAAACTTCAATGCTGTGACCTTTTTTTTAAATTCATATCAATGCCAAGGATCAAAAAAATTGATTAATGCAGCATCAAATTTCATGAAATGCCAAATATCTTACGAAACTGAATTGATACTGAAAACATCAGAATTTAATCAAGCACCTTCAAATTATGATTATCTTTTCTGAAAAAGCTATAACAGTTTTTATAATTAATGATTCTTTGATTCCTAGACCATTGAGTTCTAAAAAACTTCACAGAAATGAAAACAAGAAACCAGAAAATTCTTCTAATCATATTTTTTTTTCAAAAAACATGAAATACTTAAAGTACTAAAAATATTCGAAGATACCGTTTCGTAAAAATTTTTTCATAATAATAAATTTTTTGAACTTTTAATTCTACAAAATAGCATTCTTATAATTTTAATGAAATCTTCAAAACAACTCTAAAAACATACTCTATTATAGAAATACCAAGAAATTATACTTTAATAAAAAAAAAAGACAAAATAACGATACTCTATAAAACTTCAGAAACTAGAATATTCAAGTCTGGAAATCTAAACAGCGTCTGTCAGAATAACGAAAAATCTAAAATTTTGAATAAGATTAAACGAATTGGATTCAACAAAATTAAATCAGTTTTAATTTCTGTAATTATGTATCAAAAATCTATGAAATACTAGGAATTCATAAAGTAACCGTTTAATGGAAGAATCATAATCGATATGAAACCTGAGATTCTAGGGCATCAAATTACAGAAATTTATATAGAACTCTATAAAAATTATCAAAATTTCTAGATCTAATAGAAAATCTGACGGAATTCAGTAAATACGAAAAATACTAGAATATTTTTTACACTTGAATACTGACTCAATTCTTTAAGAATCTTTACTAACTTTGGTAATTCAAAAAACTCTAATTACTGTAGCATAAGATTTCAGATTTCTTTAAGAGAAATAAAAAAAAAATTTTTCAGATCTGCGAGAAAATCTTATAAGTGTAATAAATTAGCAAAAAAAAAAAATCAACAGAGATAGAATTCTTGAATTCTAACAAATACTTATGAAATTTTCCGAAAATCTATAGACATTTTCTTAGATTACTTATAAACTTAGATTTTCAGAGTTTCATAGAAAAATCGATGAAAGTACTATGTAATATATCCTGCAAACTGTAATAATCCTTTACAAAAAATGCAAATTACTAAAAGTAGTAGAAAACTACGAGAATGCTATTTTGTGAAAAGTCTATCAAAACAATTGTACATTCAAAAGTTCGAATTCCAAAAAATCAGGGTGAAGAAATCATGAGAGATTTTGTCGTTAAAATTAGGAAATTCTACAGCATTGTTTTAAGACTGAAGAAAAAAAAAAGAACTAAAAATACACCGCATATTCTTAAAATCAATGAAATTTTAATATCTGAAGCATCGAGCTTTAGAAATATTTCTAGCAATTTATACGAATACTGAAAATATTTTTTAAATGTATTGATACCGAAGAAATACGAAATAAAATGGAAGAACTATGAATCTAAGGAAATATTGTTATCTGAAAAATATATTCGAGTACGGAAAATTTAGATAATGATTTCGAATTCTAGAGCACGAAATTACAGAAACCTATAGAGCAATCTATAAAAAAACTAGAAATCCATTAAAACACTGGCTAATCCTGCGAAATTCTATTAATACTGAAAAATACGACACATTTTTCAAATACTGAAAATCCAAACAAGTAAAATCCTTCGAAAAATTGCTTGAAATTGTTTAAACTTTGAATTATATGAGACCAAATTAAATACATATATTGAAAATACGTTTGAATACCAAGGAAATTATCCAAACCATACGTGTACTGAGATAATACGAAAAATACTGAAAATCCATGAAATTTCAATATCTAGAGCTCCAAATTCTAGAAATTTTTAAAACAATTTATAGGAATACTGAAAAATCTTTTAAATAGTACAGATACTAAAGAAATACGAAAAATACTAAAAGGACTATCTTATAAACCTTAGGCAATATTGAAGACTGAAAAATATATTCGAACAGGAAAAATTTTGGTAATAACTTTGAATTCTAGAGCACGAAATTCCAAAAACCTATGGAGAAGTCTATGAAAAAACTGAAAATCTATAAAAATACTAGCTTATTCTGCAACATTATAATCATACTACAGAGTACTACACATTTTTAAAATACTCAAAATACAAGCCAACGAAATTCTCTAAAAAAATTCAAAAAACTGCCTAAAATTGTTTAAGCTTTGAATTATATGGGACAAAATTGGAGATATCTATCCAAAATAGTTTGAATACCAGGAAAATATACGTGTATTGAAAAGATACGAAAAATACTGACAGCACTGCAAATGCTGGAACAAAAAGTTCTAGTCCAAATGATTCCAATGTATCAGATTAACTATATTTTTTTTTCGATTCTTACCTTTACAATTCATCAAATTAAATTTTTACTCTACGTTGAGTAAAAAAACAGTGATTTCTCACTCTTTTTAGGTAAAAGTTAACTCAAAAGTATGTAGTGAAATTCAACTCATTTTTCAAAGTAAAATCTGACTAGAAATCGAACCATCTTATAGTATAAAAGTTCGTTCTTTTAGAGTAAATTTTCTCACTTTGTTCAAGTAGCAAAGCATTGAATAGTTAAAGAGAAAATTCCCTGTGAGTAACGAAGAAAAAACTGTGTCGCCTTCAATTTAAATTCAGTTACTCAATAGCCAACTCTTCGTATGCCACTTCAAAAGAAAAAAGTTCTGTAAAAGGATTCAATTTTACATACTTCATATCTCGCTCTTCTCTCCTTTTAACCATCAAGAATAATAAATCACCCAAAAACCTCAAACAATACAACACTGATTGCATCCCAAAATTTCGAGCAATCCATCGCGTTCTGGTCCCTCAGCTTTCTCCGATCGTCACCTAAAAAATCGCTGTGAAATCACGCAGTCATTAACCATCGAACATTGACGAGTACGAACAATGTCGATGTTCGCGATTATCATTCCCACACGCTTCAAAAGAGAGGAAAAAGTCCCGAGAGGTATTACAAGAGTCGGGAACGCGAGGCAGGATTTTCAAATGCAAATAAGTCGTTGAAAGAATCTTCGGCGGGGAAAAAGTTGGATGTACCCCGGGAGGATACGCATAAAAATTTTATCCGCACGAAGTTGTATTTTTTAATATCATAAATCTCTCGGGCCGGGGCAATAAGTTACGGGAGCCAGAAAGGGCAAGGAGAAACGCATATTGCCGAGCAGTTAAAGGGGGTCCCCTATTTAAAGCCCGCGGGTGTACAATGCTTTATACGTAATTGAATCGGTCATTCGAGAAAGAGGCTTTTGTTCGCGTGCACGCTGAGTTTACTACTGGACGAATTCTTTTACGAAAGAACGGGGAACGGAAAAAGTGTCGTGAAGGGATTTTCCAGTGGTAGAGTTTTCTGGCTACGTTGTTTTTTGATATTTTGTGGAAAGTTTTTGTATTGATGATAGTTATTGGTAAAATGGAGGCTCGAAAAAATCAATTAAATTGAAGGTATACGTATTGTAGAAGAGTATGAATTCGGAAATTTTAATTAAAGATTATATTAAGTTTTCAACGTACGAACGATATCATAAAATTCAGGTTGATGAATTACTATTTATTGTGAGAAAAAAGAGGGTTCGATAATCAATAAAGGATGATAAAAATACGAAAAATAAAAGAATTTTGGGTGAAAATAAAAGACTCACTTCGAATTAGGTGTTATTATAGAAAAGTTACTTATAAACTGAAATGTAAAGAATAAATGAATCAGTTTATTTAATTTCTAGTAGTGAAACATAACTTATGATCCGAAATTTCACTTATTCAAAAATAACAACGATCCTGGTTTCAGAAGAATTTCTCTTTTGCAGTATTTTGATATTAAAAGTTCGACTAAGATAATACAAATAATGATAATTGATAAACTGTTTAAAACTAGCAAATAAAGAAAAAAAATTGAAATGGACCAAAATGCGAAACATGTTGAAACTGGAGCCTGAAACATCAGATTTTCAAAATCCAATTTGGAATCCATAAAAAACCGAAAAATTGAAAAATAATACAAATACTAAGATGGTATTTGAAATAATGGATATTACAAAAGAACTATTTTCTAACAAATTTAAACAAATATTTGATATTTATGAATGTTATATCTTGCCAGCATCAAAGTCCTTAAAATCGTACAAAGCAATTTATATAAATACTAGAAAGTTATAAAAATACACACTAAAAAATGCCAAGAGATCTTTTAAATACAAAACAGAAAAATTCCAAAACATGAGAAATCTGTGAAATTATCATAAATTACGTAAATGGTATTTTCCCAGTATTATAGAAAAATAATAATAACCCAGAAAAATGTGAAACATAGAGCATTTAATACTACGAATCAATTCAAAAGTCTACAAAAAACATACCGATCTATAAAAAAATTATGAAATTCCTCAAAATTTTATCATTATCGAATCAATGTATAAAAACAGGAACCTAAAAAAACTCAAAGTTAAAAAGAAAATGAAAATACCGCACAAATTCATGAAATTATGAGTTTTAGAACATAACATTTTGAAAATTTTATAAAAAAATCTATAAAAATACTTGAAGGATATTTTGAAATTGTATAAAAAATTTGAAAAAAAAGTATTTTACAGCAATTTGTATAAAAGACACTGTTTTCTGAAAAATCAATTGAAATGCACCGAGAATTTCATGAATTTTTAATACTGTAGCATCAAATCCTGTAATGTCTAGAGCCATCAATAGAAATACTAGAAATAAATTAAATTACCATGAAATACAATAATATATGTTATTAATAACATGTTAAACGAAAATGCTCGAATCCTATCAAAGACCTAAAATCTGTTCAGATGTTAATTTTCCAGAAATCTATTACAATACTGAAAATCCATCGAAATAAAAATTATGCAGCATCATATTATGAAATTCAAGCCACGTAACGATTTATATAAATATATTTAAAAAGTATAAAATACATCACAATTCCATTAGTATTAGAACTATTTATAAAAATTGGAAATTTTTTAAAACTCACAAAGAATGAAGGTATGATTATCTGACACATTTATAAAACTTTACATCTGAGCTACTCATCCTGAAAATCTTTAAATTAATAAATTAATACATGAAAATATTAAAAAATTCTTGGAGTTGCATGTATACTGAAAAAAAAAAGAAACATATAATACGTAATGGGGACATGTATGAGACATTCTGTTTTCTGGAAAATAAATTCTAATATGAAGTCAACACTGTTGATATTTTGAAAATCTATAAAGTAATCAATAAAAATACTAGAAATCTATGAAAAAACCAGAAAAAACTGAACAATTTTATAAATGACGTACAATATGAAAATGTTAAAATTCTTGTTAGATGTCTTTGAAATCTGTAAATATATTGTGAAATTTTCAGAACTTTGATTCCTGGAGTATTGAAATCTAAGAATCAGTAAAGGAATTGATAATATCATGAAATCTTTCAAATTCTTCAAAAACAGTAAATATATAAAAAATAATAAAAATATAAGTAGAAAAAGAACATAAGCTTTATTTTTTTTTAAATCACGATAATCAATTAACAATATAATTAAACCCGTGTATAAAAAATGTGTGATTTTGAACTTCAAAAGTTGTTTAACTTTTTAATAATGCAATCTGAACAGTAAGAACATAGTACTTCTATGAACAGAGCATCAAAGATCAAAAATGATGGAAAATTTTTGAAGAAACATTTTTAATCCAAGAACAAAAATATGTTACATTTTCTATGGCTAAATCTTTGAGTACTATGTGTTTTACAATAGCAGGTTCAAAACTTTGAAAATACTCCAGTTTTTCAATCTGAAACACAAGAATTGAACATGTTTCCAATCAAAATATACGAATTATAATAAAAAATCCAAAATATTGAAATGCATTAAAAAAATCAGTTTACTACTATTGACTGAATGATATAGCAGATTTTATAGAATTTTAATTTGTATGCAGACATACATCAAAGAAGCAAAAAGAGATACATTATTTGATTTGACCTCTTCGAATTTAAACATCATATTATGTTTTAAATAATTCTCAAATTTCATCAAATCATGACAATAATAATTCTGAAAGTAAAATTCAAATACCACGACTAAGTTTTGCCAAACTAATGATCGAAAATAAAAGAACAAACTACTACACAAATGAGAATTTCATGAACAAAAAAAAATTTTGTCATAAAACCTCTGATTCAGAACGTTAAAAATTCCTCGTCATATGAATTGCAACACAATTTCGTAATCGAACCCCATAAAGACATGAGTTGTAAAATCTCGCGATATGACGATTTCGCGATTGCAATCTTGCGATATCATTCCCTCGTAGAATTGCATCGCGCTCACGCATCGTTAGGAGACTTCCGTTGCCTCATAATTTCATCGTCCTCGCATCTAGTTCCCTTTTCAACAGCCAATTTCTTTGGTCTTCAACAGGAAATTCAATAACTGATCTGCAGGATTCGAGATAATATAATTTCAGAAAATCGAACATTACCATAACCTGCCTCGTTCGCGTGGGTTCACAGAAATATGTCGTGTGATATCTTGGCACAATTTCATCAAAATGTGAGTTTTTTTTTTGGAAAACGTTGAATAACTTGATATTTATCTCAAATTTTTAGTGTAATTATATTGTGAAGATTTATTACAGTCTTGTAGGGTCAACTTTATCAAAGGTATGGTATATGTATAAATTTTGTAGTTTAATTGACTTGTCAAACCTTTGCGAATCACAGAATTTATCAAAATTGTCTTAAATTTTATATCTCCAGAGAAAATGTTCGTATTATAAAAGTTTTGAGGATTACACGCAGTTTCTATATTTTTACGGCATTTTCGTAAACTTCAATAATCTGCAAAATTTACGTGCATTTTCTGAAATTGTGAGAATATTTATTATTCTTCAATGTCATTAACAGTCATTTAAATCACAAACTTTTTCCGTTTTTGAAAAAATTTTTGGCATCGAACGTTATAAACGTCAATGGTACTATTCAATTTTCCACAATAAATGCAAATTTGTAAACCTATGCAAGATTTTCCATAATTATAAAATACCTTACATGTATTCCACATGTAAAAAATAAACTCTTATTTCATAAAAATACGATGAATGAAATTTACAAAATAATGAACATATTGTGAAATTTCCCAACAATTTTGATTTCTCTATGATTAATTGATAGTTTTGTAGAATTTCTAAAGTGTGTCGATTTCCAGGAATTTTCAAATTGTTTCACACCATACCGAATATCTTAAAAATTTTACGAAAATTTGTGCAACTCATGATGATTTCTTGTGATTTTTTATAACTTTCGAAATTTTTTCGGTTGTTCTTAATAATTGAAAGAAGAATCCATCATGCATATTTTGAAGACATAAAATATATGAAGTTTAATTAACGCAATATATGTAGCAAGTTTATTTAAAATTTATTATTTTCTACAGTTTTACTGAATTATTATTTGCAAACTTAAAATTTCAACAATTTATTAATTTTCAAACTTTTCACGTTTGAAACGAAATGCATGGCTTTTAAAATTTCCGAAATTTTTTGGAAATTGTCTGTTTTGTCAAGATTTTTTGTAGTTTTTGAATGTTTTCTAAGTAGTGCAAATTTTTGTAAATAAATTAACAAATATTTTTTCGTACACTTATTTCGTCGAAATATAATACTGATAACAATTTTTCAAATGATGGATGTTTTCTGAAATTCTACAAAAAAAATTGGATTTCTTCAGGATAGTTGACAGTTTTCAGAATTTTTAATGTGTTATGATTTTTCAAAATTTTTTAATTTTCTGATAACATTGAACCAACTACTCATCGCTTTCAAACTTTCATAAAATTTGTCAAGCATGTATAATTTTTGAAGGAATTTCATATAGTTTTCAAGCATTTTAAATTTTCGTTAAAAATATGAAAAACGTTGCTATGCATATTTTGAAGAATTACAATATGAAACACGATTCATGAAATTATAAACAGGTTTTGATATTAACCGAAAATTTTGATTTTTTTGGATTTATTGACATTCTCTAATGTTTAATGTACTCTGATTTTTCGAAATTTGCGAAATTTTTAACAAGCTAGTAAATACTCGAGATTTTCCAAATTTAGTAAAACTTTGTTCAGCTCACATGGATTCTTGTTGATTTTTCAAGTATTTCCTAATTTTTGTTGAAAATTTGCAAAAAACATTAACGTGTGCATATTTAGAAAAAAACATGATTCTCGAAACGAAGTACGAAATGAATTCACATATTCTGAAATTTTTCAAAATATACGAATCTACGAAAATTATTGACATCGTGCAAATTTTCTGAAACTTTTTGAAATTATTTACTTGGAAAAACTATATGAAAATTTTGAATGATAATGAAAAATTGTCGAACTGAGTAGAAATTTTTGATTTTAAGTAAATTTCTCGATTTTTTATTTGAGAATTTGAAACTCTATTATGCATTTCGCGAAAAAATGCCTATGAAAATAAATCCCTTCTCCTCTTAAATAATTGCGTCAGTTAAACCACAAAAAATATTATTTTGCCACCCCTAATCAAAGAACTCCCTCAAATTTCAGAAAATTAGGTTTTTTGACGTTACCTCGCTAAAACTATCAATATTATAAGTTCTTCTACAATCCTTAACAAGCATAAACAATTCACGTAAAATTTTCCAAAATTTTTTTGAAAGAATGATGAACTTCACAAGTCCCAAAATGTATATTATAAGATTGAACTTGATTAGCAAAGCTAATTTGCATTCAGCACTTGACTAAACGTGTTGCTAACTTCGTACTTATTTGTGTACACTCGGTTTTATTCGTTGGCACGTAGCACAGTAATATCAGTTAATGTTGCTCTTTAGTGGTTGTTAGTTAAAAGTGGATTTGATCGTGAAAAATTTATAATAACCAGCAATGGCTCGCAAAATCGTGATTGTCCTGATCGTAGTTGCTTTCGTCGGCGTCTTCACCAAAAAACCTGAAGGTATTTTATTCCAAAAATTTGCATTTTTATTCACAAAACCTGAAATTTTATACTAAGGTTATTGAACATGAAATGATTATTTCCAAGTATTTATTTCGTCAATTCATTTCGGCAGTAAACTCTTTTTTATTATCTCGATAGAATTTTGTTATCTCTAATTGCAGAACAATCACGTCGTATGTAACTTCAAGAGTCGACTCTAATGATTCATTGAACACTTTTGTACTTTTATTCAACTCTTTTTGTTGTGAATATTTTTTTATATCCGTTTCTCAGAGAAACGGAGTAAAAAATTTTCTTAAATTTGTGATGGATTTTGAAAGAATATAAATATGTGTATTTTGTGGTATGAAGTTTGTATTTTGAGATACTTTTGTTCTCTTTTTGTAGAAAAAATAAAAAATTGGAAGATTTTAACTAACGATTAATTAAAACTGAAAAAAGTTATTTTACATTTTTTTTCCGACTTTATCAAATATATGTAGAGTAAAATAATATAAAAAAGTTGTTTTAGTTACAGATACAGAAAGCTACAATTGTTACAAATGTTATAACTCTACAAAATGTAATAAAAAAACCATTGAAACAAGTTACTCTAAACAGACTGACAATGAGCCATGCAACATCACTGCACTAGGATGCTACACAGCAATGAAAGGTTTTTTCTTTCATTATCCTTCTTCAATTTTTCTATCATATTTTGATCCACCTAAGTTTTTTCAAAACAAAAAACCTGATTGTTTAACTGGCTGATAAATGTTTTAACAGGTGGAGTATATAAACGAGGATGTGCTCATAGCTCATCTGAGTTTTTAAGCGAAATGAAGAAAAATGGTTTGGAAGTAATCAATATTTGTAGAAAGGAAATGTGTAATGAAAAGAGACCTTCTTACTCAGGTAAAATTATAATTATTTTTATGTTGAAAATATTTCAATTTCGAACTTTTTGGAAGTTATACAGTTAATTTTTATACATTTTGGCAGTGTTGAATGTTCTTTTTGTTAATTTTTTCCGACATCTTATTTCCATTTTTTGTAATACTGTCGAACAGTGATTTTTCAGCAGAGTTGAAATTACTTTTTTTATGTGTTTAGAGCACCCAAGAACCAAAATAAAAAAATGGAAGAAAATAGTAAAGATTTATTTTTCAACTTAAATAATTTTCAATACACTCAGGAAATCAAACAGTCTCAATCATGTTTTTCAGATATTGATTGCTATGACTGTAACGACTGTAAAAACCCCGAACAAGAAAATACTATCGCTGTAAAATGCAAATCAGGGTCTCAGCAAGTATGTTATACTCGTCAGATAAAAGGTAAATTTTTTTATTATTCATTTTTATAATGACTATATTGTTATTTATTATATAAAATTATAAAATGAATTGAAATTTGATGTTTTGTAGAAACCGAGCACAAGCATATCTTATTAACTGAAATTTGAAAGTTGTTCAAAATTTGAAGTTTACCAAAACTTAAGACGAAGTTAACCTAGTTCGTCAATGAAAATTATAATGATAAATAAATAAATAAAGAATAAACATGAGAACGTCTAAATTTTAAGTGCTACATCCCGAAGTATATGAAATTTCGGGAATTTTTCCGAAAATGTGTTCAATAATAATTTCTCATCAATTTATCTAATTAACTATTTTTATAACCAACTTTTTCGAATAAATATCAAGTAAAAGGCCGTTTGAATGTTTCCGAATCTTGCAAATTATATTAAAAGTTTACACAACAAGAGTTTAATTTTCTCATATTTCCATTGAAATTCATCAGTAAACACCTTCAATACGTCGTATTTGTATAAAGTTTGTTAAGAAATGGAAATCTCTTTTCAGATAAGCTATTAATTTTTTATAAAGTTTTCGTGCCACCAAAAAAGTTTGAATGAAAATTTTTAAATAATCATACTCTTTCTTTCATAATTCATGAATATTTTCTTCATATTAGTTCCTAGACCTAAATTTTTGTAAAGGAAAAGAGAAGATTTCTCACTATAAAAAAAAAATCAATCATCTATAATATTTTGCAAAAAAAATATTTGAACAAGGAGAAAACACAAACATGATTAATTGAATAGTTTGCTATAAAATATAGACGATTTCTTAGCTCAAAAATTTCAAAAAAGATTGCCTCGAAGAAAAACTATTAATATTTATAAAAAAACTATAAATATGAAAAACTATAAATATGACATGTATATATTACAATTTGAATTTGTTTCATTGAAACTGAAACTGAAGCAAAAGTGGTTCGAGGCTGCATTGAAACGGGATATTTGAAAAACATAGCCAAAGATGTGTCAAACGTATGCATAAACAATAAGTGCAATAATGAGATTGTGAAAATACCAGGTAAGAAAAAAGAGAAAAATTTGTGAAATATTTTGAAAATGAAAATGATCAGCTTTTCAATAAAATTTTAATGTATGTAGAACGGCTGATTTTTGAAAAATGATATTTCCTTCAAGATAATTTTACTTTTTCAATTACGATGCAACATATAAACTGTGACAAATACATTTTCGATAAAAAAGTATTATAGTTTATGAAATCATTTATTTGCCTTTTATAAAAATGAACTGAACATGAGCAGAAAAGTATACATAACTCCATCTACAACTTCCTTAATGTTATTATTTTTCTTTTTTTAATAGAACTTTAGCTATCAGACTTTTTGAATAATTTTCAATATAACTTGTTTGGCAGAAAGCTTCACATGTTTGGAATATTCTGCTTCTTCCCCTATGACACCCAAATACTATCCCGAAAAAGAAGATGAAGAGAAGTGCACTACAGGAGATTTAGGCTGTTACACAATGATACAAGGTGAAAATCTTTTGGAATACAATAATAATTTTATTTTCAGGTAAGGTAATAGTTTGTAGCTCTGTAATAAACTTAACTTACATTTTTTTTTACAGATGGTTTTGTTGTTCGTGGATGTTTAAAAGATGAAGATCAATTGAATGAATATAAAGCTGAGGGAAGTAGAGTATCAAATCTTTGTCAAGGATACAAGTGTAACAGTGAAAGTAAGTGATAAAAAAATGAGATTTTCATAAATGCCAGGTTCTGAAATTATCAATACTTAGCTAATTTAATATTATTTATTTAAATAACTATCTATTTATTTCAAACTTTCTACTTCAGAAATTTTCGAATGTTTGACATGCGAGGATGATCAGTGCCTCATAACAGAGGTTACCAAGACGGATTTCTGCACTGGTAAAGACAAAGGTTGCTACACCTCAACTGATGGTGAGAACAATAAATTTTTTGTTTAATATTTCTTACTTAATTTTTTATAGTAAGCAAGTTTGCAATTTTAGCCATGAAATTATTATTTCCTATATTACAGGAACGAAAATGGCAAGAGGTTGTGCTTCGAATGAAACTGTATTTCCTTCAGGAGAAGTGTCCCAATTTTGTGACAAAAACTTGTGTAATAATCTTAGTAAGTCAATTCCCAAAAAAACATATTTATTTTATATCATATTTTCAAGAATTGAAGAAAATATAGAAAATTTTTTTTGTTCCATAGGAGCTTTTCGTTGCCACAAATGTGAGGATAAGGCCTGTCATAACGACACTACGATCACAACTGAGTTTTGCACTGACGAAAATATTGGCTGCTACACACAACACATAGGTGAACATAAACTTTAGAATTGTTGAAATTTTGAGGTGATGATTAAGATTTGCTTTCAAAATTAAGCTTGTCCAATTTTTTTTAAGGTGAGAAAATTAGGGTGGGTTGTGCCAAAAACCAAAAGGAATGGGAAAGTTTGAAAGTTCCAGGAGCTGTTTTGTCAGGACCATGTAAAGAGGAAAAGTGTAACAATAAAAGTAAGTACGAATTTAGAACAAATTAATTTGTTAAAACGCCTTTCATTTTTTTTCTTCTAATGCCTAATTTCTTTATTTTTCAAGTTCCTCCAAAATATTTCATGTGCTGGCAATGTGAGAATGAACAATGCAATTATCTCAATACAACTGTCTCTTGTAGTAAGGAAAATGAAGGCTGCTACACAAAACTTGAAGGTGAATATTATGTTGATTATTTTTTAACACTAGTTACTTACTTTGAAAATTATTTTATTTCGCTTAAGTACTATTTTTCATATAATTGTTGAACTCTTTTCGCTTTTTTTTTATAGGAACCAGCATCAAAAGAGGCTGTGCTCAAGACAAAGGAGAATGGAAGAAATTAGCTAGAAATAGTAGGATGTTAGGTCCTTGCAAAAAAGATCTGTGCAACAATGAAAGTAAGTGCTGTTAGATTTTTAACAACAAATTATGGAAACTGGCAGTGAAATTTACAGAATCACGAATGTAATAGGAAATTGACATCTACATATCGTAGGTTTTTGCCATTTTGGTTTCTGCAAGAAATGAATTTCCAAATCTTTAGATTTCGATACCTTTTTTATTTAAATTATAACATAGTTTCTAGAAATGAAAACTTTGAAGTCTAATGTTTTTAGATTAAACAATAATTTTTCTTCTAGAATTGGAATTTTAGAGTTTGCAGGTTTGGGTTTTCGAATTTTACACAGTTTTTTTAGTTACAATTTCGATTTTACCACACCAACGTCTCGTAATTTCTGATCCAATTAATCACAACATTCTTGAATATATCTTTTTCTCAACACAATTCACTTAAAGTTCTTCAATAATTTACATTTCAGAAACTCATGATTGTTACGCATGTCACGATAACAACAAATGCAGAAATCCAGAAAAAAATGCTGTTGGAACTGTAAAATGTCCAGAAGTACATCAATTTGTCGGTTGCTTCGCCATTTTTGCAAGTAAGCACTTCTTTATAAAAATTTTCTCAAATCAAAGTATTATAATCCCACGAAAATGCAGATATTCTAAGAATCATGAATCAAGTATAATCGAAATATTGATAAATCATTAAATCTAAAAAGAATTGCATGAATAGAAATGATGTTTCATTTATTCAGGCTCATCTTGAACATAATGAAGCTCCACTGCGAAGAATAGTTTTTACAAAATGACTGTATTATATCTTCTGTGTTATTTTTGATGAACATGAATTCATTACCAGCAAATTTTTTGTGATGCCAGCTCGATTGAATAAACTTTAATTAAGTTCTTACTCATCCAACGTTAATGTAAAAAAAAAAAACAAGTTTATTCTTCTTCTGACTCTTTCAATTTGACATCTCAATTTACAACTTTGACCTACTTTGGATGAATCATTTATAAACTAATTAGTAAATATCGCATATAATTCTACAGATACAACAACAATTCGGGATTGTGCAGAAACAAAAAAAGAAATTGACGCCCAAATTAAACATGGATTTCAACTAGAAAAAACTTGCAAGTCGACAAAATGCAACAACCAAATTAACAAAAATTCATCATCAGGAATTCTTGGCTCGCCAGCACTGATTTTCACTCTTTTTATTTCAATAGCTTCCTTGGTTCATTACCTAATTGATTAAAAAAAACATGAATTGCACTTTGTAAGATAATCTTCAAAATTTTGAAATAAATACAAAGTTCTTGTACAGTTTCTTCATTTGAATTATTCGACAAAAAGTCGAAGTCATAGTTTTTATTTTTAGTATGTTATTATAATAATAAGAAAAAAAAAATTGTACTGGCTTACACACGTGCTTTGAAATCAAATTTAGTTTTTATTATTGATTTAAAAAGGAATCTAGAGGTCACAGTGGATGAGTCACTAGGCTGAAATTGCAGCCAATTTCTTTTTCGTTCGTATTCACTCGGTGAGTAATACATTATTTCAGTCTATTCAACCCTTCTGTGACGAATGGTTATTAGTAAATTAGGAACAGTCAAAATTTATTGTCAGTAGGCTTTGTTTATTGACAAATAAAACTAAAAGTTAAGTAATAAATAAACTAATTTCAATGTTTCGAAAAAAATTGTATTTCGCGAACTTAAACTATAGAACGACATTTACAGAATATTCAAGTTTTTGGTGGTTTCATCATCTAATTATTAACTTTTTCTTATGCGTTTCAATGTATGACCAATAGAAAAATAATAACTAAATTGATTATAAGAAAAATGAATGAATCAAAGTAGTCAATAAACATTGTTTCAATTTTTTTTGCAGACAAGTTTGGAAATTTTGGTCTTGATAATTCGTAGATGTAAGATATTTTTAAACTTCCTTATTTTCAGATAAAAATGGTATAATTTTATTAATTTTAGATGAAACAGAGTGATGCATTAGTAATTTATGTACAAATATCAACAAAAAGTATGATGCTTTTTCACTTTTTATTAATAATTTTCACAATTCTAGCAATAAATTTCAGAAATCTGCGAATACATACATGAAAATACTGGAAACTTTAGTTTTCGAAATCTATAGCAGGATGCCTAAAATCTATAGATTATGCTAGAAAACCTCACATAATTTTATGAATTCAGAAAAAAATGAACTACGAAAAATACTAGATATTATGTACTTTTTTTGCAAAGCTGTAAGATTCTTCGAAAATTTCTGTAATTCCAGAAATTAAGAAACTCTGATTTCTCGAGCATTAAATTCTAATAATATAATATGTGTATAAGAAACCATCAAAATACTAGAAAAATGTTCAAATTTGAACAATCTGTTAAAAATTCAAAAAATTTTAAGGATTAATATTTTTTTTTTTTAATAATCAATTCTGCATATTTTGAAGACATGTTAAAATATATGAATTATAATTAACGTCATATATATGTAGAAAGTACATTTAAAATTCATTAAATTCTAGGTACTGATTTTTCGTTCATTTAAATTGTTTGCAATCATGATGAGAATTTCAACTATTTTCTGATTTTTAAAATTTTTCACATTGGAAACGTAATGCAAGGAAATAAAAAAATTGGGAATTTTACGAAAGTTGTCTAATTTATCATGATTTTTCGTAGTTTTCGAATGTTTTTGCAGTATACTGCGGATTTTACTGAAAAAATTTTAAAAATATTTGTTTGCATACCTATTTCGTCGAAATACATATAATACTGAACACAATTTTTTTAATGATGGATTTTGTCTGAAATTCTACAAAAAATTTGGATTCCATTAGGATAATTGACAGGTTTTAAATTTTTGATGAGTTCTGATTTTCCGAAATTTCAAAAGTTTCTGATACATTAAACTTACTACGCAACACTTTCAAACTTTCTAAAATTTGGCACAATCGTGAAATTTTTCAGCCTTTTTCAAATTTTTTACAAGTATTTCAAATTTTCGTTAAGAGAGTGAAAAACGTTTGTTATACATGCATATTTTGAAGAAATAAATAATAAGAAAACCAATCATAAAATGATGAACACTTTTTTTATGTTATACAAATATTTCGATTTTATTTCTGATATATTAATATTCTGTTTAATTTCTGCAGAATTGTAACTTTTCAAAATTTTAAAAAATTTTTCACATTGTACTAACTATCAAAATTTTACAAATTTTATGAAAATTCGTTCAGCTCAACAAATTTCATTGATTTGAAATACCGAGTATATTTTGGAATATTTACAAATTTTTTTTTCATTTGCAAAAACATTATCGTGCATACGTAGAAAAAACATGATTCTCAACACAATATACCAAATCAAGTCAGATTTTCTTAAATTCCTGAAATTTCGCAAATTATTCAAACTTATCGACATTGTAATTGAACTACGAATTTTCTGAAATTTTTCGATTTCCCAATTTTATATAACCACATAAACATTTTCAATGTTAAAAAAAAATTGTCCAATTCAATAGGAATTTTAGAAAATTTATGTTTCCCTAGTTTCTCGATTTTTTATTTTCAAAATTAAAGGCTTTATCCTGACTGATTCGAAGGAATACGATAACAAAGCCTTCCCCCGAAAATACTTGAATTATTTACTACCCACCAGAAAAATAAAATTCTGGCACCCCTCATAAATGAAATTTTCGAGATTTCACCAAATTATCTTTTTCGACGTTACAATTCCTAAATTATCAATCTTCTTAGTTTCTATACAGACTTGAATAAGCATAAACACTTCACATAAATTTTTCTGAAAATTTTTGCAAGATTTATGAATTCCACAAGTCCCAAAATGTTTGTTATAAGATCGAACTTGATTAGCGCAGCTGATTCGCATTCAGCACTTGGCTAAACTTCGTGATCGTTCGTGTACACACGGTTTCATTCGTTGGCACGTAGCAGATTAATTTCAGTTAATGTTGCTCTTTCGTGATTGTTGGTTGGAAATGGATTTGATCATGAAAAATTCATAATAATCAGCAATGGCTTGTAAAATCGTGATTATTTTAATTGTTCTTGCCCTCGGTTGCGTCTTCGCCGAAAATCCTGAAGGTATTTCATTCTGAAAATTTGCATTTTGATTCATAAAACCTAAGATTCTAAATCAAGAATATTGAACATTATATGAATATTTCCACGTATTTTTTTCGTAGAGTCATTTTGGCAGTAAAGTCTTCTTAATTATGTCGATAAAGTTTTGAAATTTCTAATTGCAGAACAATCACGTCGTACATCACTTAAAAAGTCGACTCCATGATTCTTTGCAGACTTTTTTAGTTTTATTTAACTCTTTTATCTGTAAATATTTTTTTATTCTGTTCCAAACAGAGACAAAATAAATATTTTTCTGCATCATAAACACTAAAAATGAGCATTCCTAGACCTGTTTCGACGATGGCAAATTAAGTATTTTAGGTTGATCCGAACGCGAACGTCACGAAGCACTAACAGCTAGTTAGAACTCGTTAGATAAAAATTCGATTATGATAAAAAATTATGTCTTATTCGTGACTTCTGGATGTAAAAAAAGATTTTTCAGAATCATTGTTCATGACGTTAAATAATCATCATTAAACACAAGAAAAAATGCAAAGTTTGTGAAATGTCTCATTATAGAATACATATTTCAATTTGCATTAATTAAAATTTGCACCTTTAAACATATCATTATTGAATAACAAACAAATTACGTTTCGTTGCCACAGGTTTCAAGGTGTAAAAATAAAATTTCTTAGTCAATTTTAAAATTTCCCTGTTTTCTTAAACATTTTTACTGTAATTGACATTCAGTCTTTGTACATCTGATGCATTTTTGATCTTTTCTAAAGTTTCTCCAAAATATTTCACCTGCTGGCACTGCGAGAATAAACTTTGTGACAAACTCAATACTACAGTATTATGTAGAGCTGAAAATAAAGGCTGTTACACTCAACTTCAAGGTAAATATTATGTATTTATTTATTTTTCAAAGATCGTTATTAACTTTTGCGTCTTTTTTTCATTCCGAAATGAATTTTCTTAATAGTTTTGACCCGTTTGTATATATATTTTTTCAGAAAATAGCGTTAAACGAGGCTGTGCCAATGACGAAAAAGAGTGGAAAAAATTGCATAGAAATAGTAGAATGTTAGGCCCTTGCAAGAAAGATCTGTGTAACAACGAAAGTAAGTTCAGTTACATAATCAGTAGTTTTGCATGCTGTACAAAAATTTTCACTGAAATTAATTTACAATCACTTTTATATTTTTCCATTCCTCTCTTTAAAAATAAGCTTTCCATAACTCAAATATGATCACATCTGTAGATGCTTAATTACCTCGAATTTTTCCTCTTAAAAAATTTATATTGTAGAAACTTACGATTGTTACGCATGTTTCGATGACTACAAATGCAAAGTACCAATGGAAAATAACGTTAGGACTGTAAAATGCGCCGCTGTGAATCATTACGTCGGTTGCTACACCCTTTTTGCAAGTAAGCACTGTTTTTGAAATACTCCTTCTTAATCAAAAAACAAAGTAGTTGCAAAAATATGGGGATAAACAAAAGAATGATTTTGAGATACAAATATAATTAATGATCGAATCTCTTAAAAAAAAATATGTATAAAATTTATAGCAGTTATACAAAAAAAAAAAAAAATGAAGGAGCGGGGTTACAGAATTTTTGATGTTCATATGTCTGTAAAAATGAATTAATTCAACATATTCTCAGTTTGTTTATAAGTTGTTCAATCTGATTCGTATAGCTGAATTTCTGTAAGAATATTCTATACAATGTTATACACACATTATACATGTGGATTTTTACGTACATATTTGTATAAATTATTGTCATTTTGCAGTTTGCTCTGTATATTAATTAACCCCATTAATAATTTCACATAGTAATAAAATTCCCTCGATTTAATACTTCAACATAATACTATACTGTAACGTATATCATTAATATTTAATTCATAGTTTCATTTTTCATCATACATCAGTTATGATTTATTTAGTGCATATCGTGTGACTTTTATACAGGCAGTATGACGATTCGAAATTGTGCAGAAACACAAAAAGAAATTGACTTCTACACGGAAGCTGGATACAAAGTGCAAAAAACTTGCAAGTGGACAAATTGCAACAAGGATAACAATAGAAATTTATCTTCAAGAATTTCTGGCTCGCCAGCAGACATTTTCATAATTTCTGTCCTAACAATTTACTTTTTTCATTACTGAAATGCATGAGTACTGTTTGTAAGGAAAATACAAAGTTTGGTTGGTTAAACAGTAAATTAATTTAGATAGAGTTTTTGAATAGTTTTCTTCATAAATTCTATGGAAAAGTTCTCATCAAACAACACTACTATGAAAAATAACGAACTTTTATTTGTTACTCCCATTACACTGTGCAACACAAAAAAGTGACAAGAAAATAGCTAATAGTTATTTAAGATCTCTTTAAACAAACTACCTTAGGGTTTTGAAAAGTTGGCTAATTTTGTTATTTTATATGCAATTGAGCAAATCAACTTACAACCTAAAGAATAGAATTTTTATTCATTATCAATATTCCGATGTTTCATAAATAAAAGTTCTCATTTCTGATAAAAAAATTTGAAAAAATTTGTATGACGATTTTATCTATTTTTGAAGAAAAACAGCCTTCTTTGTCCCTGGGAATAGATGGGAATCTTACTCTGCTTCTTCTAATTTTTTCTTTTATTCAAATTTTTGTTTACAAAATAAGATTCTTATCCTGAAAAAACATAAATTATACTTTTTTTATATGACATAACGATTGAGAATTGCGTAAGTCGTCAGTTATTTTATTTAATTGCAAATAAATCAACAAAATAAGCTAACTTTGCAAATCCCTTTAGTAGTTTCTTTCAAAAAGTCTAAAGTCCCCATTATTGGCTACCTTTGTTCGTGCTTATAAATCCCAAGATACAATAATATCATAAAAATAAAATCCCTTGTATAAATCTCTCCCTGAGATCTAAATCACGTCACACGCTTCGAAATCCAATTTATTATGGAAAAATCGATGCTTCGCAAGAAAGGGGGTCTAGGCCAATCCGCGATCTATTTACGCTCACGGGGAACGCATAACAATCACCGTGACTAATTCGGTATCTCGATTGTTGCGAGTTTGGCCCCGTTTTTTATACTCTAAAAACATCTCATTACAATTCTAAACATCAAGTTACGTTATTACACGTTAATCGGATCGCGATTCGATTAGTGTCATTGTTTTATTACGCAACGACTATTTTCTGCGATTTGTGGGATATAGCCGATACGCGGATATATCGCGAACGCGAAAGGGGAATACTTGAGCAGTGATTCGCGGAAAGCAGCAATTACAATACCGCTCACACGTGAATTACTCTATGCAACTACCGTTCGGTTTCGTTGACTTGAATATCAAATCCGGCCATTTTCCATAGCGCGTCCGAGATTCGAAATGTCAGGGCACTTAACGAGAAATTTCCCATGAGAGCGCGCCGTTTCCTTCGCTGAAAAACGTGACACTCGTATGGTATGACTTTTGACTTGAGGAAATTTAACAAATACACGAGGCATAAAAAAGTCAAGAAATGCATGTCCAGAATATGCATTAAGAAGTAAGAAGAAATGAATAAAATAATGAATAACAAAATTATTCAAAATGATACAAAAATAAATAAGTTTTTCATATGTATGTAATTCACATTTTACACTCCTCAGGAAATTTCCCTCAATTTTTCCTTTTTTTATTTTTTATCTTAAAGCTCCAATTCAAAAGCTTTGGAAATCAACGGTGAAAATGAAGTTCCCAGCACATCATGAGAAACATTATCGGTTTTGAAAATCTTGTTGCGATAAGCGTTTGCATTCGCGGCGAAATCGAAGGATTCGAGAGGAATCGCGTTTACGTAACGGGTGACGAGGTGAATTTTTTCATTGCATAGGTTCCGCGTTTCCCGAATCGTCCTTGTTGGTTAACGCGTGAGAAGTGACTTTCTAAATAGTGGGTGAACGATGATCGATATGACAAGAGGTCTTGGTTTATTGAAAGTCTTTTCAAACGTTTTTGATTGACGAGGAGTTTCTTTTTTTATTTGGAGAAAAAAGTGTTTTGAATAAATGTATGTAAAGTATTACAGTTAAGGGGTTATACACCTTTTTGTGCGGACGAATTGAGGATGGTTTGGAGTATCTTTTAAAGTATGTAGCAATAATTTTATCACACCAAAGTTATCGTTTTTTAATAGTATATTGTCCACTTGAAAAAACAAGTATTTGTTTATAAAAAAATATCAAAAAATGGCGGAGTTATGGCTCTTTTCACGAAACAACTTTTTTTTTGAAGAGGCTTGCGGTGACCACGATGCAAGTCGAACAAGTCAATTTAAATCGGAAAATCTAAAAAATTTCATTCGTATAGAAATGTATCTAGTTCTTGAGCGATTGAAAAAAAAATATTACGTTTTTTCTGTATGCAAGAACGTTTTTCCCGAGATTTCGATTTTTCGAGCTCTGGAAATTTCATTGAAAAATTCTTATCTGCAAAATAAAAACTTTTCCATAAAAAAGTGACCGTTCAAGAACTGGATATATTTCTAGACTGAAGAAATTTTTTGGATTTTTTACTTTAACTTGACTTCTTCGACTTGCGTCGCGGTCGCCGCAAGCCTCTTCAAAAAAAAAGTTTTTTCGAGGAAAAGGCTATAACTTCGCCAATTGTTGACATTTTTTTTTAAACAAATTCTCGTTTTTTCATGTGATTCTTTCTTATAGGATTAATATAATTATCAAAATCACTAGATTTCTATTACTAGAAAAAAATTTTATTAATTAACTCTAATTTTTATGCACATGAAAGAAGAATATGCCTGTCCAATTAAAATGATCAATTTTACCGAGGTATTGAATTGTAACATGTGTAATCCTGAAATTTCAAGGTCCTGCAATTTAGAACATGGAAATTTTGGTAATTCAATGAAGACTCCCTTGTAATTTTGATCCCTATGAAAACCTTTGAAGAAAATGAAATTCATCATAAGAATTCAATTTCTTATAAGGTGCACCTTATAAAAACTTTATAAAAAAATGAAATCTCTTTTCAGAATATATTTGATGAAATTTTGTAAAAAAAACTGTATTAAATTTTTTGGTCGATTCTTTATAAGGATTTTTAGTTTCTTATAAGGTTTTATTAAGGTCACCCCATAAGAAATTGAATTTTCATAAGAAATTCCATTTTATTATAAGATTGACATAATAATCAAAATCATTAGGTTTTTATTACTAGAAAAACACTTTATTAATTATCTCTAATTTTTGTGCATATGAAAATAAAGAATATGCCTGTCCAATTAAAATAATCAATTTTACCAAAGTATTGAATTGTAACATGTGTAACCCTTAAATTTCAAGATCATACAATCGGATTTTTGATAAGTTGATTACAAAAGAAAAGAAAAGTTATGAAGTAAATATAAATTTTCAAAATTTCGATTCATAGAACAAGTATTTCTGGAAAATCCCTCATGAAAATTTTTCAGTATGCAACCTTACAATCAGTTGCAGGTAAAATTGTAAAGAATACTGAAATATGCAAATCTTGGATGTCCATGAACTTTTAAAGTTCAACTAAAATCGTACATTCATGAAAGTAATAGATAAGTGTTTAAAAAATAGACACTGTCTATGAAAATTCTATAGCGTCTGTAAAATTAAAGTTAAACTAAATGTAGTTATAAATTGTTGAACTGAATTCATAGATTTTATCAAAAATAGTCCAAATCATGAAAATTGTT